>CM037020.1:29353353-30553353 GCA_020875875.1 Dioscorea alata
TTTTAGTCATCTGCTCTATTTATGTCTAGCATCCATACATCAACATTACTTGTATGTGTTTCTTTAGAGAATGTTTCATCAAGTTCTGCAACTACTTATATTAATTGAAAATAAAGCAAAATTAGCTTACAGCTACCTGTATTAATTGAAAATAAAGCAAAATTAGCTTACAGCTATCTGTATTAATTGATAATAAAGCAAAATCCGCTTACATGAACTATTCTACCCATGAAATACTCGCTTGAAACACCCACATGTTATGGTTCATGTGATGGTTGTCTATTTGTTGCAATTACTTCATTTTTAGTGTGATCTTCTGGATTGACAGGAAGATTTTGACTTACCTTTCCATGGATCAGCTCAACTGAAGTCTCTTTATTCCCCTAACAAACATGCAAGTAAAATTTAATTTTTATGAAAGTTGTGTTATACATATATGTTGAACAGAACAAGCACAAAATACAACACTTACCCAAAACCCATGATACCTCTTGTTGTGACCTATTACACCACATATGCTGTAGGTCATTTTTACACCCTTCTTTATGACCTTCCCATCGGTAAAGCCAATGTTTTCACCATCTTCTTTTTAAAACTAGGTAGGGTTTTCCTACCCCTTCTCTTATTTACTAGCTCAGGTGGAATGATAGGCCCTTATTCATTCCTAGGCCATGAATCTTTGTCATGGGTTTGGTTTAATATATGTCCATATGTTTCCATGAAGGTGCTTACCCTATTACAATTATCTAGGTAATTTTTAGGCTTATCTTTGTTACAATACACCACCGAAATTGCATTTCCACATGGAACTCCACTCAACTACCATCTCCTACATGAACATGTGCAATGTTCTTGTCAACCACAAATTGCTCTTCAGACTCTACAACTTGGTACCTGTCCCCTCCTGACCATGTGGTGTTGTAAAACCAACTTAGCTGCTTGAATTTCTCAAGTTTTTTCATTATTCTAGGGCAGTGGGATGTTGTCACCTTTTTTAATTCTCCTCATCAATTATGTTCCAATCATCTTATTCATTGTGATTACACCCTTTATCCTAGCTTCTAACATGTGACTATTGAACCACTCACAAATTGTTTGATAGTATATCACATTTAAATTTATTTTGAAAGTGTGACTTACTCTAGATTTTGGGTTCAATGTTTTTCTTGTAGTTATAGGCCCTTAGAGACATTCCCTTTAGAATCTCCATCTCCTTATCAAATGCAAGAAGGTGAGTGACTATAGCACAAGCTCATAACTGGTCTCTTAGTGCTTTGCCCCTAAATATCTTCCTAAAATTTGTGTGAATATGTCTGATAGACTATCTATGTTCACGAAGAGGAAATAGCTTTGTAATTGTAGGCATTAATCCCTAATTAAATTTTTTGTTGGTTACATCATAGTCCATAACCAATTAAAGGAAAAGGAAGAGATAAAAAAGAAACATAAATTAGGGAAAGAAACAACCATGAATCAATTTATTTAAACAATGCATAGTTTAGTTTACCACACCTTTTGTCTGTCAGTCATTAAAGTCCATTGCTTGCTGTCAGTAATCCTTAAATCTTGTATTAGCACCTAATTAAAAATCAGAACATTAAAACAAAAAATCAGCACACATTAGCAAGATAAATACTGAATTAAAATCGGTTTAGTTGATGGTTTTCTACCTGCAAAAACTCTTCCAATTTTCTTTATTCTCTTTACTTACCATAGCCCAAGAAATTGGATAGATGCAATCATTTGCATCTATCCCAACACCACAAAGTAGCTATCCTGCATATAGCCCCTTCAAGAAGCAACCATCTAGAGAAATTAAATTCCTGCTACTTGCTAAAAATCCTGTTCTCAATGGAAGTAGGCAGATATAGATGGATTGGAAAACCCCTTCATCATTGAATTTGAAAATAATGGTTGAATCAGGATGAGTCTTCATCAACTCTAGCCTGTAGTCATATAGCCTTTTGATTTGGGACTCCTCATCCCGATCTATAAACCTTTCTCCATTAAGAAAAAGGAAAAAAAAGAAAAGGAGTAAGTTCTCATATCTATTGTGCAAATTTAATGGAAAAAACAATGAACTTAACTTATCTATGGGCTTTCAGTATGCTAATATCAACTTCTTGGTTGTTCTTGATAGCTTGAATGATTCCAGCAATCCTCCATGTAGGATCTTCCCTAAAATACTCTAAATAAGTCCTGGCTATCCAATTTGCATTAACATGGCTATTAACATGGCTATTAACATGATCTCTTGAACATTCATGCTCCAAACCCCTATTGTAATTTGGATTGTGTTCCTATCATTAAGTAGAAGGGCAGCCTTTCTTACAAAATGCTTTGCATTTCCTTTTATTATTATGGTTAAAGTTCATAACATAATGATTCCTGATCCCATAATTCTTCCCAGGTTCTTTAAATTGTTTGAAACTTCTAAATTTCATGCCTATCTTAAAATGTTGGTTCTTCATATCAACTCCCTCATTGAATTCTACATATATAGGCCTAGCAGGAACCAAGCAGTCCTCATCTATTGAAGAGCATGATTACAGCTCTTTAGACCTGGCATAGTCAGATTCTACATCATCTTCACTTCCCACTCTTCTAGCCTCCCCTTCTATTTCTACATTAGCCCTAACCCTTGCAGAATCCTACCATTTTCTTCATCTATTTCCCCATTAAAACTATAGTCTGAATCATTGAACTCATTTTCCTCATCCATTGTTTTCCCCTCACTTTCTTTCCCTAGTAAAATACCTTCTAAATCTGCATCCTCTATGACTTCTTATTCATCATCAAATTCTTCCTTTACAGCTTCTTGTGCTACAAATTCCTCCTTTACAGCTTCATCTTCTACTTCATCTAATTCTTGTACTTCTTCTACTTCTTCTATTCCTTCTACATCCTTCAGTATTTCAACCCTTCTTGTATGTTCCTCTATGCCCTCATCATTACAACCAGTCTGAACTTCTCCATGGGCACAACTAGCATTTGCAAGCTTAACATAGACATTGCCATAGATAGGGCATCTAAATCATTTTTAATTTCTTGCAACCCTTTTTTCCTGACCATTTACATCTATCTACCAAAAACTATATCCTTCAACATCTAACCTAAATTCTTTGGTTATGGACATAAGCTCTAGTTTGGATATCTGATCCGCACAATAATAATATATATACACTAGCATGCCTTCTACTTCACCCACAATGTAATGTAGCCTTATTGTGAATAATTTTGATGTTGGTACTAGAAATAAATGGAGCAAGGTAAGTATCATGACTGCAAATGCTATGATCTATGCATTCAGCATGTGGTCAAACTTCTACTTCCCTAAAACCCCAAGATCATATAATATGAATGAGCCCTAACACCTATGAAATATACAAGCAACCCTAAATTCACCAAAGGCAAGTAAATTGATTAATTCTAGATAAATTAATTAAATCAAATCACCAAATGCAAGCATAACATCTTGAATGGCACAATCACATATAAAATCCTAAAGTAAATGCATTCAAACCACCAAATGAAGGTAAATTATATCATGCACCATCTTAATATGTAAAGTAAACAAGAAGATTAATTCAAACCATCAATATCAACAATATTAAATATACATACTTAAGCTAATCCATTCAAGCTACAGAGGACAAATAAATTAAATCACATAGTAATTTAAATAAGCTTCATATTTGAAATCATCAGGTGTATGAGGATGCAAGTTAAATAAGCTTCACATAATCAATTAAACCAAACCATCAATCACTTAGTTCTACTTGTATGAGGATGCAACTATTTTTACTACATTGGGTTAGACCTACAATGCCCCAATAACATTATTTTCAAAATATGTAAAGTGGTTTTTACAATCTCCCTTGTGTTTTTAGTGATGTTTCCAATGAAGCTACACATGGCTTATTATTGGGTTAATGTCATTCACATATTAAAATCAAAGTTTTGAGTTGTTCTTAATGGCTATTTATAACTAGTGTCTAGCCTTGAATGAATCTTACTTTGGATCATTTTAATATAAATATGCACAATGTGACAATAGACATAAATCTCTTCATATATAGTTAATGGATTTGATGTTCCCTTATGAATAACTAATATTGCAAGTAGTGATATACAATTTTTTTTTAATTGAGAGTTTACAAGATTTGATTAATCTATTGTTTCCCTCAATTATGTCTTACATGCTGAATTTTTTGACATTGACACAATACTGTGGCATGTAAATTCACATGTTTATTTTTTATTTTTTGTTTTTGTTTTTTATTTTTTGTTGTTTATTAAATCATCAATATCTCATCATCTCATAATACATTGAGTGAAACTTAGGTATTCTTCAACAGTAGTTTAAATAAACATTGTTTTAGACTTTCATGTTATTCAAAAAGAAAACAAACCAATTGACAATTGCATGCTCTATCTTGTCTTGACATCAATATTAGAGATTCAAGATACTGCTAGATGACACAAGGTTTGGGAAAAGATCACTTTCAGTATTCAAGTGCTTCATTGCCTTTTTGATGTATTTCCCAGTTAATGGAAATCTCCTAGTTTGTTAGTGACGGTGGCTTCGTCCCTCCCTCTAGGGTTTGATCGATGTCCCCTTTGCTAGATTGAAGCATGTACCCACAACGGTCACCATTTTCTTTCTTTGTCTCTCAATCCATGGACGGAGAAGGTGTGGATCGTGACTAACCTCTAAAGAAATGGCCACCATCTCTCAGTTAGGGAATGGAAATGTCTTGACTGTGAACTATAAAGAAAAGACACCATTTTCTACTTTTGTCTCTTCAATCCAAGAACAAAGAAAGGGCTTTTCAAACACATGGTTGTTTGTTTCACACCTAGTGAATGGCAACGTGGAAGATGATGTGGCCAATATTTTCTCTTTCAAATGCTAATATAGACTTTGTGGCATCTAGCTCGTCATCATTTGGTCAGAATCTCTAGGGTAACCACCCTGTGAAACAAAATAAAATTTGGGTAACCATTTTGATTCAAATTAAAGTTTGGACCAAAAAATAAAAATGACCCATAGTTTGGTACCCTCTCAAAAAATTTACGCTATCATCCATATTTTGAAAAAGAAAACAAAATCTACAGAATCCATAATCACATAAACTCAAACTCAAAGGAAAATAATTATGAGGGTGAAGGAGACCCACTATAGAAATGATCAACCCAACTAATCAACTAATCTGGAGGACAATTCTTAGATAGCAAGAGAATGGAGTAGAAAAGTACCTTTTTGGGACAATGGAGGGCTGGCTTTGCCAGTGGAAGCCTCGAGCATGATGACAGGGTTTGGTGTGCGCTTCCCCAACCTCTAGGTATGGTAAACAGTGAGGGACTGATTTGGATGGGAATGTAGGAAATAATATAGTATTAGGAATTTTAGAGATGGTGGTGGATTAGGATCCAAACTATTGGATTCAAATCCGATATTTTACTTTGAAATATTTAATTTTTAAAAAAATTTTAAATAATATTTTAATAATATAACATGCCACGTCTGTGAAAAACAACGACGAGAGTAACTAATCAATGTTTTTGCGTGTACGGGTGAAATTACAATTAAGATAAATCCAATCTACTGCAGTGCACAGGTCTCTGAGTAATAAAAGTGTGTATAAAATGCAAGATGTCGATCCCAGGAGGAGTATTAATACTAGTACTACCTATTTTCCTATTATCTAATCTAAAATCAATTTGGGGGGTTTTTTTTTTAACTGAAGAACTAAGAAGAGAAAAATACAAGCTCAAGGGTGTGAGGGAACTCAATGATATGGAGAGGGTCCTGGAATTGGTTTCCCCCTATGATTTCTCAAATATCTAAATCTTATCTCCCAGATTTAATTGAGATTTGATCGAGTCATGGAGATCCTACAAATATGCCAATACTTCTCTCGAAGCTACTAGCATCTAAATTACTACAAGACACAGGTGAGATCACTCCATCCCAAATCAAGCATGAAAACATTATGCTTAATTGATCTCTTGCTACGAGTGAGCATAAGTCTTCTTAACCTAGGGTGAGCACCCGGCTCCAAACCCAAGGAAATAACCCTGTGACTAAAGAAGGAGGATGTTTTATCTCTAGAGACAATCTCAATCCCTTTTTGTCTATGATGATCTAATCACATGGATTTATCAATCACAACATGAATATCAAATATAGACCTTAGCTCTCACTATTAGGAATCTATAACAATGCATGCACATAGAAAAAACTCAAAATAAAAAATCTCTATTAGCTCCAGAGAGATTAAGATTCAAATACAAGATTCATCCTAAGGTTCCACAATCCAAAAACATTAGAAAGTTTTGACACTCATTACAAAGATAAGCTAAAAACAATCAACAAGTATTTAAACAATAAAAGGAACCATGGAAAATACTCCCTCAATCTCCACAATAAGTGATGCGAAACCCCTCTAAACTTGATGTGCACCCGAGGATGTAGCCTAGAATCTCCTCTCCAGTGACTCCTCTTCAATCTCCAAGCTTTACCGCGCTAATCCACACCAAAACCTTCAAGAATCACTCTCCCTATGCTCCAATGGTGGTGATGGTGGTTAAAACTCTTCCAAGAATTTGTCTTCCCTAAAATAATCCTAGTTTTGTCCTAGACACAGGATTAGCCATGAGATGTGTATAGGCCGTGTAAAAAGATGGTAAACTTGGGTATTTTTAAATTCTAGATCTCTCCATGAGTTTATCAGCCTCGTGTCTGTGGTGTGTTGTTTTCAAGCTTGTTAAAAATATTGATTTTTAGCCTCCTTGTTGCACCCCCGTACTTGAAAAAAATATTGCTCGCCTTTGTTTAAGCAATATTTTTTTACCCAAATTTAACCTGAATTCATCCCTATTGTTGCACATGCTCCCCCAGTGGCCTACACATGAAAAACAACCAAAATGTGCATAAAAACAATATACTACATTTCTTGAGAACAAGCTAAGTGCTTTAAATCAAAGAGTCAAACATGTATAATTGAGCACTTATCAGTAATGCCCATCTCCTCCTAACTAACATTTCCAAATTAAAAAAAAATAAAGGGACTCAGTCTACCCAAAAAATAATAGAGGAACTGTAAGAGTTGAAACTGTACTTGTACAAGAACTAAACTGGTAATTAAACCTATTCGTTAGCTTAAAATTTTTTCTCATAAACAATGAACATGTTTAACTACTAGAAAATTTGTAGAAGTTGTGTAATAAATTAAAATTGGTAATGTCTGAGTGGAAATGTAGGATAAGGATGATGAATCAAGGATAGTAAATGGAAAATTTACATACTAAGGATGAACAAATGGTATTAAAGTTTTTATTTGAAAAATAGACGTTAAATAAACATCATAAATAAAATCATCTTGTAGAAAATAGTTATTAATAAAATGGTACACATACCTAATGGAATCAACATGTCCAAAAAAAAAAGAGAGAGAGGCACCTCTTTTATCTATGCATTGAATGACTTTACCACATTTGAATAGATAATTAGACCACTATGGTATAACTAACTTTTGGAAAACATTTGCGCCCCTACACTAGTGTAAATAAGAGGTCACTCACTACATCATCCTACTCTTTAGACATGTTGGTATTCATAATGCTTATGAACAAGCTTTAGCGCTTTTCCCTCATAGTTTCTTATAGCTTGTCATTTCCCTTCAAGTGACTTGTTTCTGAATAACCTAGACAATATGCATGTGCACAGGAAGGAAAATCTTCATGATGGTATTTACAAAGCCCTTAAATTGATTAGAGATGAATGTAATGATAATGTTAGGAGTATGCTCTTGAATGCTAACGAGGATACTTGAATTAAGGTATTTCATTATTATTATTATTATTATTATTATTATTATTAGGCATTTATTTTAATGTCCATATAAACCTTGTGATAACATTTTGATTAGTTTTGAGCATTATAGTCCTTGTGTAATAAGTTAAACCTTTTATTTTTTATGGGATATGGAAGACGTACTAGAAACTTAAATAGTTCATGCATCAAAGAATTTTTAATTGGGCATTAAAGATTCATAAAGACTTGTATGACAAATACTTTGACGAAGAGTGCTAGTTGAATATTATGGGATAGTGGGAGCATATGCCATATATACATTAAGGGGAAGAGCATATTCGAACATGAAATCCAATAATATGGTTTTTACTCGTTGACCATCAATGATTGGAATTGTTGATTATGATTATATGAGTGGACCTTAGACTTAAAGTATTATAATCATGATGTGTTTGTGATGTCCAGTGTAGCACTATAGTAGTCAGGCTCAATTTACAGTTTAGTAAGGCTAACTTCAAAGTGCTGATATGTCAAGCAAGTACTAGTTGTGAATGATCACTAAGAATGAATTTGTTCTCTTTCCCAGAAGTAAAATGAGTTAGTATCCTATGTGATCATGAGTAGATGAGCTTAGAAGACTTTAGCTAAGACAATCAAACTAATTGTGTGGGACACAAAGAAAGTTTAATAATCTTACTCTACTATGGTTATTTACATATGATTGAGTTTAGTGAGTTTGATTATATCCATGGTTCTTATTTAGTTGGCATACAACAATGAAGGGTATATACACATACAGTAATTATAATTGGAAAGATTAGTGATGATCTACTCATTTGTCTTCGATTGGACTATGATGTGGAGCCGCGGGGCTAGCTAGGTATTACACACATCCTTTATAATTCTCCTCTTGCCAAACGGATGAACCTAAAGAGTAAGCTTAAAGGAATTGAGAATAAATCTTGTTTTGAGTGTAGGGACAAAATTATCTATTTATAATTTTGCTTCATAGGATGAAGTGAAATTGTAAAATGGCCTAGGGCTTTTGACTTAAGTTTAAATTTTGATTAAATTTTGATAGAGTCGAATAGTTTTTCAAAATTGTAAGGGTTTGAAAACAAAAGTTGTTTTAGGACTCATATTTTCATTAGGACTTCATAATAGGATAATGTTTATCATGTTTTATGAATGTTTTTATTTATGACTCTTCTCTAATAGTAGATGTATTCTCTGGTGAATTTTTTCCCCAATCCCTTTCTAACCTTAATTAGCCGCTATTTAGAGAGGAAGAGGAGACTGTTTTTGAATTCAGGTGTGTGATCTAGAGACATGGGACTGTTGTTTGATGCTAAAAGATCTAAGACGATATAAGGAATAAATGTAGCACATTTAAGTAATAGTTTTGGAACATCCAAAGGTATTTTTTAGATTTTTGTTTAATTTGAATTAATTAAATTAGGGTGTTAATCAAATCAACTAGTTGATATTGCTTCCACATGCTTCCATGTTTTGTACAATTTTGTGATGTTTTCTAACATTTACTATAGCAATCATCACCATATAATGCCTCTCCTAATGTGGTAATAAACTAAGTCTAATGAAACCATCATAATCTCTCTCAAAGATGATGATGCTACTAGCCATCTTACCCTTATACCATATCAACATATCATAGATTTCCACATCATTCCATAGAGAATTCCTTATGTAACCTTTTTACCCATCTAAGCTTGTTTGTATGGTACATTGGATTCCGCTGTGTGATCTAGAGGCATGGGACTATTGTTTGATGCTAGAAGATCTAAGATGATCCAAGGAAGAAATGTAGCACATCTAAGTAATAGTTTTAGAACATCCAAAGGTATTTTTTAGTTTTTTGTTTAATTAGAATTAATTAAATTAGGGTGTTCATCAAATCAACTAGTTGATATTGCTTTCACATACTTCCATGTTTTGCACAATTTTGCGATGTTTTATAACATTCACTGTAGACATTATCACCATATAATGCCTCTCCTAATGTGGCAATAAACCAAGTCTAATAAAACCATCATATTCTCTCTCAAAGATAATGATGCTACTAGCCATCTTACCCTTATACCATATTAGCATATCATAGCTTTCCACATCATTCCATAGAGAATTCCCCATGTAACCGTTTTACCCATCTAAGCTTGTTTGCATGGTACATTGACATAATGCTCACGTAATACCCCCTACCCCCCTCTGCGACGCATATTTGTAGGTTATATGGTCTTGATTCTAAATGTTCAAGGATTATCGTCTCTCTGGCATGGACTTGTAACCTTATCGTCAACTACAACACATTCAATGGTGTCTTAAGTTTATCATTTTTCAAAAAAGTAAAATCAAAATTGCATATGATAGAAAACCTACGTGGGGTCTCCTTAAAGTGATCCGTATTTCTAAAACATTAACCAAATCCAACTATTGTTGCCTTCAAAGATTGAGAATAATCTATAGTGGTTAGGGTGATATGGTCTCTAGGTTCAAAGACACCCTCTATGATATCTTAAATGGGTCAAGATAAAATAGAACAATTATGACAAATATTTGGGAAAATTTAAAATACAATAAATAATTGTCTTTAGTATATAAAAATGTATAACATAAGCGTAAACATAATAAAATAAGCACAAACATTGTACAAAAACAAAAAATAGACTAATAGGTAACTTTTTAATATACTCAAACCAATACAGAATATATACTTCCAAATTGAGACAACACATCTCTAACAACTTAAGCCTAAACACAAACATGCACAAAAACCAAAAAATAGACTAATAGGTAAAATTTTAATATAATCAGACCATACATAATATATACTTCCAAAATGAGACAACATATATCTAACAACTTAAGCCTTCAGAAATTATAAGGACATATGTTCACAATATTTTCGAAGGTAACAAGGAGTCTAAAGAACCTCTGATAGATCCTTCTATAGCATCCATCATCATATCAACTACATTATTCTTATACATATAGTATATGTTGCACATATCGAGGAAATCTAGCTCTGAGTCAATAGGACAAATTGTTTTGTGATCATCTAGTCTTCACTCTTAGTTGAAAAGCCTCAAGGACCCAATATTCTCATATTTATCCTAGTATTGGCTTCCACCATAAAGTCAACAACTAAACTTTGCACACAATCTTATCCCTAATGTATCTTGATAGCAAAAAAGTTTTCCATTTATAACTTGCAAGAAAAGTGGTGTGCACAACTAAAGTAATGAGCATTAACATAGGTAATGGGAAACCCAATAGTAAACAAAAACCTAACTCACATGTTCGAGAGAAAAAGGAAGAGGGGGAGGGGGGTGGCCAAGAAAGTCTTTCGTTTCAATGTTAGTGCAATGGCAGAGTAACTAATAAAAGAAGAAGAGAAGGTTGTGTTGAGCAAGGGAGATATGTTGCTTTGGACACAAATGAGAAGTAAAGAAAAAGAAAAAGGTGAGTTGTCTCTCACATAAGATTGCGGTATAATCTAGGCCATACCATGTATAACATAAATGGCATGATTTGGTGGGAACATTCCCTTTAACAATGGAGGATATTTAGGGGTTAAAATAAACGGCTCAATAGTTGGGATAAGAGGGACCTAAAAGTGCTAACAAAATAGAAAAGATAATAAAAAAATAGGCAAATTGTCAAAGAGTGCTTGCGAAAGATGGAAATGTTCAAGGCCAAAAATCAATTTTATTATATTAATTTTATTTAGAGGTTCTACTTATCACCTCAAGAAGAATATCCTCTTGAAATTTCCATGTTAGTTGTTATCCTTTTCTTGATTTATTTTATTCCTTATATCTAAGAACAACTTTGGATATGAATGTTTACATTTTTATTCATATGAGAACAACTTTGGATATGAGTGTTTGCATTTTTATTCATATAAAATTTATATAATAAAATATAATTATATATAAATATTTAAGATTTTTTTTATTTTGTGAAAAATGTTTGCATAGCGTGTAAAGTTGGATAATTGCCAATGTAACCTAATAAAAATTATTTATTTTATTTAGGCTGTGTTTGATTGGCAACATGGAAAATGGGTGGAAAAGAAAATTTTTCCATGAAAAAATTTTTCGTGGAAAATGAAAAAAATAGTCGTTTGATTGGCATTATTTTCTAGCTAGAAAATCAAAAATTTTATGTGGAAAATTCTAATTTTGTTGTTTGATTGCTCTTATTTTCCACGGAAAATGTAACATTTTCCCTGGAAAAACCCTCATTTGTTGTTTGATTGCATCAATTTTCCCTGGAAAATGTCACATTTTCCGTAGAATTTTTTTTTAAAATTTATTAAAAATTGTTTAAAAATATTTAAAAAAACATTTTATAATTATTTTTATACCATTTGTTAAAATATTTTTAATTTTTTTTTGAAAATATAAAGATATTTAAGATGTAGTATATATATTAATTTGAGCGAGATTTACATACTCACAAAAAAAAAAGATTTATTTTTATTTTTTTTATTCAGGTTCCTAATGAAGCTTTGAACCATTATTACAACTCTACCCTTGCATATGTTTTTTATTTTTTTTATGGAGAATCAATTATATATTTTATGTTAAAAATAGACTAAAATTTTAAAATATAAGGGCTAAGCCTTGTATATTTGGCTAGCTAAAATTCTCTTTAATCCCAATCAATCATTTTTATATATTTTGTGATTAGTTAAACAAAAATTATTCTTGTAAAAACCCATCATACTAACCTTTCAAACAACGTAATATATACCTAAAAATGTTGATTTAGTAAACCACAAACTTCAAAATCATCTTTACAAATATGTCTATTGCTTCAAATACAACTAAACCATTCATAGTAAAGTAAACATATTTCTTCCGTTTAATCAAAACACAATCCATGACAAAGATCACTTGCCGAGCTTGTGATTAACCCAAGCATGCAAAAATGCTTTATCATTAATCTCAAAGAAGAAACGAGCCTCTTTTTCATCATGCACAAATATTTGCATGAGAGCCATAACATCATCATCCGCAAGGCCCAATTCTCGGACTTTCTCTAGGATGACTTGCACATTGATGTGACTTTGACTTGCTTGTTTCTCGAACTCATTGGCCATTTTTTTGTGAGGATTGAGCAATAATTGTCAGCGCTAAGGCTACATCATCCATAGGTTTTTGACGTTTACGTTTAGCTTTCAAACCTCTCTTTTCTGCTACTTTATTAGGTGCATTGGCTGTGCTTGAGTGACTTGGGTGTGTTTTCTCCATCTCATCTTCATCCCCTAAACCAACTCCCACCATGTTGTTGATTTCATCTACATTCATATGTATAAAATCATTCTTGTGACAGCCTGATCTCCCATTGTGTTGTCATTGCAAAAATTGTAGCTAAGTCATAATAGTGAGGACATAATTTTCCCTTCAAATTTTTGGCATCTGGATTATCCTAAAAAGCCATGAGAAACCAAAAAAAGAAATGTTATCAATTCCATGGATAAAATACCAAATAAATATCACTAAATCACAGCCAATCATAAATATAACCACAATTGTTTCTAATATTAATTAACCTTCACAGCACTTATAAAAGATTAGAAAACAAAAATAAAAAATAAAATAAGAAATAAAACTCTAATGTGGAAGAATAAATGTGAAAAAAGGATATTTTACTTTAAGGTGCTTCTCCAAACAAGGTGATCTGCTGTGACTCGTCCGTTTTCATCCAACCAAACCCACTCGTCTTGAACAACTCTGTGATCTCCTTGTAATAAGTTTTGAGAGTCTTCAACCTAGCCCTGACATGAGCAACTCTTACAACCACTTGGCAATGTTCAAGTACTTTGTTGACAACCTTTGTACACTCATCAGCCTTAAATCCATTTTCTGTTCTTCTTGGGCCCGCAAGCACCACCTCTAAAAGAGTATCTATTAGTGCTTGATCCATATCGTCTGACCAACGAACTTGCTTTTTTTTTCGTTTCTCCTTGTGAAAAGGCTAGAGTGATTTCCTCAACATCATGTGCAGAGGAGCTTGAGACTGTAGCAGGTCTAGAAACAGTAAATGAGCCTTGATTTCCAAATCGTCGACTTTCCATTTTCTATTTCATTTAAAAAATTAGTAACATAACATAACACATATATTACTGAAATGTGCAATTAAAAGTACATAAGTGTAATATAAAGTTATGACAAAACATAACATAAGTAACTAAAATATGCAATTAAAAGTGCATAAACATATAATATAAAGTTATGTCATAACGTAACATAAAATAAGATGTCGAAATTTATAACATAACATAGCATATTAATTAATCATAATAGGTCGTGTTGTAGCTGCTAGCGTCAAAATTAGCCCACATAATATTAGACAGTGAATCTCTTTGGTTGGTCCATGCTACATCAGATGTGATTCTGAGATTTGCATTAACATGTGTGTCTTCAGGTACATCAACATGCGGAGGGTTTATTTCATTGTCGCTAACATCATCATCGCTACAAAGATCATCTGCTGCATCAGTATGTAAGAAGTTATGCAAGCACAACATGCAAGGATGATCTTTGATTATGTATCTATGTCATGGAAGGGTTGATGCCTAAGATAGGCAAGCCTCTTTTTCAGCTAGCCGATAGTCCTCTCAACAACATTGCGAAGAGATGAGTGTCGAAAGTTGAATAGTTCTTTGTGATTTTCAGGAAGTAGACCTTGAATGTCTCTACGATGATACTGCGTACCCCGATAGGGTGCAAGAAAACCAGGGACTAAGGGGAACCCAGCGTCGGCAAGATAGTATTTACCTATTATTATTATAAGGATGACTTTAGCAAAATGGTCATATAAGGTTCTTGTTATTATTATTTAAGGGATGTATAACATACCGAGAGGAACTGTCAACCTAGCTCCTTGTCGTGAGACTGCACTCCTCAACAAATGCCCATCATGTGCTGATCCTTCCCAACCGGTAAGCACATAGGTAAACCTCATATCAAATGTACATGCCACCAAAAAATTTTGAGAAATGACTTGTTTCCTATTCCGATACCTAGGTTGTTCCTCCACAGGGACATTAGCAGTAATGTGAGTATCGTCTATAGCACCCACAGCATCCTATTAAAGATACAATTTATTTTAGTGATAAATATCTAACCTAACAGAAATAGAAAGAATCTTATAGGTATAAACATATAATATGAAAGTAATGGAACCAATCTTGAACATTCTCCTTATCATTGGGGGAGTTTTGAGCATCAGCATTTTTGACAACATCTCTATAGAGGTTAAGACATGCATTTAACACTTTATGGAAATAATAGCTAACAATTTGGCCAGACCTAAAAAATGTAAAACTTCCAACTCTGTTGTGATGGTCATGGCCAACTGCGTGCACAAAAATAGCTACTTGCTCTTCAACACTCACAAATCGGCTATGAGTTAACCCATAAGCACATAAGCGATTACACAAACTGTGGAATGCACCCATTTTAATCCTGAGTAGCTCGCTGCAAATACTATCACTAGTGTTGAGCATTCGGTTCAATCCTAACTCTCTCTCTCAGCTCTCCAATTCCTATTAGGAGCTCTATGGATAATTCTATTATGATAGTGTTGCCTCATATAATTATAGATCAATGAGGCTTGCATGACCATCATCCAAAACATTACCCAAAATTGATTTTCAATTGGTGCCCTAGCCATTCATTAACCTATGGAAACTGTTAAATAAAGATAAATAAATATTGTCTCAATTAATTAATTTGGTACCCTAAATCTATGGCATGATCACAAATTATATGGTTACCAACAGGGAACTGCATTAGCTTTGCAGTTTGAGCATTGGCTTTAATGTTTAAAATATTAGTGTTAACTTGAAACTACTCACTGGAATGAAAATCATAAATTTTACTAACTTGGCATAGTATGGATGGATAGATATAAACATAGTATGCACACTGAATGAATGCGTCATCATTGCATGATGAGTTGATTATGGAAAACTTAATCAACTTTTGAATAAGGATTAGCACTTTAGATTATTAAGACCACTAAATAACACTATTATATATACTTAATACATCTTAATAATAGACAATAAGGAGCAATTGGTGCAGTCAGCAAGAATAAAGAAGTATGGATTCATGGTACAAGACAAATATGTTAATTAATTTGATCCATATATATATATATATATCCTAAAAGCTCCACAATTCTTTTTTTTTTTTTTTTTTTTTTGAAAAAAAGGGGAAGAAACAAGTAAAAGGATAACCAATAATTGTTATGGAGCAAGAGAAGAAGCCACACAACACTTGCAAAGAAGGTGCTCCAGCGTGTTAAGTATACATCACTCTTCAACCCGCATTAAGAACCCAAAATATCAAAACTCATCACCATCATTAATTTTATCATCAGTCTCAAGTCTCTCATGTGAAATCAAACCTTGAAATTTCTCATGCATCTCTTTACCCACTATTACCACAAAGTTCCATATATAAAAGGACACCTCTCTTACACACTCTTTGTGAAACTAGACTTATTCCATTCATTTCATTGTGTTCCATTTCATGTAGATGATGTTGATGATGTCATCCAAAAACACAGAGCTTGATCTCTTGTTTTCATTATATAGTGAAGTTCATCTCTAACCCAAATTTGATTTGCAGGTGTAGGTTAATGAAAGAAAAACTAGTATGGCATGCATGACTCATCATATATTAATCAAGACTAGCATTATCATGTCCTTAATTAATCTGATCCATATATATATATATGTCTGTGTGTGTGTGTCATAGCCTGTTGTCTTATGATCCACTAACATTAAAAAGTTTTAAAAAGATAATGAAAAAACCCAAACAAAATCAACAAACAGAAACCCTAATCTTCAAATTAAGCAAAGATTCACGGTCAACTAATCAGATTGAACAAAATCAAAGAAATTGATGAAAATTCGAAGCTAATTTAATCTAAAAAAAAGAAAAGAAATCAACAATAGGAAACTGAGGATTCTGAGATTTATATATATGTAAATTGGTGAAAACCAAAAGAAAAGAAAAGAAATCAACTGAAATTTATATAAGTAAATTGGTGAAAACCAAAAGAACAATAATAAGAAAATCAAAATAGTTGAAAAGGAACTAGGAAAGCAAAGGTAATTGAAAGCATATTTAATTTTGCCATTATATATATGCACAGTACATATATGCTACACTCTTTGCCACAATCAAATCATCTCAATGGTATAATCCTGTTAGTAAAGAAACCCTAAATCAATGGAGAATCAAAAGCATCCCATGAAACTAGGATAGCAAGGGTTGCGATTAACGAATACCTGCAAACCATAGAAGCGGGAGTGATCGAGAGAAGAGAAAGTTGATCGGGATCGAGACCGAAAAGCAAGGGATGGTGGGGTTCTAGGGTTTCGAAACAAGTTAGGGATTTGTGGTAGGCATAGGAGAGAAATATATTTGTCTCGCACGTTATTTTTTCAAATATGCCCTTACGGTTTCCCTGGAAAACTTTTCCCAGGGTGAAGGCAGGAAAAATTTTCCACTGATTTGAGGGAAAATAGGGTCACGTGATAGAGTTTGTGGAAAAATTTCCACGGAAAATTTTGACAAACAAACAATCTATTTGGCTAGAAAATGACCCATGGAAAAGTTTTCCAAAGAAAAAAAAAGCAATCAAACACAGCTAGTATTGCAAAACAATTTTAGTTACTTATATACATTTATGGTAGAAAATAAACTTACAAATTTTATTAAAAAAATTTATTAATTTTTATTTTTCTCAAATTAAATAAAAGAGAAGAGAGTAAAAGAAACCGTTTATTTTTTTAATAAAATTTTTAGTCAACTTTTAGACTATGTAAATAAACAAGGATAATTTTAAAACTATATAAGCTAATATCATTTTTATAAGGGCATAAAAACTTATTATATATCTAATATTTAATGGTATGCATTATAAAATCAATTGTATATGAATAAATAAAAAAAGAGACACTGCAATGATAGGTGAGAGGTAAGACATTTAACTCTAACATGGATGGTTGAAGGTTTAACTCTTTCCCATTGTATGATTATCAAAATAAATAAATAAAATAATTGTTTACCTTAATATCAAAAGCAATGTTTCCATGTTAGTTGTCAAACTTTTACTTGATTTTATTTTTTTCCTTGTTTCTGATAACAACTTTGAATATGAGTGTTTACATTATTATTTATATAAAATTTATATAATCAAATATCATTATATATAAATAGTTGAGATTTTTTTAATTTGTGAAAAATATTTGCATAGCGGGTAAAGTTAGATAATTGCTAATATACCCCTCATAAAAATTATTTTTATTTAGTATTGCAGGATAATTTTATTTGTTTATATACATTTATGGTAGAAAACAAACTTACAAATTTTATGAAAAAATATATTAATTTTGCCCCAAACTAAATAAAGAGAAAAAAATAAAAAAAAAGTTTATTTTTTTATAAAATTTTTAAGTCAACTTTTATAGTATGTAGATAAATAAGAATAATTTTAAAATTTAAGCAAATATCATTTTCATACCGCCATAAAAAGATTATGTATCTAATACTTATTGTATACATTATAAAATTAATTTTATATCAATAACAAAAAGAGATAATGTGATGATTGTTGAGAGGCAAGGCATTTAACTCTAACGTGGAAGGTTGAGGGTTTAATTGTTTGTTTTGCTTCATTTAATGGCGAAGTCACCGAGGTGCGCAGTTCGGCCCGTATTAAAAATATTTTGCTTGCTGAAATGGGAAGTGAAGAGGTGATATGACACCTCCACAGCTCCCCACTTCAGCGTTCCCACTTCCCTTTTTAAAATGCCGAAGTGGGAGTTCATCCGCTTTTGAATACCTCGCCGAAGTTGCCACCTCCAGCACGTGCGCCCATGTGACCGCGCTATTATCATCGTTCACATGTGTTCTCGGTTTTGTTGCTAGGGTTTTCCTTTTGTTTGCTAGGGTTTTCCACCACCGCCTCGTACCGGGAACTTTGCCTTCTTGTTCGTCTTCATTTTCACTACAAACTCAAGGTTTGTTCCTTCGGTTGGGGGGGGATTTTTGATGCCGTCGTTCTCTTTTCTGTGGATTTACCCTGTTTTTTTTTTTTTTTTGGTTTGGGTTTTTTTTTAGTATTTCGTGGGTGTTCGTTTGGGATTTCCATATGCAGTGCTACTGAGATTGATGTCCTTCAATCGGCTTGTAGGGTTTTTGGTTTTTAGCTGTGGGGTTCGCCGAAGCTTGGTGGGTTTTTTGTTGTCTTTTTTGAGAAGTTTTTCTCATGAATCTGTCTGCAGGGTTTGGTGGGTTTCTTTATTTTTTTTTTTTAGTTTTGTAGGTTTTCTTATGCCGTTTTCCAGACTGGGGTTTACAGGGTTGTTTTCTAGGGTTTTCCTCATGTATTGTTGTTTGTTCTAGTGGTTTTCCCTTACAATCCATGTGTACCGTTCGTTGTCTTCGTGGTTTACTGAGGTTGTCTTTCATAACACCGCAGAACTAGTGTTGTCTTGCATATGTTTTCATGGCTCCATCGATGTTCAGGTTTTTCTTTTGATGCAACTTGGTGAGAGTTCTTCTTGCATCTATTCCTGTTCGTCTGTTTTTCTATCTCCGAAATGTTATTCATTCTTTAGTGAAATAACCTTTTGTTTTGTTGTGCCTGATGCAGAACTATTTGTTATGCTTTACTATGTTCGATTTCCTTACTTTAATCGTTTTCATTGCTACAATTGCTTCATCTGATATTTCTTATGATTTGTTGTATATCCCTACCTATTATTTCTGTTATTCTATTATTGCGAATAGATGCCCATCAGGTATGTTATCATTGGTTATTTTCTCTACGATATAGCAGACAGTTTCACATTTTTGTAAAATTTGTTTATTTTTTGCTTGCAAAGAATATTGCATATCAGTTTCAGTTCCTGATATACCTCTCAGTTTAGTTACAATAGTTGCTGATTATTTTGTTTCACATCTTTGTCACTCAATTGTGTTTATTTTGTTTGTCATATGCCTCTCACTTCTTCTACGAATAGTTTATTGTAATTTCCCAATGAGTTTTATACACATATCAGTTTCAGTTTATCTTGTCTCTTTACTGTCTACTTGCAAATTATGAAGTTGTTTTGTTATCTTTATGAGGCAATAAGGTTTAATGTTGTTCGTCATATACCTCTCATTTATGTTAGAATTTGTTACTGTCTTTTCTGTTTGTGTATAAACATTAACACATAGTTGCGCTATTTATGTTACAATTTCCCAATGCTTACAAACATATCAGTTTCACTTTTTGTACTGTGTTTACTGTCTGTTTGCAAACTATTTATTTGCATATTATTATCTTTGTCAGTCAGTTATGTTTAATTTATCTATGTCACCTTAATGTTTACAAACATATCAGTTTCAGTTGGTGTTCTGTCTTTATTGTCTTTTTGCAAAATATGAAGTTGTTTATTTTGTAACTGTATTTACAGAATGCTTATACTTATGTTTATGTTTTGGTGTTTCTCATATGGTTTATGTTTATTTTTTTTTTTTTTGGGTGTTTCTCATATGCCTATTACTTATGTTTTCATTTTCTAACTGTATTTTCACAATGCTTATACAGATATCAGTTTCAGTTACTTGTTTGTGTTTATGTTTCACTGTTTGCTGTATGTTTACAAATTAAATAGAGTACAACATAAATTGAATGAATCATAATTTCTCCATAAATTGTGTAGATGGATAGTTGGGCATTAGGTGATTGTGTGAGGCCCCTCGCTGCAGCCTTTGCTATAATTGTTGTGATTGTTGCGATTTTGTTTGAAGAGTTGCACATCCCTAGGACATCAAGATGCCCCATTCCGTCATTGTTCAGGGATCTAACTAGGAAAAGGCATATGAACTGTATCTTAAGGGGTGGCCGAGATTATTGTGTTAGCTACCTTAGAATGGACGTAGGCCCTCTCATGAATTTGGCTACTGTTATCCGTGACAAACACCTCCTTGTGGACACGAAACATGTCTCGATGGAGGAACAACTAGCGATATTTCTACACATTGTTGGGCACAACACAAAAAATAGGACAATGAGCATAGAGTTCCTACGGTCTGGTGAAACTATTAGCAGGTACTTTAATAATGTACTACGCGCAGTGTGCTCATTGCGCAATGACTTTGTTCAGCCCCCTACCGGCAATTGCCATCCCGAGATTCAGACTAACCCTAATTGGTATCCCTTTTTCAAGGTAATACCACATGTCTAAGACACATAATTACATTAATGAATCTTTCATAATGTTTTAGGTTTGAACAAATGATTTTTTTTGCCCTTATGTAGGGATTGTATTGGTCTTTTGGATGGCACACACATAGATGCGTCAGTCCTCTCTCATGAGTTGCCCCGATTTAGAGGTAGAAAAGGCCCAACCCAAAATGTGCTCGCCGTTGTGAATCCTGACCTCAGGTTCACATACGTGCTAGCGGGGTGGGAAGGCTCGGCAAATGATTTCACAGTACTTAGAGATGCACTCGCACGACCACAACCCGAGGGTTTGAAAATAATAGACGGTTGTGCACATTAAATTAATTCTTTTACAAATTTGTAATTAGTTATGTTAATGTTAATGTTTCTTGTAGGGAAGTACTACTTGGTAGATGCGGGGTATACAACTATGAATGGTTTCATAGCCCCCTATCGTGGGGTTAGATACCATCTCAAAGAACAAAATGGAAGGGCACCATTAAATCCCAAGGAATTATTCAATCTTAGGCACTCTATGTTAAGATCAAGGGTAGAATGCGTGTTTGCAACTCTGAAGAATCGATTCAAAATACTTACGTCCCATCCTTTTTTCCCGTACAAGACCCAAGTATTGCAAAAACTCGCATGTTGCATCATCCACAACTATATTGCGGGGGTCGATCCAAACGACTTGATTTTAGGCGATAGAAACATTGAAGATGAGCATCTCGTTATCTCCCAATCTCGTTCACAACGAGAACAACGCATGGAAAACAGGCAATGGGTTGAATTGAGGGACAACATTGCGAATGAGATGTGGCGCCAATACAGTCCTAGAGACTGACTTATATTGGGACAACATTGCTTCTTTTCCCTTACAGTTTGACTGTGTTATGCTACTGTTTCATTCCAATGCCTTTAACTTGTCGTATTCCTATTTAGTTTAACTGTCCTATTCAGTAATGTGCTTGTGTTTTAGTTCTTGAAGTAATTAATATCTATCAATTTATGATTTGCTATTGTTAGAATCATGGAAGGTGTGAATTGTTCGCTTGATGGTCCAAGCGCAAAGGGTGCAAAAGGAAAACGTGGAACCCCTAACAAGAGGTGGAAGACTGACTTTAACAACTTCTTGATTCCTTTGTTGGTTGACCAAGCCAACAAAGGACTCAAGTACGACAAGTCATTCAAAAGAGTTGCTTTCTCACATGCAGCCACTGCTGTAAATGAAAATTTGGCACTAATTTTACTCCTGAAAATGTGGAAAACCATTACCGGACATTGAAAGCAAGGTATGTTGAAATTAAAAAAGCTAGGGATTTAAGCGGGGCAGGTTGGGATGATGAGAACAAGATGATCACGTTGGACCCCATCGTCGCATACACGTACACTGAGGTACTGCGAATAGTTTTTTATTTTTTTGAATAACTCATAATTTTCTACTGCTGTCTTTCGTTACTTTGACAATTTCCTCGCAACTGCAGGCCCATCCAGCTACGAAGCCCTTCATCAACAAACCAATTGAGAATTATGAGGGGCTAAAGATTATCTGCAGGGTTGACAATGCGACAGGGTCGTATGCCACATTGCTTTACTCTGATTTTGGAGATAAATATGGGTCAGAGGACAACGAAAATGAGAACAACGAATCACCAACTGAGCAACAAATCAGTGAATCCAAAGGAGATGGTAACTTAGCCCCTCGGAAGCCTACCAGCCCTGCGACATCTTCTATATTTCGGGCACAGCGGGCGAAAGGCACAAAAAATAATTCGATGATGTCTGATCTTGTGTACGTTGTTGGAGAAATGGTCACCGCAATTAAGTGCCCGACCCACTAGTCCGAGACGTTGTATGGCAAGGTGATGGAGATTGAGGGATTTACTGAACAATCCCTTGAGGAGGTGTTTGATTACTTGCACGAGAAGGAGAATAAGGGCCGTAGGTTCCTCGTCAAGAGTCTTCAAATGCGAAGTGCATGGGTTGGGAGGTTTCTCAGCCGGGCTGTTTGACGGCAATGCAAGTTACAAATTGGGAGTGGGAGGGAAAAATGGCTGGACTATGAATTATCTGCTTTCATGACTTTTTTTTATTTGCTGCATCATGCATTACTTACATTCCATGCATGTTCATGAAAAAACTATGGGTGGCCACTTTTGTTGTAATTGTTGCACCTTTTGAATTAGGGCCTTGTTCATGATGCATGATTTTGAATGCTATGCTTGATGTTATTATCCTTACTGTTATGCATATTATATGCCTGTTCAAGTTGATGATCAAGTTACTTATAGAGTAGTAGTTGTCCTGATTTTTTTGTTTGATTTGATTCAGTTACAGTGTTATTACTTACTGCTGGTTTTGAGAATTTTGGTTACATGTTCTGCTTGTTTCTTTTTTATTGCTGGACTTAGAAGTAGGCATTCATGGTTAGAATTTTGGTTACATGATCTGTTTGTTTCTTTTTTATTGCTGGACATAGAAGTAGGCATTCATGGTTAGAATTTTGGTTACATGTTCTGTTTGTTTCTTTGTTCTCCAGAGTTACAATGTTGTTATTTACTCAATTAGACTGTTGTATCTAATACTATTTTGACTACTGCTGGATATCACGTTTGCATTATTCTCTACGATGTTGTTTTAATTGTTGCTCTGAGATGGTACATGTTCTGTTTGCTTATTTTGTATTGCTGGTCTGACAAGTACATGATTTGTTTCTGAATAATGTTGTGACAATGCTGTTTTTTTTTTGTTGTCCTTCATAATTGATCATTATGTTCTGTATGCATCTCTGTTAAATAAATACTGAACATCAAGTACTCAATTACAATGTTGTATCTTATTGAAGTCCTTTTCCTGGGGCATTCAATTGCAGCATATATTGTTTGACTACTGCTTGATAGGCTGTTTGCATCATTATGGATGCACTGTTTCAGAATGCTGTTTCTTCATTGTTGTTTCATATTACTGTTTGAAATTGCTGTTTCAAATTGATGTTTCATATAGCTGGATGCACTGATAAAACCAATATGCTGTATCTAACACTGTTTATATTTGTTGCAGGATGTTGTTATGGCGATGATGATGGCAATATTGAAATTTTCCTGCACTGAGGCAAAGGGGTCCACTACTTGATATGTTCTTGGTTGTTGTTGTGTAAACAGACTTGTAGAATCTGTCTAGCCTCTGTATGCTTTTGGCGGGGCAATCAATTGCAGCCATAACCATGCAGTAGTGCTAAGATGTGTTCGACATTTATGTTTTGTTTGCGTCGTCGCAGAGGGGGAGTGTGGCGAGGCAGTGGGCATGCAATGCCTCCACTGCAGCCATCTCTTTCACAGTCACGACCAAACAACGCATCAACCATGCTTTTGAGTTGTGTCTGGTTTTATTATTATTCCACTTATGTTTGTTTTGTTTTCCGTATTATGTGGGAGATGTTTTTGTTCACACATTTTCTGTGGATCCTTGATTGCCGATGAAGTGCTGTGCACGGTAATTGCCGCCTGAGCCATGCTGTAAAGCCCTACTGTTGTGTCGCCTTGTATATTTTGCCAATTTTTGAACTGTGGAGCACTTTCAGATGTTGGAGGCTACTTTCTGGGGAATGGACGAGCTGTATGCCTTCATCTCAGTTAGAGATCTCCTTATTTTCTAAAGTTTTACTTGTGCATAGTTGGGATTTCTTTGTATTATAGAGCCGTCTGTAATAAGGAACATGGTATTGTTCAATAGTACAATGTTAGCAACGTATGACATTTATGTATTCTGAAAGACTGAAGACTGACAATCCTGTGAGTTATGAAATAATACATTTGTGTATCCTGTCTGTTAATTATAAAAGGTTGCTATATTTGCCGATATTATGTTTTGATTGTACAAAGTTAGTTTTGCAGCTCATCTAGCTCCACAAAAAAAGAAAAAAAAAAAAAAGGTTCCAAGTATTCTGCAGTTAATTGATAGTGTTTGATCCTGGTTGTCATTGGGTTTTCATTCGACAAGCCAAACAAATATTTTTTCTTGTACTACTTATCTAACCATGTACAATGAACTTGAGATAAAACTTGAGCCAATATTCAGAATTTGTGTTCCTTTCAAAGTCAAGAATATACTGCACAAATAGTTAATTGTTTCCAACTCCCTCAACTAGAAAGTATTCAATTTGAGCCACATGAATATAGTTTCATTGTAAAAAATTTAAAGCATTTTACTTGGAAATAAATCATATTGAAACACATATACTTATACAAATTTTGATTGTGTACACAAAAGAACATAATAAATTAAAATTTTTTTTTGTATTATTAATTTATATAAGTATGAGTTGGTATAAAAAAAACTCGGCAAATTATTTGGTTTTTTTTTCATTAAAATGTTATATATTAAATTACAATGTAAGGCACTAATTAATGACGAAATTAACATGATTAGAAAATAGTTAATTTTCTAATACACAAATTACAAAAAAACCAAATATGAAGGGGGTAATCTCACCCTTTGCTGAAGTGGTGACTGGATCCCCACTTCGGTTCAAACCACACAATGTAAGGGAGATAGGTTGCTTCTGACACAAATGAGAAGTAAAGAAAAAGAGAAGAAGATGAGTTGACTCACAAAAGATTAAGCTACAATCCAAGCCATAACATGAGTAAATGACATGACTTGATGATTTCCCTTTAACAATGAAAAGTATTTCAAGGTTAAAATAAAAGCCTCAATAACTGGGATAATGAGATGGACCTAAATGTGCTAATAGAATAGAAAAAGAGAATAAAAAAGTAAGCAATTATTAGAGAGTGCTTGCGAAAGAGGCGAAAAATCAATTTTATTATATTTTTTTCAAGGTTCTACTTGCCACCTTAAGAAGAATATCCCCTTGAAATTTCCACGTTAGTTATCAACCTTTTATTTGATTTTATTTTATTTCTTGTATATGAGAAGAACTTCGGATATGAGTGTTTAAAATTTCATTGATTTAAATTTTGAATAAATATCATTATATATAAATATTTAAATTTTTTATTTTGTGAAAACTGTTTGCGTATCGTGTAAAGTTGGATAATTACTAATATACCCTCACAAAAGTTATTTTTTATTTAGTATTGCAAAATAATTTTATTAGGTTACATACAATTTTTTTTTGTAGAAAATAAACTTAATTTTTTTTTGAAAAAGTATATTAATTTTTATTTTTCCCCAAACTAAATAAAGAGAAGAGAGCAAAAGAAATAGTTTATTTTCTTGTATTATTTGTAAGTCAACTTTTATAGTATGTAAATAAATAAGAATAGTTTTAAGAATATACAAACAAATATCATTTTAATACGCACATAAAAAATTGTTATATATCTAATATTTAATGGTATACATTATAAAATTAATTTGATATAAATAAGAAAAAGAGACACCGGACGATAACTGAGAGGTAAGGCATTTACTTCTGATGTGGAATATCTAGGGTTTAACTCTTTTTCAATACATGGTTTAACTGAGATAATAAGTAATATGTGGGTGCTGATGGCTGGAACACATTATCAAATCAATAAATAAATAAATGCAATAAATAAAAATAATTACTTATGTTAATTAATACCAAAAATAATGTTTTTCTTCTGTAATCTAAGTTAATATAAAAACCAAAATATAAGTGATAATGCCACATTGGAGAAACTGTTATTGGGTTACTTTGGGCCTTTCCTCCTATATGGAAAAGGCCCAAGACTTGGACCAAGCCCATCATGTCTTTCTTTCCTTTGGCTTACTTTGTATTAGGGTATTGTTGGCGATGAGATGAGTTAAAAATATAGAGAAAAACAAAGTAAAAGATAGATCTACGGTTTTCTGAATTTTGTATGTTGTGTTACATCTCTTATCAATCTGCACTCGTTCTCCATTGGATTGTGTTGAAATTTTGTCAACAGGCTCATAACACAACATTCTATAATCGAAACAGTCAATTTTTTGTTTAGAATTCTATAGAGGAAGTTAAAGTCTCGTACTGTAGATAAATCTTGGTGATTTCTCTCTTTGTTCTTTTGCATTTCTTTTATATCTATTGTTGGTTTTTCTCTTAATTGGTGCTCTATTTTGTACCATCTGTGGATGGAATTTTGTACACCCTATTAATTAGCGGAGCCTTTTTTTGATGGACTTGCTAGTCCCGTGATTTTTACCCTAGTTTTGACGGGTTTTCCAAGTTAAATTAAGTGTTCATTGTTGTTAATGTTTGGTCTGAATATGTCCTTAAAAATTTGGGCCATTAAAACAGAAAAGTTTAAGTTGTCCTAAGATGATCTTAAACCAAGAATTATCAAGAGATAATATGACTTTGAACTTGAAGATATGTTTGTGCATACATGAGTATGAGTGTATGTATAGAGTTATATGTATTTGTGTAGCCATGAATGAATGTATGTAAGAGTTTCCCACCTACTTGGGAGCCTACTTATTATGCTTAGAATATTGTCAAACCATGTACTCTAGGTAGGGTTCTTAGGATTTGATTATTGAGTTTTTGTAAAATATTTAAATGTATTGTTAGTCAAAACCTACTCTTAGGTAGGATGACTTAGTGATATGATTTGTCACATCTAGTATAGTAATATCTCCTTCTATATAAGGAGACCCCTTTAACCATTTTATATATAAAATGAAAGTTAGCTTTTGGTAAATAAGCTTTGTGTTCTTGCTCTTGCTCTCATCCTCTACATCTTCCTAACCTTCTTTCCTTGCGTCCCTTGCTTCACTCTGATAACTCTCATAGCGCCGTCATTGTAAGAGAGCCCCAAACCCATCTACAACGGTATCAGAGCTTGTACGGTAAGAATATAGAGCAGTAAAAGCCCCTAGGGCTTCTCTTCTCCAAAAACCACTCAGTTTTTATATGCAGTTGTTATTTCTCTTTACAAGTTTTAAGATTATATGCTTTTTATTTTCAACTAGCAAGAGCTTCATAAATCTTGTGCTTAATAGTATAGACTCTTTTAAAAATAAGGGTTTATATTGGTTATTTCTCTCCGAGGATAGATAATGAGTGGCCATTTGTAGGGCAGGGACCCGTGTCAAGGCCCGGTGACCGAAAATAAGAGAGAATAACTATTTACTACTCTTATTTTCTTGAAGAGTAAATCTCTGTGATGTTTGGTCCCTAAGACAGTTGAAACACTACTATTCTTAATAATGTAAATGGTATTATAGATACAGGAGCAAGCAAATGTTATATTTCCCAATATTTAATTCCTTCAAAATATATAGAAAATGCTTTATATACAGTAGAAGATAAAGATGCTTTTGGCAAAATAATTATGTTTTAAAAAAATCGGTAGACTGTACAGTAATATTTAATAATATTAAATACCTTTTATCATTTATTTGGGTAAAACCAGCATTAGGTTAAAAAGTAGCCAGACTTCTAATAGAATGAATTTCATAAAACGCAGAAATGGTGGACTCATAGTTCAAGGAGAAAAAATTAATATGTAAACATATGGATAGCATTTTGACATCACCAAGAATTATTAATGTGGAATATCTTATTAAGGAAATAATTCCAAAGGAAGTAGAAATCTATGAAGAAATTAATCTAGAAATAGAAAATGATTTGGTAAAGCAAAAATTAGAACCCTTAATTGAAAATCTGAAAAAAGATGGAACTATAGGAGAATCCTGTTAAAAATATTAACAGAGTCAATATTATCTGTAAATTAGAAATCACAAATTTTGACTTAAGGTTAAGATGCCCTGTAATAAAAGCAACACCTTACGAAAAAGAGGATTTTGAAAACATATAAAAGAGCTAGAATAGCTAGAATCAGTTACTAAAACTCAAAGTCCATCAAGGACTAATGCCTTTATAGTAAATAAACATAGTGAAATTACTAGAGGTGAAAGTAGAATGGTGTTTAATTATAAGAGATTAAATGATAATATTGAAGATGATAAATATCCACTTCCTAATAAAGAGGCTTTAATTAATAAAATAAAACACACTTATATATATAGCAAATTTGACCTCAAATCTGGATTTTGGTAAGTTTCTTTAGCAAAAAAAAAAAAACAAACAAACAAACCATGGACTGCCTTTATTACTATAATGGACATTATGAATAGACCGTTATGACTTTAAACTTGAAAAATGCTCCACAAGTATTCCAAAGAAAATGGATGATATATTTAGAAAATATGCAGATTTTATTATAACTTATATTGATGATATCTTAGCTTTTAGCAAGTTTGTAAAGGAACATGTGCAACATTTAATTATATTTTTTTAAAGAATGTCAAGAAAATGGCTTAGTATTATGGGAAAAAAAAATTAAAATGGGAAGTAGAAAAATTGAATTTATTAGTGTAATAATAGGACAAAGAGAAATATACCTCCAAAAACATATAGAATCTAGTATCTAGTATCTTAGAAATGCCAGATAAATTAGGAAGTTTAAAGCAAATTCAATCCTTCTTAGAAAAACTAAATTATGATAGAAATTTTATATCAAATTTAAGCAATTAGCAAGCCCGCTATATAATAAAACTAAGCAAAAAAAGAAAGACATTTCAATAATTAAGACATTATTCTAAAAATAAAAGGAGAAAAGGTGGTGTGGAGAAAGGGAGATAGGTTGTTTTTAACACAAAAGAGAAGTAAAGAAAAAGAACATGGTGAGCTGTCTCTCATATGAGATTAAGGTACAATCTAGCTAGGTAGTCAAAACCGGACCAGACTTTTGAACTAGAGAAGGTCAAGGTTGAAAGGTCAAGAGATTCGACCACGGTCGAACCAGGTCGAACCGGATTTAATTTAAGAATTTTTTTATTTTGAGAAAAAGTTGGGTAATTGCTAATAGACCCTCATAATTTTTTTTTATTTATTTTTGCAAAACAACTTTTGATTTGCTTATATACTTTTATGGTAGAAAATAAAGTTTCAAATTTTATAGAAAAAATATATTAATTTTCATTTTTCCCAAATTAAATGAAGTGAAGAGAGTAAAAGAAATAGTCTATTTTTTCATATAATTTTTAAGTCAACTTTTAGAATATGTAAATAAAAAACAATAGTTTAAAAAAAAACATAAGCAAATATTATTTTTATATGGGCATAAAATAATTATTATTTATCTAATATTTAATAGTATAAATTATAAAATTAATTTATCTAAATGAAATAAAGAGATATTGTGAAAAAAAACCATTTAACTCTTATGTGGAAGGTTGAGGGTTTTGATTCTTTTCTAATGCATGGTTTAACTAGTTTAACTGAAGTAATAAAAAGTGTGTACATGCGTGGTTTATACATATTATTAAAATAAATAAATAAATAAATAAAAGAATCACTTAGGTTAAATTCAAAAGCAATGTTTTTCTTTAGTAATTTAAATTAATTCAAAAACCAAAATATAAGTGGCAATGCAGCAGCGGAGAAACAGTAAAGTCAAACCATCCATTCTAAAAATAAAAATAATAACTCATATACTAATCCATTTAAAAAAAACATAATTATATTATATATATATATATATATATATATATATATATATATATTTTTTTTTTTTTTTTTTTTTTTTTTTTTTTATTTTACATCCAAGTAGGCACTTAATCAAGTTAAATTAACATGTTGCTCACTGTCTCTTTAAAAAATTGCCACCCAGTGTGAAAAATAGACTTTCTGTTAGTGGGCAATAAATGTGATAAAAATATACGGCACAAATTTACCCTCTGTCGGTGGAGCATGAAGCTTTATAGAAGGGAAAGCAAATGAAATTCAATAGTAGTGGGTCCTCATGGCTTCAATTATGTGATGCTATTGGCGGACAACTTTAAGCATTTATCTCAATATATATCCCAACCAATCACATTGCTCAATATGCCTGATTGCAGTAGGGCGAGAGAGAAGTAAAAGAACAGTTGTTTGATCTATGTTTTGTAAAATTCTCATTTAAAAAAAAGTCCTAGATTGAAATCTAAGTAGAAGTCCCGATATTGAAATCCACGCAGGAGAGAATAAAATATTGTTCATTTTGTGAGTGCGTTTCACATTTATACCTGTCTTTTAACTTAAATTTTAATTATGAGTGCTTGTCCTCTAATATAAAAAACTAAATAAATAAATAAATAATTGAAGAGTCCAAATGAATAAGTTACAAAGGCAAAAAAGCAGCAGTGTGAAATGCAAACTGGGAAAGTTAATAAAAAAAAGGTGAAGAGGGGCCTGGGTATGGTGTCTGGTGGGTGGGTGGTGCTCCTTTGTTTGTCCACAATGCCAGTGAGTAGGTGCACTCATGACTTCCCATTAAATTGCATTTCCACTTGACAACCCAAAAGACAGAAAAACAGAAGGTCTAAGTTCATTTCTGCTGTGCATGAAGAGGATGATGATGAAGAACAACAATGTCATGCTCTCATTGTTATTTTTGCTAGTCATTATTCAGTTTGGTTCTTGTATTTGGGATGCAGAGGAGTTGAATATGGAGATGGATTCAGAGATTAATAAAAGGATGCTTTGGATGATGCAGAAGAAGAGGTATATAAGTTATGAAGCTTTGAAGAATAATGTGGTGCCATGTGCAAGGCCTGGAGCTCCTTACTATAATTGTCATGGTATGTCAAGAGCAAATCCTTATACTAGAGGTTGTGGTATTATTACTAGATGCTCTAGGGATGTTAATCCTTGACAAGGTAAGGTTGAAGTTTTTCTTTTCTTTTGTTGATGTAGTGAGACTTCTGATTAGGTAGATTTGGTGTATGTATATGGTTAATAATTAGTGTATGAGTTTGGATTTGGATTTTTGAGGTATTATGTATGAATTTTGATTATGACACTTGGGGGGTTATTGGTTCATGAAATCAGTGATTTAATCTAGAATTGGGTATCAGGCAGACATGAATCTCATGTTGTTTGGTTTGTTTAATTGTTGCTAAGGAGTTGATTTAATTTAGTATGGTTATATATATGATTTGTATAATGTAATAAAATTTAGGGTATATATATATATATGAAAGAGAATTGGGAACAGCTTGATAGGGTAATTTTTCATGGAAGCAAAACACAAACTAAAAATAGAGAATATAATAAGTTTCTATTTTTTTTTTTTTTGTGAATAATCCTTTTAGATTTTTAATCTTTCAGACCATTACTAACACAGGGTGCATGAAGAATAAATCAACTGCCTCTGAAAACAATAAATGAAAGATGTAGCAAGATCCGGTGCTAAACTGAATACAAGACAATTAGGAAAATTTTAAACAAAAAAACCCCTCATTATTCGCTCTCTCATGAATCAAAGAAATGAATAAAAAACAAGGACTAAAGCGACGAAAAAAAACCCCCTAAGGACTGAACAAATAAAAATGCTTGATGATGTTGTGTTCTCCATCAGTAACAGCAATCTGGTTAGTATCTGTAGTGAGGAGGTTTATAAGGACCTTCAACTGGAACACTGATATAATTAGCTTGATCAAGTGTGAGTTTGGTCAGTTTGGCTCCGAGCTTAGCAAGATGAAGGGCAGCAACCTTTTCATCAAGATGCTTCGGCAATACATACACCTTCTTCTCGTACTTGCCGCTAGCTCTTTCTTTCCACAACTCCAACTGAGCTATCACCTGCACAATTGGGCAAAATACGATTATTGCAACTACAATATAGTCAGGATATAATAACAATTTGGCCATTTGTTTTTAGTAAGTGATACATTTCTGAAACCCAAAATTTATAACATGTTGGGCATTGCCTCCAATTCAATGGTCTGAACTAAAATTGGGATGTCTACTTCATAACAAACAAAACTATGATATGTTTTTTAAGAAGTATATCCATATCAAGAAACATATAGGAATAGGTTTATTATCTGGGATAAGTTTGTTTCAACTTGTTTCTTATTTTTACATCTGCAATCAGCCAAGTAATGCGGTTGATAATATGAATTGGAATGAATTTGCACAGGAATAAAATGGAATAGATGAATCAGGAAAAAATCAAATGCAATGCTTTTCACCTAATTCTTCAATTTTGCTATGGAAATCAATAATTAAGCTTTCACAATCTCAAGTATCACTGCCACAAATAAAACCATTCCATTATATTGAGAACAGGTGCCATATTCTTATCATGGTAGTGGTTGGTGAGCATTTGTTCAAGCTAGAAATACATGATACATGATTTGTGATTGTATGCAAGCAAAAGGAGAATGATAAGCTAATAAATCAATCCATTTGCAAATATATATCCCTTGATATTGACATATGCAAATGTGCATATATTCTGTGTTTGCTTATATAAATAAGTACTAGTTTCATGAAAAATTATGGTCAAACGTATGTGAGATATAGAAGACATTGAAAATACCTGGTTGGTGAAGGAGCAAGACATGACGAAGCTGGGGTGGCCAGTAGCACAACCAAGATTCATTAAGCGGCCCTCAGCAAGAACAATGATTCCAGAACTGGTGTCTGGGAAGACCCAGCGATCAGTCTGGGGCTTAATGGTAATTCTCTTGATACCAGGGTAGGTCTCCAGACCATGCATGTCAATCTCATTGTCAAAGTGGCCAATGTTGCAGACTATGGCATTGTTTTTCATCTTCCTCATATGGTTTACCATCAGTATGTCCTTGTTTCCTGTGGTGGTCACAAAGATGTCAGCTTCAGATAACACATCCTCCAGGGTCAGCACTTGGATGCCCTCCATCAAGGCCTGGAGAGCACAGATGGGATCTATCTCAGTTACGATGACACGAGAACCAGCCTGCTTCAGCGCGGCTGCACATCCCTTGCCAACATCTCCATAGCCACAGACCACGGACACCTTTCCAGCAATCATCACATCTGTTGCTCTCATCAGACCATCAGGGAGAGAATGGCGGCATCCATATAGATTGTCAAACTGTTCATGTCAACATTATCAAGTAGGCAGACTCAGGGGAGGTATGTTCAAAGCAGTGAAAAAAATCCATGATAGGATTCATAGTTTCTGATGACAATGCCCATATCAAAGATAGATCAACAGAACCAAATTGTCCAGAAAGAGAGAGTAAAAATAAAAGATTCTTTACTAAAGTCATCAGCAGCTCTAGACTATCAGGCACATGAACACTCACAAAGTTAATACATGCCCCTGTTACCAAAACTATCAATTATTATAATCAAAGTAACTTTTTGATTAATATCAAAATATCTAAAGTGGTTTGATAATGGCACAAGTAATACACGATTGAGGCCTTCTTCAACTTTGACTTTTATCAATCTATTCATATCAATGATTTTGGTTAGAAGTTTGAAAAAGAAAAAAAAAACAACTTTTCAATAAAACTTCAAACCAATGAACACCATTGTTACTGTGTGTATCTTTACTCAAAGCTTTACAGTTGGGGATTAAGTTAAAGTCCATGCCAGAAGCCTCCAACTAATCGAATACGAATCTGATATCAAATGAATAATTTCATTAATATCCTATTGCTATAATCGTCAATTCTTGAGAAATTTATTAAAAATTCACAACTCTTAAAATACACATAATATAAGAGTTATTATGAGAAATTTTCAGATAAATATAGAACAAATCACTAGTAAATTGCAACTAAATTTCAGAACTTTAACTCCAAGGCCATGACCATATATTGCATATCTAATTCCCAAAACATAGCATACACAAATCATTAAATTACAAATATAATACTGTAAAGTTTCTATTGCTTATGTAGTTTCTTGCTCCATGACTCTTGCCACTAAATTTTAATTTATATATATATATATATATGGAAAAGAACTAAATTTAGCATGATAGAAGTTCAAATCTTAACAGCAAAACAAAATCTTTACATTAAGCAATATCAATCTTAATTTATTCTAAGATAACAATTCATAAAAATAAACTTAAAAAGGCTTAAAATAATAAAAGATGGATCTAACTATATATTTTTTGAATTTGTTCAATGAATTTATGCACAAATTGCATCCCATAATCAAAATTATGACAATATATTATGAACACAGGAAATTTAAAGAAAATTAAGGTAATCAAATTATTAATGTTGGAGATTAATAACAGAATGAAAAGTTGAAGAAAAAGCATCCCAACCTCTTCACATTAAAAATAAAAGATAAAAAAAAAGCAAGAAAAAATGGAATCTAGATCTGAGAACAGAGCAAGAGAAGAACTAACAAGCGTACCTTGCTCTTGGTCACAGAGTCATTGACATTGATCGCCGGGAACAGCAGCGTCCCATTGGCTTGCATCTGGTACAACCTCTTCACTCCGGTGGTCGTCTCCTCCGAGACACCGACCAATCGATCCCTCATCTTCCGATACTTTTTAGGATCCACTTTCAGCCCATCCCTAATCAACCCCAGCACGATCTGGAACTCAGCGTTGTCCGTCGAATTCGGATCTGGCATCGCGCCAGTCTTCTCATACTCCTCCTCAGCCTTCACGCCCTCATGGATCAGCAACGTCGCATCACCGCCATCATCAACGATGAGATCCGGGCCACCACCAGGGCCCCAGTCAAGGCATCGCTCAGTGCACCACCAGTACTCCTGCAGGGTTTCGCCCTTCCAAGCGAACACAGCGGCCGAATCGCGGGCGATGGCGGCGGCGGCGTGGTCTTGGGTGGAGAAGATGTTGCAGGAGCACCATCGGACCTCGGCGCCGAGGGCGGTGAGGGTTTCGATGAGGACGGCGGTCTGTATGGTCATGTGGAGGGATCCGGTAATGCGAGCTCCGGCGAATGGTCTGGATGGGCCGAACTCAGCGCGGCAGGACATGAGACCCGGCATCTCTACCTCGGCAAGCTCGATCTCGAGGCGGCCGAAGTCAGCTTGAGACATATCCTTGACCTTGAACTCACGGCCGGAGGCCGTCTTCTCGACGAGCAACGCCATTGTTTGGAGCTTGAGGAAGGGGAGGAGGGACGATGGAAGAAGAGGAGGGTTTATATGGAGGAATGGACGGTGAGGATGAGTTTGGATCGAGTGATCTAAGCCGTTAGGATTGGGCGTTGGATTTCGCGGGAGTGGCGGGCTTTGAGCTGAGTGACAGGGTGAAGATGTTGAAACGTTCATGGGATTTTTATTATTATTATTTTTTAAAATATAATTTTATGCATTTCAATATTTATAAAAAAATTGTCGATGATTACAAATTAAAATAAATAAATAAAAAAGGAAGTGGACATTGGGTTTTTATCACATTAAGAATTTTATATTTTTTTTGTATGAACTTTTTAATAAAATGGATGAACCACATGTATTAAACAGAAATAGGAAAGTAACAAGAAGTTGCAAAAAAAAAAAAAAAAAATGCAAACATAGTGGAAGATACACCATAATCAAAATAAAAAACACAAAAGAAAAAAAAAAAACCAATCCAAAGAAGGTAGATATGTGCCATCCTAGTCAAGCTTACACGGGTTCAGAATCTCCTAGTCAGGTATGCTTAGCCTGATGCATCATCGCTTGGGTCTCTCATTAGTGACCCAAAACACCCATAGCAGAAATGTATTGTTAATATAAAGTTAGATTGATGCCACTATAAACAAGTTGAAATTAAATATGCACTTATTCCGCATAAGCCAAACATTCCAAGCAATGAGCCTAAGTGAGAAATCCCATGTTTCCTTTTTTGGGCTGTAGAGTTTGATCTCTACTAGAGTGCTAGGTAAGACAATCCAAATAGATGACCATAATGGTCCTAAATTTGAGCAACCAAAGGATATTAGATAAATAGGTTGTCCACTATTTCAATCGCTGAATAGTAGAGGATAAAGTAAGAGTCGACAGCTTGTTGCATTTATGACCAGCCATATTATCAAGAGTGAGGACCTTATTATTATCATGCAAGTTAAATAATAATCTCATCAATTTCAATACATTCAAAAATATTATTTTTAAGTTTTTAAAGCAACTTGTGAAACTCTAATTTGGTATAACATAATAAACATATAAGATTGCATTACTGTACAATTTTATTTTATATTTCAACTGAAAAAAAAGATAAAATAATCGTATGTTTTAAATCATACCTTTATGGTTGCATCAATGTTTTAAAAACTTGTCTGGACTGGCTAGTTCAAGTTGTTCAACTTGGAACCGAGGATCAGTTTGGTCCTGTAACATATAGAGAATCGGTTTCTTATTAAATAAAGGTTGAATCATCTTTGAAGTGGAACTGGTGAATCAGTTAGACTGGATCAGTTGATACAACTCATTTGTACAAGGGTCTATTCATTTGAATTTCTAAATCCGAGAAGCGTTCTTCTTTCATTCCGGTAAGAATCCTTTAGGCCTTGCTTGGGAGGGGGTTTTGTAAGGTAGGGTTATGGATCAACCTTTGTTTGGATCCATGGTAAAATAAAGGGTAGCGTATTTAAGAGTTAAATGGAGGGTTGAATATTTTTCAAGGCAAAAATACCCTTATTGAATTTAGATAATTATATCTATACCCTATAGAAAAGTTTAGGTTTTGGTTTTGAATTTGAATAGTTTTTTTTTGGCAAAAAAGTAATAAAATATTATAAATTGTCAAATAAGAACATTTAATTTACAAAAATAAAATTATATGCGTAAAATTAGTATAAAATACAATTTATAGCTTCAAAGGCATTTTATTAATATTAATATAAAACCTTACCTTCTATTACCTTCAATCCAAAAACTAAAAGGTTTGATAATCTCCATTTACCTTACCTTCAATCCAAACAAGATATAAGTGAAAACTTATTTTACCTTACTTTACCCTACTCTACCCTACTTTACAAAATCCTCCTTCACCTCATCCAAGCAAAGCCTTAGAGTCCTCAGCCTTAAGACATACGAGCAACGCTGCAGGGAAGAACGAGAGAAGGTTGCCACTTTGTCTAGCACTTTCATGCCTTGAATTTCAGGAAACCAATAGTTTCTTTTCTGATTATGGTGAGTTTTTCATTCTTTCTTAGTCTGAGATGATTTTCTTTGTTGTTTACAATAATTCAAGTGATTCCTTGTTTTGCTTAACATCTTGCTGGGTGTTTTTTTTTCTTCTATTTTTTTATTTATTTTTGGTATGATTGGTGTGATTTATATCATTTCTTTGTTTTAATTCGTTAAATGTGCTTGACTATTAAAGATGATTGTCTAAAATGTAATTTTGAATCCCTTTTGGAATTTTTTTCTTTCATTTGGTGATGTAGAGATTTTTCTCAAATATTGCTTTCATGTGATAGCAGAATGCAAGCGATAATCTTGATGGTATTCATTGATGTAGTTCAAAATTGGGTTGATTTGGTTTGTGTTCTATCTTTGAAGTTTAGAAGCTCTTCACAATTGTTTGCATATGTTAGTACACATGTTTGTTTCTCCCAGTTTATGTAGTTTTGTTCTGCTTGTTTACATTATTGGTGCTAATTTTAGTGCGTTAATCCATTTGGTTATTTATTTTTTTATTTTAACATGCTTTCTCCCCCATTAAGCTGCTTCCCTTGAAGTTCTAATTGCATTACCTGGTTTTGAAGAATGTTGGCTACCTTGGTAATTGTAACATGTTTTCTAGCATGATCATTTCTCATAAGCCATTATTGCTCATTTTCTCCCGCATCAGTAAGAGATTTTTATATGCTAGTTTCTCATTTCTTTTTGGCACAAATTAACCTTTTTATTTTTAATATTGCCTTTTAACTCTTGATGTACAATTGTATAAATTCAATTGCCTATTATTCATTGTTCTTATTGATATTCTTATTGATTTAAGAAAACGTTTTTGGAGAACTTGGAGTTGTGATCATGAGATAATGATGATTTATTTAAGTCTTGGTTGGTTAAGCTAAGCCATTTAACTGTTGCCTACTAGTTCATTGTCTTCTACTACTAGCACATAGTTACCATTTATTGGAACAATTTTCTAAAAACTATTTTGTTATTCATCCTTGTGGACCATTTTTTTCTTCTTTTTTAACAATGTATGCTTGTGGACTTGTTGGAAAAAAAATTAGTACCAATTAAAACAGTCAGTATATTAAAAAGAGATGGCTTCTTTAGTTCTTTGAGGTAATATTTTTACATTTTTTTATGTATGTCAATTATATATATATATATATATATATGCCTTGCTAGAATTAGTAGTTAAGTGGCTTTGTGGATATTACATATATAAGTCTGTTCTATTTACATTTTTTATCTGAGGCGCAAATGAACCCATATAAAGCTTCAGTATAAGTTGTTTAATAAGTTCTTTAGTTCATATTTTACTATTTTAAAGTTTACTTGAATGTTACTTGTTTAGTTTGTATAAGTTAAACATTAGAGCTTAGAAGTTAAAATCAGGTAATGGAAAAAACTGATGGTAACTCAAACCATCAAGTGCAACACCGTCATCATCTTTGACACTACCTAATCAAACTTCAATTGAGTTATCTTCCTGATTCCATCATTCAAAATCTAATCTAGCATCAGCTTATATTAGTGAAAAAAGAAATAATGATGGGGAAAAATGTTCATTTGTAAGTTTTGTGCTAAAGTTATAAAAGGTGAATGTATTCATAGAATGAAAATGCATCTTGCGGGCCAAAAGGGTGAAGTAGGGCCATGCAAGGTTGTCATAGGCGTAAGGCACATTGATAAGTGCTTGAGTGAACATATTTTGTTATATGTTTTACATGCATTGATCATCATTTTTATCATATTTTAATACTAATTAAGTGTATTTGGTGTTCTTTTATGCAAATAGGGTTGTGAAGGCATGAAGAGAGGAAAGGAAGCAAAGATAAGTCATGAAGGCACATTTTGGGATTTTTTTTTGGGCAACGCAAGGATCAAGATACAAGCCGTGCTTGTATACATAGGAGTGTGTGCCAACTTCTGAGGGATTTTAAGTCAATTCATTAGTTGGAAAGGCATAAAGGCAGTCACACGTTCATGTCCCACCTTGTGTGAAGATTTCAAAAGTTTTCCCAATATTTTCAGCTGACAGAAGGCCACATGTCATACCATATGGGTGTGTGGCCTTAGAAGAAGAGATTTCAGGAAGTCATTGTTCACAAGTTATTGCAGCAGGTTAATATACAGAAGGCACTGTAGTAGGTTACTGTACATGGAAGTGTGGAGGTCGTATAGCCCCGATTTCAGTCTTTCGAAAACTGCATTGCCTGATTTTAGGTTATCTTTTACGGGACTCTGAAGAGGCAAGGCGGCTGAGCTTTGAGGGAGAGATCTTTGCAGCCATGGGGACGTTTTTTCACCAACATTGATCGATTCCTCTTCCATCATAGCACCAAGGAAGTCATTGGCGACCTAGCTTCAGAGTTGATTCCATCAAGACGTTGAGACTACCGATCAAGACTATCATCATGAATATAGGGGGTGGGGGAGGAGGGGGTTGTTTATTTCCATGGCTTTTGCATACTTTTGCTAATTCATTACTTGTTTGGTATCTTGCTTTATAAAGAGATAAGCCCTAGAGGGTATTTGGCCATGTGAACCATAGAATTCTATTCTTGATTTGATTTACATTGTGTTTTATATTTAATCTGGGTTTAGTTGAGTTTTAATCTTGTGTGCTTAATGCTTGCTTCCTTTGTTAATCTTATGATTGATTGATTTGCATGATTAGTTCACCTTGGTGAGAGAGAGAGATCTCTATTAGGGTTAAAATTAACAATATTGAAGAGGGTTGAAGAAGTAAGCCATGAGATAGTGAAGTGTCCCCTTTCCTCTCCGATTGATGTATCATATCTTCATTTTTCCCTAAGCTTTAAGCAACCATATGTGTGGTGTGAGGTGTTGAGAGAATTCTCCGCTGGGACCTCATAGAGGGTGAGGGACCTTTCACCGAGAGGTAGGGTTATGTCTATTCTTAGAAATCAGATACATCCTTTGGAATTCCTAGAGTGTTATGCAGTCATGTGGTGTGAGGCATTGAGAGAATTCTCCGCCGGGACCTCGTAAGGGACTAGTTTCGATGATTTGGAGGCAGAGATCAATTATTTTTCGATTTCCACAACTCAACTTGCTTGTTTTAGAAACACTTTATAAATCTCACACTTAACACATGAATCCTAGGGGTAGCATTGCCTGAATACCTCACTTTCATTGATTGAGACTTCCCTTCATTTTACTCTTGCTTACTTGCCCATGACATTCATTCATTCATGCATTAGTTCATCACATCATCTCTTGGATCATCAGGCTGGATAACTTAGAATTAGCTATTACTAGTAATCTTATTCCTTGTGGATTCGACTACCCTGACTCGTTGGGTACACTATTATTACTTGAGCGACCCCTGCACTTGTGGGCACACGCAAAGGGGTGTGTCACACATCTAGGCACAAGGGGATATTGGGGCCTAGGTGCAAGGTGTAAGGCGCAAATGCTCAATATCGACACTAGGTGCACCAATCACTACTACGGAAAATTGAAAAAATAGTTGTAATGTTATATGTTCTAAATTTTTAGAATGTCCTAAACATTAATATTATAAAAGACATTAAAAAAACATTGATAATTACATGCAAAATAATTTTTAAATGTTTAATACAAAATTCGATAACATGATATAATGCATGCATCGATCCAATTAAGGCCTAACTTGTATAATATAATCAAGATTCTAGCGACTATCATCAAAATCATCAAGTCTATCATCATTATCATGACTAGAAACATCATCAGTTTTCTCTTTAAATTTATCATTCTCTTCATATAAATAATTATTCCCAAAATTTTCTTCCTCATCATCACCATCTTTAAGAATTAAGGGGTTTCTCAAACTAGCATCCATTATCTTTCCCTTTTGATGGCCTAGAACTTGAAGCAATTACATTTGTTCTTTTTTCCTTCCGCTTGAGTATTATATGTGCTTTCATTAACCCTATTAGCTCTTTTAACTGCACCCCAACTAAGATCATCAACACCAAATACTAGTTTTTCATCTCCTTGCTAATCTTCTAATTTACCCATCAGCCACTATTTTCCTCATCAATATCAATAGGGTCAATGTGATCATGGTCTTCATAATGACACCTTAATGCTTGATTCGATTTCACAAAATTGAAATCATTCAACTTTTATTGATCAAGTCTATTTTTTTTAGTATGGACTTGAAAAGAAAGACTTTATATATTTATATCATTAGAGTTTATTTTAAAAAAATTAAAAGTAAAACAATGGAATATATAATCATTCTTATATGTTCAAAGATACTCCAATTAGTCTCGCAACCTGCTGTCTACAAGTTATGCTGAGTATTTTGACTGCAAAGGCTAGCAACTCCGAAGTTGAGGCTCCATAAGATTTCCACCATTCAACTATTAATAACTAATAAAGTTAAATAATAGTATAAGTTGAATCTTATCTATTTATATTAAAATAATAAGGATGAAAGCTAATTAATTGATGGAAGGCATTATAGTGAGTGGGGCTTTTGGATAGGGATGCAAGTGTACGTGCTTATCGTATAATAAATTGCTAAAAAGTGGGGTATCGGTCCACATAAAAGATTCTATCTAGAAAATTAGCCTAATCAAAGTTGTGATGTTGTGCAAACAAAATAGAAAGCAAAAGCAAGAAATACGAAATAAAAGGAGTAAAAAAAATCAGGAGAAGAAGTGATGTCCAGGCATATCATTCCTCTAGGGTTTTGTTAAGTTTAAGACAAAGGTTGTCTAATGATACAATCCTATTTGCACAGAGAGATTTCTTAAAGTATATTAAACTCCTCTTGCAATGGTGAATAGTAACTAATTTAGTACAGTGCTAATACAGTTACTCCACAATCGTTTTGCACTCTGTGAAATCTCAGTGTGGATTAACAAGAACTTCCAAAATTGATAATCTTCCTTGTGAAGAGATTACACCTAATCCTTATAGAATAGAAATGTGATTTTCTCCTCAAATCTATTCCCTATAATTGAGGGAGAATTATTCTTTAAAGTATCCCATTGCTAGGCTTACTCACAATCCCTTCTAATTGTGGCATTTCTGTGCTATATGGGTATTTCTACTCATCACAAAGCACATCAAATATGATAAATAGGGCTTTTGCCATGATAGTAATCAAGCAATACAAACATGCAATTAGATTCAAATAACATGGATTGCAATTAAGAAACAAATAAATCACAAAGATCCACAACCAATTGTCAAATAGGATAAAACCCTAGAGTTCAAGTATGCCCATACATCTATAAAATTAGCTTTCCATTAATGGAGGGCATGCATTCAAACAACATGACATGAAGAGAGATAAGCTGAACATCCCCTTCTTAATTGTGCCGAAGGATGATCACCGTAGAACGGCCAAGGACCTTCCACGAATGCGCCAAGCTAGTCTTAATGGTTATAATCCTTCGTCTCCAAGATGGTTGGTTTCAATCTCCCTCCAATATCACCTTAAAAGCCTTGAAGATTTGCCCTTCGCCACTTTTCTTCCCTTTACCTCACCTCCAAAATAGAGCAAAAAATGCCCTAGAAATTCTCATCAAAACTATTTATACTGTACCACTTACGAGCTATTTACTAGCATTAGGACATGGCCATAAGAAGCTGGGGATGATGGATCGTGAGCCTTACGGGATCACTTGCGGCCTTTAGTCCAGTCCATAAGGTGTTCTATCTTGTGTTAAGGTCCAACTTACGGCCATAAGTGCTGGACTGTAAACTTCTTTGTGTAGCCCTTGCGACCACCCTTACCGGTGTAAGTTGTGCTCGTAAACTCCTCTGGATAGTCCTTACGGTCACACTTACGAGTGTAAGTCTTACCCGTAAGGTCCTTTGATTTGTTTTGGTGCTCCTCCTTACGGGCATTAGCATACCCACAAGGTTTTTTGAAAGAGGGTTACAGGCGTAAGACCGGTTGTAAGGTGCCCGTAAGCCATCCTGTTTGCCTTCTCCTTCTATGATTGGTGCCGAGAGAGCTCCATCTTCTTCACTTTGGGTGTAGAACACTTCTTTTAGCTTTCTCTCATCTTTAAGTGTTGACCAAAGCATGAGAATGCAAAACACACTAAGTTAACTTCAAATTCCATCATGTACCTCTAATACATGCCTAATGAGTGTACAAAATGATATAAAATAATGAACAATTGTACACTCATCACTTTTAATCCAACACAACTGTGCTTTCAAAATGGGGTACTACATGGGTGAATCTATCTTTAATTTCAATGTCTAAAACGACTCAAACCAATGGCTAAGTGGTCTATTGTATCCAGGTCCCCATTAGAACTCTTCACAAGTGATGAAAATTCAAATCATGGGCGATGGCATATTTCTAAGAATGTGAGTAGTGGTTGTGTCCCAGTGCCACATGTGCACAAACCCCTCCTCTATTTGCTTTGCCGAGGATTGTGAACACCTCTGCCTTTCTTAATGACCAAGCCTCTCATCTTGTTAAAAAAAAAAAAAAAAGAAAAACTAAAAAAAAAAAGGGACTTAGGATTTGTTTAAACTCTTGCTTGCTTGTGATCTTAAAAACGCCTAGATCAGAAATTGTATCTATTATTCATTCATGTTGTTATAGGTTCTGTTAGCTTAGATATATCTTATCACCTTCTTATTTTTTTAATATTATTGCATAAGAAGTTTGTTGGTGGTTGAGGTTATGTGTCCATTCTTTAACTATGTTAAGAAACATTCCATAATAGAGATATACGGGTAATAGTTACCTTTTATACGCAATATGGATCTATCAAATGTGGAGTTTATGTATTAATTAGTTGGCCTATACAAAAAAAAATGTTTTGACCATTAAAAAGAATAGGTTTCAATTCAAAAAATAATTTTGGACTTGAAGATCAATATGCAAAAAATTTAATTAATTCACTTCTATAAGAATTAAAGGTTGGATGATGTTTAGGATTTTTATTTATAATGCATTGCATAAGAGATGACTTGTTTTTTCTCAAGCATATGGTACGTTAGTGAGCTATTGTGTGAGAAGAGTGAACATATATAAATACTGAGAATGATTTTTTTTTTTTTTCCTTTACTATGATTATTTTATTATTTAGTGGATCCTTGTGATACTTCAAGGTTTCTTTTTTCATTTTCATTTTCATTTTATTTTTATTATAATGTTCTTTTTTCATATAAATCTTGTTGCCCATGTGATTTTTTATTACACCTTTTTTTTTAGGTTGGTGACTCCATAGTTACTTAAAACGTGGTACTATTTGAGTTGCAAGACAAGTATACTTAAGAAAAACAATGATTTAACTATATCTGATATCGGAAGGGGTGGGTTTACTTTGTACACTTATTTCGAGTTGAAAAATAATTGAAAATTGAAAATTGCATCCAAGTCGGTTGTATAAAATACATATAAAAGTAATTCGAGTTGAAAAATAATTGAAAATTGAAAATTGCATCCAAGTCGGTTGTATAAAATACATATAAAAGTAATAATATTTTAATGCTAAGTTAAAAAAAAAAAAGATGTTCTTAATATCGGTAATTATTGTTGTGAAAACTTAATACCAGTAATTACTTTTTCAATGTAATTGACAAAATAATTTTTTTTTATCAAGTTTTATAAATTTATTTCACAGATACATTTCTTGGTTTGGTACAAAATTTTGGTCAAATCTCACTTTGGGCACTAACCTTCAATTCGTATCAAAGTGAGGTACTAAGTTTCTATTCTCTTTCACCGACTGAGCACTTGGCCTTTTTCGACGAGAAACTTATCACGTGGTTGCCTGATTGTTTGTGTGGACTCCTATTTTCCATGTAAGAGGTTTTCTTGGAGCCTTCCACGTCAGCGACTTAACCACATCAACGAGAAAGAACCTACATTGGCTGCCACATAGGCATCTTCTTCATCATTGAAGCTGGGATTATGTTTAGCCCTAGTTTTTTTACAACGCTTCCCACGATAATGTGATTGCTAGTAGCAATGCTTCATGTCCGGCGATGTCCACCGAGCGAGCGTACGATGTTCGGTGAGCTCTTGAAGTAACAACAGAAGTCACAATTCCTGCCATTATTGGAAAAGGTCACAATTAATTCCAGGTGTTATGACATGCCCTAGTTTTTTACTTCTTTTAGTTTCGAAGTCATTGCAAGAGTCTTCCACTTCAAAAAATAGAGAAGAAGCTACAATAGAAGCATCAGGGACGTAAATTGGAAAGTTCACAATTCCTCCATGCATCATCTGTTAATTCGCAAGCAACAGAAGAAATCACTACTTTTGTCTGGGTTAATTCATGCATAATTTCTTTGTGATAAAAGTTCACAATTTCTACAAAAAGTATGAAAGTTTACTCCTGCGTAAAAATTCACTCAATTCATGATGAATTTGACTCAATTCACCCCCAATTAAATACAATAAAATCATATTACACTATACAAATTTTCCATTAAAAAATACATTTCATTAACACCAAAAAGTTTGAAGTTCACACAAGAGAACATAGAAGTTACTGTTGTCCCCACATATTTGCCAAGAAAATAAATGAATAAAAGTTATTGTTATCCCCATAGGACATACAAGTATAAAGCAACATTACTAAAAAAAAAAACTATAGCCTTCATATTTGCCCAAAGCCAGAACCATAGAACATACAAGTCACTGTTATCCCTATAGTTCCAAAAAACAAAACATTCAAGTATGCATTTTCACTATGCAGTTTACCAAAAAATAAAATTAAAACACCCCATCAAGACCTTCCCACACCACGTGGTTTCCATATTCTCTTTCTTTTCCCAACATTTCCTTCTTTCTCTTCAGCCTCCAAAGTGATGTCCTTCATTTGAGACCTCAATACAGGTCTTGTACCCAATTTATTCTTCCCCACTCCTGCTAGCAGTTGTTTTTCCCTTCCACTTGTCTGGCTCGCTACCACATCTTGGTTATAGATTTTTTTCACCTAAAAGTCAGGAAGAACACGAATTTAGAAATTGCAGTGGGGTTTATATTGTGAAAAAATTTATATTCACCTTTGATGAATCATCCCAAAAGTCCCTCTTCTTAGTTGGTTCATGTTCTTCTTGGCCAGAATCTTCTTCTTCATATCTACATTACCATGTCCTCCACTCGTCCCAGAAGCCCCTTCACTCAGTACATCAACCTTGTATTATTGTTTGGAAAAAAAATTTTGATTGCATCATAAAAATCAGAAACCTAGTATTATGAGATAAAAACCTGTTGGTAATGTTCTTGTAAAACTTGAGGGTCCATTGCATCAATTGGGTAATTCTCTGTTTCCTATGGAAATCATATTCATTAATGACATATTCAACCATAATTATTCTCAAGCACTCATTAATCTACTTACCTCATTGTTGGTAGGTGCTCGACCAAGCCTTGATGTACTTGATGCCCTTTTATTCCTCTTCTTCCCCACTTCAGCTGGCAGTTTTTTTTCCTTCCACTTGTCTGACTTGCTGCCACATCTTGGTTATAGATGTTTTTCACCTGAAAGCTATGAAGAACACAAATTCAGAAATTGCAATGGGGTTCATATTTTGAACAAATTTATATTCACCTTTGATAAATCATCCCAGAAGCCCCTCCTCTTAGTTCGTTCATGTTCTTCTTGGCCTACATCTTCTTCTTCATGTCCTTCATTACCATATCCTCCACTCATCCCAGAAGCCCCTCCACTCAGAGTAGATCAACCTTGCATTATGGTTTGCAAAAAAAAAAAAAAAAAATTTAGATTGCATCATAAAAATCAAAAACCTAGTATTTTGAGATAAAAACCTATTGGTAATGTTCTTGTAAAACTTGAGGGTCAATTGCATCAATTGGGTCATTCTCTGTTTCCTGTGGAAATCAGATTCATCAATGACATACCCAACCATAATTATTCTCAAGCACTCATTAATCTACTCACATCATTGTTGGTAGGTGCTCCACCAGGCCCTGATGTGCTTGACACCCTTCTATTCCTCTTCTTACCTTACCATGCATGAATGATCATGTCACTACAATAACCAAATTTATAACTCAAAACCCACTAAGATCAAATAAAGATTACAAACCTGTGATGACTGAAACCGCTTGTCGTGTCCTTTACCACCACATATGCTGCAAGTCATTGTGAAGCCCTTTTTGCTGACCTTGCCTTTGTTGAATCCAGCCACTTCACTTGCCTCTTTTCTCCTGAGCATTGGTCTTTTCTCCTTGTTTTTGTGGACAGGCTTTGGTGGGTTTATTGGTTGTTGGTCACTCCTAGGCCAGCAATCCTTGCCTTGTGTAGGGTATAGTATATGCTTGTGTGTCTCTCGAAAAATAAACACCCTATAGCACTCATCTATATAATTCTCAGGGTTGTCCTGATTTGAAAATGGGCTAAAATAAGCATGGCAACATGGTACCCCAGTAAGCTGCCATTTTCTGCATGTGCATGTTTTGTCAGTCATGTCTACTATGAATTGGCCACCAGGTTTTGTTACTTGGTATTGGCTACCACCTAACCATGTTAATCTGCATGCCCAACTTAATGCTTTTGCTTTCTATAATTTTTTTTTATGATATTTGGATAGAGCATTGTTTGACATTTTTCCATTGCATCTCTCCTTTTTTGAATCCTTATCATCAATCTTGTTTTAATTGCTTCATTTAAACTGATTACCCTTGTGTTTCTAGCTTCTATGATGACATTGTTAAAACATTCACTTAAATTATTTAACAACATATCACATTTGAACTGAGGTTTGAAGTGTGACCTAGTCTAGTGATGAGAGCCTATGTTTTTCATGTATTCACATACTTTAGAAGACATCACACTAAGGGTCTCTAATTCCTTGTTGAAGGTAGGAACATAGGAAGCCCTAGCACACTTCCACATTTGATCTTTAAGTGTCTTGCCCCTGAAATTTGTTCTAAAGTTGGTGTGTATGTGTCTGACACAAAATTTGTGCTCACTATGAGGAAACAGCTCCTCTATAGTAGGTACTAAGCCCTGTTGTTCAGTATTAAGTTTTTCACACATACACAGAACAAATAAAAAAAAACGAAAAGACAAAAAACAACACTATATTAGCAATGCACTAACAATTGAATTATTAAAAACCCATATAAAGTAGCCATACCTTCTTCCTATCAGTCATGAAAGCCCAATTGTGGCTATTATTAATCTCCAAATCTTGTGCTAGAAGCTCCAAGAACCAGATCCAATTCTCTCTGTTCTCCCTTTCCACTCTGGCTCATGCTATGGGATAGATAATCATTTGCATCTATTCCCACAACAGAGAGAAGCTGGCCTCTATAGAATCCTTTGAGGAAGCAACCATTCGAGGATATGATCTGCCTGCAGCTGATAAGTGCTCGTGTTATAGTAATGTGAAGCGTTATTATCTTACAATGAGCATTAATTTAATCAGATTTTATCACTAAAAATTGTGCATTTGTTTACTTTTGTGCATTGTAGGGTTGTGAAGATAAAGTGAAGGAAAGGAACGAAGTTAGATTGTGTTCGCCATTGTTGGGAAGATTCTCGGACTAAGCAAGGAGCACGGCATGAATATAGACTTGTGAGTGTGTGCCAACCTCCGTTGGAGGGGCACAAAGGCAGTCACATTGACAATAAGTTTAGCTCATGCTAACAAGGAGAACTTCACTAAATTAGGAGATTTGAAGCAATCGGCACGATCTACCGTTGATTGTGTGCCCAATTCAACGGCCTTGATGAAGAGCGATGAATCCGGGAGTGTTTCGGCGAGGCACTGTAGCAGCACTGTAGCAAGCTACTGTTTATTTTCGGCCGAAATTCAGAAAACCAAAAAGTTCACACGGGCGTGTGGAAATTCCACACTGCCGTGTGAAATCCCGATAAGTTCAAATTTCAGCCGCGACTCCAGATTATAAAAGCCCATTTTGGAGACTCTTTTGGGGATCTTTTTGGCTTTTCTTTGCCCTAACTTCTGGAAAGGAACGACGAGGGTTTGGAGAGGACTTCGTGGAGGTTTGAAGCGCATCATCGGCGTCGACATCAACGTCCGACGGTGGCACAAGACCACGGCCACATCGCACACAAGGGGATTTTCATCTATGCATTCAATTTGTGTTATTATTATTATTTTTATGGATTTGTACAGCTCCATAAGGAGCTAAACCCCTTGTGGGTATTCGGACTTGTAAACCCTATGATTATTATGTTTCTTTGACATTGCTATTATGCTTTTCCATAATTGATGAATAAAGTTGAGTTTCAATCTTAAATTCTTTTCTTTTATTATTGTTTTCCCTTAGCCGTGACACTAGGGTTGAGAACAATCTAGGTTATCCTTTGGAGATGTGACAACTCCTATAGGATTAGACTACTTAGGGTTGAAGAGGGTGAGTCGTGAGGTAGCGGAACATCCCCTTTCCCCTCCGATGTGATTCTCCCTACCTCCATGTTCCATGATTTATTTACGGTCGAGATAGAGTTAGATGCTAGGAGATAAACTCCTCTAGGGCTTTATTGCACAAATACCAAGGTATAGGGTTGAAGTGAATCTTAGTGTCGGGACTTAATTTAGACTAGGGTTCTCTCACCTGGACCAAAGGGTTAGAACTACACATAGGAACCGGGTTAATCACTAGGAGTCCCTAGAACTTAAAGCAATTCCACACATTGTGAGGCTTAGGTAGATAGACTCCCCTAGGGCTTAGTTGACAAGTCAACGAGAGTCAAGGGTCGTAGTGAAACCTAATGACTGGAACATAGTGTTGGGATTAGTCACGGTTGACCTTAGGTTTGGGACCGTGTGTTTAAGGATCTCCTCGACTCAATTAACATCAATAGGAAGGTATAATAGCATTGTCTTGCACTAAAAGCATAAGTCCTAGGGGTAGCTTGTCCGGATACCCATCTTTTCCCATTGCTTGTCCTACTCTTCTACTCTTACTTGCACTCTCTCATCTTCCACACTTCTCTTTTAATTCTTGCTTTTACCAATTATTCTCGCACTCACTTATTGATTTCTTTTCACACATCGAGTTAGCTAAATAGTGAATACTTATATCTCAAATCCCTATTCCCTGTGGATACGACTACCCACTCATCAGGGTATTTTATTACTTCGACAACCCGTGCACTTTCGGGCCCCTGTCAGCAGCCATCTTTGAAACTTGCCTTCAATGGAGCTAAACACACATACAAACTTGAAAATATGGTTGTATTACACTTGAACTTGACAATTGATCCTGGGTGTGATCTTAGAAGCTCAAGACGGTAGTCATGCAGCCTTCTTATTTGATCATTCTCATCACCATCTATCAACCTGTATTAGGCAGGAAAAGAGATAGCATTAAGTTGTACATATAAAATTTACAATCTATTAAGCTGTATGAATAATTGTAACAAGAATTTTACCTCCTTGCAATACCCTTTGCTCTCCAGGCCTTGAGGGTACTAATTTCAACCTCCTCATTGGTCCTAACTGCTTGAATAATCCCAGCAATAGACCAGTTGGGATCTACCCTAAATTGTTCCAAATACTTGTTCGCAATCCATTGGGCATTCACATGCCTTATCCTATGCTGTATGGAACATTCATGGGTTAGAATTCCTGACTTGATTTGAATTGTATTCTTGTCCTTAATCATTGGAGCAACCCACAAATAAAAAGGACATCTCTTCCTGCATATTGCCTTGCACCTTTTGTGTTACTTGGTCTGAAATTCATTTCCAACCTATGTTTTAGACAATAATTCCTCACAACCTCTCTTAATTGCTTGAAGTCTCTAAACTTCATACCAATTTTAAATTGTGGGTCTTTCATATCAAACTCCTCAACAAACTCTACATATTTTTGTCTACTTGCAGCCACACCTTCCTCATCTATTGAAGAACAGGAATGCAATTGTTCTGAAGCCTCATACTCACTCTCATAGTAATCCCTATCTCTTGCAGGCCTTTCTACAATATTGTCCATTGATCTATCACCCAACCAAGTACCATGCCCATCACCACTAACCTCATGTACATCATTTTCCTCACCACAAAGACTATAATCTGAGTCATACAGATCACTGTCAGGTTTAACATCTATATTGTCCTAATTATGCTTTAGATCCTGATCCATATTTTGATCTTGATCTCGTTCTTGGTCCTGGTCCCTACATCCTTCATTCTGATCTAGGCTTTGATTATCATCTTGGTAATTATCATCAAAATTCTTTTGCCATGAATTTTCCTTAGAGTCTGTATGACTGAAAACTGGTGGGAGTTCCCTATTGACCCTTACAATGACATTCACCTCACCATGCAACTTAACACTTCGGGCCATTTCTAAAGCATCTGCATCAGTTTTAATCTCTCTCCTCCCCATATATTATCACTCAAATAAGCCATCCAGGAGAACCTACAGCCATCCACATCTAAATTTAGTTCTTGTGCCATGGCTAGGATTTCTAATAAAACCATCTTGTCACGGCAACAAAAATCAACATATCTTGCTAACTTCGGTGGAGACATGTTCACTTTATTGTCTATGATGTAGAAGAACACTAGAGTGAAGTAGTCTGAGTTGCGTGCTAGGATTAAAATGGCCAAACATGTATTGCTTAACTTAATTGATGATTTAAAAAATACATTCACAATATATCAAAAAATAATAAAATGATAGAAACATCAACAACAACAACAAAATGTAATTAATCAATCATTACAGCATAATGCTAACCACGGTTTGATGGTCCTATTTACTCATTAATTTCATTACAGTATGGTTATATTTCTATTTGGCTCTAAGAAATTATGATGATTGTTATCATTATAGCATGGTTTGAAGTCAAAAGTTACCTAGACATTGCTATCAATACCGGTTTTTGTGTCATCAATCAAATTATCATCTCTAAGTCTTTCATGGACTAACAAAAATGTCAAAAGCAACGCATTAGATAGAATGACACTAAAATCTTGGTAAAGACTTTCAGTTCTGCTTAGAATTACAAATAAACAAAGAATCAAGAAAGAAATATAACTTCACTTTCAAACTCATCTAACATGGATACAAGAAATAAATCACAAGAAATTGAACAATAATCATCACTAACACAAGAGCTAACAACTTATCTATTCAGTTCTTTCACAAATAGACTTAATGTTATTTATCAAAATATTTGGTTGCCCAAAGACATTGAAGGCAATGCATTACAAAAGTAACACCAAACTCTCAAGTCAATAGTTCTGCTCAAAATCACAATAAATCATACCAATCATGGAACAGCTAATCATAAAACAGGGGGAAAAACTTAAATTCAACAATAGCAGATAAACTCAGGATTCCATAAAACAGTGACACCAAACTCTATTCATAACGCAAGAGAGGAAACAAAAACAACTTAGCCTTTGATTACACAGAATAAATCTCAAGAAATTAAACAATAATCATGATAAACTCAATACTTCACAGACAATGCACTCGTCTAGGGTTAAAAGGTTAAAATGATTTGAAGGTAAGTGCTCACTTGGAAGATGCCGAAGATGCCTATGTGGCAGGCGACATGGGTCCTTTCTGACTGATGTGGGTAAGTCGCTGACATGGAAGGCTCCATGACAACCTTTTACGTGGAAAATAGGAGTCCACGCAAGCAATCCGGTGGCCATATCATAAGTTTCTCGCCGAACAGGGCCAAGTGCTCAGTTTGTGAAAAAGAATAGAAACTTAGTGCTCATTTTGGTATGAATCGAAGGTTAGTGCTCAAAGTGAGATTTGACCAAAAGTTAGTACCCAACCAAGAAATTTACCCTTTATTTCACTAAAACACAATTCTAATATGAGTTACAATAACTATTTACTATAATGGTTTTTATTTTAATATTAGAATCCTAGTCTAATTTATTGAATATATGGGTTCAATTTGGATAAGTTAATAAATGGCAATGGATAAGTTTTTCATAAAATTAAATATTGCAGATAACATTTTAAATGTGAATGGTGTTGATTTTAATAATATTGCATAACAAAGGTTGAGTCATCTTTTCTATCGGCTCAAATTGCGTACCCAATTGATCTACAACAAAAACAAATTATAATTAGGTACGAACGATTTAAGATGTAAATCAGTGTGGTATAGCGAATCTAGCACCTATGGGTTACTCTATCATTATGATTTAATTGGAGATTATGATTTACTTAATAAAATTGATGAATTTCAAGCGAACAACCACACCTCGCTTACATAAAGTTAGAGAAAACTATTGTTATAGTTTGTTGAGAGATAAGATGTTGATCTCGGAAAGTGTTTGATTGGAGAAAGTCTTCGCTGATAATAACCTTGCTACATTGCCATATCAATTTCAGTGTTAAACATGAAATAAAAAGCCTAACCTTAACCTTACAATTTAGGCTCAAAATTACAATGGATCTAGGATCAAAATTATAATTAGTATCGAGAACTAGTCTATCAACTCAAACTCACAACTCCTGCATAAACTTTTTTTTGGGATACATAAAATTTTAATTGGATTGAGGTTAAGGTTAAGTTGGCGAGACAATTTAAATCATACAGGCCACTTTGTTTACAAGATGCATCGCTATCTGTAAATAGAGAAATGGCTTGTGTTATGAAGGGCTTCTAAGTGTTTATCCATTGGTTATTTCTATATTTAATAAAGTTAATGACCATATCAATCACCCATACTAAAACATGCTACATTTGTTAATAACACATGCTATATTTATTGATCAACAATGTGAGATAACAAAAGTTTCCATAAATCCCATGCTATAAGCTTCATTTCTTAAGAAATATTTAGCTGAACGATTCATAGAAACTTTAAGAAGTACAATGGTTGGTTTACATCTTATATTCATGTCATTGTTCCAACAACATCATTGGCGACATGAACGTCCTCATCATTGATGAACCGACCCCAAAACCAGTGGCGCTTCCATACAAGGATCATCTCTTCGATTGGCACATTCTTAGTCTCCGGTAAAAAGAATAAAATGAAGATGGTCATGATCACCATCCACCCGGCGAAGAAGAAGAAGAGACCAAATTTCATATGGCAAAGCATCATGAGAAACACTTGTGCAATGATAAAAGTGAAGAACATGTTAACGGATACGGTGATACTTTGTCCAGCTGAACGTATTTCTAGGGGGAATATCTCACTAGGAACAAGCCACCCTAGAGGACCCCAAGACCATGCAAATCCTGCAACATAGATGCAGATGAAGGCCAAAACCATAGTGGCATAATCTTTAGATATCTCAGCCTGGCCACCTGTTCCAAACATTATGGCAATTAATGATCCAACAAAGACTTGGCAAATGAACATTTGTATTCCGCCTTGTAAGAAGAGCATTTTCCTTCCAACTTTGTCCACGAATATTATAGAGACGAAGGTGGCAAAAACATTGACAAGTCCGGTGATAACGGCGGACATTAGAGATGCATCATCTTTAAATCCAATAGTCTGAAAGAGCACTGGAGCATAGAACATGATGACATTAATGCCAGTGAGCTGTTGGAAGAAAGGAATGAGGATGGCAATGGTGAGCTGGGGTCTATACTTCCTCTTCAAAATATTGGACCAGGGATGTTGGATATTCTTAGCCTCTTTACTTGCTTCCAACATGTCTTCATACTCCATTTGAATGTCTTCGGTGCCACGAATCTTGCATAGCATGGACTTGGCCTTTTCCTCGTAACCACGTTCAATGAGGGAGTTAGGTGTGTCTGGGAGAAAAATTGAACCGATAGTGATGATCGCTGCAGGAACACCAGCGAGAGCAAGACTAACACGCCAACCCCATCCTCCCTCAATCTTAGCAGTTGCATAATTGATGAGATTGGCAGCAAGAATTCCAATGGTGATCATGAGTTGGAAGCCAATATTGAGCATGCCACGAAGATTTGCTGGAGCCATCTCAGAGAGATAAAGAGGGACGGACTGCCATAGTTCCACAAGGCGATAAGTTTTAAGTCTAAGCAAGACTAGATATATAAAGAAAGTTGCATCCAAAGGATTGCATAACGATGTGAATAAACTTTATTACCTGATTGGCAAATCCAACACCGATACCCAGGAAAACACGACCAAGGATGAGCATGAGGAGGTTCTCTGCTGCACCATTGATGGCGGAACCAATCAAAAAGGTAATACCACCACAAAACATGGACCATTTTCTTCCAAATACTCTTGTAACTGTGCTCGCAATGAATGAAGCAAATAATGCAGCCACATAGAGAGAGGATGTGAACAATGTTAGAAACTCAGAATCGAATTTGCAGTATTGATTTGTGCTTTGGCTTTCCTCCTGCATTTTGTACACACTTGGGAAGAACTTTAAAAGAAAAGGATCCATGGCCGTCACGCCCCCTTAATACATGAATATAGAGAGGTAAGTAACCAAAATTTTCTTCTAAAACCTAAACAATTCTGTCAGATAATGCATTTCCATGGTTTAATATGTTACCTGAGACTCCTAGGTCATAGCCAAAGATCAAACCTCCGGTTGCTGCCACTAGACATGTTAAGAAGACAAAGAGAGTCATCTTCCCAGGATAATCTTTTCGACAAGAATTCTTAGCCACCACGCCACCTGCCATTGTGATAGGCAATTAGATGGCTGGTGAGCCCAAAGAACTTCTTGAAGAAAAAGATAAATGGGAGAAGGCCCGCCGGATTTGGTTTGATGGGATGAGAAAAGAGAAGGGAGAAGAATGTATTTATATATTGGAGCTTTTTCCAAATTAAGCTTTCCTCTTGAATGACATCTTGCAATGCTAATATTAGCAGAAAGTTGACAAATCTTGTGGTAACCATACAAAAACAGTAATTCCCTGCTGTCATTATGACCTTAATCTTAGATATAGAAAGAATGGATGGACCAACCAAACTGTCATTATCATCATGAGGTTGGTTAATTTCCACCATATTTGTTGGTAACAAATCTGGTGGTCACTATATACAAAAAAGTAATTTTCAACGGGCATTATAATCTTAACGCGTGTTAGATAAAAGAAAGAATGAATGGACCAACGCAAGATGATTGACTGGTGCGTTGGATGTTTTTATTAAGTTTTTTACCTGTAACCACTTCAAAAACGGTGAAATTACTTGCTATATGGGGTTTTCAAACATTACCTGCCGCTGCCTCCATTAATTTTATTTTACTTATTTACTCCTAAAGCTTTTGTTGTTTAGCATGAGTGAAAGTAGTTTTTATGCTTTTTTGTTTGTATAAAATATTTTTGGTAATGATATTAATTTATATCTAATATTTCGTTACATTCATTAAAAAAGGAGATTTTATATGAACAAATGGTAAAACAATCCATTTCATTCAAGTGAAAATATTAGAAGTTATTCTAAAAATAAAAGTCAAAGAGTAGATGATGATATTTGAGAAGTTAGGGTGGTCAGTAATTTTGGAATGTTTTAAGGAGATCACAAGTAGAAACTTCTAACAGTAAATATTTTTTTTTATAAGTCATCCAATAATAAAGGAATGGTTATTTTGGTTCATGTTCATTGCTCCAATATCCGTTTACTTCCTAGTAATTTGAGAATAGTTAATATGGCTAATGTTCTTCTTTTCTTCTTCATTTGTCTTTGGGAGAGAAGTTTATCTTCCAACTGAGATATAGACTGAAGCATATATGGTTGTTTTATCCATTTTCTCCAATTAATATAAAATTTAGATAGTCAATGAATGATAGTGGGTACTTTCTTGGATTTTGCCACATCAGCATTCATAAGTTGAAGTTTTTTTTTTCTGCCATGAGTATAGTAGATAAAAGAATAATGTCTCAAATGATACCTAAATGACTCCAAAGAGTGAAAATGACAAAATATATATGACAAATATATATATATATATATATTGAAGTTTTTCAAAGCAGAAAAATATATATGAACATTGAAGCGAAGTAAAAAGGATAAAAATGGCTTATTTTAATAAGAAATGCTAGTTAAAACTAGGGATGAGTAAAAAAAAAAATCTAAATCCGATGATTCAATCAAGTATCTAAATATTTAGGAAAATAATTTTTTTGGGTACTGATCCGGTTATTTCAGATCGGGTATATAATTTAAATATTTAAGATAAAAACGGGATCATATCTAGGTTGGCACAAAATAAAAACCAGGTATTCACATCTGTTCCGGCTTTCACCATATTACTATATATTAAAAATTTAATATTATTTTCAAAATGCATAGGCTTAGCCAAAATTTTCATTATAATTTAATAACTTATTTAATTGATTTGTAAAATATAAATGCAAATAGAAATTTCTAATAAACAATTATGAAAATTGAAATAGAGATAATTAATTAAAATTGAATTAATGTAACATATAAACTATATGAAATATCTAAATTGAGGAATAAAGTTTAGAACATGAGTGTTTTTGAAGAAAAACTAATTCACTAAAACTATGGTTGTTAGATGACAATTTGGATAATATTAAGTCCCCTATTTTTATGCTCACTACAAAAAATTGTTATATAGTGATAGCCGAAAATCCATCATTAAAATCTCAATTTCTGTCACTAAAGCCATTTTCATGCTATACTGCAATAGTAAAATTTCTGTCAAGTTATCCCTCGACACTATAGGATTATTTTGACAAAAAACTACATTTGTTGCAATATCCCATAAAGATATACTAACATGATAGAATATGTAGCTAAAACCTATACTGATAGAGATGTCTATCACTTTATTTTTATTCTTAAATCAATTCTAAAAGTTTTTACTGATCGATAATACCGTCAGTACGTCAGTATATCTATAGTGATGAAATTTTTAAAAGTTTTTACTGACGGATAATACCGTCAATATATCTATAGTGATGAAATTTTTAGAAGTTTTTACTGACGGATAATACCGTCAGCATATCAATAGTGCAAATTTTTTAAAGTTCTTACTAAGAGATGATGCTTATTATATTTATAATGACAAAAGTTTCCGTCACTATATTTTCATTTTTAGATAAAATTCTGAAGTTTTACTGATTAGATAAAATTCTAAAGTTTTACTGATGGATATATGTATAGTGATGGAGCTTCCATCACTATATCTCTATTTTAAAATAAATTTTCAAAGCTTTTAGTGACGGATATGATGATCAGTATGTCTCTAAATTAATTGAAACTTTTTACTAACAAATAATATCATCAATATATCTATACAATTTTTGTATATTATATAATTTATAATATTTTTTACCTGGTAATAGATAAAACAAAAATGATAAATAACAATATATAAAAACAATTTTATTGATCAAATCAAAAGACACATAACAAAAGTGTTCATAAGTCATGAATTTCATTATAAAAATGTATTGTCTATTCCTTCTATGAACAAAATGAAACATAGCGAACTCTGCTAACTAGCATAAATCGAGACCACCTTAGTATCACTCCTCGCCATTAACTCCTTGCTTGATTCCTGTACAAGAAAACCATGCATGAGCAATATCAAACCCAACAAACTAAAAAAGGTTAAGAATTTTAGTAGGAACCAACAAAGAAGAAACATAAGCAATCTAAAAAAGACACTATTATAGATTGAAAAGTAAGAAATATAAACATGATTATGAGGACAATATTGCAACTCAATTCCATATCAAAACTTCATGACTAAAAAGAAATAGAGGCTAAACATTTCCTTTGAATCATTTTCACAGTACAGTTTAGTGTTTTGGTTTAATTATTGCTTGTTTATGCATACATGCACAATAATAAAAAAAACCACCCAAAACTGGCAGAACACAACAATTTCATAAGCAGTAAGAAAATAACTCAAGGGTCTCAATCCAAACAATTTAAGCCATTCAAAGAATACGTACCAATACACACACACACACACACACACACACACACACACCCTTAGGGACAGTAATTTAATAGAAACTAACAATAATAATATGACCTGTGCATTCATTGGTAAGACTGGGCTACTGTATCCAAGGTCTCTAATTTGACATTCTTCATAACTCATGATGATCAAAAGCAACAAGAGTTATGCATTTCAACAGAAGGACTATGTTTTGCATTTCTGTGAATCTTTGTCAACCTCTTATTTATGGTGCTTCAATTATACACATCAATATAAAAAATTCTCACAAGAGATTCAACTCATGGATCCTATACATCTCATTCCCAAATACAATGATTCCTAAGTAAACATCAATCAAGCAATGAAGTATTTAAAATGTCAGATTGAATTGATTATTAAGCGGGTAACCAAAATCAAACAATTTCTTCACAACTAATGACCTACATAACTTCAGCATAATCTAATTTAGTGTAAATTAATGCAAATAAGGAATTCATTTCTTGACAATTAGCAGTAAATCCAAACATTTCAATGGATTCTAATATTTTTCCTTTTTCTTTAAATAGCTTCAAATGTATCACAGAAATAAGAACATACCTGCTGGTGAAAAGGCTTCTTCTTGTTTCTTTGCAAAATCTTTTTTCACATGAATTTGATCATGAAGAAAGTATCTCCAGGGCCTGAAATTTAAATAAAAGGAACACATTAAATTTACATTCAGTTTGAGATTTGGGTTATGCGGCTGGATATGATGTGAGTTTTTTATACCTCCAGTTAGTAATATGTGTATGCTTTGCAAATCTTCAAGTCATAACTTTGAAGGAGCTATCAAAGGACAAGTCATAGAGTTGAAAATTGTAAGTGAAAGCTGAAAGTAATGGAGACTGAAAGGAAATATAAGGACTCAGGATTGAATCTACTTGCAGTCAGTTTAACAGAATAACTAAATTCTCAAGGATAAGTAAAAAAATAAGTCAGAAGATTGTGGTGTTAAATATGTAAAATAAGTTTCATGTCAACTATATCTTTGTTATCAGTGTAAACCCATAGATCAGCTGAGTTTACCTCTTCAGGCTATCACGGCAGAAAGGACAGGACTGTGATTTATTGTTCCTATGATAACATGGAAGTAAAAATTAATCAATGTAATGGATCACAATTCACAGAGTAATTATTACTTGTTCAAAGCGAAAAGGAACAATTATTAGTGACAAATAGCGTGAACATGAACAACAATTCAGAAGAATAAAGTTCAAGATTTTTTTTTTCCACTTTCTTCTTCTGAGGTTGATGATCAATGAATCTAACACACATTCAATGAAGGGTTGAGTAAGATAATAACACTGAAATGGGACAAGATGAGTATTTATCATATTAAAGAACTGCTCCCTTATGGCACTTTGCCAGTCAATCCTATCTAACATTGTTGATTTGAGACTGAAAAGACATTTTCAGGCAATCTCAAGTAAACTTATGATGAAGCCATTTTATGGAATAAAATCTTTTGGCTAAGATGATCTCTTTCATCTTTCCACCTATAGCATGTTTCTTTTATATTAAAAATCCATGATTGTTCATGTTAAACTAGTTCTTCTTGTAATGCAATCAGAATTTCTCTAAGTAGCTCAAAATCAGAGACAAATAATTGGACTTTAAGCGCCCGACCACTTGGGTACTATTAAATAACGGAAATAATGAGATGCTTATTTGCTGTATACTAGTGTCCTATATCAAGCATGTGATGAACAGTCCCTCCATGAAAGAAAAAGGTGGGGGGCTACATGCATCTGTACATTTAAACTACTAAATTTAACCAAGTTGTGGGTCTTATCTTGTTGCATTTTCTTTCTTTCTATGCCTCTCTTATATCTTTATATCCTCTCTTCTTTCCATACAATTGACTAAAGCCTCTTTCTCTTGTTTCCCTTATCTTCTCTCTTTCTTTTTTACCAAGACTTCTTTATGTGAAATTATGTTATAGAAATGATGTTTTTGTGCCTTTGTGCCGACAACAACAATTTATTATCTGCACACCATGTGTTTAAGTTTATTTTTAAGGTTTATTGTTGAATGAATACTATTTCAAATGTATCCTTAACTTAACTTCTGCATGTATGTCTTTGTAAAAGTCAACTAAGGAAAGGGATGTTTAATTTGTGAAAACCAGATGCCTTCTATTTCTGGTAGGTGTTCTAGTAAGGGTGAACATTATGTAACAAAGAGATTTTCGAAATGTAGGTTTATAGGGTTATAGAAGCAGCTATATCATTTCACGGCTATATGCAGAAATCTACCTATTTTTTATGGTAGCAAAGGCCCCAATGTGCTTTTATTTTTCAGTTATTCAAGTACTTGCAAACTCACAATGAAAGAGCCAATGCAAAAGTAAATAACCCTAGCCTTCTCCAATTATCTTTTGTTAAACTTAGAGAGTTTTGCATTCCTGTTCTAATAAGTTGTATTTCTTGCGCAGTTCGATGTTATGGAAATTCAAAGAATACACATGAAATTTTGCCTATCAAAACTGGCCAAGATACCATCAGAGAAAACTACAGGTACAGTTATTTTATTCAATTTTTTATAGAACTCATGTAATTAATTTTTTTATGGATAATATGACAGATCACCATGCTAATTGACAATAATTACAGGTAAATTGTGTATATGTATGTCCTGTAATTAGTCAGATGATTTTGTGCTAAGTGCCCATCATTATACTTATCCATGTAGGTTGTTGCAGTATTGATCAATCTTTTGGCACCATGGGCCATGTTTAATGGTGTTTTTGAGCACATGCATTTAAGTGATCCTTTTCTTACTATACGATTGGTTTTTTAACCAGTGCACTATCAATTTGCATGTCTATGGAAACTGATGTGTCTATTTTTGTTAACATATGTAGATTCATTGTTAATAAAGAAGATGATATGGACTCAACTTGGAAGAAAAGGCTTGTCAAGTGATACTATGACAAGCTTTTTAAAGAGTATCCTTCACTCTTTTGTCAACTGCCTCTGCCATCTATCTTCTTCCTTCTAGGTCATACTGCTACCGTTCATGATTCAAAACTTCAATTTATGCTTGATCTCTTAGTAAGTATAATCCTGAAGTAATTAAATAGACCAAGTAATGATAAACAGTGAAATTTGATGATTAATCTTAACTTGTGTACTGATCTGGTATTGTTAGCTCTGATTTGCATATGTACAAAGTGCTCAAATGATGAATATTAATGTTCTGGTTTATCTACTTGAAGTTTCTGTTCAACTTTTTCTCTGTAAAATTTAAGTTGTTCATTTTTATTTTTTATTTTTTATTTTTGCAATTCCTTGCATCATATAGTTTATAAGCATAAGCCATTGATGAACTTTGCTAGCTACATATACTAAGAAGCCTTAACTTGTGAAAGATATTGCATTGCGGACATGTCTCACAACAAAAAAAAGCAAGGTATGCCTCATTCAGTAAGTTATTATTTATTACTTCTGTCTTTAAACGTCTTAATTGACGTTCTTTTGTGTGACTATTGCAAATGATATTGTCTTATGTCTGTTCTCATCTTATAACAAAATAAGGTATGTTTCAGGTTCAGGCTAAAGAATCAACATTTGTCCTATCCTTTTGAATTTGCAAAACTTTTCCTTGATTTCACAGTGCATATTTTACTGGAACACGATTATTTCTTAATGATGGTATTCTTCTGTATAGATTTGCCTAAGGTGGAGAACTGAAAAGGAAGTTGTATCTGGAAAAGGTGACCTACAATACAAAAGCCTCTCTTGCAATAGCTTTTCTGTTCTTTTTCCATGATTGTGAAACTTAAAATTTATTGCAACTATCTGATCATGAATGGAAAATAAATTTTTCCCTGCCTCACCTAAAATTGTGTTCTTGGTGTTGACATTGGCCCACCACCATTAAATGCCAATTCTATCTAGGAAGGTGTGGCTTGAGTTAGTTCTTTATAAGACTGGAATTTGGTAAAAATTTGTTTCTAAGTGAGATATGAATTTATGGCTGCATAAGGATGGGTACTGAAGGAAGTTGAGGTGCCTGTTCCTACAAGATTTAGGTGTACTAATGTGCTAATATCCATAAAATGCCAAAGGGCCTATTTGGAAAAATTTTGAGTCCCTAATGCTGGAGTGGTCTCTAAATAAAAATTATTTATACTTGTCATGTTTGTATAAGACTACATATGCTACTCTCTTTTGGTTTGCTTCCTTTTCTATTAAGTTGATGTGTTTCCTTGTTGAGATTTTTGTAAGGTGTGGTATAATTCTATAATTACTTTTTTACAGCCTTGTCATTGAACTTAGAAATGCTAATGTTACTGTATCATTTTGTTTGGCAGGCCAGTTTGTGTGGGCAATAAGCATTGTGATGAGAAAGATGGCTTAGGAAGTTACGATGTATGTTGTCTATGTTTTTGTTTGTTGGATATCGTTTAACTTGTATTAAACATGGCTTGAATAACCTTGCAACACTGAATTTAATACATTTAATTTCTGTCTTTTGTATTTACAAGTAAACTTTTCTTACTTAGAAGCAGGTGAAAATAAACAAGCACTTGTGAAATTGGTTGCTTGCAAGAGGTTAGTTGTTTTTAATATCTCTAGCGGAATTTGTGTAGCTGTATGTCTTCATTATTTTCTCTAGATATATTTGGTTGCTGTGAAATCGAAATTCATGATAGTTCATAGAAACTATTGTTCCGTAGCTTGTTAATATGAGACTAAACTTTTTGATACATAAGAGGACCACACCATCTTGATTGGATCTTTTTTTGTCAAGATGTGCAGAAAATTTTGTCTATAAAAGGCAGAAAGAAAAGGAGAGATCAGAAGCACAAGCAAAAGACAAGGAGAAAAGGAAAAGGTTGTAACTAGATTCTCTTCTTTTAATATCTTGTGCAAGCTGTAAAAAGAGCACTTTTTGAATTTCTAACTTCTATGAGTAATTGACATGGGGTGTTTTTTTTTTTTTTTTCAAAAATAGAGAAAGAACAAGGCATGATGAAAGCTCAGAAGATGGATACAGTGGTAATCCTGATAGAAGGAAAAAGGGTACTTATCAGAATTAAGCAAGTTGAACTAGTTGCATGATAATCAGATGAAATCTAATATGTGATAGACAAAATGTAATACCACTTTGCAATGCATTGGTGGCACGTAATGTCTTCATGGGTTGAGAGTTGACAGATACAAAGAACTTGCCTTGATTACACCTTAAACAACTGATTGGATGGCGATAATGATTATGGTTTAATTGGCAGGCCTATGTAAGAATTCAATAATTGATGCTTATGGGCACACTATTCTAACTATCAATATGAAGAAAAGAGATGGAAAGAAATAGACTCCATTCATGCATTGCCATGCCACAAGTCACTAGATTATCCAAACATATAATTTAATTCATACACCTTACATATAATCTAACTTGTTGAGGATTCTCTTAGAAATCCACAACAATGGCAAGATTGATGATGAAATGGAATGATATTCAACCACTTCCTCCCCCAAAATCATCAACATAAACATTCGAACTAGAGATTAAGCATCAAAACTCAAAATAAATAAAATATCAGAGCAGTACCTTCACCAAATCTATTGCCAATTTCTTCGAAGTCAGAGCAAGTGAATCCCTCTCCTTAATCTTCAAAACCCCAAAAATAAGGGCAAAAATCAGAATATCAATCAACCAAAAAAAAACTCAAAGAAGTCAAATAAGTATCACACATTCTCCTCAAGAACGGAATGGAGCTGAGCATCAGCATCCTGAAAAACGTGCTCGAGATACGAGAGCCTTACTGGAGCTCAGCAATGGAGCGATCCTTCTCAGCGACCTTCTGGCGAAGTTCTTGCTACACTACCACCCATCACTCTCCCACTCATCCTCTTCACTCATCACTCTTCCTCTTCACTCTCCCACTCATCACTCTCCTCCTCTTTCTCTCCATCCTCCTCTTTTTTTCACGCCTCAACCACCACCACTACTATCCTCCTCACCTCCATCTTCATTGTCCCGGACCACTACTCTCGCTAGATGGAAAAAGATGTTAACGGAGGATGTGGATTCATACCTAGATTTTGATTGTGCATTGTTGATGGAGTTCTCTGGAGACTTTCACGCTTGATGGAAGCGTTGAGAGAAAAAGAGTGAGCCATTGAGGGTTTCCTTGTGTCTCCTTATTTTATTATGGCACATGCACACGGGTTTAATAACCGACCGGTCAGTGAACCAGTTGGCCAACCGATTCCTGGTTCAACCAGTTCAACTGATTCGACCAGCCGGTTTAAAATTTTTTTTAATTTTTTTAAATAAATAAAATTAAAAAAAATATTAAGCCAAATAAAAAAAAATTCTCAAACATTGACTTGCATTTGTAATCATTGTTATTAGCAATTAAACAGCATCCAAAATATTAAGCCAAATAAAAGAATCAGATGATTGAGTGCACGTCTTTGTTTACATTTTTTTTTTTTTAATAAAAAAATTCAAAAGTAAATCTCACAACACTTTCATGAATTAAATAAATAATCTGAAAATAAATATTTAACAAATAATTAAATAAAGAGAAGATGAACGGGAGGGCCGGAGAGTGCGCATGTCGGCGCTATGCGCTGTGAGGGTTTTTCAGCTCACACGCGGGCTCGGCCACCTAACGGACAGTGAGATGATCGAGTGGCTTCTCCACCACACCGAGCCTTCCATAATCGCCGCCACAACTTCGCTTCACTTCCCATCACCGCAAGAGGGGTTCCGGGTCTCGTCCCACCGGTGAGTTCTCATGCGCCGTACTTCTCTACGATGCTCATGAGGGTGGCCATGGCGGAAGAAGATGATGAGGTTGGGATGAGTCCGTAAGAGACTGGTTTTAGAGTTTACTTGGAAAAATCGGAGAAGTGAGAAACCAAATAATTTTTCTTTAAAACTGGTCGGTCCAGTCGAACAAATTCATCGTTTCCCGGTTCATGGTCGGTTAAATCAAGATCCAGTTCAAGGCATATGAGTGAACCGGACTGGAGGTCGGTTCCCGATTGAACCGGCCAGTCCGGTCCTATTTTAAAAACCTTGGAGGCTGCATGTGACCCTAATAAAAATTTATAATCATTTTACATATAAATTAAAACCATTTAAAATGTGCCTAAATATTTTATACTTAACTATCAAAATGATATTTTCCCTCATGAGAAGGTGGTGAGAAGTTTGATTTTTAAGGAGCAATCCTTACAACCTACTCCTCCCATTCTGAAATACAAGTTGTTTTAAGAGGAAAAATTATTTCAAAATAGTTGTCACTTTTACAATATCAAGGCAATTTTTTTTTATTTTTTCAAATTTTATCTATTTTTAATTTTCTAAGTTATATAAATGAAGAGAGTAATATTGATAGTCCCAAGAAAATATATGGTTTTAAGAGATTGATAGTTTAGTAATTTGGTTGATTTTTATGTTAAATTTTAAAAAATTTAATGTTATCTTTAATTCTTATGCAATATCTTTAAACAACATGTATTTTGGAATGGAGGGAGTAGTGTTTACTAATTAATCAAACACAAGATAATTTAGTTGAATATGAATACAAAAAACAATCAAAAGTCAACGTTCATAGTGTCTAAGAAAATATAAGTGAGTTTCATGCTGAAATTTGAATCTCCACTTTGTAACCAAGTAGATTTTATTTTAAGGAATTAATAGACACCCAGTCCCCAATCAACGAACCAAATTAAGTAATATATAAGGTATCAATGATCATCAGATAATAATGATAAGTGTTAACAACCCAACCGTTTTTGTTAACTCTATTACTTTCGTAACAACCCGACATAACAAGCCCGCTTATGCCACAACAACGCAAATGCAAGGAGACACAAGCAATGACGTAACTAAAACTTACCGGTAGGGAGGCTAAAGTCAAAGTGTAAAAAATTATCAAATAAAATAATTATCTACAGTAAAAAAATAGGTCAATAATATAATTATATTTTGAATATACATATAGTAAAAAAAAGAACATTAACTATAATTTGAACTGCTATCATTGTCATGATGTATTGGACTAAAAAAACAACTATGTTCAACTAGACAACTAAACAATCATTCATTCACCCTAACCTGTATATTATTATATTATAACAACTAATTTATATTTGCTATGCCACATTATCAACTTAATTTTTTTAATTATTACTTTGTTTCTATAAATTTTATTAATATTATTCATAAATTTTTATTGAAAATTTAAATGCCACATTATCAATTTAAATTTTTTTCCTTAAATTTTTATAAACTTTAAAATTTCGGCAACTTTTTGAAAATAAGTAAACTTGTTAATTAGTAAAAGTATCAAAACTTAACACTAGAACCCATTATCAACTTAATTTTTTAAATTATTAAAATTTTTTTATAAAATTTATTAATATTATTCATAAATTTATATTGAAATTCTAAAATTTCAATGCCTCATTATCAATTTAATTTTTTCCTTAATTTTTTTTAAAATTTAAAATTTCATCAACTTTTTTAAAATAAGAAAACTTGTTTTTAATTAATAAAAGTATCAAAAACTTAACATTACAACCCATTATCAACTTAAGTTTTTTAAATTATTAATTTATTTTATAAATTTTATTAATATTATTCATAAATTTTTATTGAAAATGTGAAATTTCAATCCCTCATTATCAAGTTAATTTTTCCTTAAATTATTTTAAAATTTAAAATTTTAGCAATTTTTAAAAATTAAAAAAAATTATTTTTAATTAGTAAAAGTATAAAAAAACTCAAGATTATAGCCTATGGGATTTGAACCAGGATGGGCTCTAACAACCTACCTCCCACCAACCAGTCAAGCACATTTTCATTATACAACAACTAAACACACATAAAATATTATCTACCATTAATATATATATATATAACCTAACTTGACCGGTCCCGGAAAACAACCTCACCGGAGCCGCGATAGGGGGGGGGAGGGGGCTGGAGCCCCTGCTAGCCCCCTCTTGGTTCCGCCCCTGTACACAAGCATTGAGAGAAAGAGAGTGACCGCCAAGTGAGCTGTTAAAGGTAGTGAACGAAAAATATATTTTATATAATATATTAGGGTAATATATTTTAATAAAATATATTATTAATATAATTATTTACTTTATTAGTAATTAAAAGTGTGTTTTTATGATTTTTATTAAAATAATTGTAAATTAAAAGGTTTTTTTTTTAAATTATGTTAATGTAGAGTGAGCCGTTGAAGAATTAATTAGAATTTTGTTCTATATTAAACCAGTAAAATATAGAGTAAATTTCCATGTTAACAATAAATATAAAGAAAAATTATTTTTTAGTCCCTGAACCCTTTTCAATTTACCAGATAGTCCCTCTGACAATTTCAGTCTCTAAGTAATCCTTCCTTTTTGAAACATTTACTTCTTCGTCCTTGCTGTTAAAAGTTCACATTATGCTTTTTGAAAATACCATAAGTGCCCTTCAATATGGAGGGAAGTTGGCGTCATATCACATCATTCTTTTGGCCCGTGAGGTGTATATGTACGGGAACGTGTAGGAGAAGTAAGTACCAGTTATTATTTTTTTTTGTCTCTTCTCATGCTTTCATCCTTGTTGCTCTTCACTTTGTTCGTCTAGATTAAAGGAGAGAGCTCAGTTGAGAAGTCCATTTGAAGGCGAAGGAGAAGCTCTAGTAGAGTTGACCGACGTTTGTCCTCTCAGGTTTGCAATCTTTGCTTGGCATATTTAGGTTTCATGGTGTTTGTATGCATGAGTGACTTATGCATGCAAACGACATAGTTGTCTAAATGAGTTTGAATGCATGAGTGACTCAGGTTTCCATTTGCAGAAATGTATCACCTATTTTGCAGGGTGTGGATGGATTTTCTCCAATGCATCGTGAGGTATAAGGAAGAGGATTGTGTGTTGGACTTTTCTATGTTGACGGGGTGGGAAGCAGTGATAGATGAGATATGCAAGCGTTGGGGTCTTGAAGCCGATAATGTGATTTTAAAATATTTAATTCCGAACGGGGATATGATGATTTCTTGTATTGGATCACAAGATGATTTCCAACAAATGTGTAATATACACCAGATGTTCAAGAAAAATGTTGTTACCATGACAATGGAGGTCAGTACTGAAATGGTAGAGGCAGAGGGTCCATCCGATTCTTGCATTGGCTTGTATGTATATTATTAAGCAATATTCAAGTTCCATGTTCAATATCTTGCGTTTGTTATTGTTATATAAAGTTAATAATTAATAAGCAACATTGCCGTTTATTATTGAGCTTTTCCATTCAAATTTTGGAATGACTCTTTATTTCTTTCCCCATATATACGGATCCATTCTCACAAACAGTTTCCTTTGACCCATACCCCATGCTACCTTTAGGGGCCGTTTGGTTCGCGGTAATGATATATTACCACGTAATGAGATTACCTTCGTAATAATATTGGGAATGTTATATGACCAGGAATGTTGTGGTAATTTATGATAACCATGTTTGGTTGAAAACTTATATTACATGGTAATCAACTTGGTAATGTTGTAATTTTCCAAAATACCCTTGTGTCTACCATTTTGTGCAAATTTAAATTTAAAGTAAAATAAAATTTTGAATAAAAAAAATTTTAAATTTTCAAAGTTTAACATATTCCCAAAATAATATTATTCAAATTTAATTTTTTTTATCCAATGAATAAAGTACAAAGATTATTATTTTTAAATAAAGGGCATATTTGTCCAAAAAAATGTTTCAGATTACCACCACTTGGTAATCTAAGATAGCCACCTATTTTGGTGGTAATGGGATTACCAAGTTTCTTGGTAATCTTTCAAGGTTGGTAATCAAATATTACCATCAATATTACCACCGTTACCAATCCAAACGTGGTAATCTGTTCAGATTACCACGTAACAGACAGTAATGCTTTCACATTACCGCGAACCAAACGCCTTAGGGTTCTCTAGGGGGGTCTTACCAATATCAAGCTATTCAACAAATGCTGATGTAGAAATCACCGCAATTGGTCAATGTTATGATAGCGCAGAACACTTTAAGGAAGCATTTCATGATTTGGCGATCAAACACAACTTCGATTTTCATTTCATTAAAAATGATGCACAAAGAGTTATTGTTAAATGTACCGATGCTAGCTGTCAGTGGCGTGTTCATGCATCAAGAGAAGGTAATCTTCCCACTTTCAAAATCAAAACTACTAAAGAAGCATACACTTGCGTTGGTGGTATTGGTACGACATCTCATCCAAAGGCTTTAAAGAAATGGGTCAGTAGACAAGTAATTCAGAAACTCCGTAATTGTTCTTTATATCGTGCAATTGATATACAACGAGATATATTACGTGATTATGGTATTCATTTTCCCTACAAATAAGCTTGGGTGGGCAAAGAGTACATAAGAGAGATTCTCCATTGGTGTGATGTGGCAAGCTATGACTTACTTATATGGTACACCGATAAAGTGTCTGTAACCAACCCGGCAGCATTGTCATCATTGATAGTGATGGCTAGCATTTTAGGGGTGGGTTTTTTTGTTTTCATGCATCTTTTGAAGGGTTTAAGAGGGGTTGCAGACCTTTACTATTCCTTGATGGAATTCATTTATTAGGGAGATATGGTGGGATCGTATTAGGTGCAACTGGAAAGGATGGTAATGAAGGCTTCTTTCATTTAGCTTTCACTATTGTCAACAATGAGACGGAGGAAAATTGGACTTGGTTCGTGTTGATATTGGGCTATGCACTATATGGCAAAGATGACTATGACAAGATTATAACATTCATTTCAGATAGATCCAAGGGGCTTGTAAACGCAGTTATGAAGGTTTTTCCCTTATCAACACATGCCTATTGCTTATGGCATCTACAAGAAAACTTCTACAAGGTTGGTAGTGGCCTAGAGAAAACATTGAAAGATGAATGCTGGTCTTTGATTGTCAAGGTTGCATACGATTACACATCTGCAGAGTATGAAAATGTTGTCTAAACACTTTCACTTGCATCAGTTTAGGCGCATAATTGGTTATTTCATAAATCAGATATGACCCATTGGTGCAATTATTTGTTTAAAGGACCAAGATGGGGTGAGATGTATTCTAACGTTGTCGAGTCATTCAATGCTTGGGTGAAGGATGCATGCCATCTTCTGGTGTCTAACGTGGTAGACTCCATTATGTACGAGATTTCAGACGAAACATTTATTCCATTTCATAACTAATTATTTATTTTTTGGTGCACCTATTCAATTAACACTTTATGTGATGTTGATAAGGTCTACCAACTTAGGTTCGCTCTTTCATGTTCGAGATTCATAATTCACATTTAAAATTTGTGTCATTGTTTAGGATTATTATTTACTAGTGTTGTTCATTCATACTCAATTTACTTTCTCGTACTTGTGTTCAACATTAATCATTTAAGTTTACAATGTTACATTACCGCGTAGTATTTATGGTTTGTACTTATGTTCGAACATGCATTTGTATCAGGTTCAAATTGATGAATATGATGTATGATCGACATGAACGTTGTAAAAAGTGGGAAACACATCTTTGTCCCGAGATCCACAAAGTCCTCGAGGAAATAGTAGAGGAGAGCAGGTCTTTATTTGTCGGGTGCTCAGACGAGGAATGGTTTGAAGTACTTAACCTTCAAAGTTACTATGTCAACCTGCCTAGGGAACATGTTCCTGCAGGCACTGGGAGGTATCCGTCCTCCTATGCAAACATGCGTGTGCAACAATTATGCAAAATGATACCAATGTTCATCGGTATGTGGATAACTACCACACTGTTGATTTTTACTTATCAACTTACGCAGATCCTATATTTCCCATCCCTGACGATGATAAGCCGATTGACACCTCTCGCGTTCTCCGTATACGATCGCCTATTACAAAGAAAACACTAGGTCGGCCTAGACAAAAACAAATTGAGTCATAAGCATTTGGTGTACAAGATTTGTATTGTAGTCATTGTCATAACATTGGACACAATCGGGCAACTTGTAATGTAGTGATTGAGGATTGATTTGCATGGTTTCAATGCAAACAATAGTTTTTTTTAATGAAGTTCTTCTTGCAAAGTTCGGTAGTTATTAAGATGAAAACATGTTTTATTTCAGTAAACTGCTAAGGGAAATACTAGACTGTTAACATCAAACATATAGTGGAAGCTTGAATAATATGCTAATAGTTGCATTCAATAGTTTAAGTGATCGGATTATAAGCTACAAATAAAAATAGTAAGCCGCAAAAGCCAGACATGAACAATAATGTCAATATTAGCAGAAATATAGTAGATGTCAATTCCCAAGCAGAGAGTTTAACCTATTATCCGACAAACTAAACTGGAAACTTCAAAACAAAGCAAGATTGTCTATTTGTTAACTTGAAAGACTAAACATGCAACATAAAAGAAAATCAAACAAGAGTATCAAGTGGGTCTTCATTTGTTGATGCCAGAGGCACAGCTCATGAAGGCTCTGGTTTGGGATCTGCACATTCTTCTTGCATGGGTTTAGAAGCCTCACCTTGTTCCACAGCAACTTCATCACCAACAGGTTGATCTTCTTCTCGTACAGTGGCCATCTGCTCTGTGGTGTTGGGGTTTCTGTGGAGGTCATCTGCGTATATTTTGTTAGCATATACTAAACGCAACCATGGGACATCAATTTTAGGCAGATGGAGTTGTTCTCCATTCAGGATTTGTTCTAGAAATCTCATTACATATATTGAACCATCAACACTATTTATCTTCTGTTGTAGACAATCCCAAACATGTGATAATGGGTATCCACTCATCTTACTAACATCAAGTTTACATTCGAGATACTTGTCCAACACTGTCCGCTGTTAAAAAATGACATGATGCTAGTTAGTTCCGATTTCTAGCTTTAACCCATGAAAACATATGAACTTACCATCTCATTTGCAGCTGCGTCGTGTAGGGGGGTTGACATCGAGGAATAATGGAGGTACTCTTTCTTATCTTTCTCTAAAACAAGTAGGTGGTAGTGGTTGTTCATTACTATCATCATAAGCACAACTTCCACCATCGAGTACTCATCAAGACAGGGGCCTAATAGGTTGTCTAACGCATCTGCGGAACGGGGCTTCCTGGATAGTGCAAGCGCTATTGGCCTAACAATACTAGTAGACCTTTAAAACGAACATAGAGACTTCTTCATATCTTCTCTCAATATGAGGACATACACGTCCATGACGTCATCCGACACCATGCTCTTTCCATCAACTAATGCATACAAGTGATCACGTGTTGTGTAGCCCCATTCACTGGTCCACACTTGTGTGCTGTAGATTCATCGCATAATTAAACAATAACTACTAATGTCGAGCACAACTTTTAGATCATAAACAACATGATAATCTATTGAATATTTAAACAAGATTATAAACTATAACTTCTAATCTTAATCAAAAACATGAAATTGATGATCCGAAGTATTATATGAAGTCTTTAAACAAGTAAGAAACTTAACTATACGGAGGTTCAAAAACACTAAAAGTGATAACTACTGCATGTTGTCTAACCGTGCAAACCTGGGTGGTTGTTTTTGTTTGGGATGAAGTTTATTTGAGGCTTACGAACTGGTAATATTGGCTCTGTGCACTCATTTACGTTCAGGTCTCCAGGCTTCATCGATGTCAAAGACTCAATTGCACGGCTAACATCCTCTAATGTTTTCGGATCTACAACTCCCATCTCTAATGGGGGTGTTATAATTTTTTTATTTCCCTTCCTTGGAGCTCTAGGCTTGTCTTTATGGACCGCTGCACGGGTAACTTGTTTCTCATAATTACTCTCCTACACCAACATCTGATGAGTTTGTACCTTTACCGCAACCATATTCATCCTTTTTGGAGTATATACAGTGGATTCATGTTCAGGTAGGTCACCAATTGTGTCTTTTTTCCCAAGAAATGTGTTTCTTTCTCCTCAAGTACATCTATCCTCCTCTGAAGCGCAACAACCTATGATCTGAGTGCTATTATCTCGTCCCACAGTTTATCATATTTTTCATCACCACCATCTTTATCTGAGATGGAAGATGATGATTCCCTACTATGTTTTTCCCTCACAGCAATTTTGGTTGGGCGACTCTTCTTTCTTGGAGGCCCTTCATTCTTTTTCCTTAAATGGACTTTTTTTCTTACAAATTTTGATGAGTGCATGGCAAGGGATGTCTCAACGACACCCTTCCATGTGTTCCTACCATCATTGGTTGTAGAACTAAGTAGATCCACTTCGTATTGGTTCACGGGTTTCAAATTAACAAACTGGTTCATAGGAAACAAAAAATTAAACAAAGCAAAAATTAGCAATTGAGTAATATGGTAAACAATTAACACATGTTAGTAAACAGAAGAAACATATCATGAATTATTTTGCCTTATGTTAAAGTGTTTGCAATAATACAATTGTGCTACATATGATTGTGAACAATAAAGTATAATATTAGCAAGTCAACAACGCATCATAAATGATAGCCAAAGTAGGCTTACTTGTTTTCCTTCAAGGAAATCTATTAGAGTAGCAACAGAGCCTTGTTTTTTGTAACTAAATTCACCATAGCATAGAATCCGTGGTGTTCTTCCAAAGTGGGTTTTCTTCCCTATGTTGGTTACCTCATAAAACTAAATATTCAACGCAACTACACATCCCCTTAAATACCCTATGTTTGCTTCTTTCCTTGCGCATCTATCATTTACTCGGGTGGCAACACCTGGTATAGCATCCATGATCCATTTATGTGCAGCCTGAGCCCAAGCATATTGATCCAACAATGACAAGTCATCAACATATACAGCCAACCATGGCGGTGCTGAACACGATGTGTTTGTAAACAACAACGAACCTAAGATAAATCAGTAACAACTTCACAAAATTTTCCTCACTGGTCGTTTCTTTCCTCTTTACTAAACTAAATAATGTCCTGCTCAAACCATTTCTGTTTCGATCTATTCCCTTCTGGAGGAAGTTTTTCTCCAATGCAGTTATCTCTGAAGGAAGTTTTTCTCCAATGCAGTTATCTCCCATTTGCTCTCAAAGTCTATAGCATCACATCACATTGCAAACCTAGTAGAAGTGACATATTCTCGACCTTGAACTGAAGATAACTTTCACCAAACTTGATCCATTACTTTTCTCATCAAACAACTGCATCAGAGCATCAAGCAAAACCCTTTCTTGGGTTATGGGCCCCACATCCATGCGATGGGAGAATGGTGTTCGTCCCAAGATCTCCCAATGCCGCCTTCTCATCTTGTTTTTCAATTCCTGCAGGATGGAGACAACTGGTGCTAAGTAGCACCGTCTATTTACAAGATTCTGATTGTTATTTGCCATATTCTGCGTCTGCTTTACAACATTTACAAAGAAATAAATTCATTGTGAAACTGGGGGGGGGGGGGGCATACATCTTCGTTAGAAAAATTAAACAAAAACTCATCGTGTTAAAGACATAAATGATACTTTAAAGATGAAAACTAAAAAAATGAATTACTACTATACAATTTAAAGTAGAACCATGCATAAATTGAATGTTAGAAATGCATAACGAAGAGAACAACTAATGTTCTAAACATGAAATACATGAAACCCTAAAATTGAAAATGGGATAGGCAACCCTAAGCTGTGCCTAGCGCGATGCGGCTGCAAGTGGTGGCAAGATGATGACCAGATGGTGATGATGCGGCCTTCAGATTAACACCAGCGACTCATTAACAGTGCTGCCTTTTCTTTGAATTGAGTTGCAGTTGAAGAGATGAAGAGGAAGGGTGTTTGTTGTTTCCAAGGCATTCATTGGGAGATGTAACGATTTGATGGTTACCTATTTTCAAGAGTATAATGCTTTAATAGTTATGGAAGGGGTAAGAAGGTCTTTACACCCCACTGTGAACTCTGTCAACCAAACTGAGGGAGTTAATGGTATACATATTCAAAAGGATGGGTATTTTGAGGATATCAAATATTTGAGGGGTTTTTTTTATTCAAGCCACATAGATAGGAGGACCTCCTAGACAATTCCTCTAAATACGACTAGATTTATGATTTTTTATTAAAATAATTGTAAATATAAGACATTCTTATATTTAAATAAAATATTTTTTAATATAATTATTTAACTTATTAATAAAAATTACAATTAAAGATATATTTTTTTCTATTAGAAACAGATTAAAATGAGATGTTTTATAATATTTTAATAAAATATATTTTGTATATTTATACTAGTGAAAACATAACCGTTAGTAAATATCCAATTTATTTTGATAGTCATAAAATTTCAATAGTATAAACCATTTGTAGTTACACAATTTGACGGTCAATATAGATAAGAATTAATATACATCAATATTTATAAATTTCCGTCAGTATAAATAGTCTATAGCTACAAAATTTGACCGTCACTATAGATAAGAATCAATATACAATAATATTTATACCAACAGAAAAATAGAGGTCAGTAAAAACTTGATTTATTCTGACCGTTAGAAATTTTCTTCAGTATAAATAGTATATAGCTATAAAATTTGACCGTCACTATAGATAAACGTCAGTATATAAGAATAGCTGTACTAATGGAAGAATATGCGTAACTAAAAATAACAATTAAAAATATATTTTTTTTTATTAGAAAGGGATTAAAATGAGATGTTTTATAATATTTTAATAAAATATATTTTGTATATTTATACCAGTGAAAACATAACCGTTAATAAATATCCAATTTATTCGGATAGTCATAAAATTTCAATAGTATAAACCATTTGTAGTTAAACAATTTGACCGTCACTATAGATAAGAATCAAAATACATCAATATTTATAAATTTCCGTCAGTATAAACAGTCTATAGCTACAAAATTTGACGGTTACTATAGATAAGAATCAATATACAATAATATTTATACCAACGGAAAAATAGAGGTCAGTAAATACTTGATTTATTCTGACAGTTATAAATTTTCTTCAGTATAAATAGTATATAGCTATAAAATTTGACCGTCACTATAGATAAACTTCGGTATATAAAAATAGCTATACTAATGGAAGAATATACGTCAGTAAATAGTTGATTCATTCTTATTCCCACAGAATTTGACGGTCACTATAAATAAGTGTCACTATATGGTAATTTTTTGTAGTGGCTATTAAAAAATATTTTATTTATATCCATCAAAATAATTAAATTATAAAAAATAAATATATTCTATATTTATTTTTCTTTTTTTAAAACAATATCTTTGCTCAAAACAAAATAAATCTTCATTGAACATGAAATAAATTGCAAGGAGACAAACATTCCAAATTAAGCAAAACTTAAATTCAGATCCAGATATTCGATATCTGATCCGATTCAAATCGGATACCTAATTTCGGATATCCAGTTTAAATTGGATCATATATGGATCAAGCTTTTATCGATCCGAAAAATTGGGTACCTAATCTGATTTCGTTCACCCCTTGCCAAAACAAAATATATGACTTGTTAAAGTAAGTAAAGAGGTATTAGCTGTGGATTAACTTATAAAAAATTAATTTAACCTAGTTTATATAAAAGTGTAAGTGAAGAGTTGGCCACTAAACAAAGCATCTTTGTCAATATGGTTATGGTGTAACTTAGAATAACTCTTTTATCCTAATTTATTCAAAAATGTAAATTCACAATTGGTATTGAATTAAGCACCTATAATATATTTGGTTCTTGAATTAGAAAGGCAGTAACTATGGTGCTTGAACCAAGAGGAGTATAAACACTAGTTTTGAAGCAAAAGAAAAGTTGGTCACTTTGGTTCTTTTCCTATTTTTCTTTTTTATTTAGGTACCAAAGCAATTTCCCGGTATCTGTTGAGAGTTCTATGGTCACTGAATTTGCCATGTTACTATTTGATCAAACAAGATAATTGATTTAATCCCATCAAGTACCAATTTTATGATATATTCGTATCTAGGTTTGCTATTTGCTATAGACATAGTAGCTTTTATTATCATAGTACTTGCAGACGGTTGGCAGTGCATATGATGAGAAGTCTATATCCAATAAAGAATTTTCCGGCCCATGAGGAATGGCCAAAAATTCTAGGATTTGAAGTATATCTAAAAAACTTTCAAAGTGAAAATGATGTATTTGGTAAAGTGCAATGGCAATAGCTAACAACTAAGAGGTCTATTAGTATTCGGGTACTTGTAAGAACTTTTCGAAAGTGTCAAGAGTTTAATTTGCCGGTGAAAACACATTTCTTGAAGTATGAACAGTGGTTATGCGAAAGTGGTCTCAATGTCTATGTGTGTGCGTGCTCCTCCCCCACTTGCTCTACTAAGGCTACATGTTTATGCTTTCAATTTCATTTGCATATTCTAAGTTATAATTAACTTTTAATTTCCCTTGCATATTCTAATTGTGTTGATTTATCATCATTTCTTAGTTAATTTCAAAGCAATGTTATATCATGAATTTTTTTTTTATTTTTGGATGTTCAAATTTTATTAACACTATCTTAATATAAGGAGACTGATTCAAACAATTAATCCCACTATGTTTCTCTAATTTAACTCATAAAGTATTATCAACCTAGTTCAAATCTTATAGATGGTCAATAATAATATTCAAAATATGTCCATAACATATAGTTTCTTGTACAATTGTGTCAAAGAAGTCTAATTGGTATTAAATTTTGATTTTATCTATGAAGATTGGTCAGGATAATTAAGATAACAAATATTTAACACAGCCAATAAAAACATCATATTGTTTTTCCAATAAGTGAAATTGGTGCCATCGAAGTAATCTAATTTGATAAAATCTCGATTAATGATTTGAAAACCAAAATTCTCTTTTGGCTCTAGTAAAGATTGTTGAATTAAGAATAACAAAGGTTGGAGATTCTAGAGTTTCAAGCATGTAAGACATCATTGACTTAAGAATAACATAGTATGTAACACATTCTTAAGGCTATATATCTAAGCATTGCCTTAAGAGAAAGAGGCAATTCCAAATTCATGAACTTGAAAGCTCAGTAAACGTTCCAACCACATATTACAAATTAAATCATGCGTGTAAGTTAAATTTGTTTGTAATATCATAACGTCAAACTTAAACAAATATTTTATTTTTCAACAAAATTTTAAATTAGAATTTTCACATAAATGCTTTCAAAATAGATTTTATTTAAATGGATTGATCAAATAATATACACGTATTTCCAAACATATCTTTCTGGAAATAAATTGAACAAATGCTTTTTCAAAAGAAATTAGCAAGACAAATTTATGTATGTTTACCACAACTTAGAAGAAATAAGTTGAACATATGTTTTGAAATAGATCAAATTCAACTGAACTTATCTATTTATATTGAAGAACATAATTCAACATATTAGAATATCAAATATCTTTTTTTTACATTGGAAATGGTATTAAAATATGGTTCAAGGGCTAGTTTATTTTATTTTACTTTATTATTGACAAATATGAACAAGACACGTGCTAGGGATGTGCACATAGATATGTCAACAGGGCGGGGAAGGTGGGGTAGAGTCGCCTTGCCAACCACATGTCTTGCCCTGCGCTCCACCCATCCCCGCTTTTTTTTATTATTATTTTTTTATCTTCTCAATACCATAACCACCCCATAAATTTTTGCACTTACTCAGCCTCTCCTCGCTTTTTACATGAGTTGAGATTAAAAAATAAAAATTTTCACTATTTTTATAAAACCCCTTAAAATATATACTATTTATTAATAAATCAAAGTTATAGCAAATGATATTTTTGAAGTACTATATTTTTGTAATTAAACCATTAATGCATAAGCTTAATCAAAATACACAACCATCATAATTAAGTGAATATAGCCTTATTTTTTATTTATAAATTGAGAAATTTTAAAATTATATGTATATATTTTAATACATAAGGGCATTTATGCAAATTTTTTAACTGAGAGGGCGGGGTGGTTCTAGAACCGGAACCACCTAGCCTTGTTCCTCAGTCTCCAACAAAAAAAAAAAAAAAAACCGCCTCGTTTGGAGCGGATTGAATTGAAAACCATGGATCAATTCGGTTTTTGCCATCCATATGTGCACAAGAGTAGAGTGTGTGTGCAAGTTCAACAACACTTGTGCTCTCACCTTGCGTGAGTTGATGTTCAAACCATTCTCCTTGGCAATGACACGAATAACCTACATAAGGGACCCGATACCAATAGACCAAACTATTCTTGGTGGCTAGTTCGTTTTACAATTAGTTACTATATTACAATTGTTACAAAATTTAATAATAAATTACTTACTCTAAGGAATGCTTAAAGACTAACTTTTCATTCCATGCTTGAGATAAGTGCCAATGGCTTTTATCTTTCAAAATTGTACAAAAAGGTGTTCTTTAACATAAATTGCATATTTTTTTGGGGTAAGTTATAAAATTTGTCAATAATTCTCATTTCTAGCACAGATTTTGAAAATTTTCGTATTGATTTAAAAAATCAGTCCTTAATTTTAAGAATAAGATTTAAAAAACCATCACTAATTAAGCATTAAGAATTCATCAAGGAAGGTAAAGTTGTGTTGAAGGATAAATGTTTTTAATTTAATAAAGGGAAATAAAGGGTTAACTTTGACCCTTGAAAACACTTCAAAACCTTAGCTTTTTTAGCATAATGATTTGGGGTGTCAGGAGAGAAGAGAACCTCCAAAATTTTATAACTTCTAAAAGTACTATAATGCTTCCATTTCTTGATTAATTACAAAACTCCCACTTAATAATAAAAATATAATTAGTAAATTATATTATTGTATATCATTTTTTTTCCCATTCCCCTTTTTAACCAAAGCATCACTAAAATTTGATTTTTCAAATAAGGGTTCAACCCTTCCTCCTTTTCCCTTTTACTTTATTTTCCTCTCCAGCCCCTTCCCTTGCTCCACTTTCCTTTTAATAACAATAGCACTATGATAACATCATCTGCAATAAGGCTTAGTTGGATAACACTATCTTAATAACTCAATGGTCAATTTGAATGAAAGTTAGTTTGATAATTATTACACCTATTGATATCTCCATTGAGGCTTAGTTGGATAGTGTAGTTGCTCTTAATTACCTTGATAATGATGTCCTATATATTCTCTATAAACATGTACTTGTAACATGTATGAAGATAATGAAAATAAAGAGGAATCAAAGTTATCATCTTCCTTCTCTGCTTTAAAATTTGATCATCTTACATGTAATCAGAGTCTATGGCCACCGTCTCTATCCACCATCAAAATCCTCAAACCTTAAAACCACTTCTCTCTTTACCTTTCTTTTCAAATTAAATCTCCAATCTACCTTATCAACTTTCATTTTTTTTCTTCTTTGGTCTTCTCCAACTTAACCTTTTCTTTATGGTTAATACTACACAAATAATCACTCAAACCTTCTCTGCATCATCCTTTTCCCTTAATACTTCCCCTCCTCTGGGCTCAAGTTTGACATCCTACCCATTCCTGCTCGCCCTACCTTTCTTCATAGATTTATTCCAACACCACCTCATTCATATAATCCTATCTCACAATCTTTCCACCCATATGGCCTAAGCTTCGTGTTCTCTCCATCTTTTAACCAACTTCTCCTTATTTTTCTATGGTCAATTCTGAATAACATTTTTTTCTGCCAGATATGCACTAGAGTCAAACTAGTAGCATTGTCATGTTGGTATCGCTTTGATAATTCATATACTGCCTCGTCTCCTTCTATCTTTCAAGTATATGTTGCCACCTCAATTATGCCGATCTCCTCGCTGGACTAGTTTCTACATTTACCTTATATAATAATGCTGACCAACTCCAAATATGTAATGGTACGTGTATGCATATTCATCACATTGGTTCCTCCATTTTTTCTATTTCAAGTTACCCTATTCATCTTTCTAATATGCATCATGTTCCTATGTTCACTATAAATCTTTTAGGTCTTTCACAATTGCTTTGAGATAATGATCTAATAATTGGCTTTTCTTCCAATTGTGTCCTCAAGGACAACCACACTAAGACAATTCTTCTACAAGCCAAGAGTCTTAGTAGTCTTTACTCTTTCAAGCTTCGTATCTCCACCAACTCTCTTTCTCCATAGGCCTCTTTTTTGTGATGATTGTTCTATGGTAAAAGCTCATAAACTGTCTTTTATGTCTTCTACTTCTATTTCTTATGCTCCTCTTGATTTATACATTCTGATGTTTGGGGCCATGATAAGTGTTCGAATTATAGTAATGCGAAGTGTTATTATCTTGAAATGAGCATTGATTTAATCAGATTTTATCACTAAAAAGTGTGCATTTGTTTACTTTTGTGCATCGTAGGGTTGTGAAGGTAAATTGGAGAAAAGGAAAGAAGTTAGATCGTGCTCACTGTTGTTGGGGAGATTTTTGGACTAAGCAAGGAACAAGGCATGAGCATAGACTTGTGAGTGTGTGCCAACCTCCTTTGGAGGGGCACAAAGGTAGTCACATTCACAATAAGTCCAGCTCGTGCTAACAAGGATAACTTCATCAATTAGGAGTTTTGAAGCAATTGACACGATCTACCGTTGATTGTGTGCCCAATTCAACGGCCTCAATGAAGAACGACGAATTCGGGAGCATTTCGGCACAATTACTATAGCAAAGCTGTAGCAAGTTACTGCAACAAAGCATTGTAGCAAGTTACTGTTCACTGTTTGCCGAAAATCAGTAAAATAGCAACTTCACACGGGCGTGTGGAAATTCCACACGGCCGTGTGAAATCCCGATTTCTGCAATTTAAAGCCGCGACTCAATGTTATAAAAGCCGATTTTTGGATCTTTTTGGCTCTTCTTTGCCCGAACTTCTAGAGAGGAGCGGCGAGGGTTTAGAGAGGACTTCATGGAGGTTTGGAGCGCGTCATCGGCGTCGACATCAACGTCCGACGGGCCCACAAGACTACGGCCACATCGCACACAAGGGGGTTTTCATCTATGCATTCAATTTGTTTTCTTATTCCTATTTTGATGGATTTGTATAGCCCCAGGAGGAGCTAAACCCCTTGTGGGTATTCGGACTTGTAAACCCTAGGATTATTATGTTTCTTTGACATCGCTATTATGCTTTTCCATTATTGATGAATAAAATTGAGTTATAATCTTAATTTCTTCTTGATTATTGTTTTCCCTTAGCCGTGACACTAAGGTTGAGAACAACCTAGGTTATCCTTTGGAGGTGTGACAACTCCTATAGGGTTAGACTACTTAGGATTGAAGAGGGTGAGTCGTAAGGTAGCGGAATATCCTCTTTCCCCTCCGATGTGATTCTCCCTACCTCCATGTTCCATGATTTATTCGCGGTCGAGATAGAGTTAGGTGTTAGGAGATAAAATCCCCTGAGGCTTTGTTGTGCGAGCAACAAAGTGAAGGGTTGAAGTGAATCTTAGTGCCGGGACTTAATTAGACTAGGGTTCTCTCACCTGGACCAAAGGGTTAGAACTACACATAGGAATAGGGTTAATCACTAGGAATCCCTAGAACTTAAAGCAATTCCATACAATATGAGGCTTAGGTAGATAGACTCTCCTAGGGCTTAGTTGACAGGTCAACGAGAGTCAAGGGTCGTAGTGAAACCTAATGACCGGAACATAGTGTTGGGGTTAGTCACAGTTGACCTTAGATTTGGGACCGTGTGTTTAAGGATCTCCTCGATTCAATTAACATCAATAGGATAGTATAATAGCATTGTCTTGCACTAGAAGCATAAGTCCTAGGGGTAGCTTGCCCGGGTACCCATCTTCTCTCATTGCTTGTTCTACTCTTTTACTCCTACTTGCACTCTCTCACCTTCCACAATTCTATTTTAAGTCTGGTTTTTATTAGTTTCTTTCGCACTCACTTATCGATTTCTTTCCATATATCGCATTAGCTACATAGTGAATACTTGTATCTTAAATCCCTATTCCCTGTGAATACGACTATCCACTCACTAGGGTATATTATTACTTCGACAACCCGTGTACTTTCAGGCCCCTGTCAGCCCACTTCCTTATAAACAAAATGGATATCATTATTATGTGCTCTTTAGGGATGATTTCTCTGGCTTTTCATGGATTTATTTCTTGGACACGAAAGATGAATTACCCAAAATTTTCTCTCTTTTTAAAGCTCAAGTTGAAAATTTACTGCAAACTACAATTAAGGTTTTACAAACTGATGGTTGTACTAAGTAAAAGCTTATTACCCATTTATATCCTCAAGTCACTCAGCAAACAACTTGCACTTATACTAGACAACAACTTGGAGCCCTTGAACGCAAACATCGCCATATTGTTGAGTTTGCCCTTGCCATTATGTCTCATGCTTCTATTCCTTTTCATTTTTAGGATGGGATTTTTCAGATTATAATCTTTTTTAATTAATCGTTACCACCTTCCTCTACTCCTCTTATCTATCCTTACACTAAACTCTTTCATTGTACACCCGAACACCACTTTTACAACTCCACACATTACCTTGCATTTTCTTAGCTACTTGACACGACCCCTTGCGTGTATCCCGCAAGTGCGCGGGCTTGTCGAAGTAATAAATTTACCTTGGTGAGTGGATAGTCGAATCCACAGGGAATAGGGACTTAAGACACGAGGTTTCACTAATTAGCTAAGTAATGTACGGTGGGTGTGAAGAGAATTAATGAGCGAATATGAAAGCAGTATAAAGTAGAAAGATGGAAGGTAAAAAAGTGTAAGAACGAGTAAATAGAGAAGGACTAGCAATGGATGAAATAGGGTACCCGGACAAGCTACCCCTAGGACTTATGCTTTTAGTGCAAGACTATGCTATTATACTTTCCTATTGATGTTAATTAAGTCGAGGATATCCAAACTTAAGGTCAACTGTGACTAACCCCAACACTATGCCCCGGTATTAGGTTTTCACTACGACTCTTGACTCTTATTGACCTTTCAACTAAGCCCTAGAGGAGTACGTCTTCCTAAGCCTCACACTACGTGGGATTGCTTTAAGTTCTAGGGATTCCTTGTGATAAAACCAGTTCCTATGTATAGTTCTAACCCTTTGGTCAAGATGGAAGAACCCTAATCTAAATTAAGCCGCAGCACTAGGATTCACTTCAACCCTTCACTCTATTGCTCGCGCAACTAAGTCCCAGGGGAGTTCCTCTCCTAGCACTTCATTCTATCTCGACCGCTAAGAAATCATGGAACATGAAGGTAGGAAAAATCACACCGAAAGGGAAAGGGGACGTTAATTGAAACAATTGCAAGAGATAATTAAAATTGAAACCTGAATTTATTCATCAATAATGGAAAAGCATAATATCAATGTCATAGAAATATAATAATCCTAGGGTTTACAAGTCCGAATACCTACGAGGGGTTTAGCTCCTCATTGAGCTAGACAAGTTCATCAAAGTATGAAAGAAAGCACAAATTAAAGGCGTTGATGAAAACCCCCTTTCGTATGGTGTGGCCGTGGTCGGCCGTCGGACGTCGATGCCGATGCCGATGATGCGCTCTGAACCTCCACAAAGTTCTCTCTGAAACCCAAGCCGCCCTATCCAGAAGTTGGGGAGAAAGATAGGTCAAAAGATATGTAAAAAGTCTCTAAATCAGGCTTTTATAATGTTGAGTCGCGGCTTTAAAATCAGACTTATCGGGATTTCACACGGCCATGTGAAATTTCCACACACCCGTGTGAACTCTCTGGTTTTCTGAATTTCGGCTGAAAGTGAACATTAGCTTGCTACAGTAAGTTGCTACAGTGCTACTTCAATAACTCGCCAAAACGCTCCCGAATTCGTTGTTCTTCATCGAGGCTATTGAGTTGGGCACACAATCAATGGTAGATCGTGCCGATTGATTCAAATCTCCTTTTTGGTGAAGTTCTCCTAAGCTACACGAGTTAGACTTATTGTGAATGTGACTACTTTTGTGCCCCTCCATAGAAGGTTGGCACACACTCACAAGTCTAGGCTACTATAAAATCTGATAAAAGATATGCTCATTGTAAGATAATAGCGCTTCGCGGTACTATAACACAAGCATTTATTACTACTCATCTAACCAAAAAGGCTACAAATGTTTTCATATTCCTACTAATTATTTTTATGTGTCTCAACATGTGTTATTTGATGAAAAGTGCTTCCCTTTTCACCACCTCGACACATCTACTATCATTTCTCCTTCACCACTTATTTCTTCTCTCCCACTATTACTCTAAAATCCATCTTCTCACAAACCCAATGCACCACTTGAACCCTCTGCCTCACCTTCTCACATGCCTAATACAGCACTAGAACCTACTACCCATCAATCAAAACTTCTTATCCCATGACACTACCAGCAGAGCCTACATCCCAACCAAACCTAACTTTTCCACCATCATATCTTCCACTCAACTCCACCTCTTAACATCTTATGATTACTCATACCCATAACAACAACCTCTTCACTTCACCAACCATGTAGGTAACCTTATTGACCACTAATGATATATCTTCTCTTGATGATGAACTTGCTACTTTTGCCATGGCCAATAAAAGAACCCATTGGCGGACGGCTATGGCCTAAGAGATTGATGCACTTAGCCACAACAACACTTAGATCTTAGTTCCTCCTCAAGAAGACCAATGTGTTATTAGGTGCAAATGGGTATCTAGGGTCAAACACAAGACCAATGATTCTCTTGAAAGATATAAAGCCCGTCTTGTTGCCAAAGGATTTCATCAAGAAAAAGGTGTTGATTACCATGACATTTTAGCCCAGTGGTTAAACCTGCAACCATTTGAGTTGTTCTCTCTCTTACTTTTACTCGTCGATGGACTTTTTGCATGTTTGATATCCGAAATGGATTTCTTCATAGTGACCTCAAAGAGTGTTTATATGACTTAACCACCTGAGTTAGTGGATCCCTGGCATCCTCATCATGTATGCATTCTTTCTAAAGGTCTTTATGGTCTTAAGGAATCACCTCGAGTTTGGTTTCACTTTTTAAGTTCAATCTTAGAAGCACAAGGTTTTCAAACATCATCTTCAGACTCGTCCCCCTTTGTCCAACATTCTCATGGTGACATTACCATTTTCTTGGTTTACATGTATGATATATTGGCGACATGTAGGAAAGCCCACTATATTCAAGACTTAGCATGTGCTATCACCTCCCATTTCACTCTCAAAGATCTTAGACCTCTCTATTATTTTATTAGCATTCATGCCATCTCTACTTCTCAACATCTTCACTTATCCCAAACCCAATACTTGAAGGATATTCTCTCTGATGCTTACATGCTTGAGGCTAAACCATGTTCTTCACCCATGGTTGCCAATGCCCATCTTTCTCATCATGATGGCAATCCTTTAAATAACCCTCACTCATATTGGCATATTGTGGGATCTCTTTAATATGCTACTATTACTCAAACCTAACATGATGAGGACATGACTAGCAAAACACCTATTCAAGTTCCAATTGGTCCGGTCACTCGTTCGTAAAGTAAGCAACTCAAGGAGGCTTTAAATATGCTAGTTAGAGAAGTTTGGGACCAAGCTAATTTGTAAAGACCCATTGAAGGTGATAAAGGTGTGTCACATGGTAGGAAATCTATCATTCAAATTCAACTTTGTGAAAGAAAATCTTTAACGATGCAACAAAAAAGGCACAAATCAAAATTAAATATTACTGGCCATTTTTAGCTTAACTAGAGAATCAACTTTAGCAAAATAATTGTTATTTTATTTCTTATTTAGTTTCCCTTAATTTGGAGATTCTAATGCTTGCATGCCAAGAAATTAGTATTTTCCATACTTAGTTTGTATAATTTAGAAAATTTGGCATTAATTTAGAGATTTTTTTAGTTTTCAAAATTCATTGACTCCTCTATTTAAGAAGCCTTTTCAGCTAAACTAATTAGATCACCTTTCTACCAAAAAATTGTGAGATTCCTTTTAAATTCACTTTTGGTTTTTTGAAAACTATTCAAGCTTATTGGAGTTTCTGTGGCACTTAACCATTGATTTATCGAACAACCTTCCACAATTGTTCATGGTGTCTTCACATACCAAGGTTCTTGCTTGACATAAGCAACAGGTTGAAGTTCCTTCCCAAGCTAGCTCTAACAAACAATTCGGGCCAGTTTTGTTACGGGTTTCATCACGATTTAGTGGGGTTCATATCATGACATCTTCTTTGTAGTCAGTAAATGATAAGTGTGTAAATACATTAATTTTTATAGATCATTATATTCACTTTTCATGCATTTTTACGTGCTAATACCCGTTTTATGCTCATTTTGTGTTAAATTGTATTTTAGGGCATTCTAAAGGTACTTAATGCTATGGGAAACTATTTGAAGCTTTTTGGGAGCCATTTTTAATGACTTTTGAAGACCTTTGAGTCTCATGTGAGCTCCCATGTTAGCGCATTGAAGATACAACATTCCTGAGTAGAAAAGTGACAAAGCATGCCACATAGCGGGTCATAGGGACTCTATGCGCCCGTATGGAACCCAGATAACATGGATAAAAGTCCATGTCGGCACCATGTGCCCATATGGTGCCCGTATGGATTTTCAGATTTTGTGGAATCAAGTGTTTCTCGTCCCATGCGGCCTCAATGCGCCTATATACATGCCTACATGACTCGAAACTATAAAAGGATGAAGTTAGTGCTTTGGAGGAGGATTGGCCCCCGCTCGACTCCATACACTACTGATGAGTGCATTTCATATCATGTTTTTCATACCTCCAATGTGCTTGTCTTTTAGCACCTTTTGTTTATGAATGATGCTATTCTGGGTATGTTTGTCTTTGTTGCAGGTTTTTAGGGCTCAAAATAGATAAGGAATGAAATCAGGGATAAAAGCAACCAAAGAAGATAATTTCACTAAGTGTCCAAGACAAGCATGGGCGAAGCACGAGAGCGCTTTCTCCCTGTGATTATCTCTTGATGGGAGTTTCTTGTGCTTTTAGCGGAAGCATGGTTTGTGTGCTCCTTTCATGGGTGTGCTCAAGCTAAGCACAGGAAAAGCATGACCATGCTCTCTCCCCATGATTTTCTCTGAATTGGAGCCCCATCTGTTCACAGGGGAAGCACGGTCAGCGTGCTTCTTGCAAGGGTGTACTCAAGCTGAGCACAGGTAGAGCATAACCATGCTTAAACCATGTTAAGCCCGAAAGTTCCTTTTAAACTCCCAAATCTAGGGTTTCCTTATCATCTCTTGTTCAGGAGTTTTCTTTTCCAGTGCAGGAACCTTCGAAGCAATGATAATCAACCACCACCACTCGAGTTAAGGAGGCCAAGGGTGAGTTAGAGACATCAGAGGAGTGGAGTTGCCATTCCATGGAGCTTTTGAAGTACATTTGAGGAGATTTTGTAAAGAGGGGGAAGTCTAGATGTTTCTCTTCCTTATACTTGTTATTCTCCCTTATTTGTATGAATTCATGATGGGCTAACCGTTCCACGGTGCCTCGGGATTGTGAACTATGTTGTGTTTTATACTTTGACTACTTGAGTTTTAATGGCTATGGAGTTCTATTGTTTTCTTGTGTTTATTCATGTGTTTGCATAACTTGGCATGCTTGATTTGCGTGGATGCTTGTGTAAAACTTTTCTTGTGTGGATTACCGTAGTTACCATTACCTAGAGTAGTTGCAAAACTTGGCGTGTATGAAACCCGTAGTTATACTTGTAAAACTTGGCATATTTGATAGTCGTAGATGCAACATTGCTCTTAAGCACCCACAAAGATCTTAAAACGTACCTTGGTAGGCATTAGACTCAAGTCAGTATCTTAGCACTTAGGGATCATCCCAAGGCATTGTCCTCCTACTATTGACACTCAACCTTAGTCTACTTAGTTCTTCCATCCTTTTTTTTATTCTTATAGTAATTAATACCTTCATCATCCCTTTTAGTTGACTAGCCATTAGAGGATCAATTGGTACTAGAAGTTCAATCCATGAGGTTCAACAACCCTACCCCCTTGTGGTGTACCACTTTATTACTTGTAACGATCCTTGCACTTGCGGAGAGTACATCAAGTTTTTGGCGCCGTTGCCGGGGACTGGAAACTTTAAGGAAAATTAGGATTCTGGTAATCTAGTTTGTTTATATTGTTCATATTTATGAATATCTCTTTTTATTTGTTTGATCATTCATCTTATCTTTTTTTTTCTTATTTTAATTTTGAATCTTGAGCTAATTTTGCTTCATCTTATTTTGTGAACAAACAGTTATATGACCAAAGGGATTATTTTATCTCCAATGGCAAGCCCCGATCCTAAAGTCGAGAGAAGTTTTCAAAGAAGATTGAGGCAAGTCAATATAAACGATGTCGGGTATGTGGAAGTGAGTATTGAGGTGAATCAAGAGGAAGAAATGACCAACAATCAGCAACAAAGCATTTTAGATTTTGCCCGACCAAACTTGGAAGGAGTGGGGTCTAGCATTGTTCGCCCTCCTGTTATGGCGAACAATTTTAGTTGAAGCCCAATTTCATACAGATGGTGCAGTAGATGTGCCAGTTTGATGGGTTTCAGTGTGAAGACCCATATGAACAGTTGAAGAACTTCTTAGAGATCTACAACACTTTTAAGGTGAACAACATGTCTGAGGATGCCGTTTGTTTGAGACTCTTTCTGTTCTCGGTGCGAGGAAGGGCCAAGCAATGGTTAAATTCCTTGCCGCAAGGGTTTATCACAACATGGAAGCAGATGACAGAGACTTTTCTCACAAGATATTTCCCTCCGGCAAAAATTACCAAGTTGAGGAGTGATATCTCCTCCTTCCTGCAGTTAGAATCTGAGTCCTTGTACGACACTTGGGAGAGGTACAATGAGATGTTGAGAAAATGCCCGCAATATGGGATAGTGGAATGGATGCAAATCTAAATCTTTTACAACGGGCTAAATTATGCCACAGAGTAAATGCTTGATGTAGCTTCAGGAGGGTCTTTATGTGGTAAGCAACTGAGTGCCGCATACAGTTTGGTATAGGAAATGGCTAACAATGGCTATCAGAGGAGTTTTGAAAGGAACAAGTCCGTAAAGGCAACCGGGATTTACCAAGTGGATGCCATTACCATGTTAGCTTCCTAGTGAAAGCTATCACAAAAAGGTTGGATAACATGCAATTAATCTCTCAAGCTTCTGGACCTCCTTGTGATAGTTGGGGGTCTCACAATAATCTTAGTAGTTCTTCCTCTTCTGATATGGGTGTACAAGTTGACTTTGTTGGGCAGAACAGACGTTATCAAAACAACCCATACAGTGGCACATACAATGCGGGTTGGAGGAATCACCCGAACTTTTCTTGGAGTCAACAAAGACAGGTGCAAATGGCACAACAATGACCTAGACCCCCACAACCGAATGTTCAACCATCTCCTCCGCTGGGACCTTCTAATAAACTCGCAGTTTTGTTTATTCGGTATATTATGGACAATGAAATTCGTCTTTCAGGGCATGAAGAAATGATGAGGAACACTAATGACACCGTGATATCCCAAATGTCAAAAATAATTTAGAAAAGACTTCCAAGTTCTCTCCCTAGTAACATAGTAGTCAACCACAAGGAATCTCTCAAGGCCATGACTTTGAGAAGTGGCAAGCAATTTCCAAGCCCTACCAAGAGTGAACCTGAGATTGAGATTGTGGTACCTCAATGATAAGTGCTCGTGTTATAGTAATGCAAAGCGTTATTATCTTGCAATGAGCATTAATTTAATCAGATTTTATCACTAAAAAGTGTGCATTTGTTTACTTTTGTGCATTGTAGGGTTGTGAAGATGAAGTGAAGGAAAGGAACGAAGTTAAATCGTGTTCGCCATTGTTGGGAAGATTCTTGGACTAAGCAAGGAGCACGACATGAGTAGAGACTTGTGAGTGTGTGCCAACCTCCTTTGAAGGGGCACAAAGGCAGTCACATTCACAATAAGTCTAACTCATGCTAACAAGAAGAACTTCACCAATTAGGAGATTTGAAGCAATCGGCACGATCTACCATTGATTGTGTGCCCAATTCAATGGCCTCAATGAAGAACGACGAATTCGGGAGCGTTTCAGGACAATTGCTGTAGCAAGTCATTGCAGCAAAATACTGTAGCAAAATACTGTTTATCTTCGGCCGAAATTCAGAATTCTAGAGAATTCACACAGGCGTGTGGAAATTCCACACGACCATGTGAATTAATTTTCCAGCAAGCCAGAAACTTCATACGCCCGTGTGAAGTCCCGATATGTCCGATTTTTAAAGCCGCACTCAACAATATAAAGAGTGATTTTGGAGACTTTTAAAATATCTTTTGACCTATCTTTCTCCCCAACTTCTGGAGAGTGCGGCTAGGGTTTTGGAGAGGACTTCGTGGAGGTTTAGAGCGCGTCATCGGCATCGTCACCGACGTCCGGCGGCCGCATAAGACCACGGCCACACCATACGCAAGGGGGTTTTCATCGATGTCTTTACCTTGTGCTTTCGTTTATATTTTGATGAACATGTATAGCTCCATGAGGAGCTAAACCCCTTGTGGGTATTCGGACTTGTAAACTCTAAGGTTATTATGTTTCTTTGACATTGTTATTATGCTTTTCCATTATTGATGAATAAAAATTGAGTTTCGATTTTAATTTCATCTTGTTAATGTTTTCCTTTAGATGTGACACTAGGGTTGAGAACAATCTAGGTTGTCCTTTGGAGGTGTGACAACTCCTATAGGATTAGACTATTTAAGATTGAAGAGGGTTGAGAGGGTGAGTTGTGAGGTAGCGAAGCATCCCCTTTCCCTTCCGATTTGGTTTCTCCCTACCTCCGTTTCCTTGATTTCTTAGCGGTCGAGATAGAGTGAAGTGCTAGGTAGATAAACTGCCCTGGGGCTTGGTTACGCAAGTAACAGAGTAAAGGGTTGAAGTGAATCCTACGTACTGGGGCTTAATCTAGACTAGGGTTCTTCCACCTGGACCAAAGGGTTAGAACTACACATAGGAATAGGTTTTACCACTAGGAGTCCCTAGAACTTAAAGCAATCCCACGTAGTGTGAGGTTTAGGTAGATATACTCCCCTGGGGCTTAGTCGTGCCAGCGACAGAGTGAAGGGTTGACGTGAATCCTAATACTGGGGCATAATGTTGGGGTTAGTCACGGTTGTCCTTAGGTTTGGGACCATGTATCTAAGGATTTCCTCGACTTAATTGACATCAATAGGAAAGTATAATAGCATAGTCTTGCACTAGAAGCATAGATCCTAGAGGTAGCTTGTCCGGATACCCTATTTCATCCATTACCAGTTTCTCTCTATTCTCTTTTACTTGCACTTTCTTATCTTCCATCTTTCTATTCAATTTCTTGTCTTTTATTGTATTAGCTTCCATATTCACTCATCGATTCTATTCTTATCTTTCCATACTCTACATAGCTTAAATAGTGAAATATCATATTTTAACTCCCTATTCCCTGAGGATTCGACTACCCACTCACCGGGGTAAATTTTATTACTTCGACAAACCCGTGCACTTTCGAGGTGTTGTCACTCAGTCAAGAACAAGGCAGATAGTTGAACTTGATCCTAAGGGTCCTATTGACAGTTAGGAGAAAGGAAAGGAATAAGGTAAGGAGAAAACTGAATTGCCCGAGTATCAGCCCAAACTTCCTTATCTAGTGAAATTAAAGAAAGATCAACAAGAAGAGTAGTACAAGAAATTGATAGACTTGTTCAAGACCCTGCACATAAATTTCCTATTTGTAGAGGCTCTTGCACAAATGCCAAGATATGCAAAATTCTTGAAGGAACTGCTCACTAACAAGAGGAAGCTTGAGGAAGTGTCTTCAGTGACACTTAGTGAAGAATATTCGGCTTTGATCACCAACAAGTTTCCCAAGAAAAAGAAAGATCCTGGGGGATTTATTATCCCATGCACAATTGGAGGGCTTGTGGATGAAATAGCTCTAGCCTATCTTGGGGCAAGCATCAACCTTATACTCTACCGAATCTTCCAAAAACTCAGTCTAGGAGAACCAAAGGCCATCACAATGACATTACAATTGGCGGATAGGCCCATTCGGCAACCAAGGGACATTATCAAAGATGTGTTGGTAAAGGTGGACAAGTTTATCTTTCCAGTGGACTTTGTAATCTTAGATGTGGAAGACTAGGTAAAGGTGCCTCTCATTTTGGGACGACCATTCTTAGAAACTTCAAAAGCCTTAATTGATATGAAGGATGGTTGGATGGAACTTCGAGTAGGAGAGGAAGAGATCACTTTCAAGCAACGAGACTATGAGACACTCTATGGATTTTGATGATACTTGTTATTGTGTCGATGCGGTGGATGAGTTTGTTTCTCAATATGTGCAGGACACATTCATGAAGGATGAACTGTCAGAGCTCTTAGAAGATGAAGCCCCTAAAGTTGATGCACCAGATGATTTGATAGAGGAACTCTGCTATCAAGAAGTGGCGGTCGCCAAAGTGCCTTTGTCTTTGAAATCACCCAAGAAAAAGTTCTCCCGTGCCAAGAGGTGGTGGAAACAAGGGATCCCAAGAAAAATAAAACTGTCTATTCCACCACCAACCTCAACACGATCCAATTTCTGGAATTTTGGTGGGATCAATTTAATTAACACCTTAGCACCATATTTTTGCAATTGTATTTCAAGTGGAAATGAGAGATCTCGCTTTCACGAACCTCCTTGAACGAGCGGAATAGTTTTAGTTCTTGTTCCTTATATTTTGTTTTGAATATTGAGCTTCACTTGTGTGCCTCTTGTCTCATCTTTAGGAGTTTGTCGGTTGGATGACTGTTGGAATACACGTTGAGAGTAGCAACTTCACTTTCTGTGTTCAGGAAGTTATATGAACCCCCTCTTTATTTTGGTTCTCAATCTTTAGATTTTATTGCATATACTTCTATATTGAGGACAATGCACTATTCAAGTGTGGGGGAGAGTTCTTGCTTTACTCTTATGGACGATTGCATGACTTAGGACGATCTATGATTGTGTTGATAGAAACTCTTAAGTCTAAGGGAGATTGTGTATGTTAAGGTCCTTATTATGAGCCAAATTGTTTACTCACTCTTGTTGTGAAAACCTAGATCATTTCACATCACCCTAGTTGTGGAGCAACTTATTTTGTGGTTGAATTTTTTTAAAAAGACTTGTGTCTTTAAAAAAAAAAACTAGAAAGTCGGATTCCTTGTGGAATGCCCTACATGTTGTTGGTAAATACTGTGTAAAAAGATGGTAAAAAGAGCTATCACCCTGAAAGATTGAAAGCCACTCTTGAGTAGTCGAATTTTGGGCATTACATGTGTACATTTGATGACCTACCAAGAGAAAAAGCTACCTTCAAGGTATATGAAGCTACTACCCAATTAGTTTAGTCAAAACTAAAGTCTTTGTTCACTTTGTCGACCCAGTTGCACATGGGGCACTTGACCTAGGATTTGCACACACTCATAAGGTTTTTGAAATAAGAGTGAGGTTATTATTTGAGCATTCATTATCTTGTCCTTAACTGCCTTTGATTCCTTTAGACTTTGGAGTTTTCTATATTAATGAGATCAAAGGTCATGCACTCATCCCTTTCTTTCTATTGAACTAACTAAAATTGCTTGAGGACAAGCAATGATTCAAGTGTGGGGGTATTACTACTCTTTCCAAATCTCAAGGAATCATATTTGAATCTTTGACGGAGTGGAAAGCAAAGAATTATTGCGTTTTGAGGACTCCTGGTGGGTGGTGTCAATGGGATCCGACTAGCTACCATCACTATCATTAGTCAATGAATAGGGAGTTTTATAATGAGTTTTTATTGTTCTTATATTGATTTTGTAACTTTCCTTTTGTTCATATTGAACTAAGATTCCAAGACCATCGGGCTCCGGTGAAGCTTAGGAGGAAAACTTTGTATGGATGATTATCTTCTTTGTTAATGCATGCTAGCATGCTTTTGGGATTTAATCTTTGTTGATTTCAGTTTAATCTACTATGGATAGATTCTGTAGGTTAATTTTGAATTGTATGTGTAGAATGGGATGTTTGTATGTACTAGATCATGCTTAGTTTAATGGGGGATTCATTGTATCTACACTCTTGAGGTTTCGGGTAGAGATAGCCTTCCGCATTATTGTTTTACCCTAAAATTGAGATTCCTTGTTGTACTTGCAATCATATGTGTGACCAAGAGCCAGTACCTGTATGGGATTAGGATTATTCACTAAAAGTTTTTAGGGTAATCAACATTAGAATCTTGTGGTCCAAGATTTGCCAACAACTACCTTATTTCAATATTATCCTCGCATTATTAGTACTTCAGAGGTGATCCATACCAAAGGCCTATGTTTTTCATAGAGACTTCATCTCAATTTAAGTCTTTTGGAGGCAATCTTTCCATTATCTGCATTGGTTTAATTTACGACAACACTCTCTTAATCTATAGACTAGGTAGTGACACGAAGAGAAACTAATGGTACTTCTTGGGACTTTAGGGATACTATTCTCTTGTGCTCACACGTAAGAAATTTATTACTTGATGACCCATACACTTGCGACCAAGGGAGTGTCATAATGCACCTCTCATCAATAAAGTATCACAATTTATGCAAGCTCTTACCTCTTCTCATTCGACAGCTATGAAACCAATTTTGCAATATCTTTGTGGCATTCTCACACATAGTCCCTTTCTACATTCTAATTCTTTTCTTGATCTTCATGCTTACTATGATGCGGACCTTCAACAGGTTTTTGTATTCATCTTGGCTCCAATCTTATCTCTTATGGTGTTAAGAAATATCACATCATTTCTTGCTCTTCAACAGAAGCCAAATATAGAAGCATCACATCACTATCACTTGTACGGAACTTGTTTGGCTCCAACGCTTGTTTCATGATTAATTACTTGGTGTATTTGCAAGAAGTTTTCCACAAGTGTTGTTTTAGGATTTCAAATTCATTCAATCGGGAAATGTTGTGTCACCAATAGAAAAGAGACCTTTTTTCTTCTTTTTTTCCCCTTCTATAATTTACACAACTATTTTAAAAAAAAGACACATAGCTATATTTGGCTATATATATATATATGTATGTATGTATGTATGTATGTATGTATGTATATTCTTATAATTACTCCATATACTAAGGGGTTGTTTGGATTGCCTTTTGGAAAGCCCAGAAGTTCTTAATTTATAAAAAATCACTTATGGGCTCAAAAAAACATGTTTGCATTAGCTTTTCTGTAGAAGCAGAAGTTGAAAAACAGTTTTTTTTAGAAGCTAGTCATGTTGTGCTTTTGGAAAAAGCACTTCTCATAAACTATTTTGGGGCTTGTTAAATTACTAAGTTACCTTTATCAAATAGAGGAATGACTATGTTTTTATACTTATAATAATAATAGTAGTAATAGTAATAATAATAATAATAATAATAATAATAATAATAATAATAATTGTAACAATAATTATTATCATAATACATTAAGTTATTATTATTATTATTATTATTATTATTATTATTATTATTATTATTATTATTATTATTATTATTATTATTAGTGTTGTCATTATCATTATCAATAGCAATGTATAATAGTAACTTTATTTTTAAAAAAAAAAAAAGTTGATAAACCACATTCATTAACGGGAAGAAGAAAACAGAATAAGAACATCAGCACCTAGGGCTAAGAGATTACAAAAAAACAAGCACCAGTAACAACCACCAAGTGTTGGAAAAGAAAAAAACAAAAAAACAGGCAAAAGAAGAAAGAAAGGGCCCTAAGAGGAAAGAGAGATCCTTTAAGGGCCCAAGCTGCTAACAAAACACTAACTCTCACCCGGGGAATGTGAACACACCAACGAGACCTTCTGCTCCTCATCTCTGCTAGTCAAGAACTCCAGACTCCTCTTGATCTTAGGCATATTGGTTCTTCTAATTTTGCCTTTTTGGCCTCAAGAGCTGCAAATAACCACAAAAGAACTATACGATCAATCTTTTGAATAATAAAGACAGTCGAAAGACAATTCAAAGTGAAAATGTGTGCGTTTCTTTCAAGCCAAATGCTCAAAGTGATTGCCTTAACAAGAAAATCCCAAAAAGAAAATAATGATTTTGCAACATTCCTTCTCCAATTGCACCAAAGGTTCTTGAGACTTCGGGGGGAATCCCGACCTCCAAAGAGATGCCCAAAGTAGCTCTAGATAAAAGTAGCCATAGGGCAATGGAGAAGGACGTGATCATTAGTCTCAACATCAGAATGACACATCACACAGGTAGTTGATTGTAACAAATTACATCTACATAAGGCTACATTTTCTAAAGTTAGGATCTTATTGTCCGAAGACAATCAATTGAAAGGTCTATCTTTTTTGGGCAACCCCCTTTCAGGATGATAGGAGTCTTGTGACATTGTAATACCTTATCATTTAGGAAATTTTAGAAAGTTTTGACAATAAACTTTCCTTTCGCCATTAGTTTCCATCGTTTTTCGTCGTTTGCAAGTGAGGACAAAGTGTTGACCAAATTGGCTAAGAAACTCACAGGTGGAAAATCCTCGAAGGAGATCATCGACAATTTGGATGTAATTTCTCTCATCAATTCCTCCTTGTTTTGTACTAACTGGAAAAGAAGAGGCCAACTGTCCACCGGAGCACATCCCTCCAACCAATTATCTAACCAAAAGAGAGTCGTAGCCCTATTATGGATGATGGAACATTAATTTTTTATAAAGGCTATATGGGTGTGTAGGATGTTATTCCAGAAGAAGAAGCATCTCTTGCATTGTTTGTGATATAGATTCCACATGTATGTCCCTTTAAATAATTCTCTCGAATGATATCCTATTTTGTCTTATTTAGATTTATATAATCCAAGACGGTAATTTGAAGATTGACATCCAATAGATGGGGATAGATGCCAACACTGAGTTGAACAAAGTGAGTCTACCACCCAAGGAAAGCAACTTAGATTTCCAGGAAGCAAGTCTAGATTGAATTTTGCTCAGGAGTAAATCCCAATCCTACTTTTTGGGTCTTTCCCCCGAAATAGGGATACCTATGTAAGTAATCTAAAGAGATCCGACAATGTAGTGGACTATCCTAGTGTGAGAGACATGTGGTGTTAGATTTATTTGAGAGGTGAATAAGCAAGATTTTCCAGAGTTAACCCTGAGACCTGTCAAGCCCTCAAAGATGTACAAAATTAATTTGATGATGCAGAGGTCATCTCCACCACCTATTGTGAGAATTAGGAGATCGTCAGCGTATTGATGTTGACACATCTTGCTTCCTGAGTCTCCCAGATCCACCCAATGAAAATACTAGAATTAAGAGCAGTGTTTATCATGGTCCTCAGAACATCAGTTACAAGGAAAAAAAGAGAGGGGAGAGCGGGTCCCCATGTCTGAGTCCCCTTCGGTATTTGACATAACCACTTTGGTGACCATTGATGAGAAATTTTGCTTTGGAAAATGTGAGGATAAAGCTAACCCATCCAATCCATCTATCACTGAAACCTCTTGCTTTTATGAGTTCCGATGAGGACTCCCAATCAACTATGTCGAAGGCTAAAGCAAAATCTACTTTAAGGATCAAACCTGGTAGGCGATGCCTTTGTATGTAGAAAATGAGCTCATGTGTGGTAACAATGTTGTCAGTAATACATCTCCCCATTATAAAAGTTGATTGAGTCATATCCACTAAGGAATCAATAGTGTGCCTCAATCTGTTAGATAAAATCTTGAAAATAATCTTTAAAGAAGAGTTGATCAAACTAATCTGGCAGTAATGTGAGGGGTCTTTTGGGTTTTGAGTCTTGGAGATTAAAGCTATATTAGACCAATTAATTCTTTCAAGGTTAGCTCTCCCCAAGTGAAAATCATCACAAAGCTTGAAGATGTCATTCTTGACAATATTCCAGTATTTATGATAAAAGAGGATTGGGAGGCCATTAGGTCTAGGTGCTTTATCAGCATTCATGTCAAAGACCACTTTTTGATTTCATCATGCGAGAAGGGGATGTCAAGAGAAGAGAGGTCATACTGAGTTTTAGGGCCTAGAAGATTTGACCAGTTAATCTTTAGACCAAAATCCTAGGTAGTACTACAAAGGTTTTGATAGGAGTAGAAGAAGGCCTCTCCTATACTTGTCGAATCCTCTATCCCGATATTGTTCCGAATTACCCAAGGGATAAGATTCCTGTTGCATCTACCATTTGCAATAGAGTGAAAATAACTGATATTTTCATCCCCTTCTTTGAGCAAGGTTATCCGTGCCCTCTGTTTCTAGTAAATCTCTTTGTATTTGAGAATCTGCATAAGTTCAACTCTGAGAGCTATGTCCCCCCCCTTGAGAGAATTCACGGAATTCCTTGCAAGAATCAACAAGGTCAATTTCATGAAAAAAAAGGCAACTTCTTTAGTTTAATTGAGCCAAAATCATTTTTCGCACAATGTTTGAGATGCTTTCTGAGTTCTTTGCCAGGATGAAGGCCCCACACCCTTAAAAATGATCAAGGCTCTCCACCACTCCCTGATAAGGTCTGAGCACGAAATTTTTTCAAAATAAAAAGGCTTCAAAATGGAGAAATGGTCTCCTAATTCAAGCCTAAGTTGAACATGGTCAGAACCAAGTCTAGGAAGACAATTTTGGATGGTTATCCAGAAAAGAGAGATCCAGTTAATGCTAACAAGGAAACGATCGAGCTTAACCAAAATTGGTTTGGCTTGGCCGTTGGTCCAAGTAAATCTTTTACCAAATAAGGAAGGTTCAATTAGGTTCAAATCCTTCATTAATGATTGACCAAGTTTGATATCTTCTAAATTAGGGGAACCAGTCGACTTATCCAAAGGGGAGAAAATGGAGTTAAAGTCACCACAAATAACCCAGGGAGTAACTAACCCCGGTTGGCAACTCCTAATCTCATCCTAGAACATAGATTTAAGATGTCTTGCATTAGGTCTTTAAATCGAGGTACAGACCCAACGGACATCACTAGATCTATTTTTGAATTCAATAGAGAGATAAAAAATGCCTTGGTGAATCTTGTGTCTCTCAAATAGAATGTTGTTCCAACCTACAATCATACCATCGACTGAACCTAAGGCCGGGATGTATGAATAATGATTAAGTCTAGGACCTCAAATTGACCTCCAGATGGAAATATCAACCGAGCTCAGCTCAGATTCCAGGATATAGTAGATGTCCACATGATGTAATAAAAGGAAATTCTTTACTAGGAAGCCCTTGAATGCTATATCTAGTCCTCTAACATTCCAATTGATAATGTTCACTGGAAAACTAAAATGTCTCCGAAGCAAAATTTGACCTTGAGATTCCTGCTTCGGTGTTCGAGAGATTCAATTGAGTTGACTCAAGCATCCGTAAATTCTTAAAACAATTATTTCTAAGATGCAATAAATAAAAGGTGATACCACAAGCATTACAATAATTACTTAATTGTAAATCAGACTAGTCACTAACCAGAAGAGGGTTTAAAGAAGTATCTTCTAGAGTCGTGGCAGTGCTCCCCTTCTTTTTGACTGATCTAGGTGGTTGTGGTATAAAACCTGCTTCCTCATTCCATCTGGAAGATGTCTTTTTTCTATGTTCACTTCTCCTTGTAGCTTGAGTAGTGTCTTTAGTCTAGCTTGTGTGTAGTAGCCATCTTATTTTTTCCCTGAAATCTGATTGCGTGTCTTCCAATTCATGACTGTCCAAACTGTCTCCTTCCTGCCTTGATCCGTTAGACACTAGGGTAGCAGTTTTCGGCACTAATTCATCAACTTGATTTTTCTCACTCCAGATTTCATGGTTTTCTTTTTTTGCTTCATGTCTTCTTCTAGAAGTGAGTGAGCAACGATATCCTTTGTAAAATTTGTCTGGACTAAAGTCCAAATCCCATGGATGAAAACCTAATTGAAATTAGGTGGGAGATTAAGATTAACAGGTGGTTTGGAGGGGTTACAAAAGTACTCATTGTCCTCCAAAATTTCCACAACTTGTTGAGTATGCTATTGGTCTTCTAATAAGATGGGCCCCAAACTAATATTTGATTTACTATCCACCTTTGTCTACCCAATATCCTCATATTGGACAGACACATGAGAGCAGCTAGAGATGGCTTTTGCTTTTAAGGTTATCTGATTTAATTTATCTCCTTCTTGGGCCTCAGTGGAAGAGAAGCATCCTAATGGAGAAGGCCCAACATTGCCCTAGGCCCACAAATTCAATTAAAACAAATGGGTCCAGCACGTGCTTTGAATCGTGCTGGGTCAAGATCATATCCGACATCCCACTACCTAGTGAAGATTGATTCATCCCAGTCCCGTTCGTTGCTTCCATTCCCCCTAAGTTCACCGCAACCTCAATTAGTCATTGTGCGACACCTGGCTCCTCCTCCGAAACCTCGACCAATCGAAGGTCGACAGCGCCATCTTGTTATGGAGACTTGCATGTTAGCCTGCAACCCTCCCACGATGTCAGATGGCCCTCTTTGGACCAAATCAAGAGCAATAGACCATTGGCTCAAGGAGATAATTGAGAAGCGTGCTCCGGTCGTCGGTTGTCGAAAACCTCGAGAACATCGCTCACTGAGCAGGTTTCACTGGATTTCACCAAGTCACTAAAAACCATGCTTACTAGATGGGTCTTCTATTTTGAGGCCCCGAGAGTAGAGTTCTCCGGTAGAGAAAACTGAGGATAGGTTTAAGGCCTCCACTCCTGCGTTCGCAGATCACCATTGCGGAGTTTCCTACTATTTCTTTAAAAAGACGGTTCTAAAGTCTGCTTGTTCTTCTCTAACTACACGACGTCATTGGATTGAGCTCCCATAATCTCCTTTCATTTGCTTTTTGGAATTGTCCCTGAACTGCAGTGTGCTTGAGCATCATCAGATCTATTTGCAATAGCCTCTATGCCTGCAATTTGGTAGACATACTTTTCTGGGTCTCATCGGATGGTCAGGAACTGGAGATGGTTGTCTGTAATGAGTACTATAAACCACCTCATTCGGAAGCTTAACATAACCTCTTGAGGGAGCACAACATGATGGTGGCAACGTACCAGAACAGACAAGAATGCCTTGCGAGGCTTGCTCAGTTGCAGGATGGCCACCATCTCGACAATTGGTCGAAGGAGATCCACTAAGACCAACCACATCCAGGTGTGTAAGAGGAGGTTCCATATGAGGAAGACTTGGCTCCACCCCATCGTTGCTCCTACCGAACCAATATCGACCAACCAATGCTTGATAGAGAAGACGCACGTCCCAAGCTTAGATGATAAGCTCAATTCTCCAATTCTGCTGGCCTTGATAGTTTCTTCTTTACTAGTTAAGGTGGCCAGATATGAATTATATTTAAACTCATATACAACATCAACTCTGCGTGTATTCAGGGCTCCAGGAAGATATTCACGAAGGATTACTTCTTTGGTCTGGGCAGAGATGATGTCGAGGACGACGATGTTAGTTAACTATTTCAAGAGCTTGGAAGTCTCCTGCGACAAAGAGATGGAGAGATGAGAATGTTGCCATTATGGTTAATCTGGAAGAGCGCCTTCAGACTTTGGGCCAGTCTCCCCTTATCTTTAAAAATAGGACTATAAGCACTAGCTATTGGCTTGACACAGCAACGTCATAGTAGCGAAGGGAGCAACTCTACAGTTTGAAGCCAAATGACTGTCTCCTCTACTTGTTTGCAGGTGAGGAGGTGCCTGCATTATGAAGTTGTGTGAGTTGATCGGAGATATTTGCTACAACTTAGCAGTGAGCGAGGTCTCTTACTTCTAGTAATCGAGAGAAATCCTTGTGGAGGAGGGGACAAGGATGCTTTTTTTCTTTCCATCATTTAAGGCTCGCTTCTGTCATCTCAAGTTGGAAGTTTCCCAACCCTCTTGCAAATCTAGATTCGTCTTCTTTGAGGCGCCATTAGCCTCCTCTACCACCAAATGATCTTAACGAGGACTGACTACTTTAGCATAGGTGGCCCCTTTTCGAATGAAGCTGTATTGCATGGATGAAAGAGGTCTTCCACTAGAGTGAGGAGGGTTCCGCTGCTGGTTATGATCAAAGGTTCCCCGAGCTCTTCCTCCTCTTCGGCCTTGAAAGCTTCCAAACCGATGTTCGGCCTACCTTCCGGCGAGGAGATCTTCATGGAGCAAGTCGTTGGTCATCGTTTTTGAATTTATAATAGTAACTCAATGAAAACTTAATCAATGCCTATTTTAATAATTTGCCACTTCTATAAGTCCTTTTAAAAATCCTCAACCAAATAACTTCACACATATAAAAGTACTTTTGCATTAGCTTATCCAATCATAAAATACAGAAAAGCACTTAACTTATTCTAAAAATCACTTTTTTTTAAAAAAGTGCTTCTACAAATTAAAAAAAAATACTTCTTTAAATAGCCAATCCAAACAAGCCCTAACTGAACCAACATCCTCCCTCAAGCTGAGTTGTGGAAAACTTTATTACACACAACCTTTCTAAGAATATCACCACGTTGATGTTCAACCTTCACAAATGGAAATTGAACAATCTTCATATGTATAGCTTACATGATAACGGATATTGTGCCTATTCTAAGCGAACAAATATCACTTGACATATAGCAACATGTATGCACAAATTCAATGCAAATAGAATAATTAATTATTTTAATTATAATTAATCACGATAAATAACTTTATATATGAAAAATTCATTCCAACAAGTAATCGTCTTCCATAAATAAATTATAGGTCGACAAGCAAAATCTCAATTAGAAATTATCAAGACTAAATTTAACAAAATACTCTCTAATTTATAATAAATTAACAATGATCAATATGCAAAAAATACCCTTCACAATTAAATAATTTTGTACGTATAAATAATGGTCAATATGCAAAAACACCCTGAATATATATGGTAGATTTGTAGAAACGTCATACAATTTATTTTAAATCGAAAAGAATAACCATTCTAAATACTTTTAAAATAAAACATTTTGCAAATACAACCTTGAATTCACATTATTCTATTTCATCCAAAACAAGGGCCAATGACCAAACTGCCGTCGAGCCTTGCAACAGACAGCTTTCATTATGTGGCTGTTGCTAGTGCACGACTGTTTGGTATGGTACCCACTCCCACACCAGCGGCATGGTTGGGTCGCCACTGCATGGTTCTACCAAGCTACATACCTACACGTGGCCTAGGCTGCTAGAGGGTGATAGGGCACAGTCAACCTGACAGGTCCCCTACGTGCGATGTAGTCGGGTAACCCACCCGATTGCACAACCTAGCTGCACAACCCAGGCTGCATGCAATGTAGGTTATCTTCAAACCGCTAAGCACAGGTGCGACCAGTGCAATAGTGCACATGAGGGTATAACCTACACAATTGCTCGACACCAATATTGTGTAGCTAGCCTGCACAATTGACGACCTCCAATTTGCTGCATTGGATTCCATCAAAGCCTAGTTTAGGCTTGAGCCTAATAACCCTTCACTACAAGAAAGTTGGCCTATAGCGGCTAAATCTAGCGCCAAATTATAAATTTGTTATTGTAAATTTCTATAGTGGTAGATTTTTTATATTAGCCGCTATAGATGTGCTTTTAATAGAAAATTTTTTAATTAGCTACTATAGACCATTTATTATTTTTTAACAATAATTTTTATAACAGCAAATCCATGTATTAGCCACTTTATATATTAAATTTAAAAAATTATATTTAAATGTTGTAAATGATTTCCACTATTTTTATCATTTATTTAAATAAAAAAATATCAATGACAAAAATTTATTATCCCGAGTTGTATAAATAATTTTTTTATTTGTGAAACTTTTAACAAACTTTGAAAACTTTTTAAAATTTTATGTAATTGTTTATTTTAAATATTCTATTATATCGAATTTTATGGATAATTTTTTATTTCAAAAACTTTATGATATCATTCGGCCATTACGCTTTAAAAAATCACTAAATATTTTATTTATTAATAAATAATAGAGATGTCTATTAAAAACTAAGAAATAAATATTTTAATTCATAAAATTAAAAATAAAGTTACTGTAGTTGGTTAGTGAATCCCAACTTTTTTATATTTTAATTCTTAAAAAATAAATATAAATAAAATTATAAAATTATTGAAAAATAAAATAAATTACCCTTAAAATGCATGTAAACATGCAGACATAATGATGAAAACCGCCCTCAATTTCTATTCCCTTCCTTCTTTTTCCCGTGAATTCCTCTTTCTCTCCCGCCTCTCAAATCCCATTCGCCAAACTCAAACCCTAATAATCCCTTCTCTTCTCCTTCGATTCCTAATCGATCTCATGCTTGGATTCCGAGTTCGATTTCACTAGTTCAAGCTCTGAACCCCGCCGGAATCTTAGATTTTGGTGTCTCAGATCAATCTTTAATCGAAGCGGGCGCTTTTGTTGCTATTTTTGCGTTTGGATCCGTTTCATTAGGTAAAACCCTGATCATTTTACTCATAGCATGAAAATTTTCTAGATCTATTTTGATTTTTTTTTTTATTGTAATTTTAGAAATATTAGATGTTTGTTGGGGAATAGGGTTTTGGGATTGTAACTTAGGATTGTGGTTCTGAATCCATTGAATCATGATGGAGAAACGGGTGGATGGGAGCATACAATTGGGGAGATGGGGGAGGGAGCAAGAGATGGGAATTTAATGTTTCTTCTTCTTTTTTTTTTTTTGAATTTTTCCACATTTTCCATTGTTTATTTTGATCAATTTCATGCCTTCATTTCAATATTTATCATTTCATTTGGATATGCAATGTTGCTTTCCGGTTTTTTTTTTTTTTTTGACTAAATAAACCATGGATTGTTGAGAAATCATTTTATGTTGGGGTTTTAAGTTTTTTTGTTTTCTTTAGTGTGTTCTTTCATGCTTTTTTTTTTTTTTTGATTTCTTGAATATTAGATTGTTGAATTTTGAAAACTAAGTAAGAATTAGATATAAAGTCTTGGAGAAGTAATATTTGAGACATTAGATAATCTTGAGTTCTTTGTAATATATTTTTGTTTCATTTTCTGTTTATGCACCTGATTTTGACTATTTTAGATGAATCTGCTTCCAATCTTTGGTCACACCAATTTGTTGTATCATATTGGAAATTTCCTAGATCATCTCCAAGACAAGCAAGGAGCCCACTATGAAGGTCACCCCCATCTCGGCATCGCAGTCGTTCACTGACACGACCCCTTGCGTGTATACCCCGCAAGTGCATGGGTTGTCGAAGTAATAAAATACCCTGGTGAGTGGGTAGTCGTATCCACAGGGAATAGTGTTCAGAAACAAGCGTTATCACTATTTTAGCTATAAATGGAATCGATGGTAAGAGAAATCAATATGTGTATATATATATATATATATAAGAAAGTAAAAGAGTGCAAAAAGGTCAATAAAGGTAGGAGAGGTAATCGATATAAAGATGGGGTACCCAGACAAAGCTCCCCCTAGGACTAATGCTTTTAGTGCAAGACTAGTATTATATCCTCTAATTGATGTCTAATGAGTCGTGGAAATCCTTAAGCACACGGTCTCAAACCTAAGGTTAACCGTGACTAATCCCACACTATACCCAGCTCTAGACTTCTCTACGCCCTTGACTCTCGATGACCTGTCACCTAAGCCCCAGGGGAGTACATCATATATACTAATGCCTAGCACCGTGGGAAATTGCATGGAGTTCTAGGGATTCCAAGTGAAAGACCCTATCCCTAATTATAGTTCTAACCCTTTGGTCCAGGTGGAAGAACCCTAATCTAAGTTAAGCCCCAATCCTAGGATTCACTCAACCCTTCGCAAATGATGTGGACATCAAGGCTAAGGATCGAATTCAAGTCCCAACAGGACCAGTGACGAGGGCTCGAGCTAGAAGATTTAAAGAGGAGCTTAGCAACTTGGCATGGAGAATTCTACAACAGGAAGAGAGTGTGATCACTACTGATGGTGAACAAAAGCTAGTCCTACTCATCCAAGCCGATTCCACTTAGACACTTGATGAAGATTTGGTTGTCATTTGTTTTTGAGTTTAATATGTGAACTAGAGTCTTTTGTAATTGCTTAGTCTTGTTGGGCTTTGTGGGCCTTTGGGCTAAAGTTGCTCTTTAGTTGGTTGTTTACTTTTTTTTATCTTTAAGGGTAGTTTTGAACTTTTACTTCTTAGAAGTTATCTAGGGTTTTGGGCTATATATATAGCCCCTTGTAGCAACCATAACACAGAACTTTGATCTATGAGTATTTGTGAGGTTTTCTTCTTGTTTTCTTGAAGAAACTTTTTAAGAACTTATCAAGGGTTTTTCCTTGTGGCGTTCAAACTGACTTATCAAATGGATTTTCATCTACTTTTGTGGCGTCATTCCCTTACCGAGGTTCGTGCTACGCTAAGCATTGGGTCGAGGTTTTCCATCCTTCTTCTTGAATCCTTGGCTTTTCTTCTTCTTGCCAAATTTGTTTCGGGTTTCATCACAATCGTTGGCGCGGTTCGTATCAGTTGGTACCAGAGATAAGTTCATCCTTTCGACCTATCTTCTATTGATTTCTGTTCATTTTCCTTACAAAAAAAAAAATTGCATCTAGATCTAAGGTTTCACTGATTGAAGACGCCCATATTTTGTTCTTGTTTTAAGAGAGGGATTTTTATCTTTTATGAGTTTCCTTTTATGTTGATCCCGAAATTACAAAATAATTTGTGAAGATCTGAGTTTGTGGAAATTGAAGAACTGAGTTTCTGAAAAAAAAAACGAAAAAAAGAAGAGAAAAAAAAAGAGTAGAAAAAGGAAAGAAGATTAAAAAAAAAAAATTCTTGTTTTAAGAGAGGGATTTTTCACTATTTCTTGGAGTGAATTATGTGAGTTTTGTGGTGAGGGTAATTTTTTTATCTAACATTGCTTTGCAGGTTTTCCATCATGTCTCAAATTCCGGAGAGAAACACAAGAGAGGAGAGTACCCCTCCAACTATTCCGAATTTGCAAGTGCAAGCTATAATTGGGGAAATGAGGAGGATGATGAGGGTGGAACTTGAGCAAATACATGAGAGGATGGATAGGGTTGAAGAGGGAGCACAACGGGGATAGCCACCGGTTGTTCCAAATCTCCCAAGGAGGAATAGGGTACCCCAACGGGGAGTTGAAGGTGTGGGGCCGTTTGAAGTGGAAAATTTTGATGAAGACTTTGATAGGATGTTAACGGGCAGCCCTAGGAGATATGGTCGAGATAGAGACCCTCAGAATCAGTTAGACAATAACTTGGGTAGTATCAAGATGAGGATTCCGGCATTTCAAGGAAAGAGTGATCCCGAAGCATACCTTGAATAGGAGAAGAAGATGGAGTTGGTTTTCGATTTTCACAACTACTCCGAAATGAAGAAGGTAAAACTTGCCGCTATTGAGTTTACTGATTATGCTATTGTGTGGTGGGATCAGTTGTGCGTCAATAGGAGGCGAAGTGGAGATTTGCCTATTGAGACTTGGGATGACATGAAGAGGATGATGAGGCGTCGTTTTGTGCCATCTCATTACTACCGGGATCTATATCTTAAGCTTCAAGGTCTTCGACAAGGTTACAAAAGTGTTGATGAATATTATAAAGAGATGGAGATGGCTATGATTTGGGCCAATGTGGAGGAGGATCGGGAGACAACAATGGCAAGGTTTTTGAATGGGTTGAATAGGGAGATTGCCAACACGGTTGAGCTACATCACTATGTGGAGTTTGAAGACTTGGTGCATATGGCAATGAAGGTTGAGAGGCAACTAACGAAGGGTAGTACAAGTGCACGTCCGAGACCCACCCCACAAAATCCTAGTGCAACACCATGGAGGCCGAATTATCCAAGGAAAGATGAAAGTAACTCCAACCCCAAGGCCAAAACTGAGCAAAATTCAACCACTACATCCATGGCTTCTCAAAGTAAGATACCCACAACTTTGTCTCGTTCTAGTGAAATTAAATGTTTCAAATGTCAAGGAAGAGGTCATATCGCTAGCCAATGCCTGAACAAGCGGGTTATGGTGATTCAGGAGAATAGGACAATGGATTCTGAAGACGAGGGTGAGCTAGATGGCATTCCACCATTGGAGGATGATCTTTTGGGAGAAGAGGAGTTTGGGGCCGAGCATGGTGAGATGCTTGGATTAGTTGCTCGGAGAGCCTTGAACTTGAACGCTAAGGTGGAGGAAGAAGAAGTGCAACGGGAGAACATTTTTTACACTTGTTGTCATGTGAAGGACAAGGTATGTAATGTTATTATTGATGGTGGTAGTTGCACTAACATTGCTAGTTCTTCCATGATTGAGAAGCTAGGGCTCCCAACACTCAAGCACCCCCCCATCCATACAAGTTGCAATGGCTGAATGATAGTGGTGATGTGCGGGTTACTAAGCAAGTTGTGGTGCCATTTCGGATTGGGAAATATGAGGATGAAGTGTTGTGTGATGTGGTACCCATGCAAGTGGGACATCTCCTTTTAGGACGGCCTTGGCAATTTGATAGACGTGTGCAACATGATGGCTTCACCAACAAGCACTCCTTCACTTTCCAACAAACGAATCATCACTCTAGCTCCAATGACACCGAAACAGGTTTATGATGATCAAGTGATGATGCAAAAACTAAGTGATCAAAAGAAAATGAGAGATCAAAAGAATTTGAGTGATCACAAGAGAGTGAGTGAAGAGATGAGTAGTGGTGAGAAACAAGAGAGTAAGGCTGAATCTAGTGAGAGAGAAAAGAGAGAGATGAATTCAACCAAAGAGGGAAAATTAGAGGGAAAAAGAAATTTCTATCCAAAAACAAGTGAGGTTAAGCGAGCTTTTCTTGCAAAACAGCCGATGATTGCACTTATGTACATGGAGGCCCTTTTAAACACTAACCAACATGACCCTTCATTGCCTAGTGTTGTTGTTTCTATTTTGCAGGAGTTCGAGGATGTGTTTCCTGAGGAGGTACCACATGGCTTACCCACTATCAGTTGAATAGAACACCAAATTGACTTTGTTCCTGGTGCTTCAAGTCCAAACAGACCGGCCTATAGGAGCAATCCGGAGGAAACAAAGGAACTCTAAAGGCAAGTTGAAGAGTTGATGGAGAAAGGGTACGTGAGAGAAAGCATGAGTCCTTGTGTAGTTCCGGTGATTCTAGTTCCTAAGAAGGATGGAACATGGAGGATGTGTATTGATTGCCGAGCCATCAACAACATAATGGTAAAGTATTGACACCCCATCCCTCGTTTAGATGATATGTTAGATGAGTTGCATGGATCTTGTGTGTTTTCAAAAATTGATCTTAAGAGTGGGTATCATCAAATCCGAATGAAAGAAGGCGATGAATGGAAAACGACATTTAAAACTAAACATGGTTTGTATGAATGGTTAGTCATGCCATTTGGCTTAACTAATGCACCTAGTACTTTCATGCATTTAATGAATCATGTTTTACGAACTTTCATTGGAAAATTCATTGTTGTTTATTTTGACGATATTCTGATTTATAGTAAGAATTTGCATGATCATGCTTCACATTTGCAATTGGTTTTGGGTGTCCTTAGGAAAGAGAAATTGTATGCTAACCTCAAAAAATGCACCTTTTGCACCAATGAACTTGTTTTCCTAGGATTTGTTGTGAGTGCTACAGGTATTGAGGTTGATGGAGAAAAGATCAAAGCCATCCAAGAGTGGCCAACCACATCAAGTGTAAGTCACGTTCGCAGCTTTCATAGACTTGCTAGCTTCTATAGGAGATTCGTGAAAGATTTTAGTCACATTCTTGATCATATTTGCATGATCAAGAAGAACATTGCATTCAAATGGGGGCCAGCACAAGAGGAAGCATTTCAGCTTATGAAACACAAACTAACTCATGCTCCCTTACTTGCTTTACCTAACTTTGCTAATACTTTTGAAATAGAATGTGATGCCTCTGGTGTAGGTATTGGTGCTGTACTCATGCAAGATGGTCCTTTTCAAGTGCTCGAGTGGATCAACGACAATGCCTACCGCCTTGATTTACCGGGTGAGTACAATGTTAGTGCTACTTCAATGTGACTGACTTAAGTCCTTTTGATGTAGGTGACGATTTGAAGACAAATCCTTCTCAAGAGGGGGGGAATGATATGGACATCAAGGCTAAGGATCTAATTCAAGTCACAACAGGACCAGTGACGAGGGCTCGAGCTAGAAGATTTAAAGAGGAGCTTAGAACCTTGGCATGGAGAATTCTACAACAGGAAGAGAGTGTGATCACTACTGATGGTGAACAAAAGCTAGTCCTACTCATCCAAGCCGATTCCACTTAGACACTTGATGAAGATTTGGTTGTCATTTGTTTTTGAGTTTAATATGTGAACTAGAGTCTTTTGTAATTGCTTAGTCTTGTTGGGCTTTGTGGGCCTTTGGGCTAAAGTTGCTCTTTAGTTGGTTGTTTACTTTTTTTTATCTTTAAGGGTAGTTTTGAACTTTTACTTCTTAGAAGTTATCTAGGGTTTTGGGCTATATATATAGCCCCTTGTAGCAACCATAACACAGAACTTTGATCTATGAGTATTTGTGAGGTTTTCTTCTTGTTTTCTTGAAGAAACTTTTTAAGAACTTATCAAGGGTTTTTCCTTGTGGCGTTCAAACTGACTTATCAAATGGATTTTCATCTACTTTTGTGGCGTCATCCCCTTACCAAGGTTCGTGCTTCGCTAAGCATTGGGACGAGGTGTTCCATTCTTCTTCTTAAATCCTTGGCTTTTCTTCTTCTTGCCAAATTTGTTTCGGGTTTCGTCACAATCGTTGGCGGGGTTTGTATCAGCAAGGGAGTTCATCTCCTAGTACTTCACTCTACTTCGATCGCGATTAACTCTTGGGATACGGAGGTAGGAAAATTCACACCCGAGGGGAAAGGGGATGTTCCACTACCTCTCGACTCACCCTCTCAACCCTCTCCAACCTTGTGTAGTCTAATCCTATAGAGGTTGTCACATCCTCAAAAAATAACCTAATAGATTCTCAACCCTAGTGTCACGGCTAAGGGAAAATCTCATACAATCGGCATGAAGGATTGGAACTCAATAAGAAAACATCAAATTAATAAAGAATAATAAAAGTTATAGAAACACAAACATCCCAGGGTTTTACAAGTTTGAATACCAACTAGGGTTTAGCTCTCCATGGAGCAATACAAAGTCAATAAAGAGTTTAAGAACATATGCATGAAAACCATAAAGAAAACCCCTTGTAGATCATATCGATGGTCTTGTGGAGCCCCACGTCTTCTCCAACGAATCCCTTGTCAAGCCTAGGGCACACCTCACCGAATCAATGCTGACGAAAGCTCCCCCAATAGCATTCTTCCAATGGATGTCGATGCCGATGCCGTATAATCACCTCCAAAGGCCTCCAAAACCTAGCCGAAAGCCCCCCAAAAGATAGGCAAGAGATAGAAGGGGGGGGGGGGGGGGTCCCCAAATAGATCTGAAAACGGGCTATTTATAGGCTGAAATCGGAGTTCCACACGCCTCCGTGGATTTTCCACACGGGCCTGCAGAATTTCCACACGGCCATGTGGATTCTCTGTTTTTCTGATTTTCACAGTGAGCAGTAACTTGCTACATTGTTTTGCTACAGTAATTAGATACAATAACTGCTGCAGTACTTCGCCGAAATGCTCCCGAATTCATCGTCCTTCATCGAGGCCGTTGAATTGGGCACACAATCAATGTTAGATTATGTCGATTACTTCATTTCTCTTCATTGGCAAAGTTCTCCAATGCTACACGAGTTAGACTTTTGTGAATGTAATTGCCCTTGTGCCCTTTCAATGGAGGTTGGCACACACCCACAAGTCTAGACTCGTGCCTTGTTCCTTGTTTGGTCCGAGAACTCCTCAACAATGGTGAACATAACCTATTCTTGCTTCTTTCTTCTAGAAATTGGCTTCACAACCCTACAATGCACAAAAGCACACAAATGCACACAAATTAATGATAAAATCTGATAAAAGTAATGCTCAATGTAAGATAATAATACTTCGTATTACTATAACACAAGCACTTATCATTCACCAGTCCGGAAGCCTTTCCGTTAGCATTCTAGATCACTTTCTCCTCGCAGGTGACTTCAATGAACTTCACATCTTTATTTCCCTAACATAGCACTTGGAGGATTTTGGAATGCATACAAAGTTAAATAATGCAGGATTATTCCTTGCTTTCAAGTTCTCAATAGATTTTTTGTTATGCAAAAAAGAATAGTTACAACTAGTCTTATTGAAGGTTGATAGAAAGATGTTACTACTTTTAGTGTTTATTTTTTTATTTTTGTCAGATATGCTTTTAATTCCTATAGTTAAAATGAATTGTATGATGATCAATATTATCAAGTATGGGTTTTAAGGGAATTTAGCTTATAAGAAGTTTCAAATCATATTTTTGTGAATTTCTTGCTAATCTGCCAATACTGATTTTGCTGCTTAATTGGAAGCATGACGCATACAGGTAAGACTAAGAGTAGCCCAAGAAAAAGTTTTTTTATTTTTTCCTATAAAAAAAATTCAGGGAAATATTCTCAACCATCCAAACTAATATATATATAACATTCTGACAAGCTAATGTGGCAAGGAAATAAAGATGTGAAGGCATATGAGTTGTGTTTTCTTTCATCAGTCTATTTATCTATCTATCTTTGTTTGATTAATTCTCTCAATGAACTTCTTAGTTCTTTGATCGTAGGGCTAATTGATGGGTCAATATTCATATTTATCCTCTTAAATTGAGACTCAAGCTTGGTATTTTGTGAAGGAAACTAGTTGGCAAAGAGCTCTTTTTGTGGTATTATCTAATTCATGGCTGAGAAAAACTGTCCATTCACCAAACATTTTGGAGAAATCTTTCATACAAATTTGTTTGGTCAGTTTACCAACATGATAACAAACAATGTTATAATTAGCATGAATGCATCCTTGTTTTCACAGGTGACGGATCTGTGCAACTTTGAGTTTTCTTGATCCATTTTCATGACTTTCATGTGCAAATGATTATGCTATACCATTGCTGTAAAAAAACTGGTCCACATACTAAAGCTTTTATGGACATGTTTGTGATCTTTTTCCTGCAATCTTACCTGTGAACCACTAATGGATGAAAATTATCAAACATAAAAATAATCCTGTGCAGGCTAGTTTTTTTTTTTTTCAATTTGTTTATGCCATTATATTTATATTTGTTTTAGTCTGAAGAGTAGCTGTTTTTTACAATTTTTTTTTCTTTGTGATTGTTGAAGGTGGGAAAGAGTGGAGGAATTGGAAGTGAGTCTACAAGCAGCCTTATGCAAAAGTTTTGGGATTCTGCTATGGCACTACCTTTGGATGATGATGATGATGATTCTCGCAGGTTACATGATACTTTCTGCATCTGAATCTTTATGGATGTTTTCAAGATTCTCGCAGGCATATACTGATTGGATCTTAATTTTTTTTAGTTAACAAGTGAGTTTGTATCTGGGACAACACCTATATATATACATGTCATAAAACTATGTAACTGGTATATATGTCCAAAAGTCCAATGTGATAAAATATGATTGCACTTGGGGCTGCCAAAAGGCTTGCTTTCCTTCATAATGCTGAAGGCCTACCATCTATCGAGACTTCAAGACTTCCAATATCTTGTTGGAGTCTGTTAAGTGGATCCTTGTTTTAATTCCTTTTTTGTTTTTTTTCTTAATGTTGGTGTCTTACCTCCACATTATTGGTAAATTGGAGACAGAACTGTAACCTATGACCCTATGTTTCTTCTCTATATCTTCACATGATTATACTACTAAGCTTTCTGACTTTGGACTTGAAAAAGCTGGCCCTCAGGGAGATGAGACCCATGTATCAACAAGATGACAACTTATGGTTATGCGGCACTTGAATATGTGACGATAGGTATAATCTCCCAACTTGGTAGGATTTATCTCTCTAATCTGTTAATAATTTTGTTGAACATCTCATGTTCATGCAAGCATATTAGTTTTAGACTTCATAAAATAGATTGCAATTTTAGGATCTATTGTAATCTCTCATGGGCTAAATTGCATAGATTATAAGTAACATCCCTGAAGTTCAAACTATTATATCATTCCTTTAAGCTCATCTTTTAACTGCAATAAGTAACAAGTATATAGTTTGGATATGAAGTTATGGATATGATTGAATTTGTGATCAGTTGCTAGTAGGTGTTATTTTTGTTGTTTCTTTGTAGGTTTGCATGAATTTGGAAATAAGTGAGTAGTAACTAGTATGTTTCTTGAATGCTTATGATTGAATGAATAAAATGAAGTTTATGGAATTCGAATAAGATCCTATGTATGGAGTTGGGTTCTCATTATGAATCTATGTTGAAGTATTTGTTATTAAATATGTTTGGTCTTTTTCTTTATGAATCTATGAAAATATTTTGGTTAGCTAGTCAAAGTCAGTGTGACCAATGAGATGATGATTTGTTTCTTGACATTGAAAAATATATTGGAAACTGAAGGAAGATAGAATAGTAGAAATAAGTCCATGAATACTTTCTAACTTCCATGAATGATGATCCCCCTAAATAACTATTTGAAATCTTTAAAAAATCTCTCCTTTTTCTAGTAAAGGATTTTGTTCTCACCTACATTCTAAACATAAAAATAATGAATACTAAACAGAGATGAGGAATACTATAAAACTATACTAAAGATTAAGAATGAGAGCATAAGTTTATGATGAGACCAAAGACACAAAGATGTTGATGGACTTATCCATTTTTAGGGATTAATAAATGATTTCAGGATTGATTTCATTACAGGCTTGTCTTATGCTTTTCATTCCCAAAAACCTTAGCCCAATGTTTAATTTGGTTATATATGTATTACTGTTTGTGTGGCTGGAAATTACTTTTCATATGAAAGGCAAAAACTTCTTGGATGTCTTGCATCTTATTCTCAAAAACATATGGGTATGTATGTTGCACTCAAATAGCAGATTATTGTTTATTTATAGATCTATACAAATATACTTTGCAAATACACATTCACACACACACACACACACACAAACAACCTAAATGCATAATCTTAGCATGCTATCTGATCTCTGAATGGAGATATCTCTTCTTTGACAAGAATCAAATGGAGACCACTCTCCCAATAGATGCTCAATTCTCATGATCTCATCCTCTGTCGTGCTTTGGTAACATGGTAACTAAGAGAACAAAGTTTGTTCTATCTCATCCATCAATTCCTCTATTCTTTTCAGGGTCCTGCTATCATCCGAATGCGATAATCTCCCATGGAGGATGTCCTGCAGCAAACTCCAATTTTCATCAAACTGGGCCTGCTTCATGAGGTAGAGAGCAAGGTTACAAGCCTTGCTAGCATTAGTATCAACCATTTGTGCTTTCTGGTACATTGCCTCCGCTGCACCATAGTTGGTTTGCTGCATGTATGCCCAACCAAGGTTCCCTAGGATCAATAAGTTAAATCACTTGTCTGCTATCAAGGTACCAAAGTTCTTTAGAATCATTCAGAAATATTTATTTCATTCACACACAACATGTATGCATTTATGTTAATTGACTAGTAAAAATGTTAAAGCTTACCAGAACGTGAGATATCTCTTGATGGATGGTAACTTGGAATTTTTTTCCATGTGAGCACACCGCCTTTGTTGTCTTTCCATTGAAAGTATCCCTCAGGTATATCTTCCATAGCTTTCACTTTAACAACTCTATTTGTTTCGGTATTTTTCCACATTTTTTAGCACCAAAACAAATGGTAACCATATGAATATTTGGCAACCTATTTGTTCTAATGTTTTCAATACGAAGCTACAATAAAACCACTAGCTTATTAAAGAGTGATAAAAATTATTAGCTATAGAGGTGGTTATAACCATCTCTAATACCTCTAAATCTATTGAAGAGGGGTAAAAAATTATTAACTACAGAGGCAGTTATAACCGCCTCTAAAACTATTTAAGAGAAATAAAAAAATTTTAGTTATAGAGGCGGTTTTAACGGCCTCTAAAACTTTTGAGGAATAAGAAATTATTAGTTATAGAGGCGGTTATAACCGCCTCTAAAACTATTGAGAAAGAATAACAAATTATTAGTTATAGAGGTGGTTAAAACCACCTCTAGCCTTGTTATTAAAAACCACTTCCGTATATAAAATTTACCCAACAGTTGCTACAAATCGGCTCTAAAATGTAGAGCTGGCTTGATACGAGGCGGTTTAGAGGTGGGTGAAAAAAACCAACGCTATAGCTAGAGAGGCGGTTAAAACTGTCTCTCTAGAGCTTGAAAACCTCCTCAAAAGCTCTCTTTTGGTGTAGTGCCAGCACAATCAGAATCCACCCACGAACGAGCGCCATCTTTTAATGTGTTCCAACCTAAAATTTCATCAAGCTAAAGTTAATCACAAACTTCAAAAATTTCGTATTAAGTTATGAATGAAATAGTGTAACCGATGAAAAATACATTAAGGAGATGTTCAACTTACATACCTCTTGGCTCTTATTTTTTTTCTCTTATTAATACTTTCAGTTATTAACTCATGACTACGGTAAGTTATGTTGCTTCTAAATATATGATGGAAATTAGATGTTCATGGTCTAACATTGATAAATGCTATAATTATGAATGTTATAACAATAGTAGTTATAGTTTTAGATTATTTATAATGACTATGTCGATATTAAAATCCGTCTCTTCTTCCAGTTGAGCACAATCACAAGGATCCATGGGTCTGAATCATTTTTCTTTAAATAAGGGCTTGTTTGGATCAGCTTATAGCTAACCCAAAAGCACTTAACTTATGAGTTAAGTTATTATGAGATTTTTATTTATGTTTGGATGGGCTTTTTTGGATAAGCTCAAGCTGTGAAATAAGCCCAAATACAGCTTATTTCATAAGCTGCAAAAAATCAGCTTATGAAAATAAGCTGTTTTTTTATAAGCTGAATGGTTAAGTGCAATTACTAAAATGCCCTCAATCATTCCAAAAAATTACATGGCTTTATATTTCCCCAAATTCTCTCATTCCCATCTCAAATTAGGTGTGCGTAAGTGCAGAGTGTCGGTCCATAGGAAAAAAATAGTGAATAGTAGCAATAACTTTAAACCCGAAAAATAGCCTGAAAGATAGAATGGTGTGTGTGTGTGTGTGTGTGTGAACAAAAGCAAATAAAAACAAGAAAATATGGGAAATAATATGAGAGAAGTCAAGGAAGAAAGCGATGTCCGGGAAAATCATCCCTTTAGGGTTATGAGGTACAAGACAGTGGTTGTCTAAACATACAATCCTATTTGAACCGAAAGGCTTCTAGAATTATACAAAACCTTGATTTCTCAGGCGAAGTGTAACTGAATAGGTGCAGAGCTAATACAAACATCTACACAATCACATTAACACTCTATGAGATCTTATTGTGGACTAATGATAATCTCTTAAGTAGATACTCTCCCCCCAAAGAGGAAGATTATCCCTAATTTGAATATAGAGGAGAAATGTAATTTCTCCTAAAATCCACTCCATATGATTGCAAAGAGTACAAAAATTATCACTAATATACTACGAAGGATAGTGGAAGATGGAGTCTCCTAGATACCTTAACCAGAAGTGTACCTACTATTCTCTTGAATTGTGGAAAGCCTATGCTAGGTGGGAGTTTCTTATAATCATGTAGTAATACCAAATATGATAGCTAGGGCTTTCGCCTCGTTAGCAATCATGCATTCAATCACATAATTAGACTCAAATAGATATGTTTGCAAATAAGAAATCAATTAAAGTATTAAAGATCCAACAACAAAAGTCAAGAATATAAATCTTAGAGTTCAACTATTCCCAAAATTTACAAATTAGCCCTCCATTAATGGAGGCCAAGCATTCAAGATACAAATAATGGAGGAGAACATGAAAGCTATAGAAACCACATTTTCAATCCCTAAGATGAAGAATCCCAGGAGAAGTTGCTTGAAAAGGTTCCACGAAAGCCGCCAAGATGAGCTTGACGGCTACAATCTTCAATCTCTGCGAATGTAGATCCAAATCCCTCTCTAAATTGCTCCTTAGGTGCTGGAGATTCGTCTCTTTTCTTCGTTAACCTCGCCTCCAAGAATCACCCCAAAGAATAAAAGGATAGAATAGAGTATGCTCTAAAAAACCTCATAAATTATATTTATACCTGACTGCTTACGGGCTGCTTACAGGCGTAAGGGATAAGATGTAAGGGAGCAAGAGAAGAAAGTCCCAAGCCTTATGGGAACACTTACTGCCGTAAGCCACATCTGTAAGGTCTTCTATTTGTGTTACGGTCTAGTTTACAGTCGTAAGTGCTAGACCGTAAGCTTCATTATTCTGCTTCTTGCAACCACCTTTATGGGCGTATGCTGTGGTCGTAAGCTCCTCTAGATAGTCCTTACTAGCGTAAGACCTGCTTGTAAGGTCCTCTGAGTTGGTTCTAAATTCCCCTTTACGGCCATAACCATGCCAGCAAGGTCTTCTGCAATTGACTAAAGGGCATAAAGCTAACTGTAAGCCACCCAGTTTACCTTGTCTTTGTTATAGTGATGCCGAGAGAGCTCAAAATTCATTGTTTGACGTCGGAATAAGGCGTGTTGTACACTCATCAATAGCCTTTCAATAATTCATACAAATTGGTATAAAATACATGCATATTGTACACTCATCAATAGCCTTTCAATAATTCATACAAATTGGTATAAAATATATGCATATTGTACACTCCTCAATAGCCTTTCAATAATTCATAAAGCGTGTTACCGGTTTTCTTATGGGGAATTCTACTGTGAAGATAACATGTAGTTAACAAAGCTTCACCCCAAAGGTTATCAGGTGCAGATGAACTAATTAATAAAGCATTCATCATTTCCTTTAAAGTCCTATTTTTCTTTTTGTCCACTCCATTAAATTCAAGTGAATAAGGAGGAGCTGTTTCATGGATTATGCCTTCTTTTTCACAAAATTCATTAAATGACATGTATTCACCACCCTGTCAAACTTAATTCTTTTAAATTTTCTATTTAGTTGATTTTCTACTTCTATTTTATATAAAATAAACATATCAAAAGCTTCATCTTTATTTCTAATTAGATATATTTTAGTATATCTAGAAAAATCATCGATAAAGGTCACACAATATTTTTTTTACCACCTCTAGTCATGGTTTGCTTTATGTCTCCTAGATCACTATGAATTAAGCCAAGTAAATCAAATTCCCATTGTACAGGGTAATAGGTCCTTTTAGTTAATTTTGACTCAACACAAACATCACATTTATTTGAACATGCATCACTAATTTTAGAAATTAAACCAAAGTATTACATTTTCTTGATATAAGAAATATTAAAATGTCCTAATCTAGCATGCCACATGTCAATAGAATCAATCAAGTAAACATAAGAAGATGCATTTCTTTTCATAACTTCAGAAATATTAAGTACAAAGAGTCCCTGATCACAATAGCCTTTGCCTACAAACACATAATTTTTTTTGTCATGATAATCTTATCAGATTCAAATGATACTTTAACTCCAAATTTTCCCAACAATACTATAGAAATTAAATTTGCACTAAAGTAGGCACATTGAGCACTTCATTCAAAGCCAAGGTCTTGCCAGATGTGAGCTTGAGAAGAACTTTTCCTTTTCCAATAGCTGGAGCTGTTCTTGAATCCCCAAGATATATATATATATATATATATATATATATATATATATATATATATATATATATATATATATATATATATATATATATATATATATATATATATATATTCCTCTCCATCTCCCGTAGGAGTGTATGAGGTAAAAGCATCTTTGTTTGCACAAATATGCTTGGTAGCCCCAGATTCTATCACCCACTTGTTCACTTTGGTCACAATATTTGCTTGAGAAATGACCGCTAGAATCACATCATCTCCTTTGCTGCCATTGCCTTTGCTTTTGTTGACTGCATTTCTTTCCTGTTGGTGTCCTTGATTATAATGTGATTGATTAGGTCTGCAAGACTGAGTTGTTTTTGCTTGTGTTTAAGTTGTTGTTTATAGTCCTTCGAAGATTTTGGTAGCTTTTGGATGAGAAGGCCGACAACAAATTCATCTAGAAAATTAATATTCTTTGCCTTCAACTCTTCAAGCAACTTATGGTACTCATTTATTTGAGCCTTGATATATTTGTAATTTGCCATCTCCCATTTATAGTAATTCCTAATCACAAACTTTTGTTTCCCAGCATCCTCGGCAGTATACTTTAAGTTCATGGATTCTGATATCTCCTTGCCCTCTTTGTAGGAGCAATAGACATTAACAAGTTCATTATATAAAGTGCTTATAATTGTAAGCCTACATACCTTATTGGCATGCACCCAGTTCTCAATTTGTTTAGGATCTATTGTTGACAATGGTTTGGAATCAGTGAGAGCCAAAGCAACTCCATGCATATCAAGAATTGAGAAGATGTGCTCTTGCCACCTCCTAAAGTTTTGACCTCCGAAAACCTCAATCTTGGAGATGTCCAATTGATGTTGTCATCCAAATGTAACATTAGAATTAAATGTAGAAATAAACCTTATGAGCAATTAAGCTTTCAAAACTCCTTAAACAATTAAGGAAATAATATAAAATTAAAAATTATAATCAATTAGAGAATCTATCAGGCAAGAACATATTGATAATAAAAAAAACTTTTGAAATATCTTTAAAATATACAACAATTTTTACTTGAAGACAAAACTAATAATCAACCAAAACAATTTTATCTCAATCGGGTAAGAATCTTTATTATTTTTAACAAAATAAATAAGATTATATTCATTAAATTGTTCTTTTACATACCAACTGTTTTTAGTGGTGTTATGGGTTGGTCACCGAAATGATTTGGAATAATGTCATTAAAATATTTTAATAAATTAATCAATGGCCAATGGAGCTATATTTGAACAAAGATATATGCTTATGTGTCTCTAGTACTTTTTATTTCTTCCTTTGCCTCGGAGCCCAGAACACCTTTTCTTTTACTAGTCACGTTAAGAGCATGTTGAGTTCAGTGTGTGTAATCCATCGATAGATGTGGCTGTAGATGTACTATTACCAACCACCTTGAATGTCACCACCTGGGATCCTCATCCACATCTAATCCATTTGTTCTTCGCCCACCTATCTCCTTTGCCTCTTAGCCTTCTCCTGCTATTGCCATCTTTGGACTAAAGGCACAAGCTTCATGGTCCACTGTTGCCTTAGCATTCTCGATGTTGTCTGTATTCCAAGAGCTCATTGACCATATAATGAATTGTTCATTAATTATGGTTAAAAAAGTTGTACTTATTTTTTATTTTTTTTATTTTAGTAATTTTGCTTTCTTTTGCACTCACTTGTTTTTGAAGCTATATATGAACTTGTTTGCATTGAGAATTACTATTAACTATTCGGTGCAAGAACCAACATATTTTATTAGTAAACTATTGATGGATATAGTATTGTGGTGCAACTTGTCTACATGTCTTGGTTCCTAACACTTGAAAATCTAATAACTAAAATTAGATGCTTTTAAGTTGTAAATAGAGCAAAGTTATATTTTAAAGATCCTTCGTGCTCTCAAGATTTCCTTGCCCTATGCTAGCAAATACACTAGTCATTAGAGTAATAAAGTGTATAAGGTTGAGTGTCGGTCTCACAGGGACTATTAGTACTAGTAATAATGATCTCCTCCTACTATCTAGCAAACAAAAGACTATCATTTGGTTTGAGAAACTAAACTAGAAAACAACTAAATCAGCACTAACCCTAACAAAAGTGTTAATTAACAAGGAGACAAGTGTAGTGATTCTCCTAAGTTGCTAGTAGGTGCACTAGCCGTATCAAGTAATAAAGTATGCTAAATAACAAGATGCTAATCCCACGAAGATCGGAGCGACTAGGACTAACCCCTTTCCTAATATCTAGCCTAATGATTAATCCGGCTTCTAAACCTAAATTAAGCCAAAATAAAGTAATCGGGAGATAAGGGAACGACAATCAATCAGCAGAGAAGGAAGCTGCACATAGATCCTCCAAGTACTATGATTGCAATTGAGATCTAATATAAGACAAAAGTTAGATTGTCAGAACGTAGAGACTTCTAGATTGTGTAAATAGCACTTTTGAGGCTATTAGCACTTAATCCTATATAAAGATTGATAAGTGCTCATGTTTAAGTAATACGAAGTGTTATTTCCTTACATTGAGCATTACTTTTCTCAGATTTTATCATTGATTAGTATGCATTTGTGTTCTTTTGTGCATGTAGGGTTATGGAGAAGAGTTTGAGGAAAAGGAGCAAGATTAGGTCATGTCTGATAAGTGCTCGTGTTATAGTAATGCAAAGCGTTATTATCTTGCAATGAGAATTAATTTAATCAGATTTTATCACTAAAAAGTGTGCATTTGTTTAATTTTGTGCATTGCAGGGTTGTGAAGACAAAATGAAGGAAAGGAACGAAGTTAGATCGTGTTCGCCATTGTTGGGAAGATTCTTGGACAAAGCAAGGAGCACGACATGAGTAGAGACTTGTGAGTGTGTGCCAACCTCCTTTGGAGGGGACACAAAGGCAGTCACATTCACAATAAGTCTAACTCATGCTAACAAGGAGAACTTCACCAATTAGGAGATTTGAAGCAATCGGCACAATCTACCGTTGATTGTGTGCCCAATTCAATGGCCTCAATGAAGAACGACGAATTCAGGAGCGTTTCGGGACAATTACTGTAGCAAGTTATTATAGAAAAAATATTGTAGAAAGCTACTGTTCATCTTCGGCAGAAATTCAGAATTCTAGAGAATTCACATGAGCGTGTGGAAATTCCACACTGCCGTGTGAATTAATTTTCCAGCAAGCCACAAACTTCACACGCCCGTGTGGAAATTCCACACTGCCGTGTGAAGTCCCGATAAGTCCAATTATTAAAGCCGCACTCAACAATATAAAGAGCGATTTTGGAGACTTTTAAAATATCTTTGGACCTATCTTTCTCCCCATCTTCTGGAGAGTGCGGCTAGGGTTTTGGAGAGGATTTCATGGAGGTTTAGAGCGCGTCATCGGCATCGTCACCGACGTCCGGCGGCCGCACAAGACCACGGCCACACCATACGCAAGGGGGTTTTCATCGATGTCTTTACCTTGTGCTTTCTTTCATATTTTGATGAACATGTATAGCTCCATGAGGAGCTAAACCCCTTGTGGGTATTCGGACTTGTAAACTCTAGGGTTATTATGTTTCTTTGACATTGTTATTATACCTTTTCCATTATTGGTGAATAAAGATTGAGTTTCGATCTTAATTTCATCCTGTTAATGTTTTCCTTTAGACGTGACACTAGGATTGAGAACAATCTAGATTGTCCTTTGGAGCTATGACAACTCCTATAGGATTAGACTATGTAAGATTGAAGAGGGTTGAGAGGGTGAGTCGTGAGGTATCGAAGCATCCCCTTTCCCTTCCGATGTGGTTTTCTCCCAACCTCCGTTTCCTTGATTTCTTATCAGTCGAGATAGAGTGAAGTGCTAGGTAGATAAACTCCCCTGGGGCTTAGTTACGCAAGTAATAGAGTGAAGGGTTGAAGTGAATCCTACACATTGGGGCTTAATCTAGACTAGGGTTCTTCCACCTAGACCAAAGGGTTAGAACTACACATAGGAACAGGTTTTACCACTAGGAGTCCCTAGAACTTAAAGCAATCCCATGCAGTGTGAGGTTTAGGTAGATATACTCCCCTGGGGCTCAGTCGTGCCAGCGACAGAGTGAAGGGTTGACGTGAATCCTAATACCGGGGCATAATGTTGGGGTTAGTTACGGTTGTCCTTAGGTTTGGGGCTGTGTATCTAAGGATTTCCTCGACTTAATTGACATCAATAGGAAAGTATAATAGTATCGTCTTGCACTAGAAGCATAGATCCTAGAGGTAGCTTATCCGGATACCCTATTTCATCCATTGCCAGTTTCTCTCTATTCTCTTTTACTTGCACTTTCTTATCTTCCATCTTTCTATTCGATTTCTTGTCTTTTATTGTATTTGCTTCCAAATTCACTCATCGATTCTATTCTTATCTTTCCATACTCCACATAGCTTAAATAGTGAAATCTCGTATTTTAACTCCCTATTCCCTATGGATTCGACTACCCACTCACCGGGGTAAATTTTATTACTTCGACAAACCCGTGCACTTGCGGGATACACGCAAGGGGTCGTGTCAATGTCCGCGTTTGTTGGGGAGGCTCTTGGATCAAGGCACAAGTTCTAGACTTGTGGGTATGTGTCAACCTCCATTGTGCTCGAATTGTCTATGATTTGGAGGGACACAAAGGCAGTCACACTCATAAAGTCTAGCTCGTGTAACATTGAAGAACTTTGTCAATAAGGAGAAAAGAAGCAAATGACATGATCTACCATTAGTAGTGTGCCCAGTTCAACGGCCTTGATGAAGAATATGAAGTCGCGAACAATTTGGGCGCGAGTGCTGTAGCAGCACTGCAGTAAATTACTGTAGCAGTGTACCGCTGCGCGCTAGAAATTTGATTCCAGAGAATCCATACGGGCGTGTGGAATTTCCACACGCCCGTATGGATTCTCTGGAATCAAATTTCTAGCACGCAGTGAACAGTAACTTTCTACAGTGATTTGCTGCAGCACTGCTATAGCACGATCATGTGGATGCTCAATTTCAGTCTATTTAAAGCCACGACTCAGATTTATTCGGGGACTTTTCAACCTATTTTTCTCCGAACTTTTGGAGAGTTCGAGGCTAGGGTTTGGAGAGGATTTTGTGGAGGTTTGGAGGAAATCTACGGCATCAATATCAATGTCCTTGGAAGATAGATATTGGGGGAGCTTTCGTCGGTACCAATCCGGCGAGGTGTGCCCTAGGCTTGACCAGGGGCTTGGTGGAGAAGACGAAGCGGCCTCACAAGGGGGTTTTATTCATGTTTTCTATGCTTGTTGATTCATATACATTGATGATTTTGTATAGCTCCATGGAGAGCTAAACCCCTAGTGGGTATTCGGATTTGTAAACCCTAGGATGACATTATTTCTATGACTTTTATTATGCTTTCTTAATTGATGCTTTTAATTGAGTTCCAATCTTGCATGTTAATTGTATTGATTTTCCCTTAGCCGTGACACTAGGGTTGAGAATCATCTAGGTTATCCTTTGAAGGTGTGACAACTTCTATAGGATTAGACTACCCAAGATTAGAGAGGGTCGAGAGGGTGAGTCGAGAGGTAGCGAAATGTCCCCTTTCCCTTTCGGCCTGATTTTCCCTACCTCTGTGTTCTACGAGTTCTTTGCGGTCAAGGTAGAGTGAAGTTCTAGGATATGAACTCCCTTGGGGCTTAGTTGCGCGAGCAACAGAGTGAAGGGTTGTAGTGAATCATAGTATTGGGGCTTAACTAAGACTAGGGTTCTTTTGCCTGGACCAAAGGGTTTGAACTATACTTTGGGATAGGGTCTATCACTTGGAATCCCTAGAACATCAAGCAGTTCCACGTAGTGTGAGGTTTAGGAAGATGGACTCCCCTGGGACTTAGTTGAGAGATTGACAGAGTGAAAGGTTGTAGTGAAACCTAATGCCGGGGCATAGTGTTGGAAGTAGTCAAGGTTAACCTTAGGTTTGGGACCTTATGCTTAAGGATTTCCACGACTCATTAAACATCAATAAGGGAGTATAATACTAGTCTTATATTAGAAACATTAGTCCTAGGGGAGCTTGTCCGGGTACTCCATACTTGTATTGATTGTTTCCTCTCTACTCTTTGCTTACACTCTTCTCTCTTTCATATTTCTCTTTCATTTCATTGCACACACATTGACTACTCTCTCACCGGGATACTTTATTACTTCGACAACCGGTGCACTTTTGGGCCCCTGTCAAAGATAGAGTGAAATCTCTTTTTAATTGAACCTCCATATGATTGCATTATGCTCTATGAATTTCATTATTTGGATTAAAGTCATCCTGTTCTCTAATTTTCATTTAGAAAAGTTGCGACACAAAATATCTACAACTCACTTCACCTTTGCTAGATCTACACTCAAGGAATTTTTAATCACACGTGTAAATCAAGCATGAATTGAAGCTCTTAATATATATATATATATATATATATATATATATATATATATATATATATATATATATATATATATTCATGCATTAATACACACATAGATGAATCACAAATGAACCTAAAAAGCAGATATAAATGTATTCGATCACAACTTCATCCTACAGTTCTCTGACATTCAAATTACAAGTAGCTAGTTTGTCATCCTAGAAATGTTCTTAATAACACTTGTAGTAAAGACAATCAAATGAAGCAGAATGTAAAAGTCCCATAAACTCCAAGCTCGATTAATGAATGGAATCTCCTTCGAGGAGATGCAATCTTCCTCTCGAATCTTGCCCAAGTGTTGCCGATGATCCCACATGAGATCTCTCCCTGCAGCTTCTTTAAACCCTACATGGTCTCCCCTTGCAAGCGACACAAAAAAATGAATAAAGTGCAAAATCTCCCCGATAGAATCATGATGCACCCTTTTATTTCTAATTTAACAAGGCCTAAAACATGGGCAAGTTCAAGCCAAGTACTTAACCCCAAATGACCTAGAGAGAAGTTCTCAAGCAAATATTACAGAATGTTGATTTCTTATGTTTTACAGAGCCTCGAGCTAATTTACACTGCAGTATACTTGCCTTTCTAAATCCCAGGAATTACTATAGTAACTCTGCTACAATTTTGACAAGAGATTTTGATAAAATGGTTCTATTACAGTGTACACGTGTTCTACAAATGTAAATTATTGGAGCTTCAGTAATTTATCCAATTTGATTGGAAAATACTCCAAATTCACACCTTTTGTTATAAGTGCACAATTTTGGGCTAATCATAAAAATGGAAGTAATGTGAGTACCGGATTTACTCAATTTGCTATGAAATACAAGCTAAGTGAATCAAACTATGATATAAAAATGTGTATAAGCAAGGACTTATCAAATGTCCCTACACTTAAGAGTTTGTTATTCTCAAGCAAATAAAAGAAGAAAAATAAGAAAGGTAAGTGTTTGACCTCATGGCACATAGATATGAATGTCTCAAAAGATTAAGGAAAGATTCAATACACTAATTATGTAAAGCATGAAGGTTCAATTTAAGAAAGGTTTTACTGTACTATGGGCTTTTCATGTGCGTATGTGGTCAACTGCTCCTACTTTTCTTTTCTTAGGTTTCAACCTTGTAAATATGGGGCACATTTGCCTAACATTTTTTGAGTCAATTACACAAAACTGGTGCACACAAGACATCCGACTTTCCAAGAGCGGCTTTCACTCCTCAAGGGTGGTAGCACTTTCTACCATATTGTACTAAGGTCACGTATAGTAGCTTTCACAAATCCTCTTATATGACCTTTTTTCCTAATAAGGCATGGAAAGTATCCAACTTTGGAAGAGTGGATGCACACATAGGGTGTAGTAGTCTTTTCTATTACACTATTCTAACTAAATTACGGGATTGTGGAAGAATTATGGAAAAAAGAATTGTACCTATTGGATGTTCTTATTCACAAAAACCATCATGTGACGCTATGCCAAAAAGACCTCTTGGTCCACCCACTATAGCATGTGTTTTTGGTTCCTAGAAAAATAAAAGAAAGCAAGATTGATTACGGGATAGCGCTTCCTCTAGTTTTCAAAAGAGAAGAATCCTTTATGAAGGAAGGGATATCTAGTTTGCTATGTAGTAAGGTATTTTGTGCTCAAAGAATATATGGGGCCTAAAGAGTAAAGCAAAGTACCCAAAAGGTTAATAAAGAAATTGGTTAACATTAGTCATCCTCCTAAACTAAGAGGCTCCAAATTCAACGTTATCATAAGCACTCATGAGTGTACACTACACAGTTAAAGCCCTTAATTGCCTTCCTCACACTTAAAGTTGCATAATGTCCCGAACATAGACAATTATGCACAAAATATGACCAATAACAATAAAAACATGCATGAGAGAGAGTGTAACACAAGAGAAATTGGTGCTTCCACTATTTAGTTTGAAATTGGCAACCTTCTAGATGTATATAGCCATGTAAATCTCTCCTTGCGTATGTAGAAAAAGTACTTCGTCTCAACTCAGCCATGTTGAGGTTGTGTTTCTCCTAGGTTAGGGATTCCCAACTCATTTCAACTTAAATTAGTCCTATGGATGTTCAAGGTGTTTAGTGAGGCATAAGATTAAAAAAAGTTAAAAGATAGCAAACTAAACTAAAATACATAAGACTGAATAAAGAGAACTAAAATGAAAATATAATAGAATAGTTCAATAGGGAACACTAACTTGCCTGCTATAAAATAAAGAAAAAAAATACAAAGTAGAAATAAAAACGATAATGAAGATGTATATGTCTTAAGTGCTCAGCTACCATAGTTGTTTTCTGGTGGTACAGTGTTAAGTGGAGATGGTACCTGAATGCCCAGTTGCTTGGTAATGTGCACTACCATATCAAACATTCAACTATCAACTGCCTTTATCTCACAATTCTTGCTCCGATGTGTGTGTTGGAAGAAGGTGGTGCAGTTGCACGTTGCTCCTTATCGGATGCTAACGGAGGTGACCTCCCTCGTCCTCTTGCTAGTAAGGCTCTGTGGTGCTAGCGAGGACATAGCTGATACGCCCATTGCTTACATACTGAGAGTGCACAGGTTATAAAAAGTAGTATAATGTACCTGAAGATCAAGTAGTCAAATCTATACAGATCATCTCTACTAGTACTTCTTCATCCTCTATTATCTAGCCTATGAAAAGAGTTTGATATTTCTAACACTAATTATGAAAATCTAAAACTATGCTGGAGAGAGATGAGAACTTAGGATAAAATTAGGGATGGAGCGGTACCCCATGCTCATTCCTCTTAAGACTCATACAAAAACTTCCAATATTGGCTATAGGTAGAGTGCTCTTGGACCGCGGAAATGCCTAGAGTAGTTGATCCCTTTAGTCCAAGCAATCTACCCTAATCCCATATGGTAATGATGTATATTACCCTATGGTTTGCATGATGCTCTTTGAATCCCACTATTTGGTTTAACACTAATCAAGAGAATTCAACACAATATACACTAATTCTAGGAGTGCTCAGCCTTGAAGGAGTTTGACACCATACACTCTAGCTCTAGTAGTACACTCAATCCCTATCTTCTATGTGTAACCTAATATGATGGATTTTCCAATCGTCATCACACCAATTGAAAATGCAAGTAAGGCTTTTACATATTGTAAATTGCAAGTATTAAGCAACATAGAAGATTTACAAGAATACTCATAACCAATAAATGGAAATGAGGAAATAAAAAACAAGAAGTCTTGAGATTCATGGCTTGAGGCATTGAATGACTACTTAGCCTCTCATGTTCAATAATAACAAGATACAATTCAAGATTAAAGACAATAAGAAAATCATAATGTAAACTCCCTCAACCTTCTCCCAATTATTGCAATGGAATCCAAGGATGAAGAAGGACAAATCATTAAATGCTCACCTCCAAACCTCGAGGAAAGCTTCAATCGTTCAAAACCCTAGCTGTCTCATTTATTCTTGATCCTAAAGTTCCCTTAATAGACTAACTTTTTGGCTTAAATATGCAGGTTCGACCTGTGATCATGGTGGTACACTTTACTAGTGAATTTCAGGGATTTGCATTGGTGAAGTCCGAAGCAGGGACGTGTAAGGAGATGGTTGCTTGTGCTTCTCTAATTCTTCAAAATCTGTTATCTGCATGGGCATGCTTCCTTCTGTACATCCATCAAAAAAGCAATTAGGCCATATTAGCTCAGTGAACTCTGAATTCTCAGCTCTTATTTTCTACATGACTTAAGCATGGCCTAAGCATGGCTATGCTCCTCTATAGATTTTTTTCCCTACTTAGCTCTGATTTTCCCCTATTCATTAATGCACAAAATACCCATAGTATCACTAAAGTATAGAAAATCATTCAAGAAGACAAGTAAAGTCCGTGCAAAATATATGTAAATCATGTATATAATATGTACTCATCAGTAGTAGATGCTACAGGCTATCATCTAAATCTGTACCATTCTCCTCTTTGCCACCTATCTTGTTTATAGACTACGGAGGAACACATTGAGGCATTGAGAGCCAAGCGAGTGGCTATCTGGGCATACCAGCACACGATCGATCATGGATTCTCAAGGGCAGATTGAGGGTGACCTCGTGTATCTTAAGTGCACCTTCTCACCTTAATCTTAACTAGGTAAGCACCATTCTTTTCACTCCATGGCTAGTTTAAGGACTTTTTCACTCCATCTTAACTAGTGAAGTACTCATCTTCCTTTCTCTCACATACATTTTGCACTATTCTTTTCTTTATGCTCTTTTCCATACATTGAGGACAATGCATGACATTAAGTTTGGGCAAGGGGTTTAAGATTTTTCAAGCTCTTTACATGCCAAGTTGTTGACCTATGAGAGTGTGTTTGAATGATTTGTGGGAGTTTCATAGTATAAAGGTGGACACATGTTCAAATGTTTATTTTTAAGCTCCGATTTTTGTAGTTTGCTCTATTCTAGGTTATTTGTTCATTTTTGAGCACATGTAATTTTTTGATATCACTAAGTTTTGATTTGTTTCATTTTGGTTACCAAACTTTAATTTCATCAAAATGGTTATTGATCTTTGATTTTGTTTCTTCGGGAGGTCACCTAGAAGTAACCATATGCAGTTCTCTGATGTGGTGACCGGAAAATCATTTTCTGTGTGACTGAGACATATCAACAACTACCATGTCATATAAGTTGTCCACATCATCAAGATAACACCACATCCGTGTCTTCCTCTTGCCTCACCTTTCACTCTCCACCCATTACAAAGATGAGCACCATGGCCTGTGATGATGCGACCACCAGCAAGATGATAAAAAATTCAAATGTTTAGATAGGGCTACTCGATTGAAGCCGTAGGTCTGTTTAGTAATAGTGGGGTTTTTTTTTTTCTTTGTATGTTCTTGTTGTTTATAAAGAGAGATGGATGTCTCAAGCGGTTGGTTAGAGGTGGTAGTGGGGAGTTATTTTATTTTTGTTTTGATTGTTTTTTTGTCAATTTGGAAAGGGCTGCTGTTGTTTTTCTTTTTTTCTAATCTTTCTGATTTTGATCTCATCTAAATTCCATTTGTGCTGATTGGTTTTTTTTTTTCTTCACCTGAGAAAGGATGGTTGTGTTGTGTTGTGTTCTTTTCTTTGTGTATGTGTGTGTGTGTGTAATTGTTCTGATTTTATCTGATCCAAAATTGAAAGATGTTTGTTTTTCTGATTTTTTTATTTTTGCGTAATTTTCTTTATTTTGATCTTATCTAAAGTCCAAGGATGATTTTAATCTCATCTAAAATTTGTAAAGTAACAGTTAGATTAATATTAAAGCTTCAAGGCATGAAGGATCTAATTGAACAACACTGAAAAGAGAAAAATATAATCAGTTATGCAAACTGAAAACATCAATATGTTGAACTTATAATGGAGATATGTAGAAATCCTATAAATAAACAATACATGTCTACAGAAATTTCACAATGAACCAATGAAGAAAAAAATTATATAAAAGTGGAATGCAACAGTTAGAAATATTGTAATTAATAAAGCTCAATAGTATAAACTTAACAACAAATTGTGTACTTGAACTCAAACATATACCATGTAAAAGATCCTGAAAATCAATTAATTCACAATAATTATTGAATATCAGTGAAGTAAAAAAAAAATTCATTAAATGCAAACATTCAATATATTCACTATGCATTTACATCAACAACACATCAACAACTAACAATACAAGAGTCACATTCAATGGATAATGTAAGATGTTCTTTTACAACACATTCACACAACCTTCAAGTAAATTACAAAAAACAAAAAGAAAAACTACCAACAGTTAGTTATCACTTATAACAATCACCCACTACTGAGAATATTTGATTGATCAAGATTGCCTGCCTTGTGTACCATCAACACCACTAGAAGCTCTAACTCCACTGGGAAGCCACACCTTTCTTCTTTTGCCAGCACCCCTTTCCTTGTTCTTGTCATCAACATTCTTACCAGGTCTTCTATGTGTAGTTGTAGTGGATCTTCTGATTTCTCCTCCTCATTGTATTCCCACATGTAGGAATTGTGCTTGGAGGAAGATTTTGCTCAGTTATTGAATTTGCCTACAAATTAGAAAAGAATTGAAGTTATCAACAAGGTCAGAGCATTTAATCTGCAAAATTGGACAACACTTGTAATATAGGTTCATTGGAGATGTTTCCATGTCTTGTGTCTTCATCTAGTTGACTGCATTATCTTTCATAATGCATCTAATGCATTCCAAAGAAGTGTAATTTAGTTTTAAACCTTTTTTGCTTTCTTCCTCTTTTGGAAAGTGCATCCTTTGAAACAAAAGCCTAGTTTAGAAACTACATATTTCTATAGTGTTATGATCAAATTGACATTAACCATTAACACATATTGGCATGAAGAAATTAAATTGAGTGATTAACTGAACTATTGGTCTGTTAACATTGTGTTGTCTCCAAATGCATCCCCAATTGATTGCCTTTGTTCCTGTCTACTCTGTCATTTAAGCAATTACTTGTTGAAAGCTAAATAAGTAGATCTAGTTGGATGCCAAATAATGCTTAATGTATTCATAATGCTTGTCTAAATTCAATTTATAACATACAAAGATGGATGACATTAACTAACCTGTGGGTTTTCTTGAGCTGGGATGTCAACAAGGCCATTTGCATTTGAATTGGTTTGGTTGTCCTATCATTTAAACATAGTATGTTAAAAAATAATTATATATGCATTAGGATGACATTACTTCTTAACATATATATAAGGTTATCAAAGTGTTGCACTTAGTGCCAATACAATACATGTTGATTTTCTTGTACTGGTATGTTAAAAAATTCACCTCTAGGTGGTTGACTTTGTTGAAATCCTTTGGCTCTTGAATTGTTTAGGTTAGCCTGCTATTTTGGGAAATGAATAAAAAAATATTACATTTACAAGATAGTGATTGCTATTATGCATTTCAGTGGTGCCTTAACTCACTATGGCATTAGCTGGAAATTTAATATAGACATCATGAATAAATGTAAACATAGCACATAGCACTTACTTGTTTCCCATGATATCTTTTATTATGACCTAATGCTCAACATATGCTACAAGTGATCATGACCCCTTTCTTACACATCTTCCCATTAGTGATGCCATTGTTCTCTTCACCTACTTCCTTCCACTTTAGAAGTGTTTTCCTTCCTCTTTTCTTCACTAGTATAGGTGGTATCATGGTATGTTGCTCACTTCTAGGCCAAGAATCCCTGTCATGTGTAGTAGGGCTTAAGGTATGTCCATAAGTGCTAAACTGATCATATTATATATATATCAATTACACTGCATTTACCATGAAATTGTACTTGTTTAGCATCTCATTAGTATGAAATTTCATTCTTTTGTTTAAAACAACCTTTATTTTTATTTTAGGTAGAAAGAAGCTAATTCGAGGATGTTTTGAAGCAAAATGAAGCAAGTAGCTGAATCAAGATTGCACCAGCCTCACAATATGAGTTATGGCAACTCACAACGCCCATTGCCTACACTTACCACTAGTCTGATCAAGCCATGGTAGCATGAGCTCACTAGTAGCAACATAGAAGACATAACAGCCTCACAATGACTGTTGTGAAGTCCATAATGGTTTGTTGTCAAGATACATAACTCCCAAAGACCGAGTCAGGAAGTGACTTAGACCCCTAAGCAACAACTTACTCACAACATGCATCATAATGGCTGTGGTGAGGCCGTGGTGGAGCCGATTACTATAAATACCCTAGTATTCTCTAAATTCAGGGAGACTCTTTGGGCAAAGAACCTAAGGCAGCCGGATTTCTAGAGATCTAAGCGGTGGAAAACGGAGTTTCTTCCATATTCTAATGGATTCCGACAGATTTCTCAAGAGTACATTAACGAGCATCATCGGAGAAGATTGCGCCCGACAGGCATCTTCAAAGATCATCATCAGAGGCGTGTAGTTGACACACGTCATCCGGACAATCTTGGGATCCTATAATCCCAAGCCTTTGGAGAACTATTGGAGAGAGTTAGTCTAGGAATATATTAAAAGCTTATGTATTCTTTATTTGGTCTTGTGGTTCTTTTGTGCTTTGATGCTTTGCTTGTTACGATCCATAAGAACCTAATTCGAGGGGAATTGTATGTCTAGGTCCCTCCATTATTATTTATGAATATTGATTGATTAATATACATGGTTCTAGTTTCGTAATCATTGCATGTTCTTAATTGATTGTTACATGTTGATGTGGATAAGAAGGATATGCCACCATGTTGATTATGCTCATGCCATGATAGATCTATCGATGTTCTAAGAGGTTACTCATAGTTATGTTTCTAGATTAGGGATTGATTGTCCCTTTGGCTTAAGGTCCGATTGGTTTCTTCTCGTGGTATTCCATTACTTAAGACAAACATAGGAGGCTGGGGTGAAAGATATTCCATCTTAAGTTCCTAGTGATTTAGACCTAATCTCCATAGTTTATTGGGGCTAGTAGGCCTTTGAATTCCCTTAGTTCGAACCTAGAACACGATTGACACTTAACGACTATCATAATTAATAATCAAGATGATTATAGTACATACTCCCACCTCCTTCTAAGTGTGCTTAACATTGTCTCCAATTGTATTGTTTAATAGTGTTGTACAAGTAAACTAAAGAAAGAGTATAAATGATTAGGCTATTGATTAAGTGAGAAAAGGAAGTAATAGGAGCCTCTCGTCATTCTTGGGTAAATACGACCCTCGTGTTCATCCATGAGGTATTACTTAACGACTAGTACACTTGTGGTATAACAGACCAATTGTAGTATTAAGTGCATACTTGCATGCTTGACAGGGGCCCGAAAGTGCACAGGTTGTCGAAGTAATAATATACCCTGGTGAGTGGGTAGTCGTATCCACAGGGAATAGGGATTTGAGATACAAGTATTCACTATGTAGCTAATGCGATGTATGGAAAGAAGTCGATAAGTGAGTGCGAAAGAAACTAATAAAAACCAGAATTAAAATAGAATTGTGGAAGGTGAGAGAGTGCAAGTAGGAGTAAAAGAGTAGGACAAGCAATGAGAGAAGATGGGTACCCGGACAAGCTACCCCTAGGACTTATGCTTCTAGTGCAAGACAATGCTATTATACTATCCTATTGATGTTAATTGAGTCGAGGAGATCCTTAAACACACTGTCCCAAACCTAAGGTCAACCGTGACTAACCCCAACACTATGTTCCGGTCATTAGGTTTCACTACGACCCTTGACTCTCGTTGACCTGTCAACTAAGCCCTAGGGGAGTCTATCTACCTAAGCCTCATACTGTGTGGAATTGCTTTAAGTTCTAGAGATTCCTAGTGATTAACCCTGTTCCTATGTGTAGTTCTAACCCTTTGGTCCAGGTGAGAGATCCCTAGTCTAAATTAAGTCCCGGTACTAAGATTCACTTCAACCCTTCACTTTGTTGCTCGCACAACGAAGCCTCAGGGGAGTTTATCTCCTAACACCAAACTCTATCTCGACCGCGTATAAATCATGGAACATGGAGGTAGGGAGAATCACATAGGAGGGGAAAGAGGACGTTCTGCTACCTCACGACTCACCCTCTCAACCTTCTTCAATCCTAAGTAGTCTAACCCTATAGGAGTTGTCACACCTCCAAAGGATAACCTAGGTTGTTCTCAACCCTAGTGTCATGGCTAAGGGAAAACAATAATCAAGAAGAAATTAAGATTGAAACTCAATTTTATTCATCAATAATGGAAGAGCATAATAGCGATGTCAAAGAAACATAATAATCCTAAGGTTTACAAGTCCGAATACCCATAAAGGGTTTAGCTCCTCATGGAGCTATACAAATCCATCAAAATAAGAATGAGAAAACAAATTGAATGCATAGATGAAAACCCCTTTGTGTGCGATGTGGCCGTGATCTTGTGTGGTCGTCGGACGTTGATGTCGACACCGATGACGCGCTCTAAACCTCCACGAAGTCCTCTCCAAACCGTAGCCGCTCCTCTCTAGAAGTTAGGGCAAAGAAGAGCCAAAAAGAGATCCAAAAACAGTCTCCAAAATGGGCTTTTATAACATTGAGTTTCCACACGCCCGTGTGAAGTTGCTGTTTTGCTGATTTTCGATAGACAGTGAACAGTAACTTGCTACAGTATTTTCCTACAGTACTTGCTACATTACTGCTGCTGCAGTAATTGTGCCGAAACGCTCCCAAATTCGTCGTTCTTCATTGAGGCCGTTGAATTGGGCACACAATCAACGGTAGATTGTGCCGATTGATTCAAATCTCCTAATTGGTGAAGTTCTCCTTGTTAGAACGAGCTAGACTTATTGTGAATGTGACTGCCTTTGTGCCTCTCCAAAGGAGGTTGACACACACTCACAAGTCTATGCTCATGCCTTGTTCCTTGCTTGGTCTGAAAATCTCCCCAACAATGGCGAACATGATCTAAGTTCGTTCCTTTTCTCCAATTTACCTTCACAACCCTACGATGCACAAAAGTAAAAAAATGCACACTTTTTAGTGATAAAATCTGATTAAATCAATGCTCATTGCAAGATAATAACACTTCGCATTACTATAACACGAACACTTATCAATGCTTATATATTTGCATAATTTACACACTCATAACCCGTCTGTCAATGGGAGGAATTGTTTTTCAAGTAATCATATACCCCTTTAGACATTCCTACCAACGTATCCATTGCTCAATCAAATGCATTTGGGTAGGTTGCCTTAGCACAAGTCCACATCTGGTCCTTAAGTGCTTTTCCTCTAATGGTTTTCCTAAAATCAGTGTGGATGCGTCTTACAGAAAACCTATGTTTATTGTTAGGAAACAACTCATCAATTGCATTAATTAAACCCTAGTTGGACACCATCATTACCCACAACAGAAGTGTTTATATATAAAAAAAAGTGCATGTCCTAATTCAACTCAAATCAAAATTTTAAAATCACATATAGCCAAATCATAATGGAATTAAGACAATATATGTTTAAGATAAATAAATTTCATAATATTTGGATACATTCAAGGTCAACAGAGAGCACATAGCTTGAGTCGATCTAAAAATATTCAAATCGCAAGATTAGCCAAAATTACAGATCTCGAGACGATCTTAAAATAGACAAACCCCAAGATCAGTCGAGAGCACATATCTCAAGACAATCTAAAATATTCAACTTCCTAGATCAACCAAGAGCACAGATCTTGAGGCGATCTAAAATATATAAATCCCAGAATAAGCCTAAAGCAAAGACCTCGAGGTGATTTAAAATACATAAATCCCAAAATCAAGCGAGAACACATATTTCGAGGCGATCTAAAATATACAAACCTCAAGATCAACCAAAAACACATATCTCAAGGCTATCTAAAAAAAATTCAAATCTCAAGATCAGCTGAGAGCACACATCTAGAGGTGATCTAAAATACACAAATCCCAAGATCAGCCGAGAGCACATACTTCGAGGCGATATAAAAATATTTAAATCCAAGATTAATCGAGAGCACAGATCTCGAGATGATCTAAATATATTCAAATCACGAGATTAAATATGAATATAAATCACAAGGCAAATATAATAATAATAATAATAATAATAATAATAATAATAATAATAATAATAATAATAATAATAATAATAAAATAAATAAATAAATAAATAAATCAAATTAGATAAAAATATAAATTAAAATAAACAAATCATATTACATAAACAAAATAATAATGTATAATAAGAATAATAAAATAAAATAATCAATCCTAAAATAAATAAATAAATAAATACAATAAAATTAAAAAAATTAGATATATATAATAAAATTAGATAGAGATAAAGACAAAGATAATTTATTATTAGGGAAAATTACTGTTTACCCCCAGAAATTTCAAAACTTCCTAGATAGCTCTGTAAGTTTTGAATACCCCAGACAACCTTTCCGTTATTGTTTCACTTCCTTTTTGCCCTCTGTAGGTCACTCGGACTGGGTCCATGTTGTGAAATTCCATCGTTGCCTTTGAAAATGGTGGGAAAAAGCCACCCAATCACATCAAGTCAAACCTTTTTGCATTCCTTTTTGCTTTTTCTAAAACAAACTTTGGAAGACTTATATCACCTTGGATTGTTGAAGTTTTTCAATTCCTCCCCATTTGGTGTGTTCGATTAGAGTTCTGTCGATTGCTCATTAAGGTCACATTCTCTTCCTCACCCTCACCTAGATCACCCTGCGAGAGAGAATAATAATTTATTTTTATGTAAGTTTACTATGAAGAGTATTTGTGTTATTGCTAGATACAAAGAGGAGGGACGAGTGCTAGTATTCACAATGCTGACTTCTTAGGAATCAGTGTTAGATATATGAGCCATGGGGTCTCGATGTTTCCCGTGTCAGGGTGAAGTTTATCACACCCGATACACATAAAACGGTTTGTCCAACAGAAAACGAGATTGACATCTAACGCATGTGTTACCTGTACGCCCTTTTCAAATGCGCTACAGTCAATCTCGTGGTTGAGACAGATGTGTGCCATTGTCTCTTCCTACTGACAATGATTTCATCTAATTAGAAAGTTCTTCTTCTTTATGTTTACATAGTTGTCCAACTTAATTATTGATAATTATCCCAGTTTCCACCTAAAATTATATGTTTTCACTTAATTATTCCAATTTATGCTTAAAACTTATGTTTTTGCTTTGTTATCAATATCCTAGTTTTTGCTTAAAAATATCTAGTTTCTGTTTTAAATGTTATGTTCCCGTTTAAAGTTATCGAGTTTCTACTTAAAATTTTTTCTCGTTGTAAAGGTCTTGGATTTAGCAGGTATTCGGATTTTGCGAACGTATCCGTTCCACCTCAAGGCGACCCTAACGGTGTGGCAGGCCATTCTTCCTCGTCAAATCAATCTGAAGTGTTGTTATTGGATATCGGATAATGTTTTCTAGGCGCTGACCATTTCAAAGATGTACTTTAGAATTTTGCAATCAAGCGGAATTTTGCTTCAATTCATAAAAAATGAAATACACCAGGTGACTATAGAATGCACTGCTATTGGTTGTCAGTGGTACCTTCATGAATCAAAGGAATACAATAAAAATACTTTCAAAATCAAGACGATGCACCTGTCACACACTTGTGGTGTTGGAATTGGCTCAGTGTCACATTCGAAACTGTTCAAAAAATTGGTAAGTGCATGAGTGATTCAGAAGGTTAAGGACCGGGCCTTATACATGGCTATCGATATTCAGAAGGACATATTACGGGAACATGATGTCCACCTTCCATGCAAGCAAGCTTGGTTGGGTAAAGAGTATGCCCTGGTGATCCTCGACAGCAGCGAGGTCTCTAGCTACAATTTGTTTCTTTGGTACGTGGATAAGTTGGTTGAGACAAACCTCGACAACATTACGATTGTGGAAAAAGATGGTGAGCATTTTAAACATGCATTCTTTTCTTTCCGTGCGTGTATCATAGGATTCAAGAGGGGTTTCCGCTGCTGTTTCTCGATGTTACCCATCTTATTGGAAAATATCAGGGTACTCTATTGGGTACCACATGAAAAGATGGTACCAGTGGTTTGTTCCTCGCGGCCTTCGGTATTGTCAACAACAAGACCGATGCCAATTAGACGTGGTTTATTTCCGAATTAGATGATACTTTACATGATAATGGAGATTATGAAGAGATTATTACATTTGTGTCGGATAGGTCTAAGGGCTTTGTGAATGCCATTGCAAAGGTCTTCCCTTCTTGCCCATATGCATACTGCCTTTGACACTTGGAGGTCAATTTTATGAAAGACAATGTTAGACTTGGGAAGGCATTGAAGGAGGAGTGTTGGTCCATATACTTTCGTATTGCATATGCATCCACGGCTAAAGAATTTGATGATTCGGTGAGTGAACTGCAGGACACAACACCCGATGCCTATCACTGGTTGCTTCATAAATCAGATATGTTACATTAGTCAAATTATTTGTTCAGAGGTGAATGTTAGGGCTAGATGTTTTCAAATGTTGTTGAGTATTTCAATGCGTGGATCAAAGATGCTTGGCATTTACTGGTGACGAAAATGATCGACTCCATATGTTATTTGAATGTTGATTTTATTTAACGCTTAATAATGGTTGTTATCATTTAAACCTGTTTGTTTCTATTTAAATATCAGGGTCTTCGCTTAATTGTGTGTTGTTATCATTTAAATATGTTTATTTATGTTTAAATTTCAGTGTCTTAGCTACATAATGACTTATAATGTTTAACTATACGTGTTCTACGTCATACAGGTTCAAGCTAATGTGCATGTTATGCATCCACAATAAGCAAGCGAACAAATGGCAGACCTATTTATACCCTGATATACATAAGAAAGTAAAGGGTCTTGTTGCGGAAAGCCAAAATTTTCATGTTGGTCATTATGTTGATGACTGTTATGAAGTAATTGACCAGTACAGCAACTCCATAGATCTATTGGGTAAAATTTGTTCATGTTGTAGGTGGAAAGTTTATGGTATCCCGTGCAAACATGCTTGCGCTGCAATAATGCATACAAACATGAATGTTCAACGATTTATTAGCGGCTACTTCATTGTCGACAATTACAAATAGGCGTATAAGGAAGGTATTTTCCTCATACCCGACCATGACAAGACTACGGACGACAATCGAGAACTTCGTTTGTGCCCGCCTGTGAAAAGAAGGCAACGTGGCCATCCTAGACAGAAGAGGATCGAGTAGCAAGTGTCCGAGGTCTGCGAGTTACATTGCATTCGCTGCCACATGTCCGGTCATAATCGTAGACCTTGCAATGAAATTGTCACCGACTAGGCATTGATGACAATTTAGACTCGTTACATATGTTCATTACAACCTATCACATAATACTGTAAATAAACACAAATTTAAATAGAAATGATGATATTTATGTGCCACTCGTACATCTTTAAATAGAGATATTGATTCTTAAATAGAAACATTAATACTTAAACAGAAACATTGATATTTAAAAAGAAAAAATGATATTTACCTGACAAATTTAACCTGGGTGTCTTAGAGGGAAGAGGCTCGAGACGCAAGCATTTGAGTTACATTAGTTATGAAATCATTCTTATATATAAACACAACTTTAATAGAAATGACGATATTTACATGAGACTCGTATATCTTTAAATAGAAACAATGATATTTAAGCAATGTTTTAAACGTAAATGCAATATATTAAATAGAAACATTGATAGTTAAACAAAGACAGCCAAGCATAAAGACATGCGTAATTTATTACATGGAGACAACAATATTTACATGAAAAATTAAATAAGTTAGTGGAAACGAATTTAGGTTAGCATGAGAGTACATTATAACGACAAGAAAACTTATTGTGTTTGCACCCTAGTTGATGTATCAGCTTTGTCACTAATAATGGTTGTGCTTCCTTGCAAAAGTATGCGTGTAACATACTTTAGTCTTAAATAAGGAATGTCAATATGCGATAGCCGTAGCTTTTCATCATCAATTAATTGCTTAATAAACCGCATGATATACACAGCGCAGTCGACACTTCCTCGTTTTTATCTTGGAGTGTCCCTGTCGTAAATTAGGAGATACGAGGTCGTCACCATCTAGCCAAACTCCACCTCGACGTAATTGTCGAATAGCTTCCGTTGTCAAGAAATATAATTTGAAGTTAGAATTCTGATTAAGAAACTACGATGTGTATGCTCTATTTAGCATGTAATTTACCATGTCGATAGCATCTCGATTGTACTCCTCACTCTCACATGAAGAGTAATGTCTGTACTCTTGTTTTTCATTATCCAGAACAAGAACATGGAAATGGCCATTAAGGATTACTGGCAGAATGACAATGACAACATAATGCAAGTTACGAGCAGCATCGTCGATCATAGTGAGAGTCATCTTAGATGCGTCTTCCTGTTTGGACATAAATAATGCCAATGGCCGCTTGATGGAAGCGCGCTTCTTGTACGGATATGGTACTCTCTTCAGTGACTTCTAAATTATGCATACAAATACGTCCATGGCATCATCTGTAACCATTTCCTTCCCATCTAGCAACGTGAACATACTAGCTCATGTTGTGTTAACAAAATCATTCTTCCAGACAATAGTCCTGATGTTAAATGGCAACACATATATTTAAATAATAACATAAATACTTAAACGAAAACTAATTTTCTTACATGGTAACACATATATTGAAATGATAACATAAATATTTAAGCATAAACTACTTCTCTTAAATCGTAACACATATTTAAATTATAATATAAATACTTCATACTTACGAGTCTATCTAGCAGTTCAGGAATATCCTTATTATCTCTTGCTCGAATTTGTCAAGGTGCGTGTATCCGACGTACATTTTCTTCTTGGGAAGAAAATTCTTCCGCACATCGTCATAATGTTGATTTGCAAGGATTGTACTGTCCATGTCAGTAATCGTTGTTTCTTCATTGACGTTTCTTTACCCTTCATTAGCAGCATCTTTCAGTTGTGAGTTATCACTACAGGGTTCATCACCAGGAATAGCTGAGACATCTTTGACTCCAAATAACCGTCCTTTGGGTGATGTTGTTAACGATTGTTGGTGTTTTGTGCTTGGTGCACAAATTGTTTCCTATTGATCCAACAATGGTTCGCTGGCAGTAGTTGCTGCTTTGTGTTGGTGTGGGATTGTGTCTTCCTTCGATACCGCACTATCATCTGCCTATTCCACCGAGACATGGATTTCATTGGCAAGAGATTCAATGATCTTGTCAACATCGGCTGTGATGACATCACCAACCAGAGACATATCCGCAGGAGGTTTGTCTACTACAGGTGGAGATACTATTGGGGTAATTTCCTCAGACGGTGCCCTTGTATCTGGCCGATAGACCCGGATAGTACTATTGTTGTTTCAATGTCTACTGGCGGAGGGAGAGACATTGTTGATTTTCTTCTCGTCTCAAGCCTCTTCCAATGCGGGCCTCTTCGGATGGTCATCCCAATAACGCTTGGGCCACATCAGTTGCATTTGGGCTATTCCCAGTATAACCGGTATCGGGTACTTCATTTGTTGGTAGGGACGTAGTATTCAACTGTGAACATCCTTCCAACGCCTCGACAAGAGCAACAAGCTAGGGGAGCTCTTTTGTCAGTATTTCGCATGACTGCAACAAACGTGCAATGACGTCATTGGCCGTTACCCTTGGGGATGGTGGGGGACTTGTCCTATGCCGAGAAGTGCGAGCGTGTGTTGCGCTGGAAGAAGGGGAACGGCGTCGAATGCGCCTTGAAAGGTTGGCCTCTCATCTTTCTTTTGAGGCAGTAGTGCGAGAGCAATGTCAACTTAAACAACACAATCTCAGTGAAATCCCTCAACTTAAACAATAACCAATGTTGTTAAACATAAAACAAATATTATTAAATGGTAACCTATAAAATTAAAAAATAACCAACAGTGTTAAACACTAGACATTTTTTTAGATAGAAAACACTATTATTAAATGATAACAAGTAAACTTAAATAGAAACAAGTTTTGTATACAAAAATGTCACTTCAGACAAATGTTAACGTACAATGTGAAATTGTAACACACATTGTTAATGATTTATTACCTTCTTTCTTTCAAGAGATGAAAACATGGGTCCTATTGATGCTTGCTTCCGATAACTATTTTCACTATAGCAAAATATTCTTGTGGTCTTACCAAAACGGAGCTTCTTGCCAGTGCCGGTGAGCTCATAAAACCATATGCTCAGTGTGACCGCGCAACCTTTAAGGTATCCCTTGTTGGTCTTCTTCCCAGCGCATCTTGCTTGCACTCGAGCAACCATTTGTGAAATGTCCTCCACAAGCCTCTTATACGTCGCCTGCACCCATGCATATCATCCTATGGCAGGTAGGTCATTTACATAATCAACAATCTAATTTGGCACCGAGCATGAGTGTTTAGGAAGAGGATAGTACTCATGAGGTACACCATAAGGAGTTTTACAAAATTTTCTTCTTCTCCCCTCTACCAAACAATCTAGTCAAGTGTTCTCTTCATGTAGTCTCTGTGTCTTTCGTAGGTTTTCGATAAATACTTGACTTCAAAAGATGTGTGTTTTTTTCTTTTGAAATACAGTTGCGTCTCCATCACATCATAGGCCAAGGATGAGAGCCACATCTTCAGACTTGAAACTCAGCAGGCTTGCTTGGATCCTGAATTTATTGGTGCGGTCATCATACCTTTGTAACAGAGAATCAAGAAGGGCCCTCTCTTGGAATACAGGTTTAATTTCAGTGAATGATGCAAACATTGTCCTTCAAATGATCTCCCAATGTCGTCTACTCATGTGGACTTTCAATTCAGCCAAAGTCTCCACTACCGATGTCAAGTAGCATTGCCCATTAACTAGGTTTACCACCATAAGCACAAGCCTACGACAAGAGCAATACATTAAGCAGTATTCTTAAGCGAGAAGCTATGTTTTTAAATGGAAAACTCATTTTCTTAAACGGAAAATTCATTTGTTAAACTGATACTATTAAACACTACATAATGCAACCATAACAAATTAAAGGGGAAATATACATTATAAACATTACACAGCACAATGAAGAACTCACACATATGAGATTGCATAACAATAAAAAAATCTATTCAAAACTCTTAAATGGGAAGCTATTTTTTTAAATGGAAAACTCATTTCTTAAAAGGAGAGCTCATTTCTTACACTGATAATATTAAACACTACATGATGTAACCATATCAAATTAAAAGGGAAACATACATTATAAACATTACACAACACAATTAGATTGCATAACAATCGAAAAAATCTCCTTCCGCACAACATTATCACTTTTGATTGTATACACAAACAAAAATGGAAAAAAACAAAACCCTAGCCGAGAAATCTCCCTACAAACCACAATATCATCCAATAATCACACCATAAAACCAAAAAAATCTATCTTTCTGATAGAATACTTTACAAATCAAACGGGCAAAAACCACACAAAATGTAAAAAAAAAAAAAAAAAAAAAAACTGCACAACTTCTTCAACGTCTTCCACCACTCCTCAATACATTAGAACACAAACAGATGAAATGTTGAACAGTTGAGCGTGAGTTCTCCTTCGAGGCAATGGTGGAAAGAAATTCCAGTCCTTCACAAGATGTCCAACAATGACAACTTTGGAAAGGAAAAAGCTAAAGAGGTGAAGAGAGCAAATAGCCGGAGCTAGTAATGGTGTTCACTCGGGATTACACAAAAAAAACCGCTCCTCTAAAAGGGGAAAAATCATTGCAGCCAAGGGCATTATGGTCAAATCATGTCACACTTGCCACAACTTCCTACGTAAGGGACAATTTCATCCAAAAAATTCAAAACTAACATTGTCAATTACCGTTACATGCTTGGGGGGTTTGAAAACCACTGTATTAAAAAAGAAGGGCTTTTCATGGATACTCAAATTTAGGGGGACAATTTGTGTATATTGCAAATTTTGGAGGTGTTTTTGGCAATTTACTGTAATAATAATAATAATAAAAATAAATCATAACAAATAATATATATATATATATATATATATATATATATATATATATATATATATATATATATATAATAATAATAATAATAATAATAATAATAAAATTGATAAAAAAATATGTATATAAAAAAATCATCAAATCAGATAAAAAATATATACATAACCACTCCATGGCTAGTACAACCACCTATGATCAACATGGAAAGGCTTTAAAAGAGGAGGGCAAGGGGAAAAAATAAAGGAAGATCAGAAGAAGGAAGAAGAAGGAAAAAGAGGACCAGCCAAAGGAGGAGAAGAAAGAAGAAATAAAAAGAGGTTCTTGTTTCTCTCTACCAATATATATATATATGCCATTGCCAATGTTGCTGCCATCGCCGCTGTCACCGTCGCCACTACTGCTGCTGCTGCTACTGACGTTGTCGCTCTACAAGATGGAAGAGGGAGGCTAAGAGCATCGATTTGAATAATCCATACAGACATTTGCTTCACCTACGCAAAGATGTTTCTACATGTTCTCAATCCAAATAATGAGATGCTGAACAAGTCGCCAGTGTTACATATGACCATCAACGCAGCCGAAGGCCTTCAAGATATTCTCAAGAACAAGATGCTTCTTGGGGATGCTAAAGATATCATTCTCAAAAAAGATTAGAACACTCTATGGAAGGAATGCAAATCCAAAACCCTACGACCATCATGATCAAGAGGACAAAGGTGCTGCAGGTCAGGCTCAATAAGATATCTACGGGAGATATATAGTGGTATTAAAGCTGCAGTCATAAGGTCTCCGCCCACTATTTGAAAATATAAAGAAGAATGATCCGCCCCCTCTTTGAAAATCTAAAGAAGAAAGATCTGCCCCTTCTTTCAAAATCTAAAGAAGCAAGAAGAAGAAGAAGAAGAAGAAGAAGAAGAAGAAGAAGAAGAAGAAGAAAAATAAGAAAAAGAAAACAGAGATGCTGCAGATCAGTCTCAGCAAGATACCTTCGGGAGATATATGGTGGTGCTAGAGTTGCAGTCGCGAGGTCTCCACCCTCTTTTTGAAATATAAAGAAGAAGAAAAAGAAGAAGAAGACGAAGAAGAAGAAGATAAAGATACTGCAGATCAAACTCAACAACATATCTCCAGGAGATATATGGCTGTGCTAGTGCTGCAGTCATGAGTTCTCCATCCTTTCTTTGAAAATCTGAAGAAGAAAGATACGCCCCCTCTTTGAAAATCTAAAGAAGAAAGAAGAAGAAGAAGATGAAGAAGAAGAAGAGTTGTTGGTCATAGAGTTCATCTTATCATGGTGACCGTGCTTGGAGAAAGATATGGGAGTAAGACGAGGAAGTAGTACCCTATAGTCCTAGCAGCAGTGGGTATGATGATCATCTAGTGGCTTAGAAGGATGATAATGGTGTAACCTTACAAGATGACTTGGTTCCGCGAAAATAGCATGATTGAGGATGATGTCATACGTTTCATGAAGAAAGCTATGAAAGGAAGCAAATGATCAAGGATCAGGGTGCTCTGCTGTTCATTGGGTTTTATCGGGATCGAAATGGAGGTACCCACTGAAATCGGGAGTCAAATTGAAGAAGGAGAAGCAGTAAATGGCTCGAGAGAAATCTAGTTCTTTGGCTATAAGGAGGGAAGGCCCTAAACAGAAGTTAGCAAGAGTGTGATGATCTATGTATCCAGGTCTTCAAGTCAATGGAGGTTCAATGTTCTGTCATCTGTGTCTTATTGGCTAATACAGATCAAACTATCATAATCAATTGGAAAATACTCAATCTCACTTGGTTTCTTCTGTTAGTGTAAGCCCTAACCCAAATACATTGTATGAACTCTTATTTTTTCGATAATTATTGTGAGGCATCGTTTTAGCTATTATTATTTCTGTGCATAGTTAATAAGATAAAATATCCTTGAATATTGGTTCTACTTAATTTATCAAATGCGTGATTTGGATAGTAAAACCTTGAAGCATAAACTAGAACAATATTCTAAATGTCCCTAGTCGATTATTTTCATGGGAATGAAAATAAATTAAGACTAGTATGTCTTTCGTGAGATGGCCTCGTTTTATGGGTCATAGGATATGGAATATCAATCAAAGGACATAGATACATGTTAGGGAACAGTGTACCTGGATCGATTCGCTCTTGAGAATACTATATGGTTGTAAAGTCATAAGTGTTTTTCTCATGCGATTCTTGTACTCGAATACTTTGACCTGAAATCACTGTGGATCTTGGATGAATCCTTACATGCTTTGACTTACGCCTAACGTCATTCGTAACTGAGTGGTAAGTAAGGGTATGATTGGGCATGTCACGATTCATGCTGAGAGACATGAGTGAAGTGAAGGGATTGTCACTCTATATAGAGAGAGTGAATATCACCGGCCACTTGACTAGTGAGACTGAGTAGTGCGTGGCCACGCCCAAGGGAAATGATAAGAGTTATCATTTACTTGACCTAGTCAGTTCACTAAGAGATCAAGAAATTAATTAGCATTAAAATAACGGTGATTTGCTCCATGCCTTATGCTAATTAAGATATTCAGTGGAAAATGATTGTATAAGGTTGCGATAGGTTCCGTTAATTCTCAAAATTGACCTTCATTTAATATTGGGTAATCGTATTATCTTGCTAGAAAATAATTATGATTTATGAGCGTTAAAATTGTTTAAGCTCATTGCCAATGTTAAATGGACCTACAGGATCGTACACTAAGAATGCCGGGATCAAGGTTCAGTATTTGTTACTTATTGGACCACCTATTTAGGTTTTTGGTGAAAAAACTAAATTAGGTGGAGCGAATAGCTTATTTGGGTTGGGTCTTATTAAGTGTTGATCCAATCTAATCAATTTGGTTAATTAAAATGGTTTAATTAATCAAGTAAAGAAGAGATTCCTAATTAAAATGGTTTAATTAATCAAGTGAAGGGTTTTTTTTTGTAAATTAAGGTCTTGGATTTCCAATATAAATAGATGATCTAACCCTAATATGCTATAGAGAGAAAAATAGAGTCATTGAGAGATTGTCTCTCAAGAAACCCTAGTCGCCACCTACTCTTCTCCCTTGGCCGCCGCCGTCAGATCCCGCTATCGCCACATCTATGATGGGCGCCGCGCGACACGCTAAAGAGTGAGCACGCGACTCCCCTGCCGCAAGTGTACAGGTCGTCAAGTAATAACCTCTCACGCGAGCATGAGAGGGTCGTATTCCCAAGGGCCCCAAGATTTGCAATTACTTCCGTAGTGTAGCCTTAATCCGGATGTCGACTAACCCGGAACCTCCGTAGTGTAGCCCTAATCCAGTACAGGTTCCTCTATTTAGACGATACCCCTACGATGTCATTGGGAATAGGGAGTCTTGGTTAGGGTTATTCTTATGCGTGCTTTCGATTAAAACAATACTAACCACTCGGGGAGCTACCGGCACCAGGAACCTCCGGTGTACTGGCACATTGAATCCCCCTTCAATCATTGTGTGACCTAATACATGCAAGCATCCCGTCATACATATACAATTCATGAATCAAAACCTACGGAATCCATCCATTGTAGGTTGAACATCAAAACAATAGATTGAAACTAACAAACAAGCCAACAATAATTTATAAACAATTATCATCATCCATACAAGTTCTCCTCCCAAGGTTCACCGGAGGCCGGTGGCCTTGGGAGTCTAGTTCCACATCAAAAGAGAGAACAAAAAAAATAATCAATGAAAATGCTCATAAGAAACTCCCTCAGATGTAGGCTAGAAGGCGGTGATGAAGGCTAGCTGGATCCGCGCCGATCAAGCTCCGTGATGACAACCTTGACTGCTTTCTTCTTTCTACCTTGAGTTTTGCTCTTCAAATCGCCTCTCCAATCCAATGATGACGATGGAGAATGATGGAGATGATGGTGGAGAATGGAGGAGATGCTGGTGGAGAAGGGTGGAGAAAATGGTGGCCAAAGACAAGCACTTTCAAGCCCTAGAAAGCCCTTAAATAACCGAATACATGTGTTCAGCCCGAGTGTGTGCGGGTACTGTGCGGGCCCGCATAGTGCCTGCACACTCTTCTGTCTTCTCTGTGTGGGGCCGAACAGTGCCCGCACACTGCTACAATCCGGTGCTATAGTAAATGCCTACAGTACCGGCCCGAAAATCCACTCTTTTATTGCCCAAAACATGAGGATGCGTGTGAGCTTCAATAAATTCTTCAATCTATGCCAAAACAAAGCTCATTCATGCACTAGATGATCATTCGATGTCCTGAAACAATAATAACAAATAAAACACGTAAAGGGCATCGGAGTCAAACAAAAATGTATGAAAGTGTATAAAATATACATAATAAAAGTGATGTATTTAGATACTTATCAGCCTACAACCTTTTTTCTCTTGAATCTCGGGTGCTTGCTATTTGAACCAAGAAACAAGTGTTGTTTTTTGAGGTACTAGCATACCTGCTTGATTCCTAGAGGCTTTCGTGTGTACTTGATTATAGAGGGTAGTCGCGATTCGCAATCCTTTTCCGATTTCAGAGAAACAAGGGTACGTTAAGAATTGTCATCAAAGGAAAGGTATAACATTTAATTATCTATTTATTTAGAATTTAATCCTAGTTCTGGCATGCATTAGGGTTTTATCATGATTGCTTGCCATTAAAATTTTGTTATCCGCTGCATATTGGCATATATTTTCACGTGATAATTCCCTTGTTAGAGTGATAAGATCCAACAGTGGTATCAGAGCCAGGTTTTGCATGCCTATAGGATTAGATGTTAGATCTATGCATAATGTTATTTTGATTGACATTGCATGCCAATAGAATAGGATGATAGATCTGTTTTCTGTTAATTTTGTTAATATGATTAACTAGTTAATATTTTCTAATATGATTAGGAAATAATTGATCATCCTTATTAGATCTTTATTCTGTTAATTTTGTTTATCTGATTAACTAATTAATATTTCCTAGTATGATTAGGAAATAATTGATCATGCTTATTTTTAGAAAGATTTTATTTCCTATATGCAAATCTTGATTTGATTAGGATTTTAAAATTTGTTATATATATATTTTAGGCCATACGTCCATTTTTAAGTTTATAAAATTGTTTTCTTAGGCTTATTTTGGTATGTGCCATATATATATATATATGTGCTCTTATGGTATGATTGTTTTATAGTTTTTGGTATAACTGTTATGTCTTAAACATTAAAATTCTATGTAAGGAATTAATTAGTTTGATTGATGGCACAAATAAACTAATAATGAGTTTTAGGGCTTTCAAGAATATTTGATTTGATGAAGTAGATCAAAGGGTTTGATCGTTTGGGTTAACACCCAAGCCCGTCACTGGGTTAGTTCTTAAAACCTAAACATGCAATTCCTGTATGGCTTAAATTAAAAGTTAATTAAAATTTGGATTCCATGTCTTTCTTGCTTGGTTTATTTAATATGCGTATGATGAATGTTGGTTGGTTCGTTCATGGGCCTTAGCTGTTTAAACGGTCTGCGTGTCGTTTTATTTTATACGGCCTTCGAGTCGCTATATTTTTGTGTACGGCCTGCGTGTCGTCATTAATTTTATTTTTTATTTTATAAAAATTAAAGACAGGACGACTTGATGAAGACGAAGCCCCAAAGGTTGGTGGGAGAGCTCATCGTGGTACAACCAGAAGAGGAACCTACCGGAGATAGTCTCTAGCCTTAGGATTTTCTGGCCCATGAATGTCACATTTATTTATGTTTTTTTATTTATTCCTTTCATATGTTTTGGATGAATGGAATTTCGCTATTGCCATGTAAGCCGTAATTAATCCCAACAATAGTAAGTCATGAAAATGCCTTCCCTTACTCGAAATTTGTCAAGGCATCGATCATCGAAATGCTAGTCATACCAAAGCTGAGCATGTGAGATTATCTTTGTGAGGCAAGTGTTGGGATAATGGTTATGGCCAACACTCGAGTCAAGGTTTGACTTAACATGGGTAGTGGGACGGTCTTAGCCCTAGTCATTGAAAAGATTGGGGTGTGCTTTAACACTAAATGTTAACCCCATTATATCCAAGAATCACATGTGATGTGATTGGAAAGAGTTCCTACCTAAATAACCTAGTCTTGGGTGTACAAGCTCAGCTTGACCAAGATGAAGTGAAATATGGATCTTGGCCCTCAATAAATCACTAACAACAAATTATTTACATTGGGATATTAATTCGTAATTGTGGGAAAAATTTTTAAGACCTTATAACTGAATCTTGCTTTTAATTCTGTGTAGATCATAATGACAACCAATAATGTAAATCCACAAAATTTTTCATTGCGATCTGTTCTTGAGAAGGACAAGCTCAATGGAACCAATTTTCCTTGATTGGTCTCGAAACTTGAGAATTGTTCTTAGGCAAGAAGGGAAATTGGAATCCATTGAGAAACCGTTGCCTGAAGCATCGGCAAGGAACGCTACGGCTGCTATTAAAGAGGCATTCGACAAGTCAAAGAATGACTCTAATGATGTTACCTGTCTCATGCTGGCCACCATGAGTCCAGAATTGCAAAAGCAGTTCTTGGATATGGAGGCCTATGATATTATGGTGCATCTTAAGGAAATGTTCTAAGAACAAGCCATGCATGAAAGGTTCATGACCACAAAAGCGTTGACCTTATGTAGGATGGCTCAGGGTACTTCGGTAAGTGCCCATGTACTCAAGATGAAGGGGTATATTAATATGCTCGAGAAACTTAGTGCGCTAATCCAAAAGGAACTTGCGGTGGACCTTATGTTATGGTCCTTGCCAGATAGTTATGATCAATTTGTCATGAACTATAACATGCATGGTATGGATAAGACACTTACTGAGCTACATGGGATGCTTAAAAATGCTGAGCAGAGTATCAAGAAATCCATCCCAGTGCTTATGGTACAAAAAGACAAAGGAAAGGGAGGAAAGTAGAAAGGTAAATGTTACGACCTGACCCACGGGCTCACGGGATGCGACAACCACCGCGATAATCCTGAGGAGGGATGCTCCGCCACTCAACCCTCGAGACAGCGCAAGGCTGAACAACAACTTGGAATTCACAATATTTAACACAAATATACAGGAGAGAGACACAGCGATACACAGCTAGAACAACAACAACGACACTAATATACAACAGTAAACAAGATCAAAAAGTGCATAGGGAAGCTATAACAACAATAACAAGTCTTAATACATCAGAGTTTGAAAGTTGGGATAGATACAAAACATGTAACAAGGTTCACTACAAACTAGTGGATCCATGACACAAAAATAAACATACCTGAAACAAAAAAGATACACAGAAGATAGAGCAGCAACAAATGGCAAGCACAATGCGCACCGCTTCACCTACTACCTGCAACAGTCTAGGAGAAGAAAGAGGGGTGAGCAACTAGCGTTACTCAGTGAGGGGAGACTAGCACAACCTCACCAGAAAACACCAATAACAAGAATAATAATAAAGCATCAAGATAAGCATTTTACCAAAAACAAGATAATTACTTAGAACATAAAAGTATATGATAGCAAACTTAACATAGCATAAAAAAGTATATGATAGCAAACTTAACAAGATAATAATAACCTCAACTCTTAAAACTCAAAATAATATGCACATCGACAATTCGATAAGAAATGCAAATATCAAAGAAGTATTGCCAAATTGAATTTACGGGAGACTGTCCCCCGAGGAGAAACAGCTGGGCTTCGCCCCCTCACCATAAATTCAAGATGACAACAACAGAGAAATAGAACAGGTTAAATATCGAATTTAATACAAGAAACACCAGTTCGAGAATACTCAACTCTTGAGTCAAGTTAACATTGCGGGAGACTGTTCTCCTAGAAGTAACAATTGGTCTTCGCCCCCTCACCACAAGTTTGAAACGACCCAAGGTAAGTAACTCTACAGAAATAAATCTCTAACACAGTATAAAAACAATACCCAATAACTCACGCAGCATCAAGTGGTCTAGAAACATCCCTTAGCCTTCGCCGTGGCCACGGTAAGGTTCAGGGCCGTCAAGGTGCTAATGGCTTTGACGTTGACCCATCGGTTCACTGGTTGGTGACTCCGGCTACCCGATGAATATCCAGTCAGGGCTCTCCACTCCCATCTGAACTGGCCCTCGTAATAAATAATCCAGTCTACCACGCCAACTCAACAGGCTGGCTGTGGAGACCGCCTACCGTAGTAAGGCATCACCACACAAACCCATCAAATAAACACAAAACCACATGAAGCACAAAAGGCAACGATTACTCAACAGCAACAACACCTCCACATTCCGACGAGGAAACAATAGAAACACAAGGGAAAATAAGCAAATCCCAATACAAGGAAAATCGTGGAAAACCTCAACAAATTCCAAAATAAGTTCCAAATTTTAGAATTCTCAAACCCCCAATAATTTCATAACAAATCCTAAGTTTAACACAAACAAGTGTTTCACAACCTCAATGAAGTGATAATCCAACACAACTCGAACATTTGCAAATCAAATTACCAAATAATACATTCAAGATCAAATCAATAATAATTATCATTCACTAGAATGCCAAACAAGTATAAGTTAAGAAAACATTTCTTAAAACATGATATGAGTGCATATGAATGTAATATAAGTGTGTGTGTTTGAATTATATCTAGCTATCGGCATTCATCTAATAAGGCAGTGCATAAATATCCCACTCACTGAATTGGCAATTTGTCTCCCTCGTAAGCTACTCCTCGGCTACTCCCTTGCCTCGAGCCAACGCATCTTCTCCTTGCCAAAGCACCACAAAGAACCAATGTTAGCACAAGCAACACAAGGAAACCCTAGGTTTCCCCCTACCAACAACCCTAACCAGCTCTAGGGTTTGCTCCACTAACCCTAGAGGCTACCAAAGAGGTTCTAAGGTTTTAAAGCTCCTCTCTAATCCAAGGAAGCAAAGAAAACAAGAACAACCCACCGGAGCTACAGTAGCTCCAAGAACAAGGAAGAAGGCCACTCAAAGGAGAAAAAATGAGGTGAAAAGAGTTAAGTCGGGTTTAAAAAGTGTAAACACGACGAGTTGTGTGGTCGGTGTGCTGCCCCGCGCAGTGGCCGCACACCCTTCAGCCTGGGGTGTTCGGCCAGTGTGCAGCCACGCACACCCCTCTGCCAGGGGTGTGCACACACTGTGCGGCCCCATACACAGGCTGCACAGGCCACAAAATGGCATGTGCGGGCTGTGTACAGCCCGCACACCCCTTGTGCGGCCTGTACACGGCCCGAACCCCCCTTTAAAACCCTCAAAACTCAACCTAAAACCCTCGGCAAGCCTCACCAACTCAAAACAAAGAGAAACTCACCCAAAACTATAAGTAATTAAACAAGGAACGATCGAAAAACACCGATCTTGCACAAGAAGGAAAAACCCAAAATACTACAGTAAAGCTAAGTCCAAGCCAAAGGAGAAGGTTGGAACTTATTCCAAAGGCAAGGAGGCTAAGAAACCCAAGCCCAAACCTCAGAAGGAGGGTATGTGTTTTCACTGCAATGAAGCTGGTCATTGGAAAAGAAACTATGCACTTTACTTGGAAGAGTTAAACAAGGGAGGCAAGCCCTCTACTTTAGGTATCTATATGATAGAAGTCAATCTCTTGATTTCTATATCATGGGTATTGGATACCAGATGTGGTTCTCACATTTGTTCAAATGTGCAGGGACTCAGAAATAGGAGACGTTTGACTAAAGGCGAAGTTGACCTAAGAATAAGGAACGGAGCAAGGGTTGCTACAATAGAGATAGGAGACTATCCATTAACTTTTCCTTCTAGACTTATTTTGAATTTAATAAATTGTTATTATGTGCCTGCTATGAGCAGAAACATTATTTCAGTTTCTTGTTTGGATAATGATGGTTATAACTTCATTATTAAGAATAATGTTATTTCCATTTTTCGTGAGGACATTCTGTATGAGAATGTTATACTTAGTAATGGGCTTTATGTTCTAGACTTTAAAAATCACAAGTCCATCTATAACATAGATACTAAAAGGGTTAAGTTGAATGAGTCGAACCTTTCATACTTCTGGCATTGTCGTTTTGCTCACATAAACGAGAAACGCATCTCATGACTTCATAGGGATGGAATTATTGGCTCATTTGATTTTGAATCATTTGAGACATGTGAATCTTGCCTCCATGGCAAAATGACTAAAAAGCCCTTTAACAAACAAGGTGAAAGGGCAGGTGATTTATTGGGACTAATACATTCTGATGTATGTGGACCATTAAGCACACATGGTAGAGGTGGTTTTGAGTACTTCATTACTTTCACAGATGACTTCAGTAGATATGGTTATGTCTATCTTATGAAGCACAAGTCCGAGACTTTTGCGAAATTCAAGGAGTTTAAGAATGAAGTGCAAAACCAACTTGGCAAAAGTATTAAAGCCATTCGATCCGATCGAGGTGGTGAATACCTAAGCCAAGAGTTTGATCATTATTTGAGAGAGTGTGGAATAGTTTCACAACTCACTCCTCCTGGAACACCTCAGTGGAATGGTGTGTCAGAAAGAAGGAATCAGACTTTATTGGATATGGTTCGATCAATGATGATTCAAGCTGGTCTTCCAATATCCTTTTGGGATATGCCCTTGAGACTGTTGCATTCCTGCTAAATAGAACTCCAACTAAGGCAGTTGAAAAGACACCATATAAGATATAGACTGGACGAAAGCCTAATATGATCTTTTTATGGATTTGGGGTTGTGAGTCACATGTTAAAAGGTTAACATCAGACAAGCTCGCATCCAAGACTGACAAATGCCTATTTGTGGGGTATCCCAAGGAAACTAAGGGATACTATTTCTACAACCCTAACGAGAACAAAGTGTTTGTTGCTCGGAATGCTATTTTCTTGGAGGAGTTTCTTCTCAAGAAGAACAGTGGGAGTGGAATACAACTTGAGAAGGTTCAAGAACCTCAAATTCCTATAGAAGTAGTTTGGAAATGGAAACAGATTCACAAAAGTTGTGGAACACGAACCCATTACGCAAGAACCAAGAAGGTCTAGTAGGATTCGTCACGAACCTAAGAAACATGGTTTTCTCAGTACTGACAATCAAAGCTTAGAGCTATTAGATTAGGATGATCCCATCACCTACCGAGAGGCAATTGAGAGTTCTAATTTAAATAAATGGCTTGGAGCTATGAAATCCGAAATGCAATCGATGTATGATAACCAAGTATGGACTTTGGTTGATCCACCGGAATGTGCTAAGATCATTTAGTGCAAATGGATTTTCAAACGTAAGGCTGATAACACCTTCAAAGATAGACTAGTGGGGAAAGGTTTCAAACAGACTCATGGTATTGACTATGACGAAACCATTTCACCAGTAGTCATGCTCAAATCCATTAGGGTTCTTCTAGCCATATAGCAGCATATTATGACTATGAGATATGGCAAATGGATGCCAAAATAGCTTGCCTTAATGGAAACCTCCTTGAGGATGTATACATGACACAACCTGAGGATTTTGTCGATCAGAAGGACCCTAACAAGGTGTGCAAGTTGCTAAGGTCCATTTATGGACTCAAGCAAGCATCCCGAAGTTGGAACCTCCGTTTCGATGAGGCAGTCAGAGGGTTTGGCTTTCTTAAAAATGAGGATCACCTTGTGCGTACAAGAAAGTTAGTGGGAGCGTAGTCATTTTCCTTGTGTTATATGTCGATGACATCTTACTTATTGGAAACGACATCTCAACATTGTTAAATGTTAAGCAATGGTTAGGGAAGTGGTTCTCAATGAAGGACTTAGGTGAAGCTGAGATTATACTAGGTATAAAGGTCTATAGGGATAGATCACAACGGCTTTTGGGACTAAGTCAAGAAAAGTACATAGATACGATACTGAAGCGGTTTAGTGTGTCTAACTCCAAGAAAGGATTTTTACCCATGTCTCAGGGAGTTGTTCTAAGTAAAAGGGATTGTCCTCAAACTGAAGAACAAAGGGAACACATGAGTAAGATTCCTTAGGCGTCTCCTATAGGATCTATCATGTATGCCATGCTATGTACTAGGCTAGATGTCGCACATGCAATAAGCATAACTAGCAGATTCTAATAGGATCCAGGGGAACACCATTAGTCTGCTGTCAAGAGTATTCTTAAGTACTTACAAAGGACTAAAGATTACTTCTTAGTGTACAGTGGTGAGAATGAGCTCATTGTAATGGGTTACACTGATGCTGCATTTCAAACCAATGTCGACGATAGTAAATCGCAATCTGGTTATGTGTTTTGTTTGAATGTAGGTGTTGTAAGTTGGAAGAGCTAAAAACAGGACACCGTCACTGATTCTACCACAGAGTCTGAGTATATAGCTACATTGGATGCTGCTAAGGAGGTTGTTTGGCTTAAGAGGTTCCTTACTGGATTAGGAGTTGTCCCAAGCATCCTAGATCCAGTAAACCTCTTTTGTGACAACAACGGGGCCATAGCACAAGCCAAGGAGCCCCGGTCACACCAGAAGTCCAAACACATACTCAGGAGATTCCATCTCATTCGAGAAATTGTCGATAAAGAAGATGTGAAAGTTTGCAAGATTGCTGAAGAAGACAATGTAGCTGATCCTTTGACCAAGCAGTTGGCTAGGCCAAAACATGATCGTCATGTTAGGTCTTTTGGTCTTAGAGTTATGCCAGATTGGGACTAGTGCTAGTGGGAGATTGTTAGTGTAAGCCCTAGCCACAATACATTGTATGAACTCTTATTATTTGGATAATTATTATGAGCCATCGTTTTATCTATTATTATTTCTGTGCATAGTTAATAAGATAAAATATCCTTGAATATTGGTTCTGCTTAAGTTATCAAATGCATGATTTGGATAGTAAAACCTTGAAGCACAAATTAGAACAATATTCTAAATGTCCCTAGTCGATTATTTTCATGGGAATGAAAATAAATTAAGACTAGTATGTCTTTCATGAGATGGCCTTATTTTACGGGTCATAGGATATGGGATATTAATCAAAGGACATATGATAGCGTTAAGCTATACCAGCAAGTGCACGGGTCGTCAAGTAATATCTCTTGTGCGAACACGAGAGGGTCGTATTCCCTGGGGCCCGAGAAGCTACCCTTACTTCATTTTTACAATGTTGTTCAACCGATAAGATTTAAGTGAAGCAAATTGGATGCAAAGAAACTAAATAAATAAATAAATTATGCAAATCGATGAGGACAAGATACGGGATAAATTAGGGCTAGGAGTGGTCACGGATGAGAATTCCCTTAGGGGCTACTAAAGTAAGTTGGATGCTTGAACTAACATGCAAGTTGCTAGAATGGACCGAGAAAACCCTAGAATAGGCCAACCCGATGGTCACGTCAATTGACCCCTAATCCGATACGGGTATTGGAATACGGTATTTCTACCGCCCAAGATCCTCCTACGATTGCTATGGGTACAATGGTTTTCTCAAACTAGGGTTGAAGTGCAACTTGGCATTTAACCCTAGGAGTGGAGGGGTACAAATACTCGATGGTCATGGCGTATTTATATGTATTTCCCTTCCAAAGTTTGGTGAGTCTAACACTAAGGCAATGGTCATGCAACCTAGCATTTCCTAAGTCTTTTGATACATAGAGTTCTCATACATATCAAGCATGTAAAAACACCAAACAATGGATCACAAACAAGCCACAAACATTAATTAGAACAAAACATCCAAAACATCACAAGTTCACCCCCAAGGTTCACCTACATCCGGTGACCTTGGGGTTTAGTTATGTTCACTAAATACAACAAGAAATACATGAAAACAACCAACAAAAGCATGAGAAGACCTCCCTCAAAGAATGAAGGCCGGAGAAGTTCCAAAGACGCCACTCAAAGGGGTGGCTTCCCTTGTCTTCAACCTCCAAATGTAAGCTCTAGATCATAGATCCTTCCCAAAACCTTGCTCTCCTCGCCAAATCCTCGTCGAGATCGCCCTCCTAAAGCTTCTTTTTCCTCAGATCTGGAGTAGTGGTGAGAGGCCCTAAGAAAAACACTTCATGTCCCCAAAAGAAACCCTAGAAATTCCCATAAAAGTATGAATTCGTGCCTCTTCACGGGTGAGCTCACGGTCCATATATGGCTAGTGAGGTAGCCTATAATGTGAGTCGAAAGAATCTGCAAAGTTGCGAAACTACTACAGTACTGTCGGCCCCTAAATTCCTTGCGGTTGACCTCATGGCCGTGAGCTTGCCCGTGAGGGTTTCCAGACTTAGAAAAACTCTTCAAATGTGCATGCTTCAGGCTACTACAGTGTTGCTACAGTGCCAGGACTCTAAAACGCCGATTTCGGCTTGGATTTCTTCTCAAATCGCGTCGTTGAGCTCACCTAGCCATCTTTTGCACCTAAAACACGAAATAACCCCAATTTAGACCACAAAAGGGCATCGATTCAATAACAAAATATGAAAACTATGTGCATGCATACGTATAAAATATGTGCATTTAGACATTTATCAACATAGATATATGTTAGGGAACAGTGTACCTGGATCGATCCGCTCTTCAGAACACTACATAGTCGTAAAGTCATAAGTGTTTTTCTCAAGCAATTCTTGTACTCGAATCCTTCAACCTGAAATCACTGTGGATCTCGGATGAATCCTTACATGCTTTGACTTACGCCTAACGTCATTCGTAACTGAGTGGTAAGTACGTGTATGATTGGGCATGTCGTGATTAATGCTGAAAGACATTAGTGAAGTGAAGGGATTGTCACTCTCTGTAGAGAGAGTGAATATCACCGGCCACTTGATTAGTGAGACTGAGTAGTGCGTGGCCATGCCCAAGGAAAATGATAAGAGTTATCATTTACTTGACCTAGTCAGTTCACTAAGAGATCAAGAAATTAATTAGCATTAAAATAAGTGTGACTTGCTCCATGCCTTATGCTAATTAAGATATTCAGTGGTAAAGGATTGTATGAGGTTACGATAGGTTCCGCTAATTCTCAAAATTGGCCTTCATTTAATATTTGGTAATCGTATTATCTTGCTAGAGAATAATTATGATTTATGAGCGTTAAAATTGTTTAAGCTCATTGCCAATGTTAAATGGACCTACAGGATCGTACACTAAGAATGTCGGGATCAAGGTTCAGTATTTGTTACGTATTGGACCACCTATTTAGGTTTTTGGAGAAAAAACTAAATTAGGTGGAGCGAATAGCTTATTTGGGTTGGGTCTTATTAAGTGTTGATCCAATCTAATCAATTTGGTTAATTAAAATGGTTTAATTAATCAAGTAAAGAAGAGATTCCTAATTAAAATGGTTTAATTAATCGAGTGAAGGGTTTTTTTGTAAATTAGGGTTTTGGATTTCCAATATAAATAGATGGTCTAACCCTAATATGCTATAGAGACAAAAATATAGTGATTGAGAGATTGTCTCTCAAGAAACCCTAGCCGCCACTCACTCTTCTCCCTTGGCCGCCGCCGTCGGATCCCGCTGCTGGAACCCGCCGTCGCCGCGCCTACAACCCCTTTCTCTCTTGAATCTCAGGTGCTTGCTATTCAAACCAAAAACAAGTGTTATTTCTTGAGGTACTGGCATACCTGCTTGATTACCAGAGGCGTTCGTGTGTACATGATTGTAGAGGGGAGTCACGATTCGCAGTCCTTTTTCGATTTTGGAGAAACAAGGGTACGTTAAGAATCGATATCAAAAGAAAGGTATAACATTTAATTATCTATTTATTTAGAATTTAATCCTAGTTCTGGCATGCATTAGGGTTTTATCATGATTGCATGCCATTAAATTTTTGTTATCCGCTGCGTATTGGCATGTATTTTCACGTGATAATTCCTTTGTTAGAGTGATAAGATCCCAACATCTTCAAGCTTGCCTTGGAAGCAGGATGTAAGCGTATGCAGTGACTGCGGGAGGAACTCAAGTCATATGCACGCAAATATAACCTCGTTTCAGAATTAGGAGATACTGTCAAAGATCTTACACAGAACTATAACATTGTGAAGAAATTGAGCAAGTGAAGAAGGCCAAGTCCGGTGGTTTTGAATTGCTAGGGCTGTCGCCGGAGATCTTCTGTGGTATACGCCGGAAGTGACACCGTGTGCCCACTGCGATCCAGTGCAAGACCATGCCGGCTCTGATGTTGTCACTATGGTTCGCACTGGTTCTGGAAAGATTGCGGCTTTCTGCATTCCTATGCTCCAAAAGCTTCGGCAGCATGTGCTACAAAGTAGTTTGCAGGGGCTCATCTTGTCTCCCACTAGGGATCTCATTCTGCATATGCTCAAGTTTACCAAGGAGATTGGATGTTTCACTAACCTTCATATTGGTTTACTAGCTGGTGGTGGTAGCATGGAAAAACAATTTAAAGAATTGGCACAGAACCCTAGTATTATAATTGCTACTTGTAATCGGCTTATGCACCATTTAGCTGAGGTTAAGAGCATGTCCTTGCATACTGTGGAATATGTGGTTTTTAATAAAGCCGATTCACTCTTTGGTATGGGCTTTGCTGAATAGTTCCACAATATTACACAGGTATGTGAGACCAGTAAAATGTTGGAGGTTTTCAGATAAAAGAGAGCTATGTATTCAATGCAATAAACAAAGAAGAACTGAAGAATGTTTATGCAATGCAAAACTCACTACAACTTGGCATTTTTTTTTTATTCAAAAGATATTTTTAAATACATCAAGTTATGCGCCACTCATGCAACCTCATAATAAGGATGACATGCACATAACAAACTAAGCTTAGCTAATTATTGAAATATTCCAGGAACCATTTAAACAAACAGCAGACTTATTCAAACTTCACTAAAGACTTATCCAAACTTCAATAAATATTCCACAACTGACACTTGTGCTCACACACCAGCACACATACTTCAGCTTTCAATCAAATACCAACATAAAACTCTAGCATTCAAGAGATCCAAGCTATACAACGTCTCAAAAAGATGCTATTCTCCAACAAAATCATCAATTGCAGAGGGAACTCGAAATGTTTAGAAGACACCAAAACCGCAGGCTTCTCGTTTCATTCTAAACCTCGCATTATCTTCACCACCAACCACATGAAGCTACTACACTGTATAAACTCTTAAAAAAAAAGTCAACGCTTAGGAAGTGGATCTTTTGATTTTTGATGATGCGGCCATTTATTGTTGCAAATATTATTATTATTATTATTATTATTACAAAAGGGCTACTATTGGATGTCATGTGAGCTTTGAAATAATTGAACATGGGGCCTCCATTGACGTAATGAAGGTCGCTAAGAATACTAAAAAAAAATGTTGGAAAGCTGAGGCCAAGATACAACCTATATCCATAAGGGCTACTATTGGATGTCATGTGAGCTTTGAAATAATTGAACATGGGGCCTCCATTGACGTAATGAAGGTCGCTAAGAATACTAAAAAAAAATGTTGGAAAGCTGAGGCCAAGATACAACCTATATCCATATTTTCTCTCAATTATATATATATATATATATATGCTGCATGGAGGAAATTAATTTGGATGTTATCTGTTGGTACGTACATGCTTGCATGCATGCATGCATGCATGTAATGCTTTTTTTATTTATTTAATTACAAATTTGTTTAGGAAACTAATTTGGATGTTGTCTGTTGGTGCGTACATGCTTGCATGCATGCATGCATGCATGTAATGCTTTTTTTATTTATTTAATTACAAATTTGTTTAGGAAACTAATTTGGATGTTGTCTGTTGGTACGTACATGCTTGCATGCAAGCATGTAATGCTTTTTTTATTTATTTAATTACAAATTTATTTAACTACAAAACTAGTAGTATTCTCTTATTATATATATATATATATATATATATCCTAAAAGCAAGGCGTACCATGAAAGACATACAAATGGAAATGAATAAATGATAAGGAGATAATGAGAAGCATGTATGCATGCATACTCACGTGCATGAAGAATTTTCAAAAGACAGTTCTTGGCATGCACATGGGAATGAATATGATAAGCATATATATATATATATATATATAGCATATGTATATATATCCCATCCCGAACCAACGACGATGATGTTCATCTGTAAGCTACAGCAAATTTTAAATAAAATTAAAAAATAGAGAAAATTTCAAAGTGGTAATAAGATATATATCTCAAGGCGGCAACGAGACATACAAGACAACAACGAGACATGCAACGTGATGATGAGGCACATGGAGCGACATATGATATATATATATAAAATCAAAGTCAAAGTATCTAAGTCAAGATTCAAGATATGAAAGAGCCGAGATTGGAAAATCCATACAAATCGATAATTGAACTCAGTAGTCCCAAGACATCAGAAGTCAAAGACCCAAGAAGTTTCACAAGTCAAGACCCTAAAGAATGATTCACAAGCATGAGAGATGAAGCTTTTGAAAAGTAAAATCAAGTTTGTGATTCGTCAACATAGAGAATACACAACTTGAAATACAAATCAAATCCAAAAATAAAAAAATAAATCAAATCAAATCAAATGTCCAAGATACTAGTTTCAAACATATCAACAAATGATGAGCTCAACAGTGTCAAGGCATCAAAAGTTAAATGGTTGAAAAGTTCACAAGATGCCAAAAAATTTCACAATTACAAAATGATGAAGTTTCTAAATCAAGTTCGAGATTCAAATTCTCAAAATTTGAGGAAGACCAAATGTCAACAAAAGTTAAAGCATGTTTTCTGGCAAAATAGTCGGGAGGACATAAAATGCTACAATAAGTGTTTATTTAAGCCCATTAGCTTAAGTGGCGTCAAGATGATTTCAAATTCCTTGTACTTTAAATGAAGTCTATAAATTCATATTTATTGAAATAAATGAAATTTATTGTCACAATTAGTTTCTTTGCTCAGACTTATTTCTTAATTTGAGGTTCCTGTGACAATGTCCAGTGTAATTAACATTAGGTGCTTGCTGCTAATGGAAGTCATGAATCCATAATAACCATGAAGTCGTAAAAATTAAAATTTGATTTTTGATCTATTATTTTTAACTGGTCTAGCCCTAATTAAAGGTTAGGTGAGAAAAAAAACAGCCTGCAAGAAGAAAAACAAAAGGAAAAAAAAAGTTACAAGTCAACATATTATATAAGCCATTCAAACCAAATGTTATTCAACATAAAAAAAAGTTAACAGTTATGCTAAAAAAAGCAAAGATACACGCCTTCTGTCTATAACTCATAAAACACCAGTGCTGACTCTTTGTAATCATAAGATCCTCTGCTAGCAACTGCAAGAACTATACCCAATTCTCCCTATTTTCCTTATTTACCATAGACCATGCAATGGGGTAAATGGAGTTATTTGTATCTATGGCTACTGCACTCAGCAACTGACCCCCATATAAGCCTTTTAAAAAACAGCCATCTATGCAGATAATCCTCCTGCAACTTGTCAAAAACCCATTTCTAAGAGGTGACAGACACACATACATTGCCTCAAAAATCCCTTAATCACATTTGAACTTAATTGTTGAGTCAAGGTGGGTCTTAAGAAGCTCTAGTCTGTAATCATATAGCTTGCGCATCTGTGATTCCTAATCACCATCTATTTTCCTAATATTAAAATGAAAACATACAACAACTAAGAAGAGTAAACAAATGAAAAATATTTTAGAAATCATGCATGACCCAAGCTATCTACCTGAAATCCTATGAAGTAGCAAATAATTACCTCAAGGCAATGTATTTGTCTCTATATATAGTCAGCCTGGTTATTTCAATTTCTTTGTTTGTCCACACTGCCTGAATAATTCCTGCTAACTTGCATGAGTGGTCTACTCTGAATTGTTCTAGATATGTTCTTTCTATCCAACTAGCATTAACATGTCTATTTTTATGTTCTTTTCCACACTCATGCTTCAAGACAACTAATTTGATCTAAACTATGACCTCATCCCTTACCATCGGGAAAGCCCACAAGTAGGAGGGCAACTTTTTGCATAAATAAGCTTTACATCTTGTTTTGGTTTTTGGCCTGAAATTCATAACATATATATTCTTAATTCCATAATTTTTACAGCTTCCTTAAATTGTTTAAAATCTCTAAACTTCATCCCAATCTTAAACAGAGGGTTTTTCATGTCAATGTTCTCATTGAATTCAGAATATTTTGGCTTCAGGAATTAACTCATCTAAATCTGTTGAACTGCATGACTGTAGCTCATCAGAATTTGCATAATCAGAGTGGAGTGCATCACCATCATCCAAACCTGGCTCTTCTCCATTTACAGCCACCATAGTTCTATCTAGGCATCTATTTACACCTACTTCCTCATTAGATTACTCATCAAAACTATAGTCTGAGTCATGAAATTCAATTTCTTTATCAACTTTTCTTTCCTTCACCTGTTAACATTAGCTCCAAGTTATCATCTTCAGGGTCTTCTTCTGCATCACCTTGGGAATCTGTTATTTCCTTATCATCCAAAACATGAACACACTCTTGATCTTCTCCATCAATAACACTACCACTGCCACCTGCCTGACAAGGATGTCCAATAGGAATCCACTCCAGATCATTCTATGTGCACATAAGCCCCTCTGCTGGCATCTACAACTGCGGCCATTGTAAGAGCATCTAAGTCAGTTACTATTTCTCTAAAGCCACCACTCTCAATCTTTCCTTCCAACAACCATATACTACATCCTTCCACATCTATCTTACACTCCTTGGCCATGATTAAGAGTTCAAGCTTTGATATCTGATCTCCACAAACAAAGTCCACATATCCTGCAAGGCTTTCTATTCCATTGACTATGGAGTGCATATGTATTGTGAAAAATTCTGCATCTGGTATCAAAATTAAATCCAACAAAGAGGAACTTAAATTACTACCCACTACACATCAGAGAGGGACCTCTAAAATAGATGTTGATGTAAAAGCATCAAATAAAAATTTCTAACATAACATCAAAGAGGGACCTCAATCCAAGATGGTCTCAATTACCAAAATAAGGAGATGGACCCATCTCAAACATACAACCCAACAGAATTATAAATTCCATAAGCACAACCACTCAGACTTTATTTGGAATCACAAGTTATACATTCCATGCCAAACAATGAACACCATAACAAATATACAACCATTGTATTTTATTTTATTTTATTTACTAGAGCGCATTAGGAATCACAAGTAACCATTCAAAAGCCAAATGGTTTGAGGATAGGTGTTAGTGCTCAAAAGCCTCATTAACCCGTAGCTCATGTTGCTCATAGGCCACAAATGAAAGTCTGTGATTCCTAACCGCTAGTACATATATAATGTATAATAGCTAGGTAGCAAATGAGGTACTGATTAATTATAAAAACAACATAATAGTGTACATACCTTCACATATCAGTGTTTGCTTCAGAATATTATCATATAAGGAACATAAAAAAATTTAAAAGAATATCATCATAGAACAACATGCATTAAACAGTGCACAGTGAGTTATAAGGAACAATTTCAAGGATTATTAAATATGAAACATAAGACAAATGTAATAAATAATCCCAATGCACCGCACATGCCCAATACAAGTGATGCAATCAACTCTACAAATGTGACATGTCGTAGTTATTATTAACTTTATTTTGTTTTTTTTAATAGAGTTTATTAGGAATCAAAAGAAACTATTCAGAAGATGAACGGTTTGAGGACAGGTGTTAGGGCTCAAAAGCCTCATTAACCCATAGCTTAGGTTGCTCTTAAGCCTCAAATGAGAGTCTGTGATTCCTAATACACCCATTAGTACATATACAATGTATAATATATAGCAAATGAGGTTCTGTTTAATTATAAAAACCACATAATAGTATACATACCTTCACATATCAGTGTTTGCTTCAGAATATCATCAAATAAGGAACATAAAACAATTTCAAAGAATATCACCATAGAATAAATGCATGCAACACTGGGCAATGAGTTATAAGGAATAATTTCAAGGATTACCATATATGAAACATAAGACACATGTAATAAACAATCCCAATGCACTGTGCATGCCCAATACAAGTGGTGCAATCAATTCTACAAATATGACATGTAGTAGTTATTATGACCTTCATTTTGTTTTATTTGTTTAATAGAGTTCATTAGGAATTACAAGAAACCATTCAGAAGCCGAACGGTTTGAGGACAGGTGTTAGGGCACAAAAGCCTCACTAACCTATAGCTCAGGTTGCTCTTAAGCCTCAAATGAGAGTCTGTGATTCCTAATACACCCACTAGTACATATATAATGTATAATAGGTAGCAAATAGATCAAGTTGAGGAAACTTACAAACCTGTTTTAGATTGTACTCACTCATAAGTTGTCATAATTATTGTATGACAAATACTGATCTCCATGCTTCAAAGAACTCACCCAAAAGCTACTGATTGAAATGCTCACATAAAGAAACCATGCAACATGCAAAAGAGTTTCATATAATAGCAAACATCACTACAATTAAAAGTAATAAAAGATAACACACAGTAAGATAAACTAGGCAGCTTACAAAGAATAAGGCATAAAAAATAAGAAACAATGCAAAAGTTAACCAAACCACAATTAAAAAGAAGCAAAAGTAAATAAATAAGGAACATACCACAAATAATCAATTTTTTTCTTATACATGAGTGAACTTGTACATCAAATCCTTATAAAACCATAAATAAGGAACATACCACAACATACGAAAATAGTGAACTTGTACATGAAATCCTTATAAAACTATTACATTATTATAAAATTACTTCACAATAACTAGAGACCCACATACTGTCATACATCAAAGAGCATGTAACAAGAACATAAAATCATAACAAATAAGCATTTGAAACTCCACTTTATATGAAACACATAAGAACTAATAAATCTCTCTTTAGCATGGAAAAATAAACTCAACAATCTTCATTAAGCTTCAAATGAGGTTGTGTGATTCCTAATGCAATAATTGCTCAAATTTAATAGTTAATAACTATCAAATACCTTTCTATTACCTATAAAAACATTATATATTCCATAAAAAAAATTAATCCACAAAGAAAAACACTAAGTTGCTAAATTCAAAACAAAAACACTAACTAATTTTTTTTCACTATCCAGTGAGCACTATTTTTGAAAAGCCTAAATGCAAATCAAACACATCAACAAATTAGAGTTCCTAAACATCAATTTCAAAACTTACAAAAACCATGATTGTAGTATGTCGGTTAGGGTTTTCTATGTGGAGAAAAATTAAACCTAAATCTTACAATATTTTTAAAACCGCTAAATGCAAGTCAAACACATCAAGAAAGGAGAATTCCTAGATATCAAATTCAAACTTACAAAACCCATGAAAGTAGTATGCCAGCTAGGGTTTGCCAAGAAAATATTAAACCTAAATCTTACAATATTCTAGTGCTTCCTTTCCTGCAAGTCTAACTTCCCAGTTAACCATCATCGAGCTTCACCAATCTTCCTTCCACCTCCTCGCTGTCAAAAAAAGATAATGATACTAGAATCCCCTCATTCACAGTCATCCACAACCACACATCCCTTACTCGCTCGGTTGTTCAAGATGGTAGAAGATAACGATAGTTGCCTTCATGATGGTTGCCCTCACCCAAGTAATAACCCTAGATGGGAGAGGGGCATGTGGAAACCCTCTTCAAATGAGCGGTAGCCTTCTCAACTTAGATGATGGACATCAACATTAGTGTTTTGTTGATGTGGTAGCAAAATGCTTACATGGCCATCTAAACTAACACGTAGGCTCCAACTAAGCCGGATGACGTGTCTCAATTGCATAGACAGTGATTTTTCGATCACCACATCAGTGAATTGCATATGGTTACTCACTAGTGACCTCCTAGAGAAACAAAATTAAAGATCAATAACCGTTTTGATGTAAATTAAAGTTCGGTAACCAAAATAAAACAAAACCAAAGTTCAATGACCTACCAAAAATATTACCCTGACTTCTCTATTGTGGCAACTTAGACTTATGGGTGATAAAAATAAACAATCTAACTAACTTAAATTTATGGGTTATTTGAATACAAATAGAATAATGGCCATGCTCATTCATAAGTCTATGGATTTCATATCATAATCAATAGCATAGTAAACCATTCCAAATCAACAAAACATTGATTCAAATATGATAAAGCCGTGAAACGATTCCATTAAATGATTAGGTAGTGTTTGTTTGGAAGGATTTAGAGTTACATGAAACTTGAGTTCCTGGGTTTTTGAAATCCAGTGTTTGGTTCACAGGATTTCAAAAACCCATGTAGCTTAGATTATATCTAATGAGGGATTTTGTTTTACGCCCAATTTAGCGTAAAATCAAATCCAATGTTTTTAAACTTCTTCACATGCATAACTTGTGACCTCTATGTGACCAATTAAGGAAAAACAAGTATTGTCAACACTTTTGTTGAGTGAAAAAATTATAAAATCTAATGATACATTTAATAATTATTTTAATAACTAATTTAATAATAAAATAATAGTTAAAAAATCAATACCATTATTAAAATCATTAAATAACATGGTAGAAATATATGAAAAATTCATAAATACTTATTTGTTGGGTTAATAATTAAATTTAAAAATTACAAAATATAATAAAAAAATAATAAATATAATAATAATAATTTTAATAGCTAATTTAATAATAATATTAATAGTTAAATTAATTAATACGACACTTAAAATCATTAAATTGACATTAAGATATTTGGTATATAAAAATTTTTAATTCCAAATTTACAAATTTCTCTAACAAAATATAAAATCTTATATCTTCAATTACATCTAAACAAACACAGGATTTAACTATACTATATTTTAAAATCCATGTATTTTTAGTTATATTGTAACTAAAAATTCACTGTATTCACAGTTACATTGAACCAAACGCCACCTAAAAGCATTTAGAAGCTCTAATAGAATTATGCAATACAACATAACCCACTCAAAAACTTGGAAGACACGTTTCCCCCAATGGTGTTACTCTACCACCGGCTTCTTGCCTCAACCCGAGCTTTCACCACCTTGCCAAGCCCTAAGGAGAAGGAGAGATGGAGAATGGAGATTCTTCCAAGGATGAGGATGAAGGGGATAGGAAAACAAAAGAATGAGGGAAAACAAAGAGAGAAGAGAGTAAAAATGGGTTTAGGGCACGAAATTTATAAAATTACGCTTGCCTCTTCGGGTAAAGACATGGAAAATCCAAACAACCCATGCCGTGTGACATCACATGCAGGTGCATTGTTGAGCCACATGGCCTTATGGTCATTCTTTGAGGGCGTACGGTAGGGCTGCACTGTCACTTAAATGGTCCATGTGGTCCGCCGTGTAGGCACACAACAGCCCACATGGCTTGGTAGTCAGCCTGTGCAGGCACATGGCAGTCCACACGGCCGACTGGTCATTGCACGTAGGCAAGGGTATAGAACTGTCAAAACGGGCCGGCGGGGCGGGCCGGCCCACCATTTGCCGAGTTGGCAAAATACCAACCCGACCCAACCCACCTTTGGTTGGCGGGTTGGGCGGGCCAACCCGCTAAAAATATAAAATAATTAAAAATTATATTATATATATATATATTTATTTATTTGGAAAACCAAATCAAACCAAAAGAGATTATAATAAATCACATACCTAAAATAATAAAATAAGCAAATAAAAACATATCCAACCAAATTAACTACAACATTAACAAATTCTCACATCAACACCAACCATATATAAGAGAAATATCAATATCATGATACTACATAATTTAAAAGTACCTAAAACATTTATCATCATTATCATCGATTCATCCATAAAAATTTAAAAGCAACAACAATTCCATCCACATTCGAACTTAAGTCTTCATGTCTTTCACTCTCTTAAGTCTTAAGACATACAATAATAGAGTTCATTACAAATCTAAAATTCATCAACCATTAAATTAAATCATTCAAGTTTTCCTCTTCTTCATCTCCTTCTTCCATTCTATCTTCATTGATAAGTTCAAGAATATTTGAACCCTCATCGGATGTAGTTGGTTTAGTGTTTGTTTCATCTTCACCATCTACATCAAAAACACCAAATGTAAAAATTAGTCAAAAATTAAATTTAAAATAAACAAATATTTCAATATTTCAAGACAATTTAAATTAATAGCTTGTAAATTACCAATGTTATAACCATACAACCAATTACGGGTGCAAATGAGAGCCTGTACTTTTTCAGAGAGGCTACAACTTCTATATTTGTTGAGCACACGAGCACCAATAAAAAAGGCGGATTCTGATGCAACAGTTGTTATTGGAATAGCTAAGACATCACCTGCCATTAATGCAAGAATTGGGAACCTATGCTTATGATTCTTCCAATACTCCAACACATCCAAATCTTCATAGTATTCAAATTGAAGCTTTGGCTCCTCCAAATAAAGATCCAATTGAGATTTCCCCGCACTTGTAATTGATTGGCTCTCAAATGCTTTAATTTCCTACAATTAGTAATTAGCATATGTTATCATAAAAAAAATAAACAAATTAGAGAAATATATAAAGAAAGAGAGAAAGTGATAGAGAACTTACATCAAAAATTCTTTTGCCTTTACTTTTATTCCTCCACCACCTTGTGTAGATGTAGGTGCAATGATAGAAGAAGATTGTGGTTGTGAAGGACTTGACTTATTAGCATTTGAATAATGCTCAAAAAGTGTATATAGTTTTGTTCTCACAAGTGATACCTTCTCTTGGCATTTAGAAGAATCACTCTCAACTTTTCCATAAAAATACTCCAACATTGATAATTTAATTCGTGGATCAAGGATAGCCCCAAATGCAAGCACCATGCTATATTGTGACCAATATTTATCAAAATTTTCTTTCATCCATCTACACATGTCACTAATCACCACATCTTCAGTTGACAAGTTTTCTTTTAATAAAACTTCAATCTTCCAAACTTGCATAAAATACAAATTTGATGTAGGATAAGAAGATCCTGATATCAAGTTGGTAGTGTCATAAAATGGCTCCAAGAACTCACATTTTTTTTCTCCTCTTTTCCATTCTTCATTTGAAGGACAATACTTATAATTTCTATCATTTAGTTGAAGAGAAGCAAACGCCCTTTTATATTTAATGACACTATCCAACATCAAATATGTCGAATTCCAACGGGTGGACACATCCAATCGCAAACCAATACTGGTGTCAATGTTGCCAACTACACCCACACATTCTTCAAATTTTTTCATTCTACTTTCTGAACCCTTCACATATTTGACAGATTCTCTGATTTTATGCAAAGGAACATGAGCTACTTTCAAACCTTCTTGTACAATGAGATTCAAAATGTGAGCAGAACAATGAATATGAAAAAATTCACCACCACATAGCAAACTATCATGCAAAGACAACTGTTATTTTAAAATATCTTTCATATTGTCATTGCTAGATGCATTATCCAATGTCAAAGAAAACACTTTTTTTCTCAATTCCCCATTCTTTCAAAAATTCAAATAACTTTGCAGCCAATTCAACTCCCGAGTGTGGAGGAGGCAATTTAGAAAAGTTAAGAATTTTATTGTTCAATTTCCAATTTTCATCAACAAAATGTCCTGTCAAACAAATGTAGCCCTCACTAGTGCATGCAGTCCACACATATGAAGTTAAGCAAATTCTATTCTGAATATTACCCAAAACATGCTTCAGTTTTCCTTTCTCTCTCATATACATTCTTGTAATATCATAAACAAGAGTATTTCTAGAAATGCAAGCACCATCAGGATTTGCATATTTTATCCAAGCTCTAATGCCATCATATTCAACAAATGAAAATGGCAAATCATGTTTTATAACTGCAGCAGCTAATAAGTCACGTACAATTTTTTTTATCTACTTTCTTTGACCTTATCTTTCCTTCATGATAAAAAAAAACATTTGTCCCACATCATTTAATTTAATCATTTTGCAATTATCTTTGTGGTGCCTCAATGAAGAAGCCACATACTTTTTACCCCCACATTTGTATTCTTTTCTTACATCCTTTGCATTCTGCTATTTGTATGCCATCTTGACCCACCCCTTTCTTTATAAAAAAATTCCAAACATCAGAAAATTCTTTCGGTTTTTTACTTGTCTCCTTACCCGATTTAGAGCTTTCCAATTCTTCTTCATCTAAGTTCACACATTGATTCAAAGAGGCGGACTCCATGATTTTAATTTATCCTACAAATAGGAATGAAGAATATAAGAAATGATAAAATAATACAATATAATAATCAAGTATACTAGTTAAAGAATAATTAATTACCATATTTAACAATAAACAATAACAATGATAAGAATAATAATAATATACTAGTTGAAGAATAATTAATTATCATATTTAACAATAAACAATAACAATGATAAGAATAATAACAATAAACTAAGTAAAGAATAATTAATTATCATATTTAATAATAACAATAACAATGATAAAAATAATAACAATATACTAGTTAAATAATAATTAATCTTTGATAATGACAATGATAAGATGTATATTTTACAAATTAACAATAACAATAACAAATGGGCCACTAGACTAATTAATTATCATATATATAAAGAGTGTAATATATATATATATATATATATATATATATATATATATATATATATATATATATCTTTGATTGATTAATATTTTAGTAATGGAATGAGAACCTTGATGAGGCTTGAGATTTGGATAGAATGGCCGCCTATTACTTTGATTGATTAATAATTTAGTAATGGAATGAGATCATGAGAATCTTGATGGGGCTTGAGATTTGGATAGAATGGTTGCCTATTTGTAGCATTGTCTAATGAATCTTAAACTTAGCTTAATAATTATTTGTAGTATTGTCCAAGCTTCAAAAATTGCCCCCTAAATATAATTAGCATGGTGAAATAATATTAAAAATTCCATGCTAACTAAGCTCATTTATCTCTTGAAGACAATAAAATTCCATGCTATCACAAAGACACAAACCAATGATCATGATAAAAAAACAATACAAAATTTATACAAAATCAAACAATAATAACCATTTGAAGAATTAAAAGAACACCAAAGTTCTACAATAATTTAAAATTTAGAAATAAAAATGAATCATTCTCACAAATATAAACTAATTCACATATCCATAAAAAAACATTAAAAAAAAATGAAAAATTGGATGAATATGATAAAAAAAACAAAATGAAATACCTTGAATAAATTGGAACAGGAAAAAAAGCCAAAATGAAGAAAGGAGTTGGGGCAGCACTCAACAGTGGGTTGATTTATGTGATGGTGATGAACTGATGATGCTGCCGTGATGATGATGCCTTGATGGTGATGATGATGCCGGTGATGGTGATGATGATTACGGTGATGGTGAATCGATGCTGAAGAACAGAGAAGGGGTTGGCTGTGGACCGTGGTTGCTGCCTTGCTGGTGATGGAAGAAGGGATTAGGGCAAGGTTCGTGAGACATTGAGATAGAGACAAAAGGAAAAGGGGCTAGTTAAATTTTAATTCATTAATTTAAAAAAATATATTTTTTTAATAAATTAAAAGGGCGAGCTGGCCCGCCCAAATCCCGCCCCGTCCCGCCCAGGACCGTAACCCAAACGGGTTAACCCGTTTAGGCTCGCTTCCAAATGGGCCTACAAAGGATAAACCCAACCCGCCAATTTTTGTTGGCGGGGCGGGCCGGCCCGACAGGTTAGGTCCGTTTTGACAGCTCTACAAGCGTGCGAGTACACGCTTGCCCACGTGAGCCAAGAGTAACACTTGCGTGGATTTTTTGCACTTTGAAGCATTTGGTAAGCCATACGAAGGTGTTTAAAAATAGAAACCCTCCCAAAGTTGTGAGTTAACGCACTAGAAAAGACCAAATATCACACACTCTAATCCCCTTAAACAAATTTTGCCCCCGAAATGTCCGGCTTACCTTGCTATTAGAACAAAAGAGGATGATTCCGCCTCAACTTCACTTTAGACTCCCACGTCACCTCTTCCACAAAAGTTACTCCTAAAAATAACCTTAACCATTAAGTTTACCTTCCAATAGAGCCTATTCTCTTGTCAATCAAGAATTTTTACGAGTTGCACTTCAAAACTAAATTCTTCTGCAACTCCACAGAAGGGGCTTCAAGGGTATGCAACGGATTTGGCACATACTTTCTTAACATTGAAACATGGAAACCGTTATGGATCTTCTCCAACTCTGCTAGCAACTCCAAGCGGTAGGTGATTAGTCTAATTCTCTCAACAATAAGGAATGGTCTGATATACAAAGAATTTCAATCTTTAAGCCTATAGTGAAATAGAAGCTCAAGAAAGAAAACAAACCCAGTTCACTTGCTAAGAGAAGCATCCATGGCTATAGTCAAAGTTCCTCTACATGGAATAGATGGAGACACCCATTTTTTATTCCAGCTGAGAAGACCAGGAAAAGGAGATAAAGAATGTCATATATCTCAAGAGCTAAATTAGTTGCTGATGAACAAGTAAGAATTGGCTCAACAAAATGGATGGAATTGGACCTAGAAAAGCCATTCAGGTTCATTATCGATTAGGCATTAGTGGGAACATCAAGATGAATGCGTTAACTAAGTATCAAATCGACCAAATTTAACACATGATAGGTCAAGATCACGTTGTCCATTGGAAATTGAAAAGGGAAAAATGAGCAGACTTCGAATGATTAATTTCTAAACCATCATAGACTCGATGAACATGTATGTTAAAGCACAATTAAATAATGTGTGTAAGTGAACCCTCCCTCACACTTAACATGTAGATTTTCTCCAATGCACACATGCAAGCACAATAGAGATAAAAATAATAATTATACAATACCTTCACAAAGAAAAGATCCTTTACAATCATTAACCTACTATCATAAGATTTAAGTATTGGTTAGTCATCTCTTTGGGAGGCTAACCATTGCATGTTGACACTCACATGGGGTTGATGAATACATGCTTTGAAAGCAAATTACCTATGACAAGGTTCACATAGGACAAGGTTTCACAACAACTTTAGACTCCATATCTTATTGGGATTTATCTACTAGTTCATCCATTGATCATACAACTTCCACACCCAATGTATCTGGCACCTCTAATGATCTCACACATAGTGGTCCATAAGTCCAAGAGCCAAAGCCCCTTCACAATGGCAGAAGAACTATAAGCTCCAGTAGGTTATGATCATCCTCCCAACAAGGTATATCATCTTCACGAGCCTTATATGGTCTCAAGAAAGTACCATGCATTACTCTAAGCATGGATATATTCTCCTATTTCTTTATGTTGATGATATGATTATAATTGGAAATGATCTTCAAGGTGTTACTAAACTTAAACATTATCTTACCCAACAATTCAGGATGAAAAATCTTGGTCATCTCACTTGTTTTCTTGGGCTAGAGGTTAATTATGATGGTTCTTGCTATTTCTTCTGAGAAGAAAAAATGTTATAGATCTTTTATCTTGAGTAGGGCTTAAGTTGTGAAAATTACTTCAAATCCTCTATATGCAAAATAGAAATTCACACCATTATGGCAAACCTTTGGATAATCTTACTCTTTATTGTAAATTAGTTGGAAGTCTTATCTATCTAGTGACTCACCTTGATCAATTAATTTATGGCTACTTCTAAGACTACTCACTATACAACTGTAGTCCACATTCTTTGTTATGTTAAGGGAACTCTGTTTCATGGTCTTTATTACTCTTCTCATTCTCTTTTGAAACTATGACCATACTTTGATGTTGTTGACGTGGTTGGTGCTCCTACTAATCAAAGATCCACTGTTAGTTATTATTTCTTTTTAGACAATCACTTATTTTAAAGAGGAGCAAGAAACAAATTGTTGTTTCTCATTTTAGCATTGAGGCTGACTATTGAGCTCTTGCCAACACCACTTTAGAGCTTGTGTGATTGCAATGGTTTCTTCAAGATCTTAATCTTCCTCTTTCCTATGCAGCAACTCTTCTTTATAGCAATCATTGTACTCTTCAGATTGCACATAATAATACTTTTCATGAATGACATATTGCAATTGATTATCACTTTGTTTGTTAGTATCTCCTACATGACACTTTATTATTTGAGACAACTTTTTTCACTGTCTAGCTTGTAGATCTCTTTACTAAGTCATATCCATGTGAACTTATCTCCAAACTCAACATGGTTTCTTTTCTTCTATCTTGTGTTTGAGGGCAATGTTAGAAATAAGAGATCACGTGGAGCTTCATTATTAAGGGTATGTGAGTATACATGTATAATGTAGACATGTAAGTGTACATAAATGAAAAAAAAGGTTGGATGTAATAAATGAAAAGAGGGCAGGAGGTTATGAAAAGCTCCTCCTTCTCAACCACCTAACACACAAGCATTCTTTGATTATTTTCTTTGGCGGATCTGATTATAAGATCTAGTTTTGTTATTAAATGTTGGCAAAATTTAGCATGTTATTTTTATCTACCTTGATATATGGAATCCTTTTATATTCCAAAATTCTTTTCCAAATAGGTCACTATATAATATATAGCATTTCTATGGAATTTTATGGCTTGACAAATAAGTCATTAGTTCTTTTCATTCTCCATCTCGGTCTGATCTTCTTGTTTTCATCCTCCAACTTCATCTTCATCTATAATCTCCTCTTTATTCTTAATCACCTTCCCCTTTCTTCTTCTCCATCTTCATCTCTATACTCCACCAATTTCTTCTTCCCCACATCTATATTTTACAATTGGCCTACTTTTTAACCTTCAACTACTTCTCTAATTTCACTTCCATCTCCATCCATGCTCTACTATCCATATATAGTTAAGGAAAAATTTTCAAAATTACTTCCATTGTAAGATGAATAGTTCTCCAATGTATTATCCTCATTTACAAGATGTTTATATGTTTATATAGACAATAAAGTTTAAACTTAGACCTAAGTATACAAGGAAATAAGGTTAAGTAAAGAGAGGAAAATTGTAGACAATAATACCTAATTAATCAAATATGATCATTACTAAAATATCTCAATACTCCCTCACAGGCTAAGGATGGGACATGACCTAAAGCTAGGACCAACGAAAGTCAAAATGCGAAGTGAAAAGTGCCTTAATAAATATATTAGCCAACTGGCCATAACTAGAGACGAATTGGACTTGTAAATGATGATGTGCTACATTTTCATGAACAAAAATGAAATTCAATCTCCACATGTTTGGTGTGAGCATGAAATGCCAGATTAGCAAAGAGATATGTAGCCCCAAGATTGTCTCACGAAAGAGTCGAAGGAGTGCAATGCCAAAGTCAAAGTTCCCAGAATAGAGAGATGGCACATTGATTATGAGAAATCCAAGAGATCAGGTTGGCCCCAAGAAAAATAGCAAAGCCACCTGTGGACTTTCAATCATCAGGACAGGCTGCCTAATCAAGATCACAAAAGGCCTCAAGGGAGATAGGAGACTTACTGCGGAGGTAGAGTCCATAGGTGTGGGTGCCATGTAGGTATAAAAGAATACACTTGGCTGCTATCTAGTGACCATAAGTAGGTTGATGCATGAATTCACAAGCCTTATTAATAGCAAAGGCTAAGTCGGGTCTAATGAGAGTAACATACTGCAAAACACCAACAATTTGACAATATTTAATAGGGTCAGAGAATAGCGAACCTGATGAAGTGGAGATAGTCATTGATGGAGATAGTAGTGTTGATATTGGCTTGGCATCTGAAAGCCTGTCCCACTAAAGGATCTCAAGGATGTATTTCTACTGTGATAGGAATAAATCATCTCCACATGAAACAACCTCAATACCAAGAAACTAGTGGAGAGGTCCAAGATCCTTAGTGTGAACTTGGAGGAGAGAGCATGTATAACCCACATGATGTGAGGCAAATTGTTCTCTGTAATAATAATGTCATCGACATAAACTAAAATAAAGAGTTTAGTCAAACCGTGGGAGTAAATAAAAAAGGATAGGTCAATCTTGGAACCCGCAAAACCATTAGTCATTAGGGCTTATGATAAATGATGGAACCATGCTCGTGTAGCCTGTTTGAGGCCATAAATAGATTAGTGAAGTTGGTACACATAATCTAGACAAGAAACATCAACAAATCTCAGGGGTTGAGACATGTATATAGTTTTCATTAAGAGACCTGTGAAGAAAGGCATTCTGAACGTCAAGCTGACGAAGGGGCTAACCTTGAGTAACGACAAGAAATAGAATGACTCAAATAGTCACAGGTTTAACAACTGACAGGGGCCCAAAAGTGCACAGGTTGTCGAAGTAATAAAATACCCTAGTGAGTGGGTAGTTGTATCCACAGGGAATAGTGTTCAGAAACAAGTGTTATCGCTATTTAGCTATGAAGGGAATCGATGATGAGAAAAGTATATATATATATATATATATATATAGATGTAAAAGAAAATAATAGAGTGCAAGAAGAATAAGTAGGGTAGGATAGGTAATCGATATAAAGATGGGGTACCCGGACAAAGCTCCCCCCAGGACTAATGCTTCTAGTGCAAAACTTGTATTATGCTCTACAATTGATGTCTAATGAGTCGTGGAAATCCTTAAGCACACGGTCCCAAACCTAATGTCAACCGTGACTAATCCCACACTATACCTGGCTCTAGACTTCTCTATGACCCTTGACTCTCGATGACCTGTCACCTAAGCCCCAGGGGAGTACCTCATACTAATGCCTAGCACCGTGTGAAATTGCATGTAGTTCTAGGGATCCCAAGTGAAAGACCCTATCCCTAATTATAGTTCTAACTCTTTGGTCCTGGTGGAAGAACCCTAATATAAGTTAAGCCCTAGTCCTAGGATTCTCTCAAACCTTTGTAAGGGAGTTCATCTCCTAGTACTTGACTCTACTTCGATCGCGATTAACTCTTGGGATACGGAGGTAGGGAAATTCACACCGGAGGGGAAAGGGGACGTTCCACTACCTCTCGACTCACCCTCTCAACCCTCTCCAACCTTGTGTAGTCTAATCCTATAGAGGTTGTCACACCCTCAAAGGATAACCTAATAGATTCTCAACCCTAGTGCCACGGCTAAGGGAAAATCTCATACAATCGGCATGCAAGATTGGAACTCAATAAGAAAACATCAAATTAATAAAGCATAATAAAAGTTATAGAAACACAAGCATCCTAGGGTTCACAAGTCCGAATATCCACTAAGGGTTTAGCTCTCCATGGAGCAATACAAAATCAATAAAGAGTTTAAGAACATATGCATGAAAACCATAAAGAAAACCTCCTTGTAAATCGTATCGATGGTCTTGTGGAGCCGCACGTCTTCTCCAACGAATCCCTTGTCAATCCTAGGGCACACCTCACCGAATCAATGCCGACGAAAGCTCCCCCAATAGCTTTCTTCTAATGGATGTCGATGCCGATGCCGTATAATCGCCTCCAAAGACCTCCAAGAACCTCTCCAAACCATAGCCGAAAGCCCCCCAAAAGATAGCCAAGAGAGATAGAAGGGGAGGGCCCACAAATAGATCTGAAAACGGGCTATTTATAGGCTGAAATCAGAGTTTCACACACCCCTGTCGAAATTCCACACGGGCTGCAGAATTTCCACACGCCCGTGTGGAAATTCTGTTTTGCTGATTTTCGGCAGACTGTGAACAGTAACTTGCTACAGTACTTCGCCGAAATGCTCCCGAATTCATGATTCTTCATCGAGGCCGTTGAATTGGGTGCACAATTAACGGTAGATTATGTTGATTACTTCATTTCTCTTTATTGGCGAAATTCTTCAATCCTACACGAGTTAGACTTTTGTGAATGTGACTGCCTTTGTGCTCCTCCAATGGAGGTTGGCACACACCCACAAGTCTAGACTCGTGCCTTGTTCCTTGCTTGGTCCGAGAACTCCTCAACCATGGCGAACATAACCTATTCTTGCTTCTTTTTCTCCAAATTGGCTCCACAACCCTACAATGCACAAAAGCACACAAATGTACACAAATTATTGATAAAATCTGATAAAAGTAATGCTCAATGTAAAATAATAATACTTCGTATCACTATAACACGAGCACTTATCAACAACCAGACTAAATGTCTCGGTTGTTGATGAAAACCCTTGGCAACCAACCGGGCTTTGTAACGCTCCATAGTTCCATCAACCTTCTTTTTGATCTTGTAAACCCACTTGCAACCCACAACATTCATGGAATTTTAAAACGGAACTAATGTCCAAGTGTCATTCCTAAGAAGAGGCTTGTACTTGTCAGACATAGCCTTGCGCCACTCAACAGACTTATTAGCAATAGCAAAGGACGTGGGTTCTATGTTAGAGAGAGTGGTGTATATGGTAGTTAGGAAGCCATATTGGGAAAATAGGACTTTGGGTTTTGGGTTAGGGAGGAATTGCATGGGATGAGTTTTCATAGGAAGAACCATAGATGTCTCATGCAAGGATGAGATAGATAAGGACTCGAAAGGGATAGATGAAGGGAAAGTAGGGATAGGTGTATGTAATAGAGGTGGTGAAGGCAAAGAAGGTTGCTCAGGGATCGGGAAAGAAGAAATACCATAAGACCCGTACCAAGAAGGACCAATACCAATGAGAAAAGAACAATAGTTGGTGGATCAGGAGGAGCAGTGAAAAGGGAACGTGTGCTCATCAAACCGTACATGCCTCGCAATATACAAGTTGTTTATGCTTCGGTCAAGGCACTAATAACCATGATGTGTAGGACTATAACCTAGAAAAATACAAAGAGAAGATCAAAAATCCATTTTATAACTATAAATGTCCTAAGATAGGGAAAACATAGACAACCAAAGACCTTCAAAAAGGTATAATTGAGAGGACGATGAAATATACATTCAAAGCAAGAATTGGAAGAAGACACTTTAGTTGGAAAATGCGTAATTAAGTAAAATGTACTATCGAAAGCAAAGTCGAAATATTTTTTAGGAACACTAAAATGAGCTAGGAGGGATAAGCCAGTTTCTACTATATGGCGATACTGATGTTCTACTATACCATTTTGTTCATGGGTATGAGGACAAGAAATATGATGAACGATACCTAATTTTGAAAAATAGTCTGTAAGTTTTTTAAATTCACCCCCTCAATCAGTTTGAATAGACTTTAATGTGATACCAAACTAGCGTTCAACCATTGTGACAAATTTGGGGAAAACATGAAAAATATCATATTTTTTAGTAAGAGTGTAAAACCAAATATATTTTGAAAAATGATCAACAAAGATAACAAAGTAACGATGAACATCATTAGAGAAAGAGGGAGCGGGTCAAAAACATCACTAAAAATAAGATTCAAAACAACATTACTTTTATTATTTATCAATGGAAGAGATAGTTTTGAAGATTTTCCTAATTAACAGTCATTGCAAAAATAATTTAAGGAACGAGAAGAAGCTGGAAGTGAATTTTTATTAATAATGGTTTGAAGTAGTTGTTGATGCTGGTGACCTAAGCATCAATGCCAAATAGCAGGTGAGGCATGCACAACTGAGAAAGCAACATGAGTTGTCGAAGGTGAAGAGGAAATATGAAGTGTGTAAAGACCGTTGTCACTCTGCCTTGTAAGGAGAGGATATTTGGTAACCTAATACTTCACAATAAATAATCACGGTGAAATTCAAAGAAAACATTATTATCTTTACTAAATTGATGAACGGAAAGTAAAGATTTGGACATGGAAGGAACATGAAGGATGTTAGACATATGAAAGTGAGTTAATAGGGTATGCAAAGTAGTGGAACCAATGTGTGTAATTGGAAATCATTTACCATTACCAATATGAAGTGAGTCAGCGCCGTGATAGACTTCTGAGTGTTCACGACATACTATCGCAGAAGTGACATGATGGGTAGCCTCAGTATCAAGAAACCACTGAGAAGTTATTGATGGTTGTGCTAATACAGGGTGAGCATACGAGAAATGAGCAACAAGTAAGGGACTTATAACCTCTCGTTGATAGCATTAGAGTGCCATATGATTGAAACCTTGGCAAAACTAACATAGAACTCCAGATTTGCCACTAGAAATATTACCACAATTATGACCACGATCTCAATTGTGGCCACATCCACGACTGTGGAATCCACCAAAGGACTATGGAGCTAAAAATTAGGCTTGTTGTCCAGCAAATAGTGCTTAGGTTGTTGGGAATAGAGAAGGTGAGAATTGCTGAGGGCTAGACTATGTGAGGCTAAAAATATAAACCAGTTAGGCTGGCGAGAAACCCAAATGTGTAGGGGCTCCAAGGAAACGGATATGTTGATTGCGATACAAAATTTTTTATATCTATTTTATAATTAATTCATTCTAAAAATTACAAAAATATGATAATTTGTCATGTAGGCACTATGTCTGCAACACGCGATTGAAAACAAGATTATATCAAAATACAGGGACCATAATTAACATTTTTAAAGTACAAACACTATAATAAACAATAATACTTTTACCTACATTGCACTCAAGCTTTCCCATTATCTTATATTTTTAGTGTAAAACTATTAAAAAAAAATCATTTATAGGAAAATATTATACATGTGAATTTGTTTGAATTAGGAATAGATTAGAATAACTTGATTAAATTGTCAAACAATAAATAGGGTGTAGGATTAGTTAAAAACAATCCAATACTAAACAAGATATTCTTGTCCTAACGTAAATAAAATAAACACCGGTAAGAAACATAAAATATAATAACTCTAAAATTATTTTATAACTCCACAAACTCAAGTTATGAGATATATACAGATATACATCTCAAATAATAATATTTTACATTAAAAAATATATTAAATTCAAATATGGAAGCACGGAAGACAAAATCCCACTCACAAATAATATCTCAACTAAATTATATATATATATATATATATATATATATATATAAGCTATCTGTACTAATATGGGGCTAGAACAATAAATAAGGTATTCGCTTTTGTGTAAAAAAACACATGATAAGGTTCATAATACACGACAATGGATCTGTACTAATATGGGGCTAGAACAATAAATAAGGTATTCGCTTTTGTGTAAAAAAACACATGATAAGGTTCATAATACACGACAATGGAGATCCCTTCATACATAGGATGGAATATGGTCTCTAGTGTGAGAGTAGATTGCAACCTAATTTATGGGCAATTCAATTTACATGCCATCAAATGAAAACAGATAGTCGGATGTTCAAATCTTGATTGTGCGACTATGTGTAGAGAGAGAGAGAGAGAGAGAGAGAGTAGAAGATATGTACGTCTAGCATGAAAGAAGAGAGTAACCAAGGCTAGCCAAGGAGATTGCCTATGAACCCCATTCATGCATGCATGTAAAGGGACAGAGGCAAGTCATCCTTGGCTACCAAAGATTGACTGTCTTCTTCATGGAAGACGTTTCTTCTTCTTTTCCTTGCTTTGGGAAAATGTCAATGCTCGCACCTTCTATTTATAGCATTTGGCGCAAACAAGAGAGAATGACTCATCCATAACTTAATTAATTAATTTATTTCTCTATAATGAATTTCCTTATCAATATGCACAGTGGTCCATCAAGCATATATTCTTCATTCTTCATGCTTTCTCTATGGGACCATTTTAGAGAGAGAGGTGCATTTGTATAGGCATTGCAACCATATAGTGCGTGCTTTTCATTCAAAGGCTAGCTATTTGTATTCCTTTTCTTTTAAATGAATATGAAAATGTTATGTGACGTAATAAAAGAAGTTTTTTTTTCTTAAGACCGTGGACAAGTCATGAATAGATTCAAATTATCAATCATCCTATTGTATAGATATAAAAGCATTTTATCTAATTAAGAGTAAAGCATGAGTGAAGAAAATATTATAAACCATCAAATAAAAATATTATAATAAATCACAGTAAGGTTAGTGGTGCACAGGCATTCTCTAACTCGGATACCATAATCACATGTAAATATAAGATTATGATTCATCAGTAGATGGAACCATGGATAGAGGATAATAAAGAATTAAAAGATATGAAACAATATATTCAAAAAATCAAATTATTTGGCAATAGATTCTCCACACTTATGTATATATATCATAAATAAAAAATATTTTAAAACAATTTTAATAATAATATATTCAATATACAAAATCTCAAAAGTAATAATATTAATTACCTCGATGCACAAGATATTTTAGTTGATATACTCATATATAGATTGACATTGCTAATTAAAAAAATTAATAAATATTTCTCAATAAAATGCTATAAAACAAGAACATTATTACCAATTAACAATAATTCCATATTCTCCTCCTAATATATTAACGTAGGAATTATATCGTATAGGCTCTCCGAATATATTTGGAAAATTAAATATACTTTCATAATTTCTTTGCATAGTTATTTCAAGTTTTTTTAAAATATTTTAGTACTTTATTTAAATTTAAATTTAAAAATAATATTATTTTATTTTTAAACATTATTCATCATTCGTTAGGAAAGATTCACCCTCTCATATGGGACTCCCACACTATACAACTGAACTATACCAATATTGGCCCCAATTTTATGTTTTATTTTAATATTAGTGGATTACAAATCTAACTTTCGGCTACATGGCCATTTGGAGTTCTATTTTCATTTATAAACTAAAGGTAGGGGTGTAATCGATCGAGTTCGAGCCGAGCAGCAAGCTACTCGAGCTCGAGCTCGGTTGAAAACTCGGTGCTCGATACTCGGCTCGAACTCGATCGAGTTTGATTTATGTAGCTCGAGCTTGACTCGATACATAATTCGAGCTACTCGAGCTCACTCGATTAAGCTCGATTAAGCTCGATAAAAAGCTACTAAACTTGATTCGATGATAGATAATTTTATACTCGAACTCGAATTTAGACTCGAGCTCGAGCTCGAACTCAATTATATATATATATATATATATATATATATATAACAAACTAACATATAATATATATACACATAAATACAACTACTCGATTAAGCTCGTGAGCACTCGAGTCAAGTATTAAGATGCTCGAACTCGAGCTCGACTCGACCCTAAGTGAGTCGAGTTCGAGCTTTTCCAGAATCGAACTCGAGTAGCTTGCGAGTAGTAGTGTATCATTTACACTCCTAACTAAAGGAAGGATTTTTCACCATGAAATGACCAACATACCCTCAAAAGCGTCCGAAAATGTTGATTTAACTTTTATTAAAAAAAAAAACTCATCCAATTAAAGGAGCTTTATGAGCGTATATTATTCCAAACAAAAGTCAATGCCACTCACCACTAGACAAAATCCTTGACCCCTTTCTTGTTGTTAGTATTTGACTTTTTTAGTTTTAATTTTACATGTAATTCAGGACCCATTGAAGTCATGCCTTTCCAAGTGATAGCAATCCAAGAATCTTTTTATTGAGAATTATACCATGAAAATTATACCAAAAAAGGCATCTTATCACAAACCCTTTCAAATCAATTCCTTTGCATTCTTTGCTAATGATTCTTAAAAATGCATTCTTTGGTAATGATTCTTAAAGATAAAAATAAAACCTTCCGATCAAAGAATACTAAGCAAGCTCAAAATTTTAATTTTTTTTATAGCCCTCGTTATGTGTTTATTTAGATTCAAAATTATTTTATTACTATTTTTATTATCATAAATATTAATTTTATCATTATGATTATAACATACATCAGAACTACTTTTAAAATAAATATAAACTTGACAACCAAATTTAGAAGACTATCGTTGTATTATTAATTATTAAAAATTTATATATATATATATATATATATATATATATATATATATATATATATAAAGAACGTCGTCATTATTTTATATATCTTCATTAGTGAAAAAAATCAGATAGAGGATTATTTATAACACAAATAGATAGATGCTATATAATATAGCCATTTTTATCAAGGATCTATGATGGTTATATATAAGGTTACCAACCGATGAAGTTATTCATGAATGTGCTATATTTCTTATGAAGGTGGTCAACAAGGTAGCACAAGGTTAAGAGGAACGAGAGTGTGGGAAGCACGTTGATGAGGACATAAGTAGCCAAACTCCTATTCAAGTTTCAATTGGTCTGATCACTCGTTCGAGAAGTAAGAATTCAATGAGGCTTTAAATGGTCTGATTAAAGAAGTTTGGGCCCAAGCTAATCTGTGGAGGCCCAATGAAGGTGATGAAGGTGTATCACATGGTGGGAAATCTATCATTCAAATTCGACTTTGTGAAGAAAATCTGCAAGGATGCAACATAAAAGGTAGAAATCAAAATTAAAGATTACTTACCATTTTAGCTTTATCAGATAACTTTAGTAAAATAATTGTTATTTTATTCCTTATTTAGTTTGTCTTAATTTGGAGATTGTAAGGCTTGCATGCCAAGAAATTAGTATTTTCTCTACTTAGTTTGAATAATTTAGAAATTGAAGCATTAATTTAGAGATTTTGTTAATTGCCAAAACTCATTAATTCTTCTATTTAAGAAGCCATTTTGGCTAAAATAATCAAATTACCTTTTACCATAAAATTGTAAGATTCTTTTTTAATTTTCTTTTGGTTCTTTGAGAACTATTCAAGCTTATATGAGTTTCAGTGGTGCTCAACCATCGACTTATCAAACCGCCTTCTGTAATTGTTGGTGGCATCCTCAGATACCGAGGTTCTTGCTTGACATAAGCAAGGGTTAAGGTTTCTTCGAAAGATAGCACTAGAAACAATCCGGGTTATTTTTGTTATAGGTTTCGTCACAAGTTGGCGGGGTTCATATCACATGTGATGGTATCATCCTTAGGAGAATACGATTAATACATGCAAGATTATCACAATCAAAAGCAATTCAAGGATGTGGACCAATCAGAGTAGTTAAAGAAAGGAGTAGACAGGTAGCGAAAATAAGCATGAGAAGAGATTAAGCCACAAGCTCCAAGGGTTCATTTTACCTATAAGCAACAAGGAGTATAAAGAAGAAGAAATGAGAAAGCAGAACAAGCAGTGAAAAGTATAGTGGCATGGTATTCTGTGGGTGAAGGATTTCCGACATTTCATCTGGAGATCTTGGCATTTCAATAATTTCTTCTTATATAGTGTATGAATAAATTGCGATCCTGTGAGGTAAGGATTACATAAATGAATTCTCCTTGTAGTGATGGTGGCATGGTTTAATTGATGCATGTAACTTTGTGTGAGTTTTTATTAGAATTAACTTCAACTCATAGTGGTATTCTTGTTGTTGCTTATGATTTTCATTAGATCTTATCAAGATCTAGTTGTTATATTCTATCCTTGATTGTGATAATCTCTTCCTAATCTGCTGCTTGGAATTAGAATTTCCATAATAGAATATCACAAGCTTTACTCCACAAAAGCTTAGATGTTAAATTAATTTCTAAATAAGTTAGCTATAGCCTTGATTGAGCCAACTTAATAGCTATATATGTTTGTGTGTCAATTTAAATTTATATATATATATATATATATATAGAGAGAGAGAGAGAGAGAGAGAGAGAGAGAGAGAGAAAGAGAGAGTGTACAAGCCACTATTTTCACCATTCACCACCTGGGTAAGATATTTAAACTCCTAACTTATAGCATTTAACTCCCATGCTTTACCATTGAGCTATACCATTGTTGGTTCTTATTATATTTTATTATAAAATCAAAATAATATTCAATGCTTAAAAAACACAATATATAATTTCAAGTGACAAATTAATTTTTGTAAGTTGTTTTTGTGCATTTTTGTAGGTTTTTTGAGTTCATGACTTCCATTAAGGACATCCCTCTAATTTTAATTACAACAAATAGAAGTCATAGATACCTCTAATTAAGAAACAAGTGTGAATTAATGAATGTCAACACTAAATGAATCTATTTCATTAAAAATACATGTGAGTTTACTTTAATAAAGTACAGATTTGACAATAAAATTAACAATGTTCTAAAACTACAAGTGTCGTTGTTCTCGAAACACTTTTTGTCTTGATGTATTTAACCATCTTAAGTTCTTTAGAAGAAGGATCAATTTGCTTTTCTTTTTCCATGAAATTTTTGCTAAAGAATGTGCTTCACATCCATCCGATGGGCTAACTTTATCGTTTATTGACTACATGAGTTTGAATATCTCCATAGACATGGAACCTATTTTGATTAGAGATGAGCTTCAAGAATTTCTTTCAATAGAAGAATTATAATAGTCTATTTTAAATTGAAAACCTATAAAAGTCTTATTTGGAATTTAATGAACAATTAAGGCATGATTTAGAGTTTGATAAATAGTGATGGTCCAATTTGAATTTGGCAGACGTTAGGGGCTTGATTTAGAATTTGGTGAACATTAAAGATCCAATTTTGAATTTGGTGGACTATGAATATCTAATATGAATTTAAAGGACTAGGGGAACATTATTTGAAACTCAAGCAACCAACAAAGACCAGTTTCACATTTAGAGATTAATCCCTTAGGTCCGATTTGAATTTTATAGGCCACTAAGGTCCGATTTGGGATTTTATGGATAGTAAAAATCTTGTATGAATTTAGTGCACCACAAGATCCAATTTAAAACTTGAGCTATAATGGAAGTCAAATTTCTTATTTGGAAAACCTTAAAAGTCCATTTTCGATTTGAAGAAAAACAAAGGTCTGATTTGAGATTTAATATAGGGCTTGTGAAAGTCTAATTTGAATTTGATGAATTGTGAAAGTTAGATTCAAACTTAAGAGATTATGAAAGTTTGGCTTCTCATTTACAAAACCCTAAAAGTTTGACAAACTCTTTGTGTATGTGATTTAATATCTATGTAAAAAAGATTAAGTCTGAGAATACCACAAGTGCACCGGTCTTCAAGTAATACCACGTGAGTGAGCACGAGGGTCATATTCCTCAGGGAACGGCGAGAGGTTTTTATTATTTTTTTTCCTTAATCGATATCCTAAACGGCTACGGTGTTTTTAAGTCTACTTCTACAAATTTATTAAAACAGTATAGTTGAGGATCATTAAGCACAATTGGAAGGAGGTGAGTAATTGTATGACAGTTTTCTTAACTATTAGTTATGATATGCGTTAAGTTATGACAATCGTGTTTTAATATTAGACCGGGGAAATTCAGAGGCATACTAGTCCTAATCTCTTCGCAACCAAGTCTAAATCACTAGAAACTTAAAATGGAATCTCTTCCTATCCCGGCCTCCTATGTTTACCTTAACTTCAGGAATTTCTCTAGAAAGGACAAATCAAACCCTAAGCCTAAGGGGTGATCAAACCCTAATCTAGAAACCTAGCTATACCTAATCTCTTAGCGCATGCATAGATATAAAAAGACGTGTGTTCCTATGTAGGGACATATCTTCCTCACCACATTAACAAAATAAACATTCAAGAAGCATGTATTGTATCACAAAAGACTAGAAAAAGTTTATTGTATTATCAATCAAGGTTTACAAGCAATAAGAAAAATACCTAGAAATACAATTCCCCACGAATTAATGTCCTATGGATCAAGAATAGAGATATAAATAAAGATAAATCCACAGGAACAAAGAATAAGGAATTAAGAACTCCTAGACTAACTCCCTCCTATAGATCTCCGAAGGTCGAGGTTGAGATGATCCTAAGATTGTCAAGACGGAGCCAAATCTCTTCAAGCACCCTCCACTATTGATGCACGTTGAATCTCCCTTAGAAAGCTCACCGGAATTTGCTGAAATTGTGGCGAAATTCATTTTCAGTCACTCAAATTTCCAAAACTCTAGCCGCTCTACCAAATTCGGCAAAAGAACTATCGGGTCCACCACGGCCTCACCACGGGCATTGTGATGCCCGTGCTGAGTAAGTTATTGCTTGGGCTCTAAGTCACATCTTGGCACGACTTTCCTAGGCATTGTGTGCGTGAATCACGGTCATGATGGTTTTACAACAGTCATGGTGAAGGCATTATGGATTCTTTGTTACCTTCTATGATTCCACATTGCCACGGCTTGATAATGGTAGTGTTGAGAGTGGACAACGGCTGTGGTGAGATGTCACCACGGTCGTTGTGAGCCGGGGTGAAGCTTTGATTCAGCAACTTAGTCGATTTTGCTTCAAAATAAACAAAAGAATGAAAGTATGTACAGGCTTGGTGCTAAACATACTAATTCTTATGCTAAAAGCAGTATAAATAGTATGGAAAATATGCACTTTTAAGCACTTATCAAAGTCTAATTTAGATTTAAGAAATTATGAAAGTCTAATTTAGGATTTGATAAGCCATTAAAATCTCATTTTAATATGGTGAACTATAAAAATTTGATTTGAATTTGATGGATCATGATTGTTTGATTTGGAATTTATGTACCTTGAAAATCTAATTTGAGTTTGATGGATCGTAAATGCTTGAATTGGGATTTATGTACCTTGAAAGTCCAATTTGAATTTGAAAGACCACATGACTTAATTTGAAACTCGCAACCACAAAAGTTTTATTTCACATTTAGAGAACCTTCAGAGTTCAATTAGAATTTGAGAGATCTTAAAAGTCCTACTTAAATTTTATAAAATACAGAGGTCCAAAATTCGAGTTTACTTGATAATGAAGATCCCATTTGAATTTGAAGGACTATAGGGACCCAATTTGAAGCTAGAGTGATTGTGAAATTTTGGTTTCATATTTAGAGAACTGTAGTAAAACCTTGATAAATAAATATTTGATAAATTAATAACCTCGATTAAATATTTCTCCTGTCTCGGCACTAGCCAAAATGTTAAATTAATAAGTTCACTGACTAGATAAGATAATAATATTTTTAAAACTCTTTAGGGCATAATGAAAATAGAAATTAATACTTCATCGAATAAATTGAAAAAGTACCATACAAAATTCATAACATTGAAGTCTTTTTAGACTAATGCTATCTTTAAATTTTACTCTTTTCTAAAATATGGATCTTTTTTTTTTTTTTGTCTACGAACTAAATTCAACCTTATCTTTAATTTTTTATAAATTAAATTCCATATTTGGTATATTTTTCTCATGTTGCGGCAAATAATTTTTTTTGAGGTATTCATTGCTAGAAAACACTCTTTTGGAGAAACATTTGATAAAACACAACTATCATCTAGATCTTAATCATCATCAAATGGTGTATCCATTACTCTTAGATAATCTCTTCATTTGTAGGTGATTCCTTTACAATATCATCTTCACTAGGATAAAATACAACACTTAGTTATGACTTTTGAAATTCTTTTTTGAATTTTGACCACATTTTTTATTTTTAAATTTTAATAAAAAAAATGTAGAAAGTCTTTCCACAAAGTTATTCCTTATATCTGCATGAATTGCATGCAGTTTTAGTCTCTATGTTTTTTTTTATCTTTGTTTTCCCAATTTTATTTTAAAGGACAATGAAGGTCTAATTTAGGATTTAATGGCTTGTCAGAATATAAATTGAATTTGATGGATTGTAAAGGTTAATTTGTGAAATAATGGATTGAAAAAGTCCAATTTGAATTAAAGGACCACAAAACCTACACCTTGGAAGTTTGGTTTTGCATTTTAAAAACCTTAGGAGTCAAGTTTGAATTTAAAAGACAATGAAAGTCCTTTATTTGGGTTTGAAAGACTGTTAAAGACTTGTTATGAATTTGGAATAACTTGAAAGTCCTATTTATATTCTTAGCAAGCTTCTGGCCTTAACTAGCCTTAAAGCCTATTTGAATTTCAAATGGGTCTCGTGAGCGTGAAATTTTAAAAACTTATTATTTGAAGGACTACGAAAGTTCTCATTTGGCCCTTTAACAAGTTTCAAGCTATAACAATCCTTATTAGGCTTGAAAGCCTTTTGAAAATGAAATGGGCCAATTTGACTTGGAACTTTGAAGAACCACGAAGTTTCTTTAATTATTCATTTGAAGGACAACAAAAATCCTATCTTAGACCTTCAATGGGCTTTGGCATAGCAAGTTTTGTTAGACCCTAAATCCTAATAAAATTGAAATGGGCATGGAAGATTTGTGGTTTGAACTTTGAAGAACTAAGAAGTTCTGTAATCTATTGTTTACACTATCATGGAAGCCCTGTTTTGACCCATAATGAGCTTGTTTTGGGCCTCAGAATGAGCCTTAATAAGTTCGAAAGACTATTAAACTGAATTTAATGGATTGCTAATGTTCAATTTAGTTTAAAAGTATTCACTTGAGGTTTCGTCTTTGAAAGTAACATATGCTCAGGGATCATGCTCAATGGGGATGGTGATGAATCTTGAAAGTGCTTACTTAAAGTCTCTGTTGATCTTGAATAAGATTTTTTTTTTTTAATCTAATTTTGAACATGAGCTATTTATTTATTTTGGAATATGATGAGCGATTTAATCTTAAGCCCAGAGTTTATAACCTATTTATATATACCCCTGAAAAAACTCAATACAAAAAATATATTAATATTTAGACTGTTAAAATGGGCTCAGTCCATCATCATACTCTCCACTTCTTCTCACTATTGAAAACATCCAACAAAATATCTCTGTGTGTACTTCTTAACTCCACATATCTAATAATTCAACTCCATGTGTACATCAGCATGTGCACATCTCTCCTCCTAAGAAAAAAGAACACATTTTTCATGGCTCTCATGGCTCTCTTGTGTTCCTTAGCGAAGATGTGTTCCTTAGCTTGTGTTCCTCTTCTCATGGCTCTCTTGTTCATCTCCTCAGCCTTGGGGAACTCAAATGTGCCTTTCATGGTGGGGCACAAGAAGGTGAGTCTCAATCGGCTCAAGTCTAGAGCCAAGTAGGTCTCCGTATTGATACGTATCTACAATGAACGATCCATGTTGACTTCTTGATTAATCTTCTACTTTTGGCTGTAATTTCTTCATTTGATTATATCTTATTTGCATCTAATTCAAGTAATTGTTTAGTTTGTAAGGTATGGGATTTTAAGTGGATTATTTGATGCACATAGCGGTGGATCCACAACACCAAAAAACTATCATGATAGGGTGAGGTTTCCCCCACATATATGCACATGGACTTCTTCTCAATTAGGTAATATGGGAGTAAACCAATCTTGCAACATTGCTTCCCATATCATACCTAATGTTTTTGTCTGGTCATGCACTCTTCACTCAGGGCTTGTCTGCAGTCAGAACCCTATTGATAAGTGCTTTTGTTATAATAATGCGAAGTATTATTATCTTACAATGAGCATTACTTTTATCAGGTTTTATCACTAAATTGTGTGCATTTGTGTGCTTTTGTGCATTGTAGGTTTGTGGAGCTATTTTAGAAAAGAAGAACAAAGTTAGATCGTGTTTGCCATTGTTGGGAAGTTTTCGTACTAAGCAAGGAACAAGGCACGGGTCTAGACTTGTGGGTGTGTGCCAACCTCCTTTGGAGGGGCACAAAGGCAGTTACATTCACAATAAGTTTAGCTCATGTTAGCGTAGGAGAACTTCACCAATAAGGAGATTTGAAGCAATCGGCACGGTCTACCATTGATTGTGTGCCCAATTCAATGGCCTCGATGAAGAACGATGTATTCGAGAGCGTTTCGGCAAAGCACTGCAGCAAGCACTGTAGCAAAACGTACTGTAGCAAGTTAATGTTTACTATTTACTGAAAATCAGCATTCCAGAAATTTCACACGGGGGTGTGGAATTTCCACACCGCCGTGTGAAATCCCAATTCAGCCGATTTGAAGCCGCGACTCAATGTTATAAAAGCCCGTTTTGGAGACTTTTTCTACATCTTTTTGCCAATCTTTTCTCCCAACTTCTGGAGGGTTGCCGCTAGGGTTTCGAAGAGGACTTTGTGGAGGATTGAAGCACGGCATCGGCATCGTCATCGACGTCCGGCGGCAGCACAAGACCACGACCACACTATACGCAAGGGGGTTTTCATCTATGCTTTCAATTTGTATTCCTTTTGATATTTTAATGGATTTGTATAGATCCATGAGGAGCTAAACCCCTTGTGGGTATTCAGACTTGTAAACCATAGGGTTATTATGTTTCTTTGACATTGTTATTATGCTTTTCCATTATTTGATGAATAAAATTGAGTTTCAATCTTAATTGCATCTTGTAATTGTTTTTCCTTAGCCATGACACTAGGGTTGAGAACAATCTAGGTTATCCTTTGGAGGTGTGACAACTCCTATAGGGTTAGACTACTTAGGATTGAAGAGGGTCGAGAGGGTGAGTCGTGAGGTAGCGAAACGTCCCGTTTCCCGTCCGGTGTGATTCTTCCTACCTCCGTGTTCCATGATTTCTTAGTGGTCTAGATAGAATGAAGTACTAGGAGATAAACTCCCATGGAGCTTAGTTGCGCGAGCAACGGAGTGAAGAGTTGAAGTGAATCTTAGTGCTGGGGCTTAATGTAGACTAGGGTTCTTTCGCCTGAACCAAAGGGTTAAAGCTATACATAGGAACAGGGTTTATCACTAGAAATCCCTAGAACTTAAAGCAATCCCACACAGTGTGAGGCTTAGGAAGACAAACTCCTCTAGGGCTTAGTTGACAGGTCAACAAGAGTTAAGCGTCGTAGTGAAACCTAACGTCAGGGCATAGTGTCGGGGTTAGTCACGGTTGACCTTAGGTTTGGGACCGTGTGTTTAAGGATCTCCTCGACTCAATTAACATCAATAGGAAAGTATAATAGCATAGTCTTACACTAAAAGCATAAGTCCTAGGGGTAGCTTGTCCGGGTACCCAACTTTACTCATCGATTGTCCTTCTTTATTTACTCCTACTTGCACTCTCTTACCTTCCATATTTCTATTCTATTTCTTGCTCTTTATAATTGCTTTTACACTTACTCATTGATTCTCTTCACACTCACCATACACCGCTTAGCTAAATAGTGAAATCTCGTGTTTTAAAATCCCTATTCCCTGTGGATACAACTACCCACTCACCAGGGTAATATTATTACTTCGACAAACCCGTGCACTTGTGGTACGCACTCGCAAGGGGTGTGTCACCTATGTTGGTCAGCTCCTCACCCAGCGCACATCACATGCTTTCAATGAAAGTACCAAATGGTGCACACAGTGGGGGACCCACAAATTCAAAAAACTAGCTTGATATGGTGGGGATGTCCCTACATACATGCATATGGACTTCCCCTCAATCAAGCAATATGGGACTAAACTAGGCTTGCAACATCATTCCATTATTATTTATCTTCTAGTCATCTTCATTAAATCAAAATTTGTGAAATTCTCAAAATTTATTTATCTTACCTATTAATAGTTCATTAAATCCAAAAAATTTGAAGGAAACCAAAGGACTAAACTAGGCTTGCATATGGTGGGGTTGGTAATTGTTAATTGATTGAGTTATGACTAAGTCAGCAAATTTCTTACCTATTAAGATAGGAATCTCCTTGAAAAGGCTTGCAGGACTTTACATTGAGCACGTTGTAAGGCTACATCGAGTTCCAATGATGATAGTGTCATACTTGTTTTGTAAACATTTCTAGAAGAATTTACGTCAAGCCCTAGGTACTATATTGCCTTTAAGCACTGTTTTTCATCCTGAAACTATGGACAATCTGAAAGGACTATTCATATTTTAGATGACATGCTATGAGCTTAAACCAAAAATATGAAAGATTCTTAGGATCGACATCTTACTTTAGCTGAATTTGCATATACCAACTACTATTAGTAAGCATCTTGATGGCCGTATATGAAGCTTTATAAGGAAGAAAGTGCATATCCCCATTTGCTCGAATGAAGTGTGTGGAAGAAATATATTGGAATCTAAGATTGTGGAAACAACATCTAAGAAAGTGCAATTGATTAGGGATGGATTAAAAGTAGCTCAGAGCAAACAGGAAAGCTATGTTGATAATTGAAGAGCTGAGTTGAATTTCTAAGTAGGAGAGCATGTGTTCCTGAAAGTATCACCTATCAAGGGTGGGGTAAGATACGGAGTACCTGTAAAACTTACCCCACGTTACATAGGTTCTTTGAGATACTTGAGCAAGTGGGTTTAGCAGCCTATAGACTTGCCCTTTATCAAAGTTTGTCTTGGGTCTATAATGAATTTTATGTGTTAATATTCAGAAATTATATACCAGATTTGATGCATGTAATTCAATTTGCTCCTATGGAGTTCAAGGAATATATGTGTTATGATGATTGATGAGTAACTTGTGGAGATACTTGGTAGAAAAGAACTTGAGAAATTGTGAGGATTTTTGTGTATTTAGTTCATAAATTTTTTAGTTCTATATAGATTTTTTCCCTCAGTATCTTGTGATGTGTTTAAGAGCATAAATGAGGCTTTGTTCTCAATCTATTGCTCATGTTGGAGAACTTCTCATTTCAGGTTTAGCAAACCCATTTTGAGCATAACATGCACTTGTCTCATTAAGGTGTATTACATTCTGCAATTTGGTGGGTTTCATATCTATTAAACTTCCTCATAAATATCATGTGGAATTGAAAGACATAGGAAAATGAAAAGTATGAGAAGATGAATAGTTTTAGGAGTTCAGTGAGATGAAAAGATTTAGGAGTTTTGGGAAGATGAAGAGGTATGCATTAATAGATATCCACTATATTAAAGTTTCATAACATATATAACAACACATGGACCCTATATTTCTCATAACATGAACCATACTTTTCTTATACTTGGGGGGAACCCATCTTTCTAATAAATTTATAACATGAGCCCCATAAGTCCATAACTCATTTTTTTATCAATTAAATGAATTAATGAAACCAATCTTCCACTTTATTACATGGCTTTACAAGTCCATAACTCATTCTTTTATAGACTAAGTGAATCAATGAAACCCCATCTTCCACACTTCCACTACTAGTCTTTCGGATCATTCCATTTCTATCAAAAATATGAAGAGGGTGATTTGGCTAACAAGTCTTAGATAGGTGATCTGCAAGATTCCAATTTATGTAAGTATTTTTTGCATCTCAAGGCTTAGAATCAATTCTATTTTTGGTTTTTGAACCAACCAAATTTATGCTTATATTTTGTCTCCTCCTTATTTGAAGGATTATTTTTCATTGAAGTAGTGCTTGACTAAAGGATCGATACATGGTGAAGGGGACATTGATTCAATAGCTCTTGAAAAAGGAGCTCTAGTCTTGTCCATCTGTGTGAGCTTAGCCTTGTTCTTTGATTTTTCCTGATCTTAAATCTTTGGTTGCTAAATTAATGAGGGATTTTCAATAAATGGTACTTATTTAGTTGTTTTATTGTTTCAAGCATTTGCAAATTTGTAAATTAAATTAATGGCTTGTTGAAGTCTTGAACATGAAGATCTAATCTTGGACTAGATTACAGTAACATAATTGGATATATTGATATTGGTTTTCCCTCTCAAAGTTTCATTTAGAAAAGAAAATATTTGGATTGTTTTAATATTTTAGAGAGCTAATGGAAAGCGATAAAAAATGTAAGATGGTATTATTGTAATAAAATGCTAAACAATAACTTCTTTGATTTAAAAAAAAAATAGTTGTTCAGGTAAATATCAAATTTTATCCATAAAATATTCACTCTTTGGTATTTCGCATATGTTCAAATCTGTTTGTTATTGAATTTGTTTGTAGTTTGATTTGGATTCTTGAATTTGTTGGTTGGTGAACAAACACATTGATTATAGGCTATATAATTTATTTGTTTATTATGTATTATGGAAATGTGCACCTACTCATGGATTCATAATTTAGTTTATATTTATGTTTTTTACCAATAAACTATATGTTGAGATATTACAAAAAAAAAAACAAGCTAAAGCTAGAATTGGATCTAATGATTCACCAATTTCGTAATCAATTGACTCTAAAAATATGCAACCACTTACTCAAGAAAATAGATTTGACAAAGGACAAACTTCTTAAATAAAGCAAAAAGGAGTTGATTTGAATGCTCTTTCGATTAATCTTAGGGAACAACTACGAAGTGAAAGTTACCATCCAAATGATTGAGCTGAAGTTAGAAGAGCATATTTTCAAAAGGCCGTTGTCATCCTAGTTATCATGATTTCTGACAAAAGGAATATAGGAGGTAGATTGCTCCGATTTAGTCCAGCTTAGTTTGATGAATATAAATATTGGTTGGAATATAGTATAAAAAAAAGAAGTGACATTTTGCATACGAAGTTAATTATTTAAAACTAAAATTAAAGTCAAAGTGGCTCTCACTATTTTCCAAATGATGGATTTAAAGCTCAGAATAAAAAAAACAAGGCTTGATGTTCATAATGTTACAAGTGCACATAATATGGTAGTTTAAAAATGTTAAGATTTGATGAAGCAATCTCAATCTATTCAATCTGCATTTGATAAGCAAACAAACTTGTCTAAAACTAAGTTTAAAATTTGATTAAATGCCTTTATTGATTGTATTAGATTCTTTTCAAGACATGGATTGCCTTCGGTGATCATTATAAACATGAAAATTCAATCAATAGAGGAAATTTTCATAAGCTTTTATATTTTTATGCAAAACTCAATGACAAGGTGGGTAGTATTGTATTACATAATGCTCCTAGAAATCAAAAAGTGATTGCTCCTTCAATCCAACAAGACATCATGCATGTTGCTGCCAAAGAAGATACCAAGGCTATAATTAACAATCTCAAGATGGTTTTTCTTTTTTTTTTTTTTTTTTGGATTTTAGTTGATGAATCTTGTGACGTGGCATGTAAAGAACATATGGCTTTGATTTTGAATTATGTTGATAGAAGATGATGCTATGGTGAGATTTAACAGCCTCACTCATTTTTCTAATACTTCAATTGCATCACATAAAAATGTGATTATACTTCTATGCTTTGAGTGCATCAACTAATTTTCTCAAGAATTCAAGGGTAAGGTTATGATGGTACTAGTAACATGCGGGAAGAGTTCAATGGCTTGAAAACTTTGATTATGAAAGAAACTAAATCAACCAATTATATTCAATGTATTGCTCATCAATTACACTTAGCTCTTGTGTTTGTTGCAAACAATCATTTTGTTATCTATAATTTCATTGATTTAGTTGCTCATTTGTTAAATGTGATTGGAGCTTCTTGTAAGCAACAAGACAAGGTCAAACAACAACATGCAAACAAAGTTATAGAATTATTGATTAATGGTGAGTTGCAAACTAGTCGAGGCTTGGACCAAGAAATGAGTATTAAAAGGCCTGATGATGCTTCTCAGATCTCATTATGCTTCACTGTTTAATATAATGTTATGTTTTCTTTAATTGTGGATATCGTTGAAGACATTGACAAGGATGGCAGTTATTAAGAACAAAAAGCAGAAGCTCATCATCTCTTAGAACTACTCGAGTCATTTGATCTTATTTTTTGAATATATTTGAGATGGCAGTCTTAGGGATAGGAATGAATTGAATTTTTCTTTACAAAAAAAGGATCAAGAAATTCCAATGCTGCGTTACTTGTTAAAATTGGTAAGAAAATATTACAACAAATGAGAAATAATGGATGGAGAGATTTGATAAATGATGTTTCTTCATTTTGCGATAGGATCAACTTCAAATACCAGGGATGAAAAATGCATATGTTAAAGTAAGCCAATGTAAAGCCTTTACAAGTTAGCAATATACACCATTATCAAGTTGATCTATTTTATGATGTGATTGATATGTAATTTCAAGAGCTCAATAATCAATTTAATGAAGTAAATATCAAACTACTTCTTTTTGTTGCTTGCTTGAGTCTAAAAAAATCATTTAGTGCATTTGACAAAGAAAGGTTACTAAAGATGGCTAAATGTTATCCATGTGAGTTTCTTGTATTGAGCCTACAGCTCATAAAAATCAACTTAGAAACTATATTGTGAATGCACATGGGGATGAAAGATTTGCTAATTTAAATGGAATAAGAGAACTTTCACAAAGGATGGTAAGGACTAAGAAACATAGCATTTATCAACTAGTGCACTTACAATTGAAGTTGACATTAATTTTACATGTGACTACAGCAACTATGGAGTGAGTATTTTTAGTGATAAAATTGATAAAACAATGATTTACAAAATAAAATGAGTGATCAGTGGTGAATGATTGTTTGATAACGTAAATTGAAAAGCATGTATTTGATAGTGTTAGAAATGATGCACCTATGTATTATTTTCATAATATGAAAACTTATCAAGGCCAGTTATAAAAGAATTTTATTTGTTATATTAGTACTATTACTATTGTATGATAAAAAATTATTTACATTTATTTCAACTCCTTTTGATCATGTGAAGGTTGTGATCATTAGACAAATACCTATTTGCACCAAAGAACCATTTATTATATTGTATTCTTGAATATTGAGATTATGACAATGATTCTCTTTTTCTTTTTTTCAAATATCCTGGGGTTTTTTTTTCTCTGTGCCTAAGGGTATCAAGGAGCTTCACAAGGATATTGAATGCTTAATTCCTTCACAAGGTAATCTAGAGAGATGGGTTATACAAGTCACTAGCATTATCCATATCTTTGTTCATTATTTTTTGTGTATTTTATCTGGTAATTTGTCTCTAGACCATCCATGGGGTTCAAATAATTCAATTTTAACTCATGTTTGGATTATTCTAACTGCTAATTTGGTGAGCTTCATTCTAAAACAGTCAAGCAAAATTAGAACTTATTTCATGTAGGACAACTAGAGCATTGAGCCATTCTTCTGTGTGGACGGTTTTTTTTTTTTTTTGTTATTGTTAAATATATTTACTGCTTGATTTGTTTGTTATCACCAAACTTGCATAGTAAATATCTATTTTCCTATAATTTAAATTTATATTACATATATGGAACCCACTATGTAAAATTTCTCCATCCGCCAGTGAACTTGTGAAGATATATATCCCTATAATTGCTATGTCTACTAAATGACACCAACATGTTGTTGTGTTGCCACCATTTTGGAAAGCTACATTTGCAAAACATCAATTTTTACATTTTCTACTAGAGTTTCTAACTAGACCTTTTTTTTTAAGCTGAATCATGAAATCAAGTAGAATCCTAGCTTACTAATACCTTTACTATAATTATTGTTTATCCTTCTAAAGATTATTTACAAGAAGTCCTTCTAAATTATCTCATTGCATTGAGTTTGTGAATCACATTGAAATATTGTTGAAGTCTTGTTTCTAAAAGTTATCACAATTGTTATCTCCTCTAATTGCATCATATTACTGATTACTAAATTTCTTAGAATTTGAAGATAGATTTGACTACACTTTAATTTTCTAATCTTATCTTTTATTACATGAAAGTGACGAACTGAATTTTCTAAGCAAGAAGAATAAGTGCGTGTAATGCCACCATGTTATAACATCTAAACGACCATAAGCAAATATCTTCGCTCTATATTAGTTTGACATAATTTTATATGTCAAGTATTTTATACAACATGTAATATCCTTGATATTGCATAATTTGGAGGCATCTGAAACTTTAAAATCTTTAAAAACAAAGAAGATTGGAAGAAGATGCTACTAAGGAGATGGTAATTAGTTGCTCTTAAAAATATTGAAAGAATGTCTGCAAATTTTGTTGACCCTGATGAATCTCAGTCTTCATATGATCCTAAAACCCTCCTAGAATCAACCCTTTGGTGAGTGCATTATTGCTTTTGAGTTGTATGATTGTGTTCTTTATTTCTAAATGACCCAAAAAATTTATACGTGCGTTGTGTTTTGTCTTATCAGTTAACAATTTTAGCATAAGACGTTTGATTAACCTAGGCATTACCATCATCTTGTAATCATTAAAAAAATTGACTTTTGTGTTTAAAGCACATTGCACACCCTTGTATCTGATTAAAGTAGTAGGACTTGCCACTAGAAGCACCTTATGGATTCAATGAAACCCATAGAATTTAAGTTCCATAACTCATTACAACAATCCCAAAGTGGATGGGAATTTAAAATTCAACTTAACATGTAAGCTACAAATTTAGGATTTTTTGGATTTAGTATTATCATTATATATTAACATAATTATAGATAATTCTATATTTGAAGTACCTTTTTTTTCTAAAGTATTGACATACCAGATGTTCACTTTGCACAATGCTATCCCACCATAGAGGTTTAATTAATCTAGATGTGCATTAAAGATTATTCTGAGTTCTATTTCTATTTTTTCCTGAAGTATCTATTTCCTACAAATGCTATTGATAAGGTAAACCTTCACGCACATTGCTTGTATGGTTGAGATGAGCAGCATTGAATTTCAATATGCAAGGCCATCATTTCTTATTCTTGTAAAGTTCAACCATTTTTTCTTGTTTGTGGCAAGATATCAACAGGGTATAGAAGCAATTTCTTAGCAATAATGGGTTTAATCACAGTTAAAGCTTCTCTGAATAAAGTTGCTAATAAATACTCACTGCAATTATTCAGCTCTTATTTATACAATAATTGTGTGTATTCTTTTTATTGGCTTGAATAAGATAATATAATGTATTTAAATAAAGTAATGTGGACCAATTTTTTTATCCATGGTGATGAAAATTTTTAGTTACTTTTTAAATTCGTCACTCAACTCTACTTCATAAATATAAACCCCAATCCTAAACCACAAATTGTAAAACCTAAACCTTAAGCGCCAGACACAAATCCTCGTATGTTATATGTTAAACACAAATCTTAAACCTAGCACCAAATGCTAACCTTAAGCCAGCACAATAACTCTAAATAGTAACTTTAAACCAAAATCCTAAACTCCACTCTTTAACTGACCCATAAATCTAAGCACTAAACACAAAATCTGAACTTTTATAAAGCACATGGTCCGCTTCTTTACAGGATGTGACAATTTGGAGATATGAAGGTTATCACTTTTCACCTCATCTACAATTCACCAATTTTGGTTGTTGGTAACCATTATGAAGAATCAATCAATGGTAACAAACATAATACATAAGTGAACAATAGTCTAGTCAATTGGTTGAAACAATGTATTCGATGAGAAATGCAAGCAATCTTCTGTAGTTAAATGAGTTTGTGTTTCTAAATAGCTTTAACAACAAACATGTTACATGCTTGTGATATACATTAAAATGTCTTTCATAATTCATCCAAGTTTAAAGAAAAAATAAGTTGATATTAAGCATTGCTATCAGCTTCCATAATTTGAATAAACAAAATGACACATTAAATCACAAGAGTAAAGTTTGAATTGCATGAACAATCAAAGTACATAAAAAGCACCTTGTAGACATGTGTTATGGATTTATTTGAAGCTTACAACAAACAAGGCCTTAAACCTAAAATTAGAATCAAGAGTATTGACCATGAATGAACTGAGAAACACATAATCTCGAAAGCATTTCCTATGGCCTTTTTTTCCAAAAAAAGATAAATATAAAAAAACAAAAACAAAGGACCTTTTCATGGCTTCCTTGAAGAAATAAGCATGGCCACTGGTTTTCCTTTCAATTGACACAATAAACCATAACCCTAGAACCCAAATCTGAGAACTTGCATAACATAAATAAACATAGCTGATGGCATTATTCACAAATCACACAGCACAATTATAATAATACCTAACTCTAAGGAGTTGTTTGGTTGCCTGTAAATGAAACTACATGTAAGTGTACTTACAGTGTAAGTGAAAATGTTGCATTTCAACTTACATAATTGCTATTTGGTTTGCTATAACGGGAAATGTTGTATTCACTTTTTGTTTGTTTGGTTTGATGTAAGTTAAAAGGTATAGTCACCATGTAAGTGGGATCATGAGATTACACCCATTATCTATTATTATTAGTAATTATTAAATATTCTTTATCAAAATTAATTTAAGCTAAAATAATTAATTAATTTAATAAAGTATTCGATTGATTGATTTGAACACTAAGCATTTCAATGGAAATAATTAATCCACATTTAGATTAATGTTTACTTTGAAAAATCTTAGCCAGTAAAACACCAAAACCAAACAAAGTTGCATGAATGCCAAAAAAGAAAAAAGAGAACAGATAAATGATCAACTATTTAAACCAAAGATAGACTATACATTTATTTGATTCAGTGCATTAGTTCATAACTTCTGCTTACGAGAGAAAGGTTGATAAGTGCTATTTTATACATGTTTTATCAATCGTATTTAGCACTTAATCGACCATTTTGAGCTTTATTCTTTTGGATAATTGGTACTTAATTGTTCATTTTGTAGCACAGGTTGAAAGAAGCACAACAAGAGCCAAAGAAAGAAAATTAGGAGTAAATCGGTGCCAAAACCATCAAACAAAGAGATACACAGGCAGGGTACACGCCCGTGTACATTATGCCCTAGCAACGTTCATCAACCTTTCGATGGCTTCTATTGAAAAGAACACACCCATGTAAACCAAGTACATGCCCATGTACATTTGAAAGATCACAGAGTGCATCCCAAACAAGAGCACAGGGCAGAGTAAAGGTTGCATGGGTGTGTAACTAAGGAACAGGAGAAGAAGTCCTCGGACATACACAGCTAGAGGAGAAGTACACGGTCATGCACAGTAGCCTATGTACACCAAAGTTCCGCGAGTATCTAGGTTTTCTCCTGGGAGTTACACAGGCAAGGTGCATGCCTGTGTACTTGCCCATGTAATGGTCTAGCCCTGTAGGTATAAATATAATATTTGAAGAACATTTTAGGGCATCTAAGTTTTGGCCGAATTTGGGGGAAAAAAGGTTCTAGAGTTCTTTGGTTGTGGTTGAAAAAGGCTTGAAGGATTGAAGAAGAAGTTCGAAGGAGTCGCCAGAGTGACAATCCATTGGCAACGATAGCGGCTCACATCATCTCCAACCACACAACATTGAGAAAGGGGGCTTTCTTTAAATGTTTAGGGTTTTTGAGATTGAGATTCACCATGTATTAATGAACATGAGCCCCATAGAGGGCTAACTCCCTTGAGTGCCTGGATTGATGTTGCTTAGGAATGGTTTAACTTTTAATTGCCTTTTAATTTAGATTTACCTTTTGCTTCTGGATTCATCTTTGTTTTTCATTGTTAGGTTTGTGTATCGAAAAGTGGCTTTACCATTATGATTTCGCTTGTGTATTGAGAGATCCTTGCAATTAGATCACACTTGGATGAGTAGGTACACTAATGCTCGCTAGAAATAGTAAGGGGGCCATGTATCTTTCGATTGGAATTTCGGTGGTTCATCCCTGATTCTCGACATGGAGATCCTAAAGCCCATTGTAATTGTATGAGGATAGGAGTAGGAGAGATTCACTTCTACCCTAAGTATAGGTTTAGACACTAAGAGTCTTGAGAGAGCACTTGGTGTGATTTTGGTTTCCTTCGTTTCGGTTAGCTAAGGTTTAATCTCTATTGAATTGCAGTCATATTCTTCATTAAATTCCTAAATGAAATTGATCTAGGCACTGCTCTATTCATTGCATCAGTTCCTCGCCCTTTTTGTTTTGGTCTTTTTCTTGTTTTTATTTTTTCTTTTTAATTTTGAAAGTAAAATTTGATTCATGTTTTAATTAGCTAACAAAGATAGGGTTAGTATTTCTACTATCTACTCTATATGGATTTTGCCTTGTTTTTGCATATATTGCTTCGATTGACGTGTACACTTGTGTGCATCTACTTTACATTGATCAGAGGTATGCTTGATTAATGCAACATTTTGATTTATCATAAATCACACAAGTGCGAAAAACCATAAATCTACCAGTTATATTTTGAATAATAGTAAACCTTTGCCTAAAACATTAAAATGAGGAATTCTATCTCAAGGAACACATCATAGTTCTACCAAAATCCTCATAGAGAAAAGTGACAAACAAACAGGTAGCCAAGCATGATCAAAATTATCATAAACAAAGTCTAAATTTCATAAAAGTTGCGCATAACATTATAATATAGGTAGCCAAGCACACTTCCAAATATCAAAATCACTTCAATCCAATGAAACTATCATCTTAAATTGGTCCAGTCACTATATTCCACTTAAAAACCTTAACATATTAGCTTAAACATTAGAGAAGTCATAGTGATCTCCAAATAAGCATTCCATATTTTTATGATGTGAAATTAGACATTGACAATGTGTATGAGAAACAACAATGTGCATTAATCTATGTGCTTATAATAAGGAATATTATAGCTATAACACAAGTATATATTTGTGTGGAAACAACTAGCAAAATTCATAACATAACTACACTTCACATAGCATCTATGATCCTTTTGATCAATGACAGGGGCCCGAAAGTGCACGGGTTGTCGAAGTAATAATACTCTGGCGAGAGAATAGTCAAATCCACAGGGAGTAGTGATTCAAGACAAGAGAGATTGCTACATAGCTGGTGCGAAAACGATGGTGGTGAGAGAAATCACTGTGTGTGCAATAAACCGAAAGAGAAATATGGAAGACAAGAGAGTGCAAGCAAAGAGTAGAGAGGAAACAATCAATGCAAGTATGGGGTACCCGGACAAGCTCCCCCTAGGACAAATGTTTCTAGTGCAAGCCTAGTATTATACCTTCTAATTTATGTCTAATGAGTCGTGGAAATCCTTAAGCACACGGTCTCAAACCTAAGGTCAACCATGACTAGCTCCAACACTATGCCCGGCATTAGGTTTCACTATGACCCTTCATTCTGTCGATCTCTCAACTAAGCCCCAGCGGAGTCCACCTTCCTAAGACTCACACTATGTGGAACTGCTTGGGGTTCTAGGGATTCCAAGTGATAGACCATGTCTCTAAGTATAGTTCTAACCCTTTGGTCCAGGCGAAAAAACACTAGTCTCAGTTAAGCCCCAGCACTATGATTCACTACAACCCTTCACTCTGTTGCTCGCGCAACTATGCCCCAGGGAAGTTCATCTCCTAGCACTTCGCTCTACTTTGACTGCAAAGAACTCTTGGAACACGGAGGTAGGGAAAATCACACCGAAAGGGAAAAGGGGACGTTTCGCTACCTCTCGACCCTCTCCAATCTAGTGTAGTCTAATCCTATAGAAGTTGTCACACCTTCCAAGGATAACCTAGATGACTCTCAATCCTAGTGTCACGACTAAGGGAAAATCAATGCAATTATCATTCAAGATAGGAACTCAATTAAAAGCATCAATTAAGAAAGAGTAATAAAAGTCAAAGAAACAATATCATCCTAGGGTTTACAAGTCTGAATACTAACTAGGGGTTTAGCTCTCCATGGAGCAATACAAAATCAATAAAGAGTTTGAGAACATATGCATAAAAACCATAAAGAAAGCCCCCTTGTGGTCCATATCGATGGTCTTGTGGAACCGTCTTAGCTTCATCAAATAATCCCTTGTCAAACCTAGGGCACACCTCGTCGAATCGATGCCGACGAAAGCTCCCCCAATAGCTATCTTCCAAAGGATATCAATGCCGACGCCGTAGAATCGCCTCCAAAGACTTCCAAGAATCTCTCCAAACCCTAGCCGCAAGTCCCCCAAAAGATAGACAAGAGATAGTACGGGGAGAAACCCCGAAAAAGACCTAAAACGGGGTATTTATAGAGTGAAATCGGGCATCCACATGCCCCTGTGGATTTTCCACACGGCCCTGTGGATTCTCTGTTTTCCTGATTTTCGGCGTGCTATGAATAGTAATTTGCTATAGTAATTCGTTGCAATGACTACTACAGTACTTGCATCAAAATGCTTCTGAATTCATTTCTTTATTGAGGCCGCCGACACAATCGTGCAGTAGATCATGTCGCATCTTCAATTGAACCATATTAACAAAGCTCTTGATAATGTTGCACAAGCCGGAACATGTGAATGTGACTACCTTTGTGCCCCTCCAATTCACATATTCCCTTGAACTCAGTTGGAGGTTGGCACACACTTACATGTCTTTGAACACAACTCGTGCTTGTTCCTTGTCTGATCCAAGAACTCCCTCAACAATCACGTTCATGACCTATTCTTGCTTCTTTTCTCCACAATTTGTCTCCACAACCCTACATGCACAAAAAAACACAAATGCACACATATAAGCGATAAAATCTGAATAAAGCGATGCTCAATGTAAGAAAAGTATACTTCATATAGTTTATACACAAGCACTTATCAATCAACCAAATGCTACACCAAGTTTCATCCAGTTATGCTAAAACATTTATCTAATCAAATATTTGGGCATAATTGAACCTCTACAGTGTATAGTATATACCCCTCAAAGAACTTCAATACCAAAACCATCAACGTTAATACAAATGCAACTCCAAAATTAACTTGATTATCTGCATAACACTACAATCTAAGACAATGATGAGAGTTAAAGAACAAACTTTTAGCCAAGCACATCATATCAAACAAGATTATCATTGTAACAAATTTGCAGAACAAATAAATGCACACAAAGACATAGCAAAAGCTATACTTAATTTTTCTATTTTTTATGAAAAAAAAACAAAATCAAGGCAAAGCAAAAGATCTCATTTATGGTATATAAGCTCATGGAAGATAGAATAATAGAGTTTAACAAGAAACTAATATCTCACATTTATGGTACCTATACTTCCGGTGGAGCTCGGTGGCGGAAATGATGGTTGCTATTCGTTGGTGGAGCTCATCCGGTGGAGCTCATCGGAGGCAAATATCTAAAGCTCACATACAAAGACAATGGAGTTTGCCTCTATGAAAATGTTAGAAGGTTGCTATTGTTTTGTGTTAGGGTTAGGGGTGAATGTAAACAAATAGTTTGCAGCATTTCACTTACAATAAAAATAAAAATAAGAAAACCAGTATCTTTGTATTCTGTATGGACCAAAGATACTTATTCAAAAAAGGACTTGTTCATCCACATAACAAGAATTGTGACTACAATAGCAATAACTCCATACGCTATTTTTGTTATGGTAAAATTTGGAAATCTTGAACCTAGTAACAATGTAATTTAATTCCTAACTAATATTTTACTGGTTGCATGTATGGCCGAGAGAAACCACTCAAATACGCAATCTCCAATAGAACCAACCCTGAATTTTCCAATCTTTTGACCAAATTCTTCCTTAAGATTTAAGCTCCAACAATTCTTCACTTCCACAACATGTTATCATCAACGATATTTGGGGAGAATAAATATGACTCAAAAGTCTGGTCCCTTTCTTCACTCACTTGCCCAATATTTCCACAATGAAAATGAAAAAGAATCTCATACTCCATTACCACCCTCAACCAGCTCCACTAGCATTAAATACATTATCAAACATCAAACACTTGACTATTTACTAGATCACGAAAGAAAAATCAAATGCTTAGAAACAAAGCTCACTATCAAAAAAGAAGAAATGAAGCTTCAGTCTCAATTACAAAACTCCCAAGAAGAATTAGACCTCTTAAAGAAAGTAATCAAAGAAGGCAAACAGAATCACATGGATAAGCTTGAATTATTTCCATAAACCATCTCAAAATTTAAACAAATTATCTTTAAAAAGGGAAAGAAAGAACAATACAAGAAATTTTTAGCTGAACAAGAAGTTCTAATAAAGCTAACAAAGGGAGAAGATCTCCAAGCTGGCATGGCCTTAGCATGAAATGCTTTTTGTAAACCACAACATAAAGATATTGGGTGCTAATACAGCTAATAAAGATATTCACTTGACTTGTCAAAATGGAAAGACTAAGAGATTTTGGCACTCAGTGTACTACAATAAATCTTCTGGACATAGATATCTTGCAAGGGTGATTATCATAGAGCTAGAGCAAGCTAATGTTTTTAATAACTATTGGCAATTAAGTCATCTAATTCACAAATTCTTTAAAGCTGTGGATCACAACGATTTCAATCAGGATGGCTTCATCAACATAGAATTAAATTCTATCCCACCATGTTATGATGAAGGTCATCCTAATGAAGCAAGGCACCACATCAAATTAACACTATTGCGACACCATAAGCCTCATTAAACCAAGCTCATGATAAGAGCTATGGAGAATATAATCCTTCCAAGAAATATCAAGCCCATTGCATATATGCTGACCTAACTCTTAGTTGTTCTGGAAGCTTCAAGAGCATCATTCTCCTTTGTAGTATCAAAGCCCAAGGTTACTTATTTTCTAAAGGTATACCTCAACTCATTTGTATAACTTGATTACTAGTCTTATGAGTGTTCTGGGATAGATCCCATATGGCATCCCCCTTTGGTTCTCCCTTAAGATGAAAAACTTTAAAAGGAATATTATGCTTCTCCTATAATCTTTAAATGGATTAACACTCAAAAAAGCTTAAGAGCAACTTGAGCTAGTATCCCTCCTTATGGCTTTTTCTCAAACTATTCTTCTCATCGCACAAGTGTTAGTTCTTTCAACAAGTGAAGAGTAGGATATCAACTCCCTTTTAAATATTAACAACTACTTGATGACACCCAAGAAGTACCTGAAAAAGTACCCATGGAAAGGGGAAGAAGGTAAGAAGTGGTGTTTAACAAAGCCCCCCGATTAGCCTTGTCTCCCCAAAAATACTACAAATGTCACTATCTTTTTCACTATTATTACTATCTATATTGATAATGCCATTTTTGTCTGCTAATTCTAGTTCATTGTACATATTTAATAGTTCCTTTTTTACTTTCCAAGATTTATATTTTTCATATATAAACATAATTGATTTACTTCATTAGGAAGTCCATTTGTTTTAGTTTTTTCTAACTTCATTTGGTCAATAATAGTTTTAAGATAGTCAAAAGTTTACTAATATTGTTTCTACTTTGGCTATTTGATTTTCTAGAAAATAAACTTTTTTAAATACTAAATATAATTCTTATTAGAAGATTTACTTTTAGAACTCCAAAACATATAAGCATGACAGAAATGCTTCTCTCTCCAGAATAACTAACAGAAAATTAGAAACAAAAATGTACAACTAGTCCCAAGAGAATAACTATTCACTTTTTTAACTAACTAGAAGAAAGTGGGTTTAACTATAATAGACAATAAAAGATGACATTTAGTACTAGAGACTAAAATGATGAAAGTCTGTGTGGATTAGTACATGTATCCACTCTACTACTTCTTACCAAATTTAATATTTCAAATGCTAGCAATTGAGTATCATTTGAAACGAGTTTGTGCCTGGGCTAGGGAGTATCACTTTGGACATCATGGAAGAGCATGCATACCTTCAGAAGAATTGATGGTTCCCTCCACCAATAATAATGAATCTCTAGATAGGTTTGATTCCATTGAAGAACAAAATTTAGACGACATGATGGATATAAAATTTGTCCAAGTTTCCATATATTAAAGAATAAAAACAATTAGACATCATGAAAGAACCCAAACTCCACATAGGACCACAGCCTTTATAGTTAACAAACATAGTTTTAGTTGAGGTATACATGGAAAAATAACTAACCTTGGTCTCTGATACCATTTCATTGGTTAATTTTTCTACTTTTTCCCCTAATGTTTTTATTCTTTTAGGCATTTCCACTCTCAACAAATTTTGCATTAAATTGAAATGCACAAAAAGGAGTTTAGATGTAATTTGGTTTACATGTAAATTGGTTTGTTTTTACATCAAACCAAATACCAAAAAATAAGTTTCACATGTAAAATTACATACATCACAGCCACTTTCATCTAGGGGTGAGTAAAAAAATATGAATCCGATGATCTAATCCACTTTCTAAATTTTTAAAAAGAATTTTTTGGATACCCAATTCGGATTTTTAAGATAAAAACTGGATAGGATCCGGATCACAAAAAAAGGAAAATTGGGTACCCAGATCCGTTATGGTTTTTAACATATTCCTATATATTAAGAATTTAATATTATTTTCAAAATACATAGGCTTGGCCAATTCTTCTATTGTAATTTAACAACTTATTTATTTGACATATAAAAATATAAATGCAAATAGAAGTTTCTAATTAAACAATTATGAAAATTGAAATATTAAAAATTAGTTAAAAAAATGAATGAATATGACATATAAAATATATGAAATTTCTAAACATGAGGAACAAAGCTTAGAACATGAGTATTTCAAAGAAAAACTCTTTGACTAAATACTTGTTAAGTGCTAAATTAAATAATATTAAAAAATATTTTATTTATATCCATCAAACTAGAAAAAAAAAATTATATGTGCTCAAAACAAAACAAATCTTTATTGAATATGAAATAATTTAAAAGTACACAAATATTACAAGTTAAGCAAAACTTAAATTCGGGTGCGGATATCCAGTCCAGTTTAAATTGCGTACCTAGTTTTGAGTATCTATTTTAAACCGGGTCTATTACGGATCAAGCTTTTGCGGATAAAAAAGAAACCCAGTTTTGCTCACTCACCCCTACTTACATTTACTAACCACCAACCCGACAACACCTAAAATTAAAACATAAGTATGAAGCATAGAACCCAAACCTTAAAATCAAAATCCAATAACTTGCATCACCACAAACCAAAAACCAATTTGGTAAAAGTTCAAACAAATTGAATCCTAACCAATTGTCAAGCACATGCAAATCCATCCTTGGACAAACTAGATTTACCCAAGAACTTACAATCAGGTGGTTTGTTCCAACTCAAGCCATCCTCCAATCGATTAATTCTGCTAGTAAGAAGCCTGGTTTGTCATACCACAAAGTTATCAAAGGAGGTGGGTGTGGGTGAGAAGACTCATAAGAATAAGCGCGTGGATCGAGGACTGGAGACGGTGGCATCGTTGGAGGGGGCTATAGCAACAGTGAGTTCCAAAAATAGGTCCTTGGATTTGCTGACGTTAGCCACGCAAGGCATCCTGACGCCCCATGAGATAGTGATCAACTTTTATTCGGTGTTACTGCCACCAAAGATTTAAACATGTTGTTTTTTAAAAAATTATTTTTAACATTTAAAAAAAATCCATTTATTTTCAAACTATTATTATTATTATTATTATTATTATTATTATTATTATTATTATTATTATTATTATTATTATTATCATCATCATTAAGTTAGTGTTTGTTTGGAGGGTTTTGGAGTTACATGTAACTTAAGTTACTGGGATTTTAGAAATCCAGTGTTTTGTTGACAGAATTTTAAAAACCCATGTAACTCATATTACATCTAATGAGGAATTTGGTTTTACAGCCAAATTGGTCGTAAAACCAAATCACTTGTTTTTATCCTTCTTCACATGTATAACTTTTAACCTATATGTGACCAATTAACAAAAAACAAATATTTTCAAATATTCATTGATACCTTTGTTGAGTAGAAAACTTATAAAATCTAATAATAAATTTAACAATTATTTTAATAACTAATTTAATAATAAAATTAATAGTCAAAATGATCAATATGATTATTAAAATCATTAAATAACATGCTAGAATTGTATGAAAAGTTCATAAATACTCTTTTTGCTGGGTTAATAATTAAATTCAAAAATTGTAAAATATAATAAATTTTTAATAAATTTAATGATAAAATTAATAGGTAAACTAATTAAAACGGTATATAAAATCATTAAAATGACATTAAAATATTTGATATGTAAAAGATTTTTAATTCCAAATTTACAAATTTCTCTAACCAAATACAAAATCTTATAATGTAGCATCTTCAGTTACATCTAACCAAACACCGAATTTGACTGTACTATATTTTAAAATCTATGTATTTCTAGTTATATTTTAACTAAAAAACCACTGTATTTACAGTTACATTGAACCAAACGCCACCTAAAGTTTTTTGTAAAACCTATTTGTTTCTAAATTTTGGGTTTCATGTGTGAATTTGTTTAAAACCTATATGTTTTTAAATTTTTTTCAAATTTATTTGGATATGATTTTTTTTTTTAATTTCACCTCTTGCTTATAATAAACTTTCTACAAAAAATGAGAACCAACTTATGAAAACAATAATAACTTCTTAATTTTATTTATAATTATTTTTTAATAACTTGTTTGTAATTTAAAAAATAATAATTGCATTCAAGTATAAACAGAAAATACAAACAAAAATACATCTATTACTTTTCTTATATTACATATTTCTACTCCGTGTTAAATAAGTAGTTCTGTAATGCCAAAGTTGTTTACATAAAGAGCAAAGATTCTGCCTACTATGATCAAGATTTTTATCTATGTGCCTATATTTACCAAAAGTTGTCAGACCCGGATCGGCCTGGCCCGTTCAACCTAAAAAATCAGGAACCGGCCATGTGGCCAGTCTGGGCAAGCCCCTTTGAACTGGGTGTATGGAAACTCGATGTTAACTCGGTGACCCGGCCGGTTCGACAGTGAGCTGGTTGACTCAGGTAGGTTATAATGTTAAGCAAATTTATGGGTTAGGCTTATTTGGTTTTTTTACCCTGGTTTCTTTGTAAGGTTGAAAGCCTAAAAAAATTTCAGTCCTCCTCTATAGTTCATCCAAGTAGCCCTCTCTTGAGCCCGACTCCATCAAACTCAAGTGATGCTTCGAAGATTCCACCAACCTCTTGCTTGCTCTGATGATGCTTCCCACCAATCTTTCAAAGACACAAATTTGCATGAGGTTTATATAGATTATGTTGACAGTTTGAGAGATTTTTTGAATGATTTGTAATCTTGTACCATGCTTTGATAATCCTGGTAAGAGACTCATGATTTTTATGTTTTGTCTTGTTGTTTTTGTTGTTTTAGATCTCCTTACTCTTGATTTCTTGAGAAGAAGCTTGGCAAGTCACAAATGTTGCTCAATTTGTTATATTAAATTAAATAATTATTTTTAAAAAGAATTAGTGAATTACTTGACTATAATGTAGTTAGATATTGAATTATCAGTATAAATAGATGCATCATACATGATGAGAATTATCAATATATATGGCATGGGAATTATGAATTAGAAAGGCTTAATGATACATTCATCCCATCTATCTATTTTACAAAAAAAAAAATACAAAAAAAAATTAATCTCTAACTAAAGTGCCTAAAAAAAATATTAGACTAATTACAGAGTGGGAATTGTCTTTTGGTATGTTGATTATTTTGCTATAATTTGACTTCTCCTCACATTTATAAGATATCATCTTTGTAGGTTCTAGAAAGGGGTGAACATATAAAAAGAGGCTTTTGTTACTCTAATTTTGCTCACAACATATGGTAAGTTGGTAACATTTTTATTTTTCATTGTTCATTTTCCTTTAAAAATTTATGAGTATATCATGTGCAAAGTATATATTGTATATTACATATTTCATAAACATGTATCACAATAGAGATCACACTATAAATTGATAACATATATTGGTTGATTTTGCTATGTGTAGTATCCAGAGGCTAGCAATACAAAATCATATAGTTGTTCAAGTGGCAATGTTCGTTTGAAGACTGATCCTTCTTAGGGCCATTTGTGTGTCTAATAATACACAAGGAAAAAAGATTTTCTCATGCCATTATTGTGGATCAAAATATCAAGGTGGTGGAATTAATAGAATAAAGTATCACCTAGCTTGCATTCAGGGAAATATTGAGACTTGTAAAAAAAGTTCCCGATGATGTTCGCAAGCAAATGGTCAGGTTTCTTACTTCATCAAAACAAAAGGAGAAGGATTTATTTGATGATGCATATGAAGAAGTTGAAGAAGATGATGTTCAAGAGTTTAATCCTCCAATGAAGTCACAACAAAAGACAACAACAATAGAAAAATATTTGGGAAAAAGGAAGGCCAAGGATATCATTGAAAAATTTGTGTTTCCAAGGATAACCCCGGAGTCTCATCCAAGAATCAAGAGTGAATTTGCTAATAAGCAAGCAATTCAAAAGGCACATATGGCTTTTGCACGGTGGTTTTATGGCTCATGCATTCCATTTAATGCATTGAAGTCACTATATTTTCAGGCATAATTGGATGTCATTATTGGGAATAGATTTGGATATAAAGGCCCATCTTATAATGATATGAGGATTCATTTACTAAAGAATTGTAAAAAGTAATGTCATTTGCTTGTTCATAACTTTAGAAGCAATTGGGCAAGTTTTGGATGCACGATTATGGCTCATGGTTGGAGTGATCAAAGACAAAGAACTTTGATCAATTTTTTGGTGTATTGTCCTAATGGCATATCTTTCTTAAAATCTGTTGACGCATCAGATATCGTTAAGGACGTGACAAATTTGATGAATTTATTTTCAGAGATTATGGAATGGGTTAGGCCTTCAAATGTTGTACATTTGGTGATAGATAATGATAGCAATTATATTGCTGCATGTATGTGATTTTAAATATTTTAGCTCACTTGCTATTTTATTAGCTATAGATTTATATATTATTTACTGATAAGTGCTTGTGTTATAATAATGCGAAGTGTTATTATCTTACAATGAGCATTACTTTTATCAGATTTTATCACTAAATTGTGTGCATTTGTGTGCTTTTGTGCATTGTAGGTTTGTGGAGCTAGTTTGGAGAAGAAGAACAAAATTAGATCGTGTTTGCCATTGTTGGGGAATTTTCGGACTAAGCAAGGAACAAGGCACAAGTCTAGACTTGTGGGTGTGTGCCAACCTCCTTTGGAAAGGCACAAAGCAGTCACATTCACAACAAGTCTAACTTGTGTAACATAGGAGAACTTTACCAATAAAGAGAATTAAAGCAATCGGTACGATCTACCATTGATTGTGTGCCCAATTCAACGGCCTCGATGAAGAATGATGAATTCGGAAGCATTTCGGCAAAGACTGTAGCAGCACTGTAGCAAGTTCCTATAGCAAAAGCACTGCAGCAAGTTACTGTTCACTGTTTGATGAAATTCAGAAAAACAGAAACTTCACACAGGCGTGTGGAAATTCCAAACAGCCATGTGAAATCCCGATTTCAGTGATTTAAAGCAGCTACTCAACATCATAAAAGCCCATTTTTGGAGACTTTTTCTGCATCTTTTTGCCTGCCTTTTGACCTAACTCGGGGGAGCGCGGCTAGGGTTTCGGAGAGGACTTTGTAGAGGATCTGACACGACCCCTTGCGTGTATCCCGCAAGTGCACGGGTTTGTCGAAGTAATAAAAGTTACCCCGGTGAGAGGGTAGTCGAATCCACAGGGAATAGGGAGTTAGAATACGAGATTTCACTATTAAAACTATGCGAAGTACGGAAAAGTGATCAATTGATTCGATGAGTGAATTATGGAAACAATTATACTAGAAGACGAGAAATTAAATAGAAAGATGGAAGATGAGAGAGTGCAAATAAAAGAGAATAGAGAGGACTAGTAATGAATGAAATAGGGCATCCGGACAAGCTACCTCTACGGTCTATGCTTCTAGTGCAGGACTATGCTATTATACTTTCCTATTGATGTTTAATCAAGTCGAGGATATCCTAAGACTCACGGTCCTAAACCTAAGGACAACCGTGACTAACCCCAACACTATGCCCCGGTATTAGGATTCACGTCACCCCTTCACTCTATCGCTCGCACGACTAAGCCCCAGGGGAGTATATCTACCTAAACCTCACACTACGTCGGATTGCTTTAAGCTCTAGGGATTCCTAATGGTGAAACCTGTTCCTATGTGTAGTAGTTCTAACCCTTTGGTCCAGGTGGAAGAACCCTAGTCTAAATTAAGCCCCAATGTATAGGATTCACTTCAACCCTTCACTCTGTTACTTGCGTAACTAAGCCCCAGGGGAGTTTATCTGTCTAGCACTTCACTCTATTTCGACCGCTATGAAATCAAGGAAACGGAGGTAGGGAGAAACCATGTCGGAGGGGAAAGGGGTACATCGCTACCTCACAACTCTCCCTCTCAACCCTCTTCAATCTTAAGTAGTCTAACCCTAAGGAGTTGTCACACCTCCAAAAGGCAACCTAAATTATTCTCAATCCTAGTGTCACATCTAAGAGAAAACATTAACAAGATAAAATTAAGATTGAAACTCAATTTTATTCATCAATAATGGAAAAGCATAATAACAATGTCAAAGAAACATAAGAGCCCTAGAGTTTACAAGTCCGAATACCCTTAAGGGGTTTAGCTCCTCATGGAGCTATACATGTTCATCAATGTATGAAAGAAAGCACAAAATAAGGACATCAATGAAAACCCCCTTTCGCATGGTGTGGTCGTGGTCTTGTACGGCCGTCGAATGTCGGTGACGATGCCGATGACACGCGCTAAACCTCCACGAAATCCTCTCCGAAACCCTAGCCGCACTCCCCAAGTTGAAGAGAAAGATAGGTCAAAAGATATTTTTAAAAGTCTCCAAAATCTGGCTTTTTATAGGCTGAGTGCGGCTTTAAATTTGAAGTTATCGGGGCTTCACACGGCCATGTGGAATTTCACACGCCCGTGTGAAGTTTCTGTCTTCCTGAAAAATTACTTCACACAGCCGTATGGAATTTCCACACGCCCGTGTGAAGTCTCTGGCTTGCTGGAAAATAATTCACACGGTCATGTGTTAATTCCACACGCCCGTGTGAATTCTCTGGAAACCTAATCTTCGGCAGAAATGCACAGTAACTTGCTACATTGAATTACTATAGTAACAAGCTACAGTGCTCGCCGAAACGCTCCCGAATCTATCGTTCTTCATCGAGGCCATTGAATTGGGCACACAATCAATGGTAGATCGTGCCGATTGCTTCAAGTCTCCTTCTTGGTGAAGTTCTCCTAAGCCACATGAGTTAGACTTGTTGTGAATGTGACTACCTTTGTGCCCCTCCAAAAGAGGTTGGCACACACTCACAAGTCCAAGCTCGTGCCTTGTTCCGTGGTTGGTCCGAAAACTTCCCAACATCGGCGAACATGACCTAATTTCGTTCTTCTTCTCCAATTTAGCTCCACAAACCTTCAATGCACAAGAATACACAAATGCACACAATTTAGTGATAAAAACTGATAAAATATATGCTCAATGTAAGATAATAACACTTCGCGGTACTATAACACAAGCACTTATCAGGATCGAAGCGCGTCATCAGCATCATCATCGACGTCCGGCGGCCGCACAAGACCACGACCACACTATACGCAAGGGGGTTTTCATCTATGCTTTCAATTTGTGTTTACTTTCATAGTTTGATGGATTTGTATAGCTCCATGACGAGCTAAACCCCTTGTGGGTATTCGGACTTGTAAAGCCTAGGATGATTATGTTTCTATAACATTGCTATTATCCTTTTCATTGTTGATGAATAAAATTGAGTTTCAATCTTAATTGCATCTTGTATTGTTTTCCCTTAGCCGTGACACTAGGGTTGAGAACAATCTAGGTTATCCTTTGGAGATGTGACAACTCCTATAGGGTTAGACTACTTAAGATTAGAGAGGGTCGAAAGGGTGAATCGTGAGGTAGCGAAACGTCCCCTTTCCCCTCTGGTGTGATTCTCCCTACCTCCGCATTCCAAGAGTTCTTAGTGGTCGAGATAGAGTGAAGTGCTAGGAGATGAACTCCCCTGGGGCTTAGTTACGCGAGTAACAAAGTGAAGGGCTAAAGTGAATCCTAGTGTTGGGGCTTAATTTAGACTAGGGTTTTTTCACCTGGACCAAAGGTTAGAACTATACATAGGAACAGGGTTTATCACTAGGAGTCCCTAGAATTTAAAGTAATTCCACATAGTGTGAGGCTTAGGAAGATGAACTCCCCTAGGGCTTAGTTGACAGGTCAACAAGAGTCAAGGGTCGTAGTAAAAACCTAATGTCGAGGCATAGTGTTGGGGTTAGTCACGGTTGACCTTAGATTTGGGACTATGTATTTAAGGATATCCTCGACTCATTTTACATCAATAGGAAAGTATAATAGTATTGTTTTGCACTAGAAGCATAACTCCTAGGAGTAGCTCATCCGGGTACCCAACTTCACTCATTGATTGTCCTTCTCTATTTACTTTAACTTGCATTCTCTTACCTTCCATACTTCTCTTTTATTTCTTGTTTCTTTAAAATTACTTTTGCACTCACTCATTGACTCTATTATCACTCTTCGTACATTGCATAGCTAAATAGTGAATTCTTGCGTCTTAAAATCCCTATTCCCTGTGGATTCGACTACCCTCTCACCGGGGTAATATTATTACTTCGACAAGCCCGTGCACTTGCGGTATACACACGCAAAGGGTGTGTCATTTACTTAACCATGCTTCTTTCTAACCTAGTTTGATATATTTTATATCATTACAGGAAAACTATTGCATGAAAAATATAATCACATTTATTAGTCTCCATGTTCCGCACATTGCTTGAATTTGATCTTGAGAGACATTGGGATGATGGATCATATGGTTGGCCTTGCCTCACGGGCTTCTAAGGTAACCATTTTTATGTACAACCATATTTATATGTTGAGTTGGTTAAGAAAAAGGTTGGGCTGGAAAGAAATTGTGTGCCAGGGAGCAACTCATCTAGCTACCGTTTTTATCACTCTTAAAAGCATTTATGATCACAAACATGATTTCCAAGCTTTGGTGATAGACAAATACTATACTTGTCATAGATTGTCCAAATCCACCATGGATAAATTGGTTAGTTCAATTATTTTGGACAACAAATTTTGGGAAGATTGCTTGTTGATGGTGAAAATAGCGGCTCCAATAATTAAGCTACCTCATGTTGTGAATGCCGATGAGAAGCCCTCTCTTGGTTATGTTTATAAGGGGATGTATAGAATTCGTAAATGAATCATGTCTATCTTTAGAGACAAGAAAAGGCTGTATGATTCTTACATCAACATTGTTGATGAAAGATGAGAAGCATTTTTGGCACAATATTCATGCAGACGCCTATTTTCTCAACCCCACATTTTTTTATAATGAAAGCACATTTGTGGAAATTCCAGAAGTAATGCAAGGCTTACTTGATTTTTTAGAACAAAGAAGCATATGTAGCAATAGTGATAAGGCAATGAAGGAGATCAAAATATATCGAGATCGATTAGGTAGTTTTAGTCGTGAATCAGCTTTGCCAACAGCTAAAAATATACAACTAGGTAAGTTCTACATTCCAAATTGTATTTAGTGTTAAATATTAATTTAACTTATATCTTGTTATTTACTAATGTGTATTGAACTTTTCATACCTTTTGTAGATGAATGGTGGAAATTATTTGGACATAGTACGCCTCACTTACAAAAAGTGGCTATTCGACTCCTTGGTCAAGCTGCTTCTTCATCAGGATGTAAGCATAATTGGTGTCTTTTTTAGCACATCCACACTAAATGAAAGAACAAATTTGAGCATTAAAGGTTAAATGACCTTGTGTATGTGACTTATAACTTGCATTTACAACAAAGGTACTACAAGTTCTCATTTATAATTTTGTTATTTTTTAGTTATATAAAATTATTTCTTATATTATAAAATTCACATAGACATCAACACAAGAAAAGGAGCTATGATCCGGTTGCTTATGATTGTATCGATAAGACGCATTTTTAGGTAGCAGAAGATAAATGTCCTCCCAAACTTGATCATGAAGAAATCAATGGATGATAGTGTTTATGGAGATGATGCTATTCATGTATTTGATGATCATCATGGTCAAGGTTAGCAAAAGTTTTATGATTAAATGTATAGTTAATAACAAGCTTTTTAATAGGATGACTTTTATCTTGTTTATTAGATGACGTGGACATCCAAGAAGAAGTAAATTTGCAAGATTTTGGTGATGTTGGTGGTCGTGCAAGCTTTGAGCAAAGATTTGATGGAAATGATGATATTAATTTGAGTTTTGATCCAAGTTCAAGGAGCTAACTCATGTTAGTTGTGTTTGTCTATTTGAATACTTGTGTAAATCTTTTGATTATGTATTTGTGACTATTTTGTTATACTTGGTATGTGCTTGCTTTGATTGTGGAATTAAACTTTATGTTGTATTGATGTTAGTTGTATTTAAATACTTTGGTAATTGTTGTTATCTTTGGATTATGTATTTGTGACTATTTTGTTATCTTTGGTTGTTATCTTTGAATTTTGATTGGGATGTGTTTGTTTGAGTATAAAACTAAGCTTTAAATCATGTACTTGTTATTTTTTATGATGGTTGCTTTGAGTATGTATTTTTTTATTATTTTGTTAGGGATCTATGCTTGTTATTTTTTTATGATGGTTGCTTTGAGTATGTATTTTAGATTATTTGTTAGGTTGATGTGTGCTTGTTAGGAATATGGAATGAATTTAAATATCAAATATAAGTAGTTGTGTATTTTTATATTATAATTATGGTTTTTAATATTATATTTTATCATTCTTAATTATTATAATATTATTTTAAAATATTTTATTATTGACCCCTGTTCAACTCCAGTTTGACCCTGTCAAACTCATCGACCCTTAACCCCTGGGCTTAGCTGGGTCAATGCATGGGCTGGGTCTAACAACCTTGATATTTACGTCTGATCTTTGGTCATCCAGCTATGCATCTCCCTATAGGTAGAACTATGTTTGGTCTATACACAAGTTACTAAAATTGTGAACTTCATACTTGATGAAAACGAGGACATAGATCTACCTATAAAGGGCTCACAATTTACCAAGGAGGGCATAAAACATAAGAGTTAATGTTTGCATTTGCAACATTATAGAGCCTTAGATAAACGTAAAGCATAAAAAACATAATGCATGTTATTTCTTGTCATGTAATCATAAACACATCTTCTTTATAGGACAATCAAATTCCCTTATATATTAACCCTACATATTGTGCCATCAATATATGTCATTTCTTGTCATGCAACTAAAGAAGAACCATTTTTATAAGGTAAATTAGATTCCCCTATATCTGAACTTTACCTATTGTGCTATTAATATCTATCATTTCTAATCATGCTAGCATTTTTAAAACATTTTTATTGGGGGAATTAGATTCCCCTTACATCTAAATACTATATATTGTCCCATTAATACATATCATATCTTATCATGCAATCATGCACATGCCTTATTTATAGGGGGATTTAGACTCCTTTATATTTGAACCCTACATATTATGCTATTAATAGATGCCATTACTTGTTATGTAATCATACATATAACTTTTTTATCAGGAGGAATCAGATTCCCCATACCTAAACCTTACATAGTGTGCCAGTAATACATGTCATTCCTTGTGATGTAATCATAAACACATTTTCTTTATAGGACAATCAAATTCCCTTATATATGAACCCTACATATTGTGCCATCAATGCATGTCATTTCTTCTCATGCAACTATACATGCATCTTCTTTATAAGGAAAGTTAGATTCTCCCTACATTTGAACCTTCCCTATTGTACCATAAATATATGTCATTTCTAGTCATGTTAGCATATATAAAACATTTTTATTAGGGAATCAGAATTCCCCTACACCTAAATACTATATATTGTGCCATTAATAATGCATTTCTTATCATCCAATCATACGCACACTTTTTTTATAAGGGATTTGGACTCCTCAATATCTTAGCCCTACATATTATGCCATTAACGTATGTCATTTTTTGTCATGCAAACATACATATAATTTCTTTATGGAGGAATCAGGTTCCCCCACACACAAACCTTACATATTGTGCCATTAATTAGGGGTGAGCAAAACCGGGTACCCCATCCGGTTTTTAAAACCGGATCAGGTACCAATTTTTTGGGATCGGCAATTTAAACCAGGTACCGAGAATCGAGTACTTGTTTTAAACCGGATTGGATATCGGATATCCGGATCCGAATTTAAGTTTAATCTACCCTGTAGATTTGCCTTATATAACAACATTACGTTAAAAAACAAATTTGAAAAACTTATAACTTATAAAGAGCATTAAACTCTTATATTATTCTCCACACAATAAAAGTCATAACAAAAGTAATTAAGAGTTTTATCAATCTTAGTCATTAAAAAAAAAATCTTCTAAAGCATCAAGTGTCCCATCAATAATGATCATTGGTTGCTAGAGAGAGAAAAGATTTGGATGGAGACTAGAGCGAAGATGTGAGGGATTTGGAATTTTTTTTTTTTTACTTTTTAGATCATATAAAATTTAAAATTATTATGTATCGATATATAAGAATACTAAAAATTAAAAACCGGATTGGATTCGGTTACTCGATTTTTAATTTCTCCCGACCCGGATATAATCCGTTTTCATCTAAAAAATTCGGATCGGTACACGACCATTTTTTTGGATGGGGTACCCAAAATAATCGGATAACAGATTGGATCATCAGACTAGGAATTTTTTGCTCACCCCTACCATTAATGCATGTCATTTTTTGTCATGTAATCATAAACACATCTTCTTTATGGGGCAATCAAATTGTCTTATATATGAACCCCCAATATATTGTGTTATCAATGCATGTTATTTCTTGTCATGTAATTATGCATGCATCTTTTTTATAAGGTATCTTAGATTCCCTCTATATCTAAACTTTACCTATTGTGCTATCAATGCATGTCATTTTTAGTCATGCTAGTATATATAAAACTTTTTTTTTCAAGGGAATAAAATTCTGTCTACACCTAAATACTATATATTGCGTGATTAATATATGTCATTTCTTGTCATGCAATCATACACCTTTTTTATACGTGGATTCGGACTCCTCTATATCTAACCCTACATATTATGCCATTAATACATGTCATTTCTTGTCATGTTATAACAAATGGGTCTTCTTTATAGGACAATTACATTCCCTTGTATAACCATCAATGCATGACATATCTTCTCATGCAATTATATATGCACCTTCTTTGTAAGGGAAATTAAATCCCCCTACATTTGACCCTTACCTATTGTGCCATAAATGCATATCATTTCTAGTTATTCTAGCATATATTAAACTTTTTTTATCGGGGGAATCAAATTCTCCCTTACACATAAGGGCCCATTTGGATCATGGATTCATGCCATGGGAGTGGAAATCATATGCACCCATCAAGCTTTAACCCCATGTTTGAAAACCAGGGAAGACATGAATAGAGGGCTTTCATGGTACTGGGATTGCTCCATGCATGTTATTTCCAATGCTCTCAAAATTGTGGGATTTGTTCTCCTTAATATGAAAATGACCTATATACCCTTAAATTAGAAAATTCTAGTTCTTTTTATTTTTTGCCCTTTTCTTTGTTAAATTGTAATAATTAGTTGAAATACTTCATTATATTAAATATAATGCAAATATTAAATAACAAATCATGTTAATTATTGATTATTAAATATAAACTATTATCTGGTACAATATCATCCTATTTATATAAGGGCATAAGTGTAATTTACTACATTATTAATTTTAATTATAATAATTTAAATAAATAATAATTTAAAAAATAATGATATTTAAATTATTTTATAGTTGAAAATTTTAATTTTTTTAATTTATTATATGTTGATAAAAAATTATTAACTTAAATAATTAATTATAATAATTAAAATTAATAATTTAAATTATAATAACATATTTACATATTTATTAATATAATAAAATAATTTAAATATCATTATTTTTAACTATTATTATTAATTAATTATTATAATTAAATATGTGAATTAATTATATTAAATTTAAATATTTAACTATAATAAATTAAAATAAATAATTATATTCTAAATATTTAATAATAAATAATGTTAAATATTTATTAATAAACATAATTCATTATTTTATATAAGATGATCTTATTTACACAAAACAGCATAAATATAATTTCCATCATATTTCTCTCTTGCTTTTTTCTATTCCTAATTCTCATTCCCTCCAACCAAACACTTTCTTCATTATTATCCCCTTTCCTCTAATTCTCATTCTCATTCCTCCCTTCTTTTCATCCCCCTTCTCATTCCTATTCCGCAATCCAAACGAACCCTAGATTACGGAATAGGAATGAGAAGGAGGGGAATGAGAAGAAGGGAGGAGCGGGAGTGTGAATAGTGGGAAAGGGGAGGATAATGATGAGGGTGTTTGGTTGGAGGGAATGAGAATTATGAATAGTAAAAAGTAAGAGAGAGAAATATGGTACAATTACACTTTCGCCCTTTTATATAAATAAAGTGACATTTTAGAAAACATTGGTTTAAATTTAATAGTAATTACTTAACATAATTGTTAATAACTATTTATAATATATTTAATTATTTATTTTAATTTATTGTTATTAAATATTTTGTCTAATTATCATATAACTTACAGAAAATTTTAATATATTAAATAATAAATAATTAGCATGTGTTATTATTATTGGAAAACTAATATTAATTATTTATTTTAATTTATTGTTATTAATATTTTAGTGCTTTAAAATGTATCCATACAATTGGAAAACATTAAAATTGCAATGAAAATTAAAAAAAAGAATAATAATGAAAACCCACTACAAAGAAAATAATATTAATATAAATTAAACCACTGATATGATTTTCATTGCTAAATTTTTTTTTTTTTTTACATTTAACCAGTCAAGTTAAAGAATAATATAAACATATCTAATTATGGATGAATTAAATTGATCCATTGAAAATAAAATAAAAAACAAAAAAAAAACAAAAAACATTGATGATATACATAGAAAGAGCTATTAAGAGGAAAATAAAAAAATAAAAAACAAAAAAACTCAAGAGAGCAACATCATTCAACACCTAACAAACCAATCATATAAAAGAGAAACATTATCAAACCCATCATTCAACACCATATCAAACCCATCATTTAACAATATAAAAAAGAACATTCTCAACCCCATCATGAAGTATGGTTACAATTTTAATACAACCCATAGATAACCAAGGTTTAGAAAAGTAGTGAGAGTGGTTACAACATAGTACTAATGAAATGCAACATACAAGTTTTGATAATCTTCAAATGATAAACATTATTTATTGAACATAGCAAGCAAAGTTCATTGTTTGTTATCATATGGATTGGGCATGGACGTCATTGCCTCTTCTAGATTGTGTGCCTTCCTACAAGTAGATTGAACACACCAACAAAATATTAGATATGTGAAGTAATGTACAAAAAAAGTGTCATGATTATGAAATGTTGTAATGAATATCATAGCAATGAATGAAAAAACACACACACACACACACACACGTACCTCCTAGAAGTAGGCAACAAAAACATAGTTTTTTGTCATCGGGCAAATCCCAAAACATGTTAAGCTTCTCCTCATCTTTTCTTAAAGATTGGATTACCACTAATGCATCATCTTCTGATAGCCCATCAATGTTGAAGATAACTTGATTTAGTAGTTTCTTTTTCTCTTCAACTTCCTTACGAGCGGCGTCCCTGAGTGCATTAGCATCGGCATTTCGAATAGCACATTCAGCCATTGCTTTGAAACCAGGACCCACCATATCCACAAAATGTCAAAAATTTTCTGAAATTGAAGCGATATTTGGGTCATTGGCACGTTTTTTCTTCTTTTGGGCAGTAGAGCTTGAGGCACCACTATCTGAAATTATGGGCGACGGAGGTTCTGTAGTTTCATGATTGTGCATGAAAACATCTTCCATATGAAATTGAGAGAAATCTGCATTATCGTCCAAGCTAATGTTTTCATGCATATATTGGTCGACGTCATCTCCAAGGTCACCCCTTGCATTGCCTTACGCCCTATCTTTTGTGAAGACTGGAGCGAGATCATTAAAAAATGGAAAAGACTTGCCATAAAGGCCCGCAGCTTCCTTATGATTCTGTAAATAATTTTTGAAGCGAGTGTCAATAATAACAATAACAAATGAAGCATTAAAAATAATTGACAACTTATGGCAAACCTATCTTAACATATTCATCATATCCATTTTTCTCACATTCAATGGTACTGTGCTCATTGTTCCAAACAAAGCCACTGATTGAAAGTATATCTGCAATTGCTGTAGTTTTGATTCTAAAAAGTTTCACCCGAAACTCTATATTTGGCACAGCCTTCAATGTAGTATGTGGAAATTTTTCTTTTATCATTTTTTCTAATTGATGTAAGTAGCCATTTATGAATCCATTCTCAGCTCGCCACATTGTATTTGTCGATAACTCAACTAGGGCTTCAATCAAGGCCTTGTCTTCGTGTGTAGTCCAATAGTGTTTGTTTGCACCCATACCCCTTTGTTGTGATTCCTGATCCATCCTAGAATGAAAAAAAATATAATAAAACACATGTTAAGTGTACAGACGTCATGGACACACATGTCAACCTATATATGCATAATATCACTTCATATTCATTCCATGCCAAACAAAATAATTATTCATCACAAAAAGACTAGTACATAAAAATTATTGTAATTAATTTGAACGCCAATTGTTAAACATTTCTGTAGCCATGTCTAGCCTGAATTGGGTCCACTCATTAGTTGGATCAATAGCTATAATGATATCTGTGTGATCTTCAATGTTCTCCTCCATCATATCAGAATTAACTTCATTATTTGCAGGGTCTTCTGTCATTTCTCTACAAATAAAGTTATGCAGAAGACAGCATGCGTTAATAATGCGCCTTTGAGTAACTATATTGTAGAAGCTTGGACTTGCTAAAATTTTCCAAAGAATTTTTAAAAGTCCAAATGTCCTCTCAATCACATTTCTAGCAGCAGCATGTTTCATGTTAAAGAACTCTTGCGCCGTAACTGGTTGTCGTCCATTTGCCCAGGAACTTAAGTGATAACGTTGTCCCCGAAAAGGTGCAAGAAATCCGGGTGAATTTGCATATCCAGAATCAACCAAATAATAGCACCCTAGTAGGCAAACAAATGTTTGTTGTTAGTTAATATGATTACTAATATCATTATGAAATTTTAGAACACATTTTAGTTACCATTTTGAACTTTTAACCCGTTAGGCTTCGTAATAGCATCTCTTAGAACTCGACCATCATGTGCGGAACCTTCCCATCCAGACAATACATATATAAATTGCATGTCTTGTGAGCAAACCCCAAGCACATTAGTGGTTATTTCCGCTTTTCTTGTTCTATATCTTGGGCGATCAACTTTTGGCACATTCACTCGAATATGAGTTCCATCTAAGGCTCCGAGACAATTCTACATTGAAGTAAACATCTTATTATTAATAAGGCATCTACCATATTTTTTCAACAACTATAAACAAATGTTATATGATTTTACCTTAAACATTTTCCATCTTTGATCATTTGAATTTTCGAGAATAGGTTCGGGTTTCTTCAATAATACACCATGGCATAGGATAATTGCCTTCAACACGGCATGAAAATGTCGGCTAACCGTCTCAGCTGATCTAACAAAGTCAAACTTAATTATCTTATTTTTTACATGGTGCGCCACAATGTTTAAGAACATCACAATCATTTCATCAACCATGACATTTCTTGTACCGCGAAGGCCACCAGTAGTAGTCAATAATTGACATAATTTGTGAAAACAACGTCGATCCATCCTGAGTTTATCGATACACTTGACATCACTCTTATAAACTACATGGAACATGTACTCATATTGTCTATGACGCCTAGTAGATGTTGACTCAATCTCATAATGAATGACATCGTCTTGATCATTTTCCTCACTTATTGCACAAATGGTGACGATGATGCTCACAACGAAAAAGATGCATGCATACATCATGTGAAGTAATTGCTCCGCTTGAACATCTACCGCGTTTTCATTAGCCATATCTAATATTAACAAAAAGGGTGGGTGAAGGTTCAGGTTAATACAATAGAGGCATGAACACAAAAAATTATCAAGGCTCAATGAAATCAAGGAATTCGATATAAAGGAAAATTGTATCATAGTTGGCATGCCATCTAATATGGGGATAAATAATCAAAGTACTCAAACAACAAGCAAACAATAGATTAATCAATTCAACTAATGCAAAAAAATCTATCAAGAAATGCATCTACCATCACTGTCAAAAGATTTCTCTGTTTTTTTTTTTATTATATTTGTGTAGCACAGTTGACATTAATTTTGTTAATCTAAAATGTAAACATCTAGCAAACATACGTGAATGAGAACCTACAGACAAGATGCATTAATGACAAGCAAAGTGTAATTAAGTGACAGAACTTTGCTATATAATCAAGATGGGCTGAATTTTTTTAATTGAATTAAAGATTTACTTATTTATTTCTTTTATAATGATATTTAAACTAGTTCTTTATATCTGTTTAATGTAAAAGGGCTAAGTTTTTAAAACTATGTTTTTAAGTTATAATAACATGTGTTGATCAATTGAATAACTTTTAAAAAAAAAAATTAAGTTTTTCTTTTTACATATGATTTGAAATGTCACATATATTTTCTATTTAATAAATTTTTAATCATTAATTCGAGTACAAAACACACCAAAGTCATTGTTCTTTAAATCATTTTTTTTTTAATTTCTAAAAGAACATCTTAACAGAACACAACATGGAGTTTGTTAAGCCAAGATTGAGTGGTTGTTAAAAGATAAAAAAGATCACGCTTTCCACCCAAAAAAAATTTAAATAAAAAACAAAAATTTAAATAAATTTACTTTTGGGAGATAAACAACAAAATTATGTCTGTGTGCATATATATATAATAGTAATATTGGTTACTGTATATCTAAACCTTATCAACAAAAAATAAAGGTAGAAATTTAAACACTTCACCTTCTCAACTTTCATTTCTCATTACTGCTGCTACTGCCATAATACCGTAATTTTCTTTTCCTTATCTTTCTTCTTTTGAGAACCAACAATAGTTGGTGTCACATAATGGATACAAATAAATTGGAGAATGAAAACCATTTCACACAAAAGCAAATCAAGTACTTAAGAAGCATTAATCTTTAGAAGCAGAGTAGAAGAATATTGATTCGAGAAGAAATCCATAACCACCAAAGCAAATTAAATAAAATTGATAGGATTCCCCAACACACAAATAAAGAACTCAACCCATCACTCCAAATTGTTCATGCAATGCAGATCAAAGAACCCAAAATCATCATCAACAACAAAGCCTCCTAATAAAAAAAAAAAAAAAACAAACAAGCAAAGCAATAGATTCAATTTCACTCAAAACAAGTAAATTCCAAAATCCCAAACTACAAAGCCTCATTAATGCTGCAGAAATCCAGAGAAGCAATCAAGATTCAAGCCAAACACAGCAAACAAGATCAAATTTTGAAAGCATTCCAAACAAAAGAGGAGGAAATGCAGTCTATTCATTCCAATTCGAATGATGCATTTATCGCAAACATCTTCAAATGTATGGAACCATATTGTTTACACAAATTCAATTTATTCCTAAAATTCACACAAAAAAATCTTCTTGTGGGGTGAAGTCAAAGTCTGAATAACATAGTCTTTCCCTTGAAAAAATTTGTGTTCTAAGACTATAAAATAGAAATGTTTCACAAGTCCTATATGATGATGATAGCCCATTAGAACCTCTCATAGATTAGTTCAACCAGCAAGCATCAAAAAAGAAGTCAAATTAAGAACATTAAGACCACCAGGTAGAAGTACAATCAACAAGTGACCACCCAATACACACAGGCACAAACAAGGAATGGAAAAAATGTAAAGAATGCAACCAAAGTGGAAGAAGAAGAAGAAGAAAAAAATGAACAATAGTTATCATGTTCAACCCCTTAAGTTTGCAGAAAACAGATCCAAACTCCATACTTGAAAAACAAACAATCAACAAAAAGAAAGAAAGAAAAAAAAAGGAGAAGAATTGGAACAAGAACTCACTTGTGGCTCCACGGATGGCAAGATCAGTGTCACGGCGGCAACCTCTACGAGCAAGATGAATCTGGGCGTGCTTCAATAGGCCGTCAGCTGGATCGCGAGAGGAGCTCGATCGCAAGAGGAGGTCGATCGCGAGAAGAGAGTGATCGGGGATATTTTTTTCAGATCTTGGGGAGGCTGTGTCGTTAGTTTGGTCGCCGGAATGATATCTTTTTCAGATCTTGGGCATAATTTTTCAGATCTTGGAGAAGATGGGAGAAAGTTTTTTTTATACAAGGAAGGGCATAATAGTTTTTTCTTAACTAAGGAGTCTCAATCCTCTCAATTTTGAGAGGAGTGAAAAACACCTTGCTAAGGAGACCCAATCCTCTAAAAAATTACTGTGCACTCCCAATCCGAGTACCAAACATGGGAGTGGGATGTTGGGAGGCTTGGGATTCCCACTCCCAAGGCATCACTCCATGATCCAAACATAACCTAAATACTATATATTGTGCCATTAATACATAACATTCTTATCATAGAATTATACACATTCCTTTTCTTATAGGGGGATTCGGACTTCTCTGTATCTGAACCTTATATTTTGCACAATCAATGCATGTTATTTCTTTTCATGCAATCATACATACAACTTCTTTATAAGGGGAATTGGATTTCACTACACTTAATCTTATCTATTGTGCCATAAATGCATGTTATTTCTTGTCATGCAAACATACATAGAACTTTGAAAAAATAACTAATAAATTTATATATTCATCTATAGAGGCATAGGCCATCATTTGGCCGAGCCACCCTGGAACCTGCCAAGACAAACCTGCCGGATCATAGGGGGTACGAGCTAGCATTTGGCTCAACTTGTCCCAGGACCAGCCCGATGAAACCCGTCGGGTCAACTGACCCGACGGTTAGGTAGAAAACCCATAACAGGGCCGCACTATAGCAAGCCTAGTTACAGGTTGAACCCATCCCAACCTATGTCCCAGTGGGTTGACCCATCGGGTTACCCGGGTCGGTCAACATTGCTAGTTGGATATTTTTCTACGATGTGATGATTCAAAGAGACTAACCAATTGCTCTATCCCTTTCAGGTGTTTAACTAATATATATAAATATAGACAATATGTTTTCTGGGGACATCCCCAGAAAATGAATCTAGGGCCGGGGTTTTATTTATAATAAAACAACAACAGTTAAATGATGATCTAACGGTTGTTGTGAGACATCCCTAGATTTTTAAATCTAGGGACGTCTCTAGATTACCGGTCCTTCACATTCACACACACACACACACACACACATTTGTTGTACATCATGTAACAACATGTTTTTGATTTAATCTCTAAAATCCTAAACCATAATCCTTTCTAGTTTATACAATATTACATTGCAGTTAAGCGACTATAATCCTTTCTACAACAATTTTATAGATTTCTTTCTTAATGTAATCTCTAAAATCTTAAACATATTATTAACTTAAAATCATAATATTCTCTAAAATAATGATTAATAAATATTTAATCTAAAATCATAATAAGAAACTTTTTCACTCCAACATAATTTATAAAAAAAATTATTTTAACTATCAATTTTTATTAATCTTCATATTAACAATATATTTTAATAAGAAAACTAAATTAGGATAAGAATATTCATTATAAGATTATATTAACAATTGTCTCATTATAAAAGAATTATTAATATTTTAAAAAAATTTAGATTTATCATTTATATATTTATATATTTAACTATTTTATAATATAAAAATAAATTTTTCATTTAGTAAAATTTCTTCCATTCTCAATGTCCAATTATCCTATTTAATTAAATTTAATCACACATCAACTAATATTCAGTTTTTCTAAAAAAAAAAAAAATAAACAATAGTAGTCAACCAGGCTTGAAGCCTTGAACTCAACACTTGAAGGCAACAACACAACTTATAACAACATCATTCTAACCAAGCCATCGATAAATTTTTAATTAATATTATTTCTTTACTAAAAGATATAAATAATAGATAAACTTTACATTACTTATATATGTATCAACCGCCTATAGAAATGCTCCACGTGATGCCTTTGCTATAGCTCAGGCCAACATCTAAACCGAGTAATAGAAAATAGGAGCTCATAAAAAAAATTAAAAAAAAAATAGCAATTGATTTTGATTAAAAAAATAAGAAATGATATGTTAGAGTGATCATGTGATGTGTGCTGTCATGCGTATTTGAGTTGCTTAGTGTTTGGGTGCCAGGAATCTGAGTTTAGATGGTGGGATGAAGGAAAGATTAGAGAGAAAGAGAGAGAGCAGACGAAGGAGACAAAGAAGAAGAAGCGTGAGGAGGTAAGGAGAGGGCTAGCTTCATCATGCCCCTTCTCCCATGCATTTCATTCCCATATAATAAGATGGTTATAACATTCATGCCATACAAAGATTGCCACCTCGCACTCCACTACCATTTGTCCCTTATATATAATAATATATTAAACAAACTATCAACTGATTATTGGCCAGCCCATTATAAAGTCATGAAACCTGCGTGATCTCTGCCTCGAACATTGGTTGCCTTCTATTGGTGCTGCTATGTCACGTGAATTCGCAGTCACAGGACCATTCTTGTCGGGTGTTTCCGCATCATTCGCCCGCCTTACAAAAACAACCTTGTCCTTAAGATATAGGTTAGGAAATTCTCGTCATAAGGAGCGCAGGTCTTCCCATGTTGCATCCAATGCTGGTTGGTTATCCCATTGAACTAAGGCCTTTGGTGTTGATTGCCCTTGTTAAAGGATATGTCGGGTGGTGAGAGTGCGAGCAGGTTACAAGAGTGGTCGTTGACCCATGAAGGTGTTTGGTAATGGAGCTTGTTGAAGAAAAGGGTCACCTCTACATTTCTTTGGGTTGGAAACGTGAAATACATCGTGGATACGAGCCGTAGCCGGTAGCGCGAGCTTGTATGCTACTGTACCAATTTGTGCTGAAATTTGGAAGGGACTGAAGAAGCGACTTGTCAACTTGGTATTATGGCAATGGTGAGGTAGGGAAGGTTGCCGGTAGGGTTGCAATCACAAGTAGACCCAGTCACCTTCATTAAAGGAGACATCAGATTGATTAGTGTTGGCTTGGTTCATCATGCGAGTCTGAGCTCGTTGGAGGTTGGTGCGGAGTGCTGACAGAAATTGTGTTCGCTCAGCTAAGAGGTCTTCGACTGGTGCAATGGAAGAAGAACTAGCAAGATAGTCCAATAAAGTTGGAGGTGGGCGGCCAAAGATGGCTTCATAAGGGGTCATGCGAATTGCTGAATGCCAGGCTGTGTTATAGTGGTACTCGGCCAACGACAAGAAACGCACCCAATGCTTGGGATTGTCCGCAACAAAGCAGTGCAAATAATCTTTGAGATAATGATTTAGTACCTCAGTTTTCCCGTCGGACTGGGGTGGTAAGCACTGCTTATGGCAAGGATAGTGCCTTGGAGCTTGAACAATTCTCGCCAAAAGGACCTCATAAACAAGGGATCTCTATCGGATACAATATTTGTTGGGATGCCATGCAAACGGACCACGTCTTGAATGAAGATTGCAACAACCTGAGGGGCATTGAATTGTGGTCCTAAGGCAGAGAAGTGGGCATGTTTAGATAAGCGATCCACTACCACGAGAATGGTGCTCTTGCCCAATAAAACTGGAAGATGAGTGAAGTCAAGAGAAATTGAATCCCATATTTTGCCCGGTATAGGAAGTGGTTGAAGCAAACCTTAGGGTGGATGATTGAATGGTTTGACCATTTAGCAAGTGGGATAGTCAGCAACAAACGTCCTAACTACACGACGTAAGCCAGGCCAATGAAAAACCCCACTGATACGAGCAAGTGTACATTGTAGTCCTGCATGGCTACCAACCGGCGAGTTATGAAACTTAGTCAAAAGAAGTTACTGTAATGAAGAATCTAGTGGTACATACATGCGGCCTTTGTATAATATTAACCCATCCCGGATGGAGAATTGCGGGTGGTCGGATGGATGCTCTTTGATGGGGCGATATAATTCTGAAGATGTGCGATGAGATTTGTAGCTTTGACGTAGGACATTCCATATCGCGACCATCGGCTTCGATAGTGACAGAGAGCGGAAAAATGATGTTGGGAGACGAGATAGTGCATCAGCTGGCCCATTTTCAACCCCCGGTTTGTATACAATGTCAAAGTCAAAGCCTAACAATTTGGTCAACCATCGTTGTTGGTCAGGAGTCTGTATAGTTTGGTTGTACAAGGTACGAAGGCTTTGGTGGTCGGTCTCCATTGTGAATCTTCTACCAAGAAAATATTGGCACCACTTATGGACTTCTTTAGTCACTGTGAACAATCTCTCTAGCATAAGCTGCGCTCATCCTTGCTGATAATTGTTTGCTGAACTAGGCTAGTGGCCTGCGATTCTGCGAGAGGACGGCGCCGATACCTAAGCCTGAAACATCTGTTTGGACCACGAAGGTGGCGCTGAAGTTGAGAAGGGCCAATATTAGTGTTCTCATCAATGCTTCCTTAACTTGTTGGAAAGCCAAAGTTGCTTCCGAGGTCCAGATGTACGCATCTTTGCGAAGCAAGGAAGTGATAGGTGTTGTGAGAATTGAATAATGTGGAACAAAGCACCAATAATATCCGGCGAGGCCCAAGAACGCTCAAAGAGCTTTTAGGGATGTAGGCACTGGCCACTCACAAATGACCGCAATCTTGTCCTCGTCCATGGAGATTCCTTGACCAGAGATACGGTGGCCCAAGTAGAGAAGCTCTGTACATCCAAAAGCATATTTGTTTAGTTTAGCAAATAAATGATGGGTTTGGAGCATAGTAAGGACAGTAAGCAGATGATCAAGGTGCGATTCCCATGAAGGGCTATACACCAGAATATCGTTGAAGAAGACTAAAACAAGGCGGCATAAAAAGCCCCGGAAGATAGTATTCATCAAAGCTTGGAATGTTGATGGGGAATTAGATAATCCAAACAACATGATGATGAATTCAAAATGTCCATCATGTGTGCGAAATGTCATTTTGTTGATATCAGGTGGATGAATCCGGATCTGGTGGTACCCCGCGCGTAAATCAAGTTTAGAAAAGATAGTTGCACCAACGAGCTCATCGATTAACTCATCCACCGTTGGGATTGGAAAACGGTCACTAACGGTGATAGCATTAAGTTCCCTGTAGTCTACGCAGAATCGCTACGAGACATCCTTCTTCTTGATGAGGAGAACTGGGTGCTTGGTCGAATGACACCGTCGGCCAACATCTCACTCACCAGCTTCTCGATCTCTGCTTTTTTAAAATGAGGATAGTGATAGGACGCATGTTCACTGGATGGGCAGTTGGCAGTAGTGGGATCTGGTGATCAATTTCTCAAGGTGGTGGTAAGCCTGTTGGGGTTAAAAAAAATAGTGGCAAATTAGTGTAGAAGGCCTTGCAATGCTGTAGCAAAGGGCGGCGGCACGTCGAGGTCGATGCTAGGTGTCGGTTGTAGAGGATGATTCTCCATGACCAAGTGGAAGTATTGAACATGTTCCCCAAGTGGCTTTTGTTTCATCAACCTAGATATGGTGATGTAGTTAAAGGCTGGTTGATGGACGCCTTGAAAGCAAACAGGTTTTTCTCCAAAAGTGAACTCCATCCACAAGTTATTATAGTCAAAGAGAATGGGTCCCAAGCTGGCCATCCATTGGACACCCAACACTAGATCAGTAGTATATATCGGTAAAAGCATGAGGTCAACATTGAAGGTGACGTCATCGAGTCGTAACGGTACCTGCAAACATGTTCCTACACAGCTAAGCGAGTCACCATTACCTACTGTTACTCGAAGATGTGTGGATGGTTAGACTGGTAGATTCAAATGCTCTGCCAACTTTGTTTGGATGAAGTTATTTGTTGAGCCACCATCTATCAATACAACAACTGGTCGACCATTGATAATGCCGGTCAGCTTCATTGTTGAGGGAACAATGTGACCGGTGAGAGCATGATAGGAGATACATGTAGTTTCTTCTCCCATTGCGTAGAGAGGTTCTAGTGGTTGAGTGTCCTCCAGAGTCGCTGTCGCGGGGTGGTCATCGACAGGGAGGTCATTATCTTCATCTCTGAGAAGACAAAGGAATTGTGGCTTAGCACAGCGATGCCCAGGTGTGAACTTAGCATCGCAATTGTAACATAGGCCTTTTTCTCGTCAAGCCGACATCTATGCTGAGTTAGTCTTTTAATGGAAAGCAAGGGTGGAGGGGACGGCCATCATTCTGTACAGGAGAGGCTAGTGGGACGGACGCTCGAGGCATTGTTTAGCTGGATGGCGGCGCTCGAACGAAGTTACATTTGTCTTCGACAAGGTGAGCCATGCCCATCGCATCATGTAGGTTTTGAGGCTTCAAGAGATATAGCTCACACTGAATATCATCATGAAGGCCAGATAAGAAGCAGTTTAAAAGGTTTCTTTGACTTAGGCCTATGACTCGTGTGGAAAGGCTTTCGAATTCAGTGAGGTAGCTAGTTACTATCGATTTTTGTTTAATTTTATAAAGTTGTGCTTTATGGTTAATGAAGGTTGATGGACCGAAACAGAGTTCTGCTTGACGGGTGAATGCCTCCTAAGTAGATAGTTGAACCGTATTCTGCAACCAATGATACCATTAGAGCGTTGGGCTAGTCATGTAGAACGCCGCAATAATCAGCTTTTGGTCGGATAGATTTTGATGATACGAGAAAAAATGCTCAATTTGGAGTAACCAATTGAGGACATCATCACCAGAGAAGACCGGAATTTCCAACTTCAAGAGCCGCGCGGTCGCTGTAGCACTAGTTAAGGAAGGCCTTGTGGATGGATCGATCGTTGGCATGACAGTCACCATCATAGTGGATGGTAGTAGCGGAAGCAACGATTGCGCTGGTGTGGGTTTGTCCAGTTTGGCCAGCTTGACAAGGATGTCTGCCATGACTATTTGTTGTGATGTGAGATGCTTCTGCACCGTCTCAAAGGTATCTGTATGTTGTTGCACAATGGTGCTGAAGGATGCCAGTTGTTCCTCGATGGCGGAAGATCGCGTCATTATACCGTCAGTCATCAGTGGTTTTGTCTCCCAACGAAAGCACCAATTGATGTGTGCTCTCGTGTGTATTTGAGTTGCTCAGCATTTTGGGTGCCAAGGATCTGAGTTTAGATGGTGGGATGGAAGGAGAGATTAGAGAGAGAGAGAGAGAGAGAGAAAGAGAGAGAGAGAGAGAGAGAGAGAGAGAGAGAGAGAGAGAGAGCAGACGAAGAAGATAGAGAAGAAGAAGCGTGAGGAGGTAAAGAGAGGGCTGGCTTCATCGTGCCCCTTCTCCCATATATTTCATTCCTATATAATAAGGTGGTTATACCATTCATGCCATACAAAGCTTGCCACCTCGCACTCCACTACCATTTGTCCCTTATATATAATAATATATTAAATAAACTATCAACTAATTATTGATCAGCCCATTATAAAGTCATGAAACTTGTGTGGTCTCTGCCTCGAACGTTAGTTGCCCTCCATTGGTGCTGCTGTGTCACGTGAATTTGCAGTCACGAGACCATTCTTGTCGGGTGTTTCTGCATCATCACGTGTGTGCATGATTGGAAAAAGATTGTGAGACGGGTGAGAGAGATACGTATGAAAGCAAATGGATGGCAAAGAACCAAAGGATAGCTTCACCTTCAAATATCACCATTGTGGCTTAAGCTCTTTCTTCATATGAACTAGTTGCCACCATGTATCTGCCTGGAAAGCTCAAAGACCTTCAATTTTTTTTTTTTTATGTGGGTGAAACCGTGAAAGCATGCACGAAGATGGAAGCATGGTCATTGTGTACTATAAGAAGGTGCACCCTCTACCATCTCAAACACTGTCTTCTCTGCTAACAATGGTCCACCATGGAGATTTGTTGTTTCCACTCCACAACTTGACAACACATCTCATATACTAACATTGTCACCATCTGATATGCAAACTCATAATAAGACCTAGTCATAGTGCTAAAGTTCTTCAAGCTACATATGGAATTTTTGCATTGCTTGTCATCCTATTAGTTATTTTGGCATGTGCAATGTATATGAAGCTGAGACGTGAGGTTAAGTCAAACAAGCAGTTTGATTGGTTCAAAAGGGATTCAAAACATTGTTCCCAATTTCAAGAAGAGAAGAAATTGGAAGGTCACAAATGCTAAAAATGGTGTCATTGTTAACCGTATTAACAGTCCCAATTCATCTGAACAATGGTCCATTCTTTATTAATAGCTTTGCTGGACATTGAATTCAATGAAAACATAAACAATGACAAGATATTATGTGCTCATTCCGAAATTGCAGTGACAAGATATATATCTTAAGACCACAATGAGGCATGCAATGCCTTGACGAGACACAGGCAGTGATATATGATCATTCAAAACCTTCTTTTACTTCTACTTATTATTCTCCTGATCATTCTCCTCCTTCCAGTCCCTCATTTTCTTCTTCTTCTTCTTCTTCTTCTTCTTACTCTCCTCCTTCCAAACCCACTTTTACTTCTACTTATTATTATTATTCTTCTGATTCTCCTCCTCTTAGTCCCTCTTCTTCTTCTTCTTCTTCTTCTTCTTCTTCTTCTTCTTCTTCTTCTTGCTCTCCTTCTTCCAAACCCTCTTTTACTTCTACATATTATTATTATTATTCTAATTCTCCTCTTCTTAGTCCCTCTTCTTTTTCTTCTTCTTCTTCAACTGCCAAACCCTCTTTTACTTCTACTTACTATTATTATTCTTCTGATTCTCTTTCTTATAGCCCCTCTTCTTCTACTTCTTCTAAGCTATAATCATAGTAAGGAACAAGAAAACTACATGATGCAGCCAAATATAACAACAAACATTTGAGTGTTCTTGTGGGAAGTCAATTGCAATTTGCTACCTCATGGAACAATATATATCAAGCTTCTCTTATTTAGTCTGCCTTTGGTGTGGATGAGCATCCACCAAAATGATTGAGAGAACTAAATTTGTGATTCATCCTTGGGTTAGTTAGTTGTCTACAAACAACTAGATTTCACCCCAAAATAATAATAATAATAATAATAATAATAATAATAATAATAATAATAATAATAATAATAAAAATAATAATAATAAAATAATAAAAATAAAATAAAAAAAATCTGTTGCAATCTCTTTTCATTGTAAATTAGAACCATGTAATGAACTTTTTTTTTTAATAAATATGTTGTAATTTTAATTGATGTTATTAAATTACAATTCAAATGATGGTAATCAGTATGTTCAGAGAAAAAAAAACATGATGTCGGGAGAGGGTAGTTGGATAATTATATGGAACCTGCCAGTGCATGCTTGGTCTTGGAATGTGATAGTGGAGGTTCTCCGGCCGGTGGACGAGCTAGTGGCACTGTCCTAGGCTAAGGTGCCACACAAATGTTTTCTCGCAGCACTGGTTCGTCAACATTCTGGGGTGGCCCTGCCTCTGGAGCTTAACTTGAGTTTGGGGATAAGAAGATACCCTATTATCTTCACGGGGGAGCATGATGTCTCTCCTGTCTTCCGATGTGATCTCGGACATTATGTTCTGCCGGTGCAGCGGTTGGAAGCCAAGGGGATCAATCCGTTGGTGAGGCGGTCTACCCATGAAGTTCTTGCGAAGGAGGAAGGAAAGCAGTCGTGTCTCCTCCCAGCATCTGAGCTGGAGGAGGTAGGGGTGGTTGAGCATTGCTCCCAATGTCTGTTGAGGGTTCCAGAGCAAGCTAGCCACGATGACAATGCTAAGAAGCCTACCCCGTCAGAAATCATAGGTAATTCGGTGTCATTATCGGCATTGGTCGAGCATTGCTCCCATGATGGCGACGTGCAAGTGGCGCTTCTAACTGTGCATTGGACTATCGGTTCCAACAAGCAGCAGTGTCAGACCAATAGTCGAGCAGTTAAGCCAGTGTCGGCTCATTCCTCTGAGTTTGTCAGAACGAAGAGACGTGCTGTGGCTGGTGTACGGGACTCAAGACCCTGACGTGTCGAAGGTTGGTGTGTGCGTCAATCGACTAGGTCATGGGATTCAAGGAAGACAAAGTTATTTCATGGTAGGGGCCTGTTCGGAAAGTCTGAGATTTTACATAAGACAAGGGGCGACTTAAGGGAAGGGCACCTGTCTTCACGGTTGGCATCTGAACAGAAAATGGAGAGCGTTTGTGGGCTGAGTGATGATCCACTCATTTCGTCTGTTGGGCTGGACCCGTTAGCGGGCCAATTATTTGAGAATGGCAATTTGGATGTTCTCTAGGAAGACCCAGCGGTGTTATCCTGTGAAGTGGGCCGGGAGTCGACCGAAGACTCAGTTCCAAAGTTGGACAGGGACCTTGAGCCTACAGGCATTAGTCCTAGTATTCAGGATGGCCCTAATTTAGACCCATATTCTACTTCTGATCCAACAGTTGAATCTTACCCAAACATTGCAAGCGATTCAAAGGAAGGCACAGACCCAAACATCACAACTGTATCAAAGGATGGAGAGGTTTCAGGGACCCTTTCAATGACAAGAGACACGTTGGGGGGAGATGCAGACTCTGATGATTCTGTTACTGAGTTTGAGAGGAATCTGAGGATGTTGTTACCTAATATGTCTGGGGATGCTAATAGGAATCATACTGATCAGTCAAAAGGCACCAGAAGGAGTGGAAGACCTAAAAAATAGTCTTCCAGATTTACCTAAGAAGCTGATTTTCTTACGAAACCCCCGAAGTCTGTAAAGAATAAAGGCCATAAGGGGAACGTAGCGGAAGGTACGCCCTTACCTCTTCTTATTGCGGATTAGTCGATTGCTCAATTTTTGAATTACTGTGATGCTTGTGGCATTTCTTTGGCTAACCCGGTGTCTAAGTGTTATAATCATATTCGTTTATTAGAGTAGTCTCGCTCTTCTTCTTATTTGAAACTAACAGAGACCTCCGTGGAGGTCCGCGAGTTATAATGGTGATTTATGAATATCATAACCTGGATTGTTAGGGGATTGGGGAAACAGGCTAAGCGGTTCCTAGTTAAAAACTTCTTGAATGTTCATTTTGTTGAAGTTTGTTGTCTGCAAGAATCGAAACCTGAGAATACTCCATTGGCCATGTGGCGAGAAATTGGAGGTTCTCGACTAGATTAATTTGCTTATTTGCCTGCTTTGAGGTCAGCAGGAGGGATTATTATCGGTTGGAATAATGGGACCCTATCGTGCAAAGTTAAGAAGGCGGGGGTTTACAGTCTAACGGTGGAGTTCCTTTCCAAGAGAGACAACTCTAGATGGCGTCGCTTAAATGGGACTTCTGGATGAACTTAGGCGATGTACGGTGTTAGGGGAACATCCCTGCGTCGTCTGTGGGGACTAAAATGCGATATTTTCTTTCGATGACAAGCTCTCATGTATTCCTAACCTTGAGGACCTACGTTGTGCAAATGCATTCTTGAATGATCTTGGACTGGTGGAGCCTCCTTTGAAAGGTAGAAGGTTCACCTGGTTAAACGGACAAGTGGACTCGATCTGGATCAAGCTTGACCGCTTTGTGATTAATTAGGCTTGGGCCTCAATGTTCCCCAAACTCATTCAGCATAGTCTCCCGAGGCTGGGTTCAGACCATATTCTGTTGCTGTTGGAAGTAGGGATCCACTTCTCCAAGACGCGATGCTTTCGTTTTGAATTGGCTTGGACCACGGTGGAGGGTTTCTAGGAGTTGGTGAGTCAGTGGTGGTCAAAACCGTCATTGGTTGGGTGTGGGGCATTTATCCTAGGGAAAAAGTTCGCCTTGCTTCATGATCATCTGCGGATCTAGGCGAAATCAATCTTTGGCTTGATTAAACTTAGTAAGCTGGCGCTGTTGCAGGAACTAAAAGAATTAGACATTGCCAAAGAATTGAGGTGTCTTAATCAGGCCGAAGTTCTCCTAGAGCAAGAGTTATTTGGTAAGATGAAAGAGCCTCTAAAGCAAGAAGAAATTTACTGGAAACAATGATCGAGGTTACAATGGCTTAAGAAGGGGAATGAAAAAACAAAATTTTCCATGCGTGCGCCAATGGGCGGAAAAATTGGAACTTTATTCCTAATATTCGTCACAACTGAGCCCTTATTAATGACTCGAGCATTATTAGGAAAGTAGTCAAGGATCGTTTCCAACAGCAATTTGGTCAATGATGGGATTTGAGACTAAGAGTGGATCTTCAGAAGTTTTTGGCTCATAAAACCCAGATAAATCTGTCTTCTCTGGAGCACCCATTCACTCTGGAGGAGATCAAGAATGCGGTCTTTCAGTTAAGCGGTAATAAGGCGCTGGGACCTGATGGATTCCTTATCCAATTCTTCAAACAGTTTTGGGATATTGTCAAGTCTGACCTCCAGTTACTTTGTGAGGACTTTTATCAAGGGAAGGCCAACTTAGAGTGGATTAATTGGGCCAATATCATTATGATTCCTAAGGTGGGCACCCCTGAGACGGTTGCTAATTTTTGACCTATTAGTCTCATTAACTCTACTCTAAAAATACTTTCCAAAATTTTGGCGACTCGTTTGAGTAGGGTTCTGAACTCTTTAATCAACTTGGAACAATCGGCGTTTATGAGAGGTGGATGCATCTTGGATAACATTACTACTGCAGAAGAGCTAATTTTCAGTATCCATAAGCGAAGGCTCCCTAGGCTCATCCTAAAAGTGGAGTTTGCGAAAGCATTCGATTTAGTGGATTGGGACTTCCTCCATGAGCTTTTGAGGGCTAGGGGTTCGAACCTAAGTGGGTTGCCTGGATCCAGAGTAACCTAGCCTCATCTAAGGTGAATATTCTGATGAATGGATCCCGGAATGGTTACATTCATTACTATCGACCGTTGCGTCAAGAAGATCCTTTATCGCCCTTGTTATTTGTCTTAGTAACCAACGCGCTAAGTACCATGTTCACTCACGCACTAAGATCTAAAGTCTTAGTTGGAGTTCCTCTTGGGGAGTTTGGTAGTAGATGCAACCTCCAGTATGCCGATGATCTTCTGATCTTGACCACGGGTGGGATTGAGGATCTTAGGATTATCAAATTTATTCTTTATGTTTTTGAAGGTTTATCGGGTCTGGAAACAAACTTTAATAAAACCTGCCTATATTCGACGGATCCGGGGGTGTGCCCCCAGGAGAGTGCGATGGCTAGGCTAAATTATCAAATGAGCTCCTTCCCGGTCACTTATCTTGGAATTCCTATAGCGGGTAGAAGGCCTCGTCGACAGGATTGGGAAAGAATTATCCAAAAAGTGCGCAGCAGACTCTCAACTTGGAAAGCGGAACATCTATCATTAAGGGGTCACCTCACACTTGTGAATTCAGTCCTGTCTACTCTCCCGACTTATTGGATGTCCATTTTCCAATTGCCATATTGGGTTATCAAGGAACTAAAGCGCATTCGGCCTGACTTCCTATGGTCAGGCCCCGAGATTGAGTAGCCTAGATACCGGTTAGTGGCTTGGAAATCTCTTTATTGTCCCCTCGATCAAGGGGGTTGTATTCTTGACCTAGACACGTTTAACCTGGCACTGCTTGGGAAATGATGGTGGAAATTTGTGATGGACCAAGACTGGGGAGGGGCGCAGGTGGTGCAATTCAACTATAGTTTAACTTGATGGAATCTCTCGCCGAGGTTACAGGGGAAGGTCTCCTATTTTTGGAAGGGTGTTTCTAGCTGTCTGCCACCTTTTAGAAGCTGTATTCTGAACGACATCAATTCGGGGGACACTACCCTTTTCTTGAAGGATCGCTGGTTCAATGGCCTTGCACATATGATTCGTTGCCAAGGCATTCAGTATCTATCTGCATCCTAATGGTACCATGTAGGAATTGGCCTTTTTGATAGAAAATGCCCCCTTCAATGGGAACTCGGATTACCTACCTAGCAAGGGTGGTCTGGGTGCGACCAATGGTGAGGGTGTGGATCAGAGACCGGTGGGTGCTAACTAGAAATGTTGTTTTCTCGGTCAAATCCTTCTATTGTTTCCTTTTTGACAGTGGGACCAGATGCCCGATGGCAAGGTTCTTTTCGCATAGCACTTGCCCTAGGAAAATCATTCTCTTCAACTGGTTCGCTTGGAAAAATAAGAGCCTCAAAGGAAGTGTAACAAGCTTCCTACTACCACTTGTGTTCTCTATCATTCGGATATCGAAATAGTGGACCATCTTTTCCTCAGCTGCAAAATCAACGGGCGTATCGAAATAGTGGACCAGATGTATCTTTTTCTTTGTTGGTTTTTGAAGGAGCAGTTGTACCACATTTAGTGTTATCTTGCTCCTTTTCTGCCCCCGGTGGGGGGTTTGTTTTGTTTCTTTCTTTTTATTTTAATCAAAGTGGTTTATCCACCTTTTAAAAAAAAAATTGTTTTCTTGGCATGTCCTTCATCTATCATGCACAAACCCTGTCCTTAATTATTTTCAAAGATTGGAGACCTTTCAATTCCCTAATCTCCACTTAATTATTTTTCCTTACATCTAAGCATAAATCTAATGATGTTCTTAAGAATAATTATTTTATATAATAAAAATAATATACGAGTGGAAACAAGCTCTTTTAATTGAAACCATGAGGAATAGCTTGTGGACCTTATAAAAAAAAAAAAAAAAAAGAAGAAACAGAGAGACATGAGTGGATGGACAATGGAGAATTGATGAGTGCATTCCATATATATATTTTCATACCCTTTTCATGTATTTATCTTGTCTTTGACCGTTTATTTATTGTGATTCGGTGCTACTATGGGTACTATTGTGCATTTGTGTAGGGAAACAAGTTCCTGTGCAAAAGGACAGTATTCGACACAATTACAGTGTGAAAAGAGTATCATATCACAGTGTCTCAGGTAGAACACGGGCTCAACATGCCCGTGTTCCTTCCGCTGATTTTCTCAAAAGAATTCTACATCATTTGAAGTGCGGCACTGTAGCTGAATACTGCAGCATTACTGTAGCAAATCGTTGTAGCACGAATTTGGAGAAACACACTGTTTGCATGCTCTTGACACGGGCGTGTTCTCTGGCTGACACAAGGGTGTCAGTGCTGAATTTTGTGTTTCGCACTTTCCTGAGATTTGCAGCACTACAGACACACCTTTGACACGCTCGTGTTCACCCCGAAAAGCACTTTTAAGTCCAGATCTAGGTCATTTGAACGGGACTTCATCTTCCATTTTTCCTCCTTCTTCTTGGGGGCGGCTGTCAAGCCCTTCCCCGTCACTTTTCTCGGGCTGGAGTGGAGCTACTGTGCAAGATCACAAGTGGAGGTGGGGTTAGTAAACAGAGCTTGGCAAGGAAGACGATCTTGAAGAAAAGGGAGTCATGTCTTATCTTTCTAGAACTACTATTGTTTCTTCCTTGTTGTACCCACCCCTTAGGGGCTAACTGGCCATAGTGCCCTGGTGTTTGAGAACTTAGATGAATTGTAATGCTTATACACTTGTCTTTATTTGTTCTACGGAGTTCTAATTGATGCTTATGTTTAATCTTGTGTTGCATAACTCGATGTATTTGATTTGCACAGTTGTTAGGGTAAAACTCGATGCGTGGTTTTTTTAGCAAGAAACACACAGTTACCGTAGCAAAACTCAGTGTATTTGAGAACTCATAGATACAACATTGCTTGTGAGCATACACTTGGATCATTGGAATGTACCTGGTAGGCACTTAGGATAAGATAGCGTGCACTAGTCTATAGGGATCACCCAGAGGCATTACTCCATCTCTGTGTATCTCACCTAATTCCATTCTAGCCCTTACCTGTCATCCTTTCCCCTTTAAGATCTAGATTTAATCATCTTACCAACTATTATTGATCGGCTAGACATTGGAGGATCAATTAGTACTTTGAGTCCAGTCCCTGTGGTTCGACAACCCTACCCCTCGCGGGGTACCACTGTATTACTTTGTGTGCGACTCGTGCACTTGCGGAGAACACATCAAGAATTTATTGATTTTTTTTATTCCTATGAAACAAGGGATAATGTCCTATTTATTATTTATTATAAAAGAAATAATAATTACATAATATCATATTCTATCGAAAACCAAAACAATATCGACCTTCTGTCTAAAATTAGTTTGTGTTTTGTTGTTATTTCAATATTAATTTGCATTAAAAACAACTAAAATTTAGTTTTCATATGATTAATCTTCTAAATAGAATCGTTGTTTTCTCCGGTCCAGTGCATATTGTCACACCCACAATTTTCTCCATCACTATAAGAGGGCAAGAATGACATTTCTCATTACTTGTCATGACTTGGTGGTAGGTAGAGAATGTGAGTGGCGGTTGGTAGGGATTATTTTCTATTATTTGTGAGTAGGTACCACCTACCCCCTGGATCAAATTGATCCTAGCCCTTGGTTTGTTAGGTGGAGGGCTATATAAACCTCTCATGACAATTGTAAAGACACATAAGTTAACTTCATTACAAGCATCCAATATACAAAAGAGATTTCTCCTCATCTTCTTGCTTGTTCTTTTTTACTTGTGTTTTTACATATTTTCTTTAAGTGCTTACTTGCTTTACTTTCTTGCCTTACTTTACATTTTCATACTTGCAAACTTGTAATCTTTAAGTTATATAAGTGAGAAGGCTGCCTTGGTTTGGTTTGAACCCCTTGAACAAACACGTGAAATGAGCACAAAAATCAACCAAGGGCCGCATGGAACCTTGAACTAAATAACAAACCGTGACAATATATATAAATATATACATGAAAAATGAGGCACATCTTTGATAGCATCATGATTCAAATTAAGTACGGTAATTAATTAAATATTGTACTAAAAGATAAATACACTTTGACTCTCTTCGTCCTTTTTATATGTCATAAATTCATGTTTTTTTATCTGTCATTTTCTAACATCAAAAATATTTATTATATTTTTTTTCAAAATTACCCCTAACATTACATTTAAATACGGAAGAAAAATGTGAAAATATAAATTAGTGGTAATTTTAAAAAAATAACTAATTTTTTATAATATTTTGTAAAATAATTCTCTTGATAAAAAGAACAGAGGGATTAAAAAGTTTTTTACTCATGTACATATTTGTAAAAAATAGCTGCCTCCTTTTATAGCACTACAAAAATTGATTCTTTATGGTTGCCTTTCTTAAAAATTTTGTAGTCTTTTTTTTTTTTTGTAATATATACACTTCGAAAACTTTGCTTGGGTATCACATATACTCTGAGGACTTAGTTCACCGCACTCTCTCCGGCCGTGTCCGCCTCTACCCTGTGACCCGGCTCAACGACCTCGTCGTAGGGAATCCTCCATCCAATCCTTATGGTCGCCCTCTGGCCGGCAATGTCTGCTGCTCGGACTCCATCTCCGCTCCCATAGAGTCTTCTCTCCTGCCTCGACTTCATTTGATAACTCCGTCGATGATCAGATCGGCGTTGCAGGGAAAGAAGTGGCTGGAGATGTTGGGGATCGATCTGATGGATTGGAGGATGGCTTGATCCGGAGCACGGCACTTGATTGTGAGTTGTTGGATAAATGGAGTATCTCCAAGGGTGGGATTAGTGGAGCAGTGAGGGCTTCTGGAGAGGAAGGTGCTCGTCGACCGCTGCTGCATTTGAGGAATCAACCCAACAAGCCATTGGTGAGGATTCATTCTTTTTCTTTTTCTTTTTTTACCTACTTGCTTCAGCGTTCAGGCAATGAAAGTTGTGAGTTCTGATAAAAAAAAAAAAAAAGCAGGAGAGGCAATGTTTACTTAGAGTTGCTTCTTTGATTCATGTTTCATGTTATTCAGGTTTTCTGATTTTGTTGTTAGGGTTAGGGTTAGGGTTTGTTGGGGTCTGTGGATCATGAGGTAAAGCATTGGCAATCTTCGGTAGTGGTGGCTATGTGTTTCTTGATTTGTGCTATGTGATTTATCTGATTTTGATTTTAGGGATGGGAATTATTGTGTTGCATGGGTTATGAGGAAAACTTTCAGCCATGTGTGTGAATTGTAAGGAAAACCATTACTCATGTGTATTGGGTGTTGATTTTGTGCTTCAAGTTTCAAGCCATGAAAATTCCCTGGTTTTGATTTTAGGTCTTGTTCTTTGTGAATTATGGAAAGGAGAAAACACAGGCCACATGTATGAGGTGCTTGTTCTGCGTTTCCTGGTGCATGCTTGTCAGTTGTCATGCATCATCAATTTGCTTGATCTGTTTTTTGTTTGAGGCTTCTTGTTCAGTGTAAATTATGAATATAATTGTTCATGATTCATGCAATACAAAGTTTTCCACTATGATTTAATGAGTTGAACTTCTTGTGCGAGAAGAATTTTGGAAGCCATTACCTATGCTTATTGTTGGGTTATAATTCTTTTTGCTCATTATGACTTATGAAGAACTTTTTAATGTTTATCAGGGGTTTGTTCCTTGCTTGCGATTGAATCTTTATGGAAACCCAAACTCTTTTAGCTACAAAAGATTGCGTCCATTTCTCACGGAAATGGATAGATTTAGTAATTGACTAGACCACTGCCTTTGACATTTCATCATTACTATCTATTGATTCTTCATGATGCTTGATTGAGTTTGACATTGGTGAATTGTAGATGATGTCAAACCCTTCATTGCTCCAGATTATCCTATAAAGAATCCTCCATCACATAAAGAAAATTCCTTCACGGAAGGAAAGCATGAAGTTCAAGGCATTGGAGAATCTTTGAATACTCAAATGAGTTTTAATTTAAATGTTTCTGAAAAGCATGTTAGCGAAAACCACAACTTGAGAATTCTTAATGTTGCCGATCATAAACCAACAAGAATATCGACACTGATTGATGAAAAGCAAAGGGAAATTAGTGACATTGAACCAAGGGCAACTCGAGAAGGTATTTGTTTTGAATTGGAATTTATGGTCAGATCATTCCATTTGCCACCAGACAGGCTCCAAGTGCTAGCAATTAAGGAGCTGCATGGTAGTGCCCAAGCTCTTCAGGTCTGACAAAGAAAGTTGAAGAAGATTGCTAGAAAGTGATTGCATACATTGGTAAGACCTCTCTTGCTGGTACTTTTTCACGTGGACAGAATGTTCTTGCTCTAAAACTCGGTATTTTGAAGAGCCAAAGGGGTGGATGCCGAGGCCCCTGCCCATGTTTGGAATGTACTACTTTTCTTGTTCATGCCGAGAAGGCTTTTAAATTCTCCAAGAAACAGATGCATGGAGCAGATGATATCATAGTAGGGCTAATGAAGGAACTTTCGCACCTAAGGAGCTTAGTAGAGAAATCAGTGCTTAAAGTCGAAGACAAAGAATACGATTCAGGCCATCAGCCCATCGAGGTAACTTGTAATTTGGATATTATTGCTAACTTCTTATTCTTATGCTACTAGATTTTTTTCATATTCCAGCCAAAATATATTCCTCTCTTGGGTTTTGTTTTGCATTTCTTGTGGGAAACTTTGAGTGATAATAGATTTTGTTGTTTCATTAAAAGAAGTTAAATGGCCAAATAGTTTTTAACCGTGTTTTTCTTGCTTAATCTGCTCATTTGCTAATGATGAAATTGCAAACTTGGGAATGTAAACTTAGTTACATAGTAGGACTAGATCAATTTGATTCAAGGATAAGCCGCAACTGGGGCAAGGTCATTTAGTCATTTGAATTTCTGCAGAACGTTAAGTTGGATTTTGGAGTCTTTTCTGCATGTAAAACTTGCAAGCCATCTCATTAAATGTAGAATTAAACAGTACTAAATAGAACTTTTTCTTGACACTATAAAATTGCATTATATATGTGTGTGTTCAAACATTTGTTGGTGATTAATCAATAATGTCTTTACTATTCAGCAACAATGCAATCCTCAATTAAATTTTCTTTATAATAGGAGCAGATGAAAGACGCCTGCTGAAGAGCACTTAAAGCAGAGGAGATAGCAAAGAGCCTCTTGAGCCAAATGTTCAATGACCTCAACGAACATTGCCAAATTCCTGTGAGTTCCATAAAGTTTTTCTGTTGAAAGTGATTCATTTTTTAGTGTCATAAATAACTACATAATTTGTCAGTCTGATTTTTTCCTTTTTTTTTTTTAAAAAAATTTTTACAGGGACGACGGGTGACATTAGCGCAATGCACTCCACAGAACAACATAGGATGACCTAAAATTTAGATTTGATTAGATGATTGTCTTTTAGTGCCTCTAAAGCTTAATCTCTTTTGGGAAATGAATATCAGTAGCTTCAAGTAGTGCTTGTTAATTTGTACTCTTCAAGCAGGGAGACCGAGAAACCTTCCCTGAATTACTATCTTCAAGTTTTTGTAAATATTATATGAGATTTTTTATTGTTATTTTTTGTTCTTTATTCTATTGATATAGAAACTTCTCCAGAATCACTGGTGCTCGTTTTGTATGACGTTTCTTTTATTCACTTGTTATTATTAGGGAACAATCCGAATCCTATTAATAACTTACATAAATATTACAAATTGGTAAATAGTAATTATCCATTAAGTGAACTTTGATAAGTCAACTAACTAAAACAATTGCCTAAGGAAAAAACTCAAGACTCTGCCGAACTCCTAGTTTGGATCAAATAATTATTCAATTCCAAATTAAAAAAAAAAAAACACAAGACTTATGCAAACTCCTAGTGGCTAATTTTTTAAAATAATGTTTTTTTTTAATTAAATATCAAAGTGCGCATTTCCGTGATTATTTACGGAAATACGCACTTTAGATTATTTTAATAATTCTTTTAAGCAAATGGACCCATTAATTATTTTAATATTTAAATTTTAATTTAAAACAAAAACAAATGGCCCATGTATATTTTAATTTTATTATTATTATTATTTTTAAATAACGGGTCCGGTAGGTTTTTAATTAAAAAAAAATTGCATTTAAGTCCTTCTAATTTTTAATAATTTTTTTTATAACTTATTTATTAGAGGTTGTTGGGATGAATTATTGGTGTGGTGTGGCACCTACCCCATTCATTAGAGCCGTTGGATGAAATTGATCTTAACCATTCATTTGTTAGGTGGAGGCCTATAATTAAAAAACAATATTTTAATAAATTAGCTAAAAAAAACAGAGGAGCTTATATGAAATACAACTGGTCAAAAAGGATAAAAAAACATACCTGAGTCCATTTATCATAACTGAGTAACTAGCAATCGTAGTGAAAGCTTGTTCTTTCGTCAAGAATCCTTGCGGGCTTTGGTCGGTGTTCCTCTCGACCAAGGTTGTCTCCTTCGTTCAGTATAACAAGAATATAAATTTTTGCTAGATTTAATGTAAAAATAAAAAATAAAAATAACTTTGCAAGAAAATAAAAAAACTACAATAACAAAAATTTTAAAAAAGAACTTCTCTTTCTATTAATACATTTTTTTCTTAAGAAATACTTGTAAGAGATTTGGAGGGTTTATATAGGCCTCGACCTAACAAATGAATGGTTAAGATCAATTTCATCCAACGGCTCTAATGAATGAGGTAGGTGCCACACCACACCAATAATTCATCCCAACAACCTCTGATAAATAAGTTATAAAAAAAATTACTAAAAATTAGAAGGACTTAAATACAAATTTTTTTTTAATTTAAAACCTACCGGACCCGCTATTTAAAAAATAATAATAATAATAATAATAAAATTAAAATATATATGGCCCATTTGTTTTTGTTTTAAATTAAAATTTAAATATTAAAATAATTAATGAGGCCCATTTGCTTAAAAAAATTATTAAAATAATCCAAAATACGCATTTCCGTAAATAATCACGGAAATACGCAATTTAGTATTTAATTTAAAAAAAACATTATTTTAAAAAATTAGCCACTCCTAGTTTGGATCAAATAATTATTCAATTCCAAATCAAAGTAAAAACATCTACATTAAACTCCAAATTAAAAATCTTCTCCCACATACTCTCTATATAAACAAACCCAAACACTCTGAAAAGAGTTCTATAGAGCTCCATCACTCATTTGACCGCCTGGAGATATCATGGAAACTAGAAGAGAGGCCTTTGAGTTTTGTGACCTACAAAGCAAAGCTTTAACAAATGGCTATTCACAATGTAGTTATGGGTGCACAAAAAGCCCAAAAACTTCTTCTCCTTCTTCGTCCTCTTCTTCCGCCGCTTCTTTTAACTCTAGAAGCATGAATTCAATCGTACCTGATAATTTGATTAGATCTGATGGTGATAAAACTTTCAACTTACGAGAACTACTTCTGACAAAAGATACAACAACAACAACACCAACATTAGATGATATATTGACTGATGAGCGTTTCAGCTTAGAGAAACTCTGTGTGAGAAGTGAGACAATCTTTCTTGATTTAATACTAACTCATACTTGTTTTAACTCTGAAGATTACGGCAATATTTTGGGAAGTGAAAACAAGATTCTTGATGTAGTTAATGATGCATCTTCTTCTACTACTACTCCTAGGAATTTGATCAGATATGATGGTGATAAGACTTTCAACTTACGAGAACTATTTCTGACGAAAGATACAACAACAACACCAACATTAAATGATATATTGACTGATGAGCGTTTCAGCTTAGAGAAACTCTTTGTGAGAAGTGAAACAATCTTTCCTGATTTAATACTAACCGATACTTATTTTAACTCAGAAGATTACAACAATATTTGGGGAAGTGAAAACAGGATTCTTGATGTAGCTAATGATGCATCTTCTTCTACTACTACTAGATTGGAATAAATTTTTAAATTGTCACAATTTTTTTTTTCTTTTGGTGCTTTATAATGTCATATGTTGCTCAATGGTGATCATTTACTCAACAAATCTTTGTAATAATTGAAATAGAAACTTAGAAAATATTTGATTATATTGTATACACTTTTTTTTTAAAAGTTGTAAAGTGATTTGAATTTATTGCATTTATGATAGACATCAGTTGAATTTACTGTATTGTATGATATTTGAATTTACACACTATTTTTTATTTTTTATTTTTGTGAAAATCCAAAACTAAGTTTTTCTTAAATAAATATAAAATGCTTAAGACTTGAATTAAATCCGACAATTGATGGCAATCTTGCCTTTTTAAACCTAAATTTCACTTCATTATAATTAAAATTATCAAGAATTTGTACTAATGTCTCAATATGTCATCTAAATACAATAAATTCGTATATATTTAGTTATAAAAAACCAGCTCTGATTTGCACAATTGATCAGATGCAATTGTTCTACACAAGTGCTTACACTATACTTTCAGTCACTTCTTTGGACCAGATAGACATTACTTCCATGATTTATCATCTCTTAAATTTTCTGAAATTTTTCATTTCGTATAATTTGTTTACTACATTAAATAGAGCATTATATTGAGATTTTCAACCTTAAAATAGAGCACTAAATGTCTACATTACCCTCAATTAAACTAAATATCATATAAACTCTTTAAAATTTAATTTGCTCTTTTACCTCATATATATCATTAATGTATATTGTGAATTATATAAATATTAATTTTTTTAAAGCAATAAGGATAATCTATGTTTAAAACGTGTTAAATTTTATTTAGATGTAATGAATAAAACAAACTTAAATTTTTTAGCTATAGACAAACACAATTTTTTTATTATTTAATACTTAATAATATATTAAGGTGTATACAACACAAAGGAATATTTATAAGAAAATAATTAAAACCTTGATTTAAATTTTTATTGAATAAAATAATATTTTAAAATTTAAGTATATACTCTTAAAAATAAAATTGACACACATATACACAACACCTTTGCAAAGTTTATCTTTTTATACACATACATAATGTATTAATTAGATTTAAAAAACAATTTAAGGATAAATATGTGAACAAACATATTCAGCTTAATTCAATAATAATAATAATAATAATAAAATATTATAAATAACTATATATCTTTTTGGCGCCAAATTCAGCTTCCCTCCCACTTTCCCGCCAAAACTCTTTTTTCATATTATAAAAAGCCAAAAAGAAAGCTCGAGGTTCAGCAATGGCGAAGAGAAGGCTGCCGCCGGCGGTGCCCGGCATGCTTACCCGCAGGAAATCTGAGGACTTAGCTCATCGCACTCGCTCCGGCCGCGTCCGCCTCTACCCTGTGTCCTGTCCCAATGACCTCGCCCTAGCAAATCATCCATCCAATTCTTCCGATCGTCCTCTGGCCGGCAATGTCTGCTGCTCGGAATCCATCTCCGTCAAGGATCTCCGCTCCCATAGAGTCTTCTCTCCCGCCTCCACTTCATTTGATAACTCCATCAATGATCAGATCTGCGTGGCAGGGAAAGAAGTTGTTGGAGATGTTGGCGATCGATCTGATGGATTGGAGGATGGCTTGATCCGGAGCACGGCACCTGACTGTGAGTTGTCGGAAAAATCAAGTATCTCCAAGGATGGGATTGGTGGAGCGGTGAGGGTTTCTGGAGAGAAAGGTGCTTGTCGATCGCTGCTGCGTTCGAGGAATCAACCCAACAAGCAATTGGTGAGGATTCGATTCTTTTTCTTTTTTCCTTTTTTTTTTTTTTTATCTACTTGCTCCAGGGTTCAGGCAATGCAAGTTGTTTGACTTTGATTTTAGGGTTAGAGTTTACTGTGTTTTGTGAGTTCTGAGAAAAAGCAGGAGAGGCCATGTTTATTTGGAGCTGGTTCTTTGATTCATGTTCCATGTTATTCAAGTTCTCTGATTTTGTTGTTAGGGCTAGGGTTTGTTGGGGTTTGTGGATCATGAGGTAAACCATTGGCAATCTTTGGTAGTACTGGTTATGTGTTTCATGGTTTGTGCTATGCGATTTATCTGATTTTGATTTTGGGGGAGTTTATCTGAGTTTAATTTTAGGTATAGAGATTATTGTGTTGCATGATTGTGAGGAGAACTTTTCGCCATGTGTGTGAATTGTAAGGAAAAACCATTGCTCATTTGTATTGGGTGTTGATTTTGTGCTTCAAGGTTCAAGCCATAAAAATTCCCTGTTTTTGATTTTAGGTCTTGTTCTTTGTTTTGTTAATTGTGGAAAGGACAAAATACAGGCCACATGTATGAGATGCTTGTTCTGCTCTTATTGGCGCATGCTTTTTATGCGTCATCAATTTGCTTAATCTGTTTTTTGTTTAAGGCTTCTTCTTGTTCAGTGTAAATTACGAATATAATTGTTCAAGATTCATGCAATGCAAAGGTTTCCACTGTGATTTAACGAGTTGAACTTCTTGTGCTATAAGAATTTTGGAAGTCATTACCTATGCTTATTGGTGGGTTATAATTCTTTTTGCTCTTTATGACTTATGAAGACCTTTTTAATGTTTATCAGGGGCTTGTTCCTTGCTCACGATTGAAGCTTTATGGAAACCCAAACTCCTTTAGCTACAAAAGATTGCTTCCATTTCTCATGGAAATGGATAGTTCAAGTAATTTGACTAGACCACTGCCCTTTGACATTTCATCATTACTATCTATTGATTTTTCATGATGCTTGATTGAGTTTGCCATTGGTGAATTGCAGATGATGTCAAACCCTTCATTGCTCCAGATTATCCTATAAAGAATCCTCCATCACATCAAGAAAATTCCTTCACGGAAGGAAAGCATGAAGTTCAAGGCATTGGAGAATCTTTGAATACTCAAATGAGTTTTAGTTCAAATGTTTCTGAAAGACATGTTAGTGAAAACCACAACTTGAGAACTCTTAATGTTGCCGATCATAAACCAACAAGAATATCAGCACTGATTGATGAAAGGCAAGGGGAAATTAATGACGTGAACCCAAGGGCTACTCAAGAAGGTGGCAGTTTTGAATTGGAGCTTATGGTCAGATCATTCCATTTGCCATCAGACAGGCTCCAAGTGCTAGCAATTAAGGAGCTGCATGGTAGTGCCCAAACACTTGCAGGTCTGACAAAGAAAGTCGAAGAAGATTGCCAGAAAGTGATATCATACATGGATAAGATCCCTCTTGCAGATACTTCTTCACGTGGAGGTCCCTTTCCAATGGGACAGAATGTTCTTGCTCCGAAACACGGTATTTTGAAGAGCCAAGCTGGTGGATGCCGAGGCCCCTGCCCGTGTTTGGATTGTACTACTTTTCTTATTCATGCCGAGAAGGCATTTGAATTCTCCAAGAAACAGATGCATGGGGCAGATGATATCATAGTAGGGCTAACGAAGGAACTTTCACACATGAGGAGTTTAGTGGAGAAATCAGTGCTTAAAGTCGAAGACAAAACATACGATTCAGACCTTCAGCCCAACGAGGTAACATGTAATTTGGATATTATTAACTTCTTATTCTTTTGCTACCAGATTTTTTTTCCTATTCCAGCCAAAATATAATCCTCTGTTGGGTTTTGTTTTGCATTCCTTGTGGAGGAGAACTTTGAGTGACAATAGATTTCATTGTTTCATTGAAAAAAAATTGAATGGCCAAATAGTTTTTAACTGTGTTTTTCTTGCTTAATCTGCTTATTTGCCAATGATGGAATTGCAAACTTGGGAATGTAAACTTAGTTACATAGTAGGAGTAGATCAATTTGATTCAAGGATGAGCTACAACTGGGGCAAGGTCATTTAAGTCATTTGAATTTCTGTAGAAGGTTAAGTTGGATTTTGGAGTCTTTTCTGCATGTAAAACTTGCTAGCAATCTCATTAAATGTATAATTAAACAGTACTAAATGGAACTTTTTCTTGACACTATAAAATTGTTGGTGATTAATTAATTATGTTTTTACTATTCAGCAACAATATAATCCTCAGTTAAAATTTTCTTTATAATAGGAGCAGATGAAAGAAGCCTGCCGAAGAGCACTCAAAGCTGAGGAGACAGCAAGGAGTCTCTTGAGCCAAATGTTCAATGACCTCAACGAACATTGCCGAATTCCTGTGAGTTCCATCAAGTTTTGCTGTTAAAAGTGACTCATTTTTTTATTGTCATAATTTTCGTGCTGATTTTTTCCCTTATCTTTTAAAAATAAAATTTTTACAGGGGCGACGGGTGACATTTGCGGAATGCATTGAACAGAACAACCTACAATGATCTAAAATTTAGTTTTGATTAGATGATTGTCTTAAATGTCTCTAACGCAACTTCTGTTGTTTCTTGCCACTTCTTGTTCTTAAGTAATGAAAAAGCTTGATCTCTCTTAGGAAATGAATATCACTTAACATAAAATAGTGCCTGTTAATTTATACTCTTCATAAAAGCAAGGAGACCGAGAAACCTACCCTGAATTACTCTCAAGTTTTTGTAAATATTGTATGAGATTTATTATTGTTGTTCTTTGTTCTTTTTTCTATTGATATAGAAACTTCTCCAGAATCACTGGTGCTCATTGTGAGTGACTTTTTTTATACACTTGTTATTATTTGTTCTGTAATCTAGTAATTCGTACCAACTAGTTTTAACCCATTGATTTTCTGAATCAGTAATTAATGCTCTTGTCATTATGTTTGAGCAATACTTGTCTGTATATAAATTGATTTATGCGCCAATATAGGTGAGCATAAGATCACATTCTATGAGTTCATATAACTGACTGTTACTCTAGAGCAGGTATTGACTTGAACTTCATGATTTTGAGATGCACACATTTATTGTAAATGTATTAGCAGAAAATATGTTAAAACTGTTGGTTTGTTTGAATCTAGATATATACTTGACATTAAACCAGTTGCAGAGTGTGACTTGGATATGTTATTAGCCTATGTTTGTTCTGTATCATATATTAATGAATTTCATAGCTTTATATTAAGCAAGTTGTTGATGTGTTCTTGGCTTTCATGTTGGTCAACAATTGAGGCCACCTACTCAGGCGGCTGTGAGAACAAAAGAAAAAAAAAGTATGAAATGTGTGTAGTGGTAGGTGAGCTTTGAGGTTAAGATTGAGTGAGTTAATTAAAGTTTACCCTTGCCTAGTTAAAGATTGGGTGAGTTAATTAAAATTTAATCTCTCTAATCTTCTCCAAGTCTTGCCTATAAGATGGAGTGCTTTAGACAATGGGTGAGAATGAAAAATTAGAGAAAAAGTGAAAGAAGTGTAAAAAAATTGAAGAGTTAGTATGTGTCCTCTCATTATAAGAGAGGATATATTTATTTATATTTTACTTATAATTTGAGAGATTATCATTCTTTATTTCCCATTCTAGTGAAATCTTTCTATTATTGGCCGTAAATTTTATACTAATTTATTTAGGTTTTTTTGGGTAGACTTTTTTTTTTTCCCTTCCATTTTGTCACAATTTTCAATTTATTTTTCTTGCCACCTTATTTTTTTATCTAATCTGATTTTTTGCAATAAATTGTATCAGGCTTGATTAAGGTGTATATCTATTTATCATATGCTTTATAGTTGCCATTATAAATGAATCCTCAACATCAGAAATTAAGTTAGATTATCATTTGTCCTTTTGAACTAACTAATTACTGTTGTTAAAACAGTTTGTGGCGGAAAACAATGGTAGCAAAATATGAAGTTAAAAAAAAATTATGTAAGTGATTTCTCAATATGGAAGTTGAAAATGAAAGACATATGGAGTTCTTTAAATATATTAAGGTAAAAACTGTAGGTAAGCACAAAAGAACCATTCTAGAGTGATAAAGTAGGAGTTAAATGTTAGTTTTCATTAAATCTTAATTACGACATCTATGTCGTATATCATATGCAGAAATAGGATCACTTACCTCTAGCCATAGCAAATTGTTGAAGACGACTAGAATCTTTAAGTTCATGCTTGAAAAAAACTAAGAGCTCTTCTAATCTATTTCGTTCTCTCCTGTCAATGGGGCTGGGTATTCTCGAGAAAGTTAGATTGTGGACCCTTATTGCTGTACTATATATAATCCTTACCATCAAAGGATTAACTTAATTTAAAATTTAAGTATATCATTATTCAAAGTGCCAGTTAGAGCTAACTTAGAATTCTATTAGATAAAGTCACGGACTATTTTATTCAGTTTGAGTCCAGATTGGATTTATATCATCACGAAATTAATTCAGAGTAGAATTCAAGCTAACATTTTCGTACTTGGTCCAACTTTATCATAGGTAACATAATATCCATTCACATTAACCCATAAATCCGCATGTCTACATCAAAGAAATAAATTACATGAATCATGGCAGTAAGTCATCATTATAAACCAAGTATTACTTTCCATGCGTTACGATGCAATCTCTCTCTTTAATGCAAACCTATATATGACATTTTATCATAATGAATAAGCCAGATACTTATTCGGGTCCAACGTATAAATAAATATGCATATTCTTAACAATTGTTATTTCTCAAACTTAAGGTATACACTTGACGAGAAGACAACCAAACACGATCAAGAGTTTCAATAAAGATCCATGTTATCCAATATAGCTTATCAAATAAAAGATTACAGAAAAGAACCAAGTTCTATTTGTTCTGCATATAATCCTTAAATAGCTTAAGCGCATGCATTTCATATAAGGATCGGCAGACATCAATTCAGTGCTAATGTGTTTTGGAACATAATAATTGAATTATCAAACTTGACGGACTGGAGATAAAAATTCTCTATCTTTGCCCAAACACGAAACTCTTCAACTATATACCCAACAACATTACCTCAACATACTCAGCATCAATAGAAGAAATAACAACCAAAGAAATGTATTTCTTCAAAGATAGCTCTCTTGGCAGCTATAAGAGGTAACTGAATGTTGATTTGAGAAGATCAACAAGGCCAACAAAATCTTAATCCGAGTAATCAACAATATCAAAGTTGATAAATATAAGCTTGTAATCATTGTTCCTTATCAGTACCTCATCACTTTCTTTATGGTTTTCTCAAAATTTAAAGATCATAATGACATCTTTATAATATTCCAATAACAATTGCAATATCAGATTTTCAACAAATTTGAACACATAGGGTTTCTCAAACTTAAGCATACGGAATGTTTTCTAATTGTTCTCTTTCAAACACAACACTATTAATAATAAACTATGTATTAGGTAAATAAATTTTCATCCGATATTTCTCACAAACTTTATAGATATAGATTTCTTGAGACCAAACTATAATGCCTTAAAGTAGTACTCTATGATCTTAATGTCAATGACATAAGACACCTTAATTATATCATTCATACCAAAATTTTTAGAGAGTAATTATTTCATCTAATATACCCACAATATATCTATATAATCTTAAATATAACTAATATATATATATATATATATATATATATATATATATATATATATATATGTATATATATATATATATATATATATATATATATATGCTCCTACTAATATGGTTATACATGATTCGTGTTGTGTTATTCTTTGCAAAAATAAATGAAGAGATAAATCATGATATTTCAAATATCACCAACGGAAGACTTATTCTAGTATTATGTGGATTTCTCAAATTGCACATCCAAAACTTTATCTTTAATAAAGAGGAATCCTAGAGGTCATATACCTCTTTTACAAATTCTTCATTAAAAGGTCAATTTCACATCTAAGTTAAAATGAGCAACAAATGTCATAATAACATGAAAAGCCAATAGAAACATAAGAAAATCTCTTGTAATCTATTCCATTTATATGAGTAAATCCCCTAGCAAATTAGTATCATCTTGTATCACTTAATGTTGCCTAATGAGTCCATTTATTTTTCAAATAAATAGTCTCTATCCTATATGGCAACTCAACATGATCCCAAATACCATAATATGCTATAGAATCAATATCATACTTTATGGCTTTATATAACAATTTAGATTTACCACAATTAATGCTTATGAAAATTTTTAAGGTTACAATTGGTTCAAAATTATAGATACACAATATAATCACCAAATAAAACTTATTCTAATTGATCTGTTTAAAGTTGCATCACCATAACCTTAAAGCGGTTGTTTCCTAACAAATTAGTCAACAACTTCTGGTAGATATAACCTAAATCGATTTACTAGATCATGACTTAGATCTTTAATATAAGTTATTCAATATTCATCTCAACTTGAAAGATGTTATTTATAACAACCACATGATGTTTCTCAAAACTTGATAGTTTAATCACTCCCACTGATAAAGTCATTTATAACAATTTACATTTGTCGAATCTGCAATTCTAGTGATATAAATTTAAACAACAAACTTTATAATCTATAAACTTTTAGGTTATCTTCAAAAGAATGCGCATAACAGTAATTAGGACTAAATTTTCTCTCATATGGATTAAACTTTATCAGATATAAGAAATCCAAATGCACATATGTTACAAACAAAGTTTGCAAACTAAACTCCTCTTGGCATTTTAATTTCACTTTATTGGTTTACCTTCCCTTTATGTAATCTATACCAAAATTCAATGTTTATACATTAGGAGTATCAACTACTCCATAATCTCTGATTTTTTTTATGGAGATTATTCTAATCTCCAATGGCACAATATAGAAGAATTTCATATATGTGAGATTTAGTATAAACACCCTATATTTAGAATAATCTTTTTTTTTATATATGTCTCAATTTACCGTAAGAAACATTTATGATTCTTTATTATTCTTAACCTTAATAGGTATTGTCCTTTATTCTTTGTTTATGCACTTTCATAATTCTATATTATCAAACTCCTTTCCTTATAAACACACATGGTTAAAAAAATAATGATTAACCATTTACCTTTATATGTGTTATAAGAGTTTTAAAAGAAATAATAAGAGAGTTATTGAAGGAAAAATACATAATAAAGCTAGATTAACTCAACCTCAAGAGATTCAAATGAGCTACTATCATTCTTAACGACGTGCTATTTTACACATTTATTAATAGTGAACTTTATTGATGATAATTCTAATATTAGTATACTTGAAAAGGTTTATCCAAAATTCCAAATTGGAAATCAATGGCCTTTAGCAAATCTTTCATATATCCACACTCAGGAATTGAACTTCGTATACCAGTGGATAAGTGATTTTAATAAATATTATTCTCAAGTAATCACATCACTCAATTATTTATACAAGACAATTACCCTCTAAATACTAGTGTCCAAAACTACATGTAGTTCAAAGTTCATAATAGTGTAAACATTGTCCATATACTTTAGTAAAGAAGAAATGATATTTTCATACTATATAGTTATCATTACTTAAATAGAGAATATTTAATTATCATATGAAAACCTCGAAACTAAACTTATTACGAATAAAATAATCATGCTTATGAAACAAAAATGGAGGTAAGAAACCAAATCGGTATGGTTACCAATGCAAGCCACGCCTAAAACATGAATTAAGTGTTATTTATAATCTGCTTGTGGGTGAAGACATAAACACACAATAGATTCATCATTATTGATAAACCTAATGGATAATCAAATTTCTTAATACCTGTGGCGACTTAAGAAAAAATTATTCATTATTTTATCCGAATTATTCATGAAAAATACAATAAAATCCCTACATGGCAAAATCATCATATTAATCATGATTAATCATAACTTATGTCATTTAATCTTAATGTGATCATATATGCACTCTTAATGTGTGATTTTACATAATCATGACAACTCCACAATTAGTCGAATACACACGATCACATGACATCCAACTTTATGCATAAGCAAGGTTCAATAATTGTGTACAAAATATAAATTAATTTCACGCAGAAAGAAAGCATCTTCACATGTCATTAATCTTAATGTGATCATGTATAAACTCTTAATGTATGGTTTTTCATGATTATAGATATTGTGGCTAGTCTATACTCAATCAAAATTATACAATCACATGACATAAAACCTTATGCGTAAATAAAGATTTATTAACACAAAATATAAACCATTTTAATACAAACAAAAGACTAAATATTAATTATAATTAATAGGAATTTATGCCATTTAATTTAGATGTGATCTTATAAGAACTCTTAATGTACAATTATTCATAATCATAGGTGTTGCGCCAACTCCATAATAAATGAAAATTGTATGATGCACAAGTGAAGTTCAACAACATAAACAAAACTTGATGCAAACAAGGTATCTTTATTAATTATAATTAATTACAATATATGTCATTAATCCTAACTGAAATCTTATAAAGTCTTAATGTATAATTTACATGATTATGGATGCTATGACACTTCCAAAACAGTAAGTTTATACGATCACGTGACATATACCAATATGCATAAACAAATTCAATGCAAATAAAACAAGTTAGTTTGCTTACAAATGCAAGGCATACCAAAAAGAAAACATGAATCAATTTGTTATCATAATCTGCTTGTGGGCAAAGATATAGATACAAAAGTAGATTCACAACAGCTGATAAAACTAATGGATAATAAAAATTTCTTAATACCTGTGGGCGACTTAAGAAATAAAAATTAACCATTATTTATCCTGATTAATTAAGTAAATATAACAAAATCCCTGTGGGGCAAAATCATTATATCAAACATGATTAATCACAACTTACCACCTGATAAAACTAATAAATAATTAAAACTACTTAATACATGTGGGACTTAAGTAATAAAATTTTTCATTATTTTATCCTAATTAATTATGAGAAATATAACAAAGTCCCTGTGGGCAAAATCATTATACTAATTATAATTAATTACAATTAATGTCATTTAAGCTAGATGTGATCTATCACACTCATAATGTGTAATTTATAATTTTTTAAAAAATAAAATCATGAATATTGTGGTCACTCCATAATTAACAAAAATTCATTCGATCACATGACATACCAATCTTATACATGAATAAATTCAATGTAAATAATTAATTATACAAATTATAATTAATGCACTTAATGCATGAATAATTCACACAAACAAACCTTGAAATTAAATAAACAACTAGACAGGGTTCAACACGCAAAAGTACACTCAAGTAAAGCAATTTTGCAAAAACCGCCCATTATTCTATTTTATTTAAATACATTCAAAATAATGAATAAAATTAAAATAATAATAAAATTAGGGGTTCCTTTCTTATTCATGGACAGTCGCTAGCGTTCGGGCTGCGCCTCACTACCGTCAGCCGGTCGGTGCTGCGCACTCATTGCCAGCGTGCGGGCAGCCCCAGTGCGCTACCAGGATTGCGCGCGGCTGGCCAGCGCGCTCCTAGGCCAAGCCCTGCGTGCGGCGAGCGGGTGGGGCCAGCTCAGAGCTCGTGAGGCCCAATGGCCATCTTTGCTTATGTGTGGCCCATCCACGGTTTAACAAGGGTGTTTCCACACCTTGCCCATGATGGGTTCAGTTTTGGGCTTAATACCCAATTCTTTCAAACCCTAAATCAGCATAATTTATTTCATTGTAAACCATGTGTAAACATAAGGGATTCAGTTGATATAAACCCTAATTCATGCATGCTTATTATAATCTACATGAAATAATGCTCTAGATTCAAACGATATGTAATTTTTAAAAAAACACATACAATGTCAGAATTCAATTATGCTAGGCAGAGGTATGAAACCTAGCTTGGCTGCCAACTGTTAGTTTTCATCAAATCTTAATTACAACATCTATGTCGTATATCATATGCGGAAGCAAGATCACTTACCTCCAGCCATAGCAAATTGTTGAAAATGACCAGATTCTTTAAGTCAACACTTTGAAAAAACCAAGGGCTCTTTCAATCTATCCCGTTCTCTCCCGTTGATGAGGCTGGGTATTCTCGAGAATGTTAGATTGGGGACCCCTGGTGCTGTATTATATAATCCTTATCATCAAAGGATTAACTCAACTTTAAAATTTAAGTAGATCATTATCCAAAATGCCAATTAGAATTAACTTAAAATTCCATTAGATAAAGTCATGGACCACTTTATTCAGTTAAATTATTTCAGAATAGAATTCAAACTGACATTAAAATATCTCGAATGATAAAGAAAAAATGAATTTTATTATTTTATATTAAGAGGAAATATACAAACTCTCTATTTTTTTCACTCTTTCTCTAATTTTTACTCTCACCAGTTGTGTCTAAAATACTCCATCTTTTGCATATTTATAGGCAAGAGTTGGAGGATATTAGAGAGATTAAACTTTAATTAACTCACAAAATCTTACCTTAAAACTCGCCTACCACTAGCACATTATATATATTTTTTTTGTTCTTTTCTTTTTCACAACCACTTGGGTAAGTGCCCTCATTTTTTAACTATTAATTCTATTATTTGAAGATTTGATTGAGAATCAATCATCTTTGTACACCATTCTTTCTAAATTTCCACTTGATATTGCTTTTGTGTCTATTAGGCCACTAAAGGATCAATACCATATAAAGTTGTCGATGTTGATTGCCTTTGTTGTAAAATTGCTAAGCTTTTTGTTACATGAATCTTTTGCATATCCACCATTTCTTCTTCCACTTTCTCATGAATGAAATGGTACTGGACAAAATGCGTTTTGTCCTTGAATGAAAAGTTGGATTCATTATAAGATGCAAGGCACTCTAGTTGCCACAATACAAAGCAATATTCTCTTGTTATGGCCGAGATCCTCTTATACCATCTTCAACCATTTTGATTTTTTAGTGGCTTACATAACTGAAGATGATGTAGGAGAAACTCGAGCACAAACAAGAGAATGTTCCTTTGTATTGTAACAATCAGAGTCTCTTTTATCTTGCAAGAAATCTAACCCTTCATTTACGAATAGAGTCTTATACTATTTCATTTGTGAGAAAGTAGAACAAGGAAATATGGATATACAAAAGATTTATATTGCATATAGCTTAATAGTTTTATAACAAAGGTAATCAATGACAACAAGTTTACATAGTATCGAAACTCTAGTGGCCTGATCGACACATAAGTTACATCAAATGGCAAAAGAAAGATTAGTGCGTAGATATAATTAATTCTCATTCAAATCTTTAAGTGGGAGATTGAATTGCTAATTAAAAGTTAAGGCCACTTACATAGGGGATGTGAGAAGAAAAGAAAAGAAAACAAGTGTGAAATGTGTGTGGTGCTAAGACTTAAGGTAAGATTAGGTGAGTTAGTTAAAGTTTAATCTCCCTAATTTCCTTCAACTCTTTCCTATAAACAAGGGAGAGAGAGAGAGAGAGAGAGAGAGAGAGAGAGAGAGAGAGATTTCTTCTTATAGTGTGATAAAATAAAATTTGCATTTTCTTTATAATTTGAGAGAATGTAATTTTTACCGTAATATATTTAGAGATTTTTCACATAAATTTTGCGTCTTTCATCTTTGTTATTATTTTTTATGTCTTTTTATTGCAGCCTTATTCTATCAAGACTTTTCACAACATTTGATTTCTTGTTATTTAAACGTTTGATAGCTTATACAATTTGTTTTTATTTTTTGTTTCATTCTATTTTATTCTATTTCTTTATTTTTCTTAATGGTGATGTGCATAACCAAAGAACCCAACAATATCACTTATTGCCTTCCCCTAATGTTTATGTTAAAGCCTGGCATTGCAAATTATATATTTCACCATCAGCATCAACACACTAATAAAGTTTGAATAAGTATATTTACATCTGATTTTACACTACAGGGCTTTTGAAAACTCCTTTTTTTTTCCTCAAAATGATTTGGGTGTTTTTTCATTACAAATTTGGTTGAAATTGAAAATCTTGCAGATATCCATTTAACAACTACATGGTGATCGGGCCAATTAGAATACTACCCTATATTATAAATATTTTTTAAAATAAGTGGATAGGCCGCATGAGCATTGAGCTACTTAACTCAATAGGTGTACACGGGTGTTAAGCTACCACATGGTTTCATCCTATTTTAGGGAAGAGCCAAACTCGGGACTTGTTCTGAGCACTGAGCACAAGAAACTGAATGCCACTAGGCTATGAGTGCTTTGGCCTATATCATAAGATTTCAATAATAATTTCTCATTTTGTTAAAAAATAATTTTAAGTGTTCACAATGTTATTGTAATTGATGAGAAAAGCATTCTCCAATATTACCATCAGATCTTCTCCAACCAAGTGTTCTCACCAACTACACACCTAATATGGATGAGGAATTTTTTTATTTTATTACAAAAACAACTATCAAGCGCATGCACAAAGATCAGAAATTAATTGTCTATCCTATGTACCCTCATTGGGGGATGGGTGGTTTAGGCTTTGAGTTTGCACCCACAATCGGTGGCTCATTACCACTATTACTTCCAACGAGTTTTGAACTCGAGACATTAAAATGTTTCACCATCATTTTTCATATGAGACCAAGTACCGCTACGCTATGAGTTTTTGGTATGAATGAGGATTCCTCCTAATGACTGCCATATCTTCAAATTTTCAACATTGACTTAAGAAAAATAAAAAAAGATAAAATAAATAATCAATTATGAAAGACAAAAATACTAGTGAAATATGGTTTCATACCCAACACCTCACAAATTATTCCAAATGAAAATATGGATACTTACCTTTAAAAATAAACAAATAATAATACATCCTCATATATAAAAGCAAGACATATCAAATTGTTTAAATAAAAAAAAATTATAACATCTAAATCATTCTTACAAAAATGACAACTATTCAAATAACAAGCTCATAAAACATGGAGGTCAAGATGTTAGCCTTAGGGGTGGGAATAACTTGTCTAGGCCCGCCGGCCCGGTTTTGTCCGGCGCTGAATAAACCGGGTTTGGGTAGAAGTTTTATTAATACGGGCTGGGTTTGGACATAGTCTGGTTATCCGGATTTAAATTCGAGCCGGGTTCGGCCCAATAAATTCGAACAACCGGGCCTTTGCACTTTTAAAATTTTGATATAAAGCCTAATTGTCTAGGCCCAAATCCCTCTTAATTATTAATTAAATATTAATATAATTATATAAAATATAATGGGAAATCATTGAATGATTGAATCATTGAATTGTGATTTAAAAATTTAAGCTTGCATTGTGATTAGTGTGCTTGTGTCATGTGTGTGCAGTGTGCCCCTTCTTTCTTCACGATTAGAAATTTGCCAGTGATTCAATTGGAATTAGAAGCTGAAGGCTGAAACTCACTCACGACTCCATCTTCATCCCCCAATTTCCACAAACTCCATTTCTGATGACAGTCATAACTCCGGTGTTTCTAGGTATGTTTCTCTACTCTTTATCCATCTATTTATTTATTTGTTTGATTTTCTATTTCTTTATCTCTCTCTTCATTAATTCTTTGTCTATCTCTTGAAATTAGAACACCTTAGTTGATTGCAAAAGTTCATTAATCTTTAGTTTAAATTCTATGTTTGCTTCACCATTCACACTCTACATTATTGTTTTTTTTTTTAATTATTTTGCAGAATTTGAAAGATGTCATCGAATGAAGAAATTGATGCATATTGTAGTGTAGTTGACAATCAAGGTAATAGTTGAAGGCCAAGAAAAAATGCATCCAGTGTATGGAATGAATTTGTTCCTCTTTCTCTAAATCATGGTCTATATGGTGATAATTTAAAAAGGGTTGAATGTCAACATTGGCATAGTATAATAGTAGTAGGTAGTATCTATGGAACTAATACAATGAAATATCATATTTTGAAATGTCCTGAAAGAAAAAAATCATGATGTGGGGCAAATGTTGATGCCTTCATGACTTGAAAAGGGCAATGTTGAACTTAGGCATCCAAAGATGAATCAAGAACAACACTGGGAGAATATAGTGATGGCAATTCTTTTGCATGAGTACCCATTTTAGTTTGTAGAGCATAAGGGTACTAGAAGAGGAAAAAAAAAAAGCATCTCTTATCCTAACCCTGATGTTAAGCATGTGACACTCAATACAATTAAAGCTGATGTGTTAAAGTTTTATAGAAGAGAAAAAAAAAAAAAAAGAAGCTGTTTGGCATTTTACAATTAGTATTTGGGAGGATTAGTCTTACATCTGATTTATGGACATCCATTACTATTGATGGTTATATTTCTCTTACTGCTCCTTTTGTTGACAAAGATTGGATATTACAAAAGAGAATTTTAAATTTCCAACATACCAACACCACACACTGGGCTTGCAATTTCTGACATGATATCTTCTTTGAATGGGTGGAATTTGGAGAAGAAATTGTTTTTCATAACTTTGGACAATGCTAGTTCCAACGATTCATTTGTTGATTTTGTTAAAAGTCAACTTTACATAAGAAATGGATTGCTTCTTAATGGTGAGTTTTTTCATGTTCTTTGTTGTGCGCATATTTTGAATTTGATAGTTTAAGATGGGCTACAAGAAATTGATAGTGGTATTTACAATATCGAGAGAGTGTCAAATTTATGAAAGGGTCACAATCTCAAAAGAAGAAGTTCCATGATTGTGGGCAACAAATAGGCATCAATTGCAAAAAAAAAGGTTGTGTCAAAATGGAATTTAACATATCTTATGCTAGAGTCGGCTTTATATTATCGAGATGCATTTATTCATCTTTCATTGAGTGACTCTAATTATCTTCATTGTCCTACTTTAGAAGAATGGAATCACATAGAAAACATGGTTAAGTTTTTGAAAGTGTTCTATGATGTGACAAATATTGTTTTGGCCACCTTGTATCCCACTTCAAACATGTTCTTTCTTGGGATGTGGAGGATCCAATGTACATTGCAAAAAGAAGCAAGAAATCCCATTTTTTTTAGAAGTTCATCATTGTCAAGAATGCTATCAAAGTTTGATAAATATTAGGGAGCTTTTAGTGCTATCTTGGCTATTGCGGTGATTTTGGATCCTCGCTATAAAATGGATATTGTTGAATTTGCTTTTATGAAACTCTATGGTGATGATGAAGGCAATAACAAAGTGAATAATATTCGTTAGAGGCTTCAAAAGTTATTTGGAGAATATTGTAATATTGATTTACAAAATTAAAGTAGTTCTTCTACAATCCAAACAACTCAAGACCAAGTTATTGAAGGAGATCCAAATGATCCATTAATGGTGAGTACTTATGATTCATAAGCAATTAAATTATTTTAATTATGTTATTTTTTTTAAAGACTTTTGCTTTTACATGATTAATATTTATAGGCCTATGAAGCATTTCAAAGTAAGTGCTCGGCTTCACAAGTATGAAAGTAAGAATTGGATTTGTATTTGGAAGAGCCACCATCTGATAGAAGAAAAAACTTGAATGTTTTAGAATTTTGGAGTTCTGTTTAATATCGTTATCCACGTCTTTGTCAAATGGCACATGATATTTTGGCGATCCTTACTACCACAATTGCTTCTGAGTCTGCCTTTAGTTCAAAATATAGAGTGCTTGACCAATATCAAAGTTCTCTCACTGTAGACATTGTAGAAGCTTTAATATATGGACAAGATTGGTTACATGCATCAATGGGTAAGTTTGTGAAATTTTGTTATTTCAAACAACACTCACATAATATTTATATGAAGACTATTACAAATATCTTAATTATTGTGTTATTATCTAAGTGACCATGGAAAAATGAAGGATTTTGATGATGGCACTGAAGGGATGTTGAAGGTCGACCTTGTTGCTCCAACTTCAAATCAAGCTTCAACCTTGAAGACTGCATTGAAGTTTTACATATGATTTTATATCATTAAGACATGGGTTATTGGGTATTATTTTTGGCTTGTTATTTAATTTTGTATTGTCAAGACATGTATTTTTATTTAATACTTATTAAAACTTGGACTATTGTATGAATTAATTTGGATTGTTGGACATTGATTTTTTCATTTGAAATGAATTAAATTATTTCTATATAGTTTAGTCACACTTGTCCGGATTTAAAACCGGGCCTGGTTCAGGCATCTAATTTAGTTACTTATAAGAGTAGTTGTCTGGAACCGGATTTTTGCCACCCCTAGTTAGCCTTGTTGTGTTGGGTAGACACATGGCACGGCACACTTATTGAGCCTTTTTCTTTTAAATTAAACACAAACAATAAAAAAATCCCAAAAATCCTCTGAAAATTACAAAACATCAAAATTCAAAAAGGTTGTACTTATTTGAAAAGGGAATTTAAAACATCTATTATATATAAAAATTACATAAATGAAGAATAAGTATCCCATATCAAGTAGTAAGAACTTAAAAAATAAATTTAAAAAATTTATTGCATAATTTATAATTATTTGAAGTAGGAAAAAAAATTCAAAAAGGTTGTAATTTATTTGAAAAATATAAAAAAATATGTCTCGTTCATAGAAAAAACGTAAAAATACCCACTAGACTTGGACATTATATATATATATAGAATTATTTGAATGAAAAAATCTGAAAAATTTTATTAAGATTTAATATGGAACGTTACATGAAAATATAATAACAACTTAAACAGAAAAAAATTATCGCATAATAAATTGATATGGGAAAAAAAACTTAATAACATTGTTATTTATTTGAAAAGTACTAAAAATACATATTGTCTCATAAATTTTTTTGAAAAAAATTTCCAATCTTCAAATCTTAAATTCTTGAAAGCTTGAAAAAAATTTCCAATCTTCAAATTTTAAATTCTTGAAAGCTTGAAGACCTAAATTTGGAGATCTTGAACATTAAAAAATTGAATTTGGAAGCCTCGAATATTGAAGTTTTAAGAAGTTTTATAGTCGACTCCTCATTGATACCTTAAGCTTTGAAGCCTTGCCCTGAGTACAAGATTGTTTTGTATAAGTATTTGATCTTAAAGTTGATGTGTTGCCTTTTCCAATATCACTATTGATATTATGTCCTCTTTGATTTTATAATCTATTGTCTGTATTCAGCCAAATCTGCAAGTATACATACATTTGCAATGTTTGTTGGTTCAACTAGCTGCTCTTTTTCATTTAGTATTCTATTTATTGCATTAAAGCAAGTTTTTAATGCTGAATGTGAGTATTGTGTTTTCTTTCATGACAATATATTAAAACTATCAAATTTTTTTTTTTCAAATTTAGGAAATAAATTATTGCTTAAATAAAGATTTGGGTATATTTGGTTTGCGGACTAAATGGGAATCGGAATAGTGTATAAGTAATAGGAATGAGAATGAGAATGGAGGATTAGGGATGAGAACGAGAAATAGGAATGCTAATGAAAAAAAAAAGAAAAAAAAGAGGATTGGAGTAAAATTACTTTTGTGCTTTGATGTAATAAAATGATTTTAAATAAGTTGTTGAATTATGTTTAGTGATAACTAAATTTATTTATTTTAAAAAATTATAGATAATAATTCACTTTAACTATTTTTAGTTAAATATTTTAAATAAACATTTCACTTTAGTATTAAAGACATTAATTATTACAATTAAATATTTAAAATAATTAAACCATTCAACTTTTTATTCATATTAATTTTATAACTAAATATTAATTAAATATTTTATGAACTTTATTATTAACGACCATGCACAATATAAAATGTTTCATAAAGGGATAAAAGTTATCGTTAACTCGAATAATTTAGGTAAATATTTTGGCAATTTTACAACCATACACAATAAAAAATTTTAATCTTTAAATGGAATATATTAGTAATCTTTAACATTAAAATCTTTAAAAGTTTTATTTGCACTTTAATCTTCAAAAATTTTATTTTGCCAATTTTACAACCAAGAATATCCCAACAAAAACTTTCATTACTTTAATCTTCCAAAGTTTTATTTTACAACCATAAACATCATCCATGATATTTCAAGAAGCTCCGATGAATATGAAAATCATAAGCTCAAGAAGAACAAACTCATGCAAACACCTAGAAAAGAAAGGATCAAGAGATCTCAGCGTGGTAGAGGGAAAAGATCAAGAGACGTTGAACTTGCGGAGGAGCATTGATCTCTACACGGCGAAGCAAGGTTGTCGGAGGATTGAGACGATTAGTAATGGTGGTTGAAGAATGAAGGTGGAGCAACAACTAGGTTGTGAAAGGAGAAAGATAAAGCATGGTCTATTTTGTAAGGGCAAAATAGGAATTTTCAAGGACTGGAATGCTTATGCCCTTCAAATTTGAGGAGAATAAGCAATCTGGGTTGTGAGGGGGTGAAAGCTCCTCCAAACCCTTTCCTATTCCTATATGACATCAAAAATGAAGTGATTCCCATTCCTTGGGTTCACTCCAGCAATCCAAACAGAGTGTTAATTCATTCAAAGAACTATAACTGGTACTGATACTAGTGTTAGTCGTAGAAGAAGAATAAAGAAGTAATAAAAGCAAATTTTCTTAAAACTATATTTTCAACTTAGATTGCATATTTATGTTTTGTGGATAAAGAGGTATTTTCAATATTTGTTCCTGAATTAGATGCTCGTCTATTGCCATATACACCATTATGTCATATTTCATAAAGTAAAAAATAATAATTATCTTTATGACAAGAATGACCAAGTCCCATTTTTTTATTATAAGAATCAATTAATTAAAAGTACCATTAATTTTAAAATGAGTGTCAAGTATATGGATATCTTGTTTTCTTCAAATCTAGTTGAGTAATTGATGGAGAGCTTGGAGCTACCAACCATGTTGGTCTAGGTGGTTAGATTCTTAGGGCTGCTTAAGCAAGTAATTCAAATTTGAATTCTTGTGGATTTATAAAATCGCCATTGGGAGAGGTCTATCCTTGTAATAGGCTCTTAGTAATCTCTTTTCAGATTAGTTTTGAGCTTATGTGTTTTAAGATACTGGTTGTTCAAGGACCAAATAAAAGATCTTGGAGCTAGAAGTTAGAAACTTCAAACTTGAGCTTCGGGAAGTTAGAGTTGAGAGCTTAAATACTTAAGAATTAAAAAAAAAATTATGTAGTTTGATGTGAAAAAATGGCTAGGGTTTATGAAGTAGTTTATAAAACACCCTTACAAGCCAACATTTCATAATTATTGGGGAGGGTAAAAAAAATTAATTTACCTTTCAAAACAAAAAGGTATAATTATCTAAATAGTTCTGATAGACAAAGTAGTGGAGAAAGAATAAGTGTGTTCTCATTAGAGAAATGGCAACCCATATAAATACAAGAAAGTTGTATACATAAGTATGTATACCAAGAGTATGTATATCTATATATACAATATATGTATGAGTATAATTATTACTCTAACACGCCCCCTCAAACTCACGGTGGGTCATGAACTGAGAGTTTGCCAACTAAAAATTGAAATCGTGAGACAGTATGTGCCTTAGTGAAAAGATCAGCAAGCTGCTGTCTAGAGGCAACATAAGGAAGAAGAATATGACCAGCAAGATACTAATGACGAACAAAGTGAAGAACGATCTCAAAATGCTTTGTACGCTCATGAAATACAGGGTTGGCTGCAATTTTGATGGCACTCTGGTTATCACAGAATATAGGAGTGGGGGCAGAGATAGAAACACCAAAGTCCTTCAAAATCTGACGTAGCCAAAGAAACTCTTTAGCAGTAAAGGACATAGCACCATACTCAGCCTCAGTGGTAGAAGTGCAGCAGCAGATTGTTTCTTGCTTTTCCAATAAACAAGGGAGTCTCCAAGGAAAATGCAAAAACCAGTAGTGGAATGTCGATCAGCGGCATCACCTGCCCAATCAGCATCACAATAGGCGCGCAACTCAAGAGAAGATGTGGCATAAAATAGTAAAGAGCGAGATATAATGCCACGAAGATAACGAAGAACTCGTAAAAGGGCAGCGTAATGAGTAGAACGAGGAGCACTCACAAACTGACTAAGAACACAAACAACATATGCAATATCAGGACGAGTGATGGTCAGATAGACGAGAGCACCAACAAGTGCACGATAGCGAGTGGGATCAGGCAAAAGCTCACCATTAGAAGAGGAGAGTCGGTGATGCAGCTCAATAGAAGTAGAGGCAGTGCGGAGATCAGTGATGTTAGCTCGTCGAAAAATGTCAGATATGTACTTCTGTTGAGACACCAAGTAGCCTCAACGAGAGTAGGCAACCTCAAGACCCAGAAAGTAACGAAGATGACCAAGGTCTTTCATCTGAAACTCGGTGTGTAGCCGTTGTTTCAAGAAAAGAACAGTATCAACATCATCACCAATAATAACCATATCATCAACATAAAGAAGAAGAATAGTGATGCCTCGAGGAGTCTGCTGAGTAAAGAGAGCATAATCATGAGAGCTCTCAATGAAACCAAGAGTAAGGACTACACTGCGAAATCGCTCAAACCAGGCACGAGGAGCCCGTTTGAGCCTATAGATGGCTCGGTGAAGATGGCAAACATGCTAAGAAGGATGAGAGAAACGAGGAGGAGGAGTCATATAAATATCCTCAGAGAGATCTCCATGAAGAAAGGCATTAGTGACAACTAACTGATGAAGTGGCCAGTGACAAGTAGCAGCAATAGCGAAAAGAAGACGAACAGTAGTCAACTTGGCCACACGAGCAAATGTCTCCTCATAATCAATGCCATACTCCTGAGTAAAGCCTCAAGCAACAAGACGTGCTTTGTGGCGCTCAATACTACCATCGGCCCGGGTCTTAACTAGATAGACCCTCCGACAACTGATAGGAGTAACACCGGATGGAAGAGGAATAAGATCCCATGTATGCATGCGCTGAAGAGCATCAAGTTCCCCTGTCATAGCCTATTGCCACTGGGGATATTTCACAGCCTCACAATAAGACTGCGGCTCAGAATGCGAGTGAATAGTAGCAAGAAAGGCTTGGAAATCTAAAGAATATGTAGAGGAGAGATAAAGAGCATACCGAGCAGGAGGGCGGCGAGGACGGTCCGGATAACGACGGGGAGCTGCAAGAGCATCTTCAGGGGAGGATGGGTTGACAAAGAGAGGAGACGAATCACTGGAATTAGTATTGCACCCAGAAGAAAAGGAAGGAGGAACAGGAGAAGTGTCAATGGAGACATATGGAGAGGGCATAGAATTGACAGTGATAGTGGAACTTGGGAGAACTATAGAGGGAGGAGAAGAGGATACACTAGTGGAAGACTGAAGAAAGGAAAGATTTGGAAAAGATAAAGAGAAGTACGCGGTATCTTCAAGGAAGGTGACATGAAGGGAAATACGAAGACGACAGGAATGGGGATCATAACAACGATAGCCCTTGTGTTCAGAACTATATCCAAGGAAAATACACATGACAGAATGGGGAGAGAGTTTGGTTCTCTCAACAGTGGGCAAAAGAACAAAACATGTGCAACCGAAGGTGCGAAGATGACCATAGGAGGGACGAATGGAGTAAAGACATTCATAAGGTGTGCTATCAGAGATAGTAGAAGTAGGAGTGCGATTGATGAGATAGACAGATGTAAGAATGGCTTCAGCTCAGAAGGATTGAGGAACAGAAGAGGTAAAAAGAAGTGCACGTGCAGTGTCTAAGATATGGCGATGTTTGCGCTCGGCAACACCATTCTGAGCAGGTGTGTGAGGATAGGATTGCTGAGGAAGGGTGCCGTGTGTAGAAAGTAATGTGCGAAATGATGTAGAGAGATACTCGCGTGCTCCATCAAAGCGAAAAATTTTAATACGTTTACCAAACTGAGTATATACCATTTGTGCAAATTGAGAGTAAATGGTAAAAACCTCAGATCGGGAACGCATTAAATAAAGCCAAGTGTAAGGCGAGAAATCATCAATAAAAGATATGTAATAATTGAAGCCACCAAGAGAGGAGAAAGGTGCAGAACCCTACACATCAGAGTGAACTAAATCAAAAGCAGATTCAGAAATATATTCTCGTGAAGAGAAAGGAAGAGCAGTGGGTTTAGCAAGTTTACAACCCATACACGGATGTGAAGGAAATGTAGAGACAGAACCAAGATTACCTGAACTTGTTAAGAGTTTCAGAAGAGAACTACACAAGTGACCAAGACGACTGTGCCAATGATCAAGAGAACATACAGAGGCGACAATGTCAGAAGATGGAAGAGGGGGAAGATGAAGAAAGTCTAAGAGATAGAGACCGCCAACTCTACGCCCGATCCCAATCCTCTGGCCTGTAAGATGGTCCTGCACAGTACAAGTAGAGGAAGAAAAAGTAACTGTGAGTCCATGATCAGTGAGTTGACTGACAGAAAGAAGGTTAAGAGCTAAGCCAGGAACATGATGGACATCAGGAATGTCAAATGAGGTGGACTGAAGACGACCACACTGCGTGACAGGATGAAGACTCCCATCAGTAGTGCGAACACTAGAAAAGGTATGAGGCGTAGAAATAGAGACTAGGCTAGAGATGTCAGCAGTCATATGATGAGTGGCACCAGAATCTAAAATCCAGGAGGAGGAAAACATACTAGAGGCAATAGACATAGCAGAGGAACTGCTAGAGGGCAGAGCATGCTGCATAGCATGAATCTGTTCAGTAATTTGAGCAACCTGAGAAAGAAGATCAGCGGAGGAAGGAGAATCTGAAGCTGAGACAGAAGCAGCATGAGGGGAAGAAGCAGCAGGTCGAGGCAGAGGGCGAAACTGTGATGACTATTGTTGCTGTCGTTGTTGAAGCTTTAAACACTGATTCTTTATATGACTTGTATGCTTGCAATAGTGACAGATAATAGAAGATCAAACAGAAGCGGACGAAGCAGGAGCTGGTGACACAGAAGAACTAGAAGATACTCTAGTAGGACGTGGAGAGGTTACAACGAGAACTGTTTCAGTAGGAATAATCCGTGGAGATAATGTGCCGAGACGAGTTTCTTCAGCAATAACACTATGAACGACATCGTCAAATGATGGAAGAGGGTCCCGATTGAGTAGTTGACTGCGACCTCAAAATCAGGACGAAGACGCATCAGAAATTCAAATGTGCGCTGTTTTTTACGAGACTGAGTGCGTGTTTTACAGCATGCGCATGTTAAGCAAGTGGACTCTTCCAAAGAATCAATTTGTCGCCACAGGGATAGCAGGTCACTGACATAGTCTTTGACAGAACGCTCACGCTGCTGAATATGAGTAAGATCCTGCAAAATGGCATACTAACGAGCAGAACTGGAATGCTCAAACATATGCTCTAAGTGTTCCCACATTGCTTGAGCAATGGAAAGATGTCCGATTTCCATACGAACATCAATTTCACAAGTCTAACATATAATGGTCATTGAACGACGATCAGCAAATGTCCATGATGTATCGGGGGTAGAAGGTTGTGGAGATGTACCGTCGACATGACCAAGAAGATCCATACCAAGTAAAACGATACGAACAGTAGTAAACCATTCTCTGTAATTAGACCCATTTAATTTGATATCAACTGGAGCGAGGAAATGTGGAGCAGAGGCAGATGATGTCTTTTTTTTTTTTTGGGTAGAAAATAAGAGAAAAGTTGAAAAATAATGGAGGGTAAATACAATCAGGAGGGACAGTTTTTTTTATTATTTTTTTATTTTTAAAATATGTGTAAACAAGTACTGTTAAGCAGAAAGAAACAAATCTCGGATTTTTTTTTTAAGATATGTGTAAACAGGTACTGTTAAGCAGAAGGAAACAAATCTCAGATTTTTTTTTTTTTGTTTGTTTTTCTTTTTTTTGTTATATATATATATATATATATATTAAAATAAAGAGAACATTAGAATAATGCAATCAAATCATGAAGAGACTTTTGGCAGCGGCTTTGATTGAAAATGTTCGCCACCAAGGAATGTCCAAGCTTTTGGATACCTTGCCCACGTGATGAAATGGTAACAAAGAGATGCTGCCAAAGCTTGGAATTTGAGCTGTTGACTTGGGATGCACGCTGGTCGAGGAGAGAAAGGCTGTAGATTTCGGCGATGAGTGCACAGGGACGAGTTCTCGATGACAAGAGTGCAGGGAGGCTAGGGATCACGGTGACATGGGAGGCGCGACGAGGCAGTCGATGACGGTGACAAGTTCACGACTGTGAATGATCTCGACTGCGAGGTTGCCGATGATGCGACGAGGCTGTCGAGGACAGGGCGGTCAACAATGACGGGGCTGTCGACAACCGTCAAAGAGGGAACAAACAACCGTCGAAGAGGGAACAACGCTCGTCGGAGGAGAGGGAACAACGCTCGTCGGAGAACCAAGGAGCAGGAAGATAATAACACCAGAGGAGGACGTAGATGGCCCAACAAAGACGAAGTCCGATAAAGGTGGACTGAGCAAATGTCAACTTCGACGTCACAGATCGGACTAAATTCTAGCAAAGATCCGACAAGATCGGCCGGCTTTTGATACCATGATAAACAAAGTAGTGGAGAAAGAATAAGTGTGTTCTCATTAGAGAAGTGGCAACCTATATAAATACAAGAAAGATGTATACATAAGTATGTATACCAAGAGTATGTATATCTATATATACAATATACGTATGAGTATAATTATTACTCTAACAAGTTCATTTATTTTTTTAAACTTATCATTTTAGTCTCTCACTTTAAATTGTAACCTTTAAGTCCCTCTACTATATTTAAATGAGTCATGTCAGTCTCTTTTTTTGATGGTTTAGAGTTTATGGGGATTAACATAGCTAAATTAAAATTGTAGAGGGACTGAAAGGTTACAGTTCAAAGTAAAAGGACTAAAAGGGTAAGTTTGAAAACTAGAGGGACTGTTTAGAAAATTATACCAAACAAAAATACCATTCTAATGAGTAGTTATTAAAAAAGTTAAAAATAAGTTTTTAATCATTTAAATTAAAAAAAAAAGATTAGTGGGCTATACCGAGCATATAGGACTAGACTTGTCTATGGGCCGGGTTCAGGCCGGGTTTTATCCATAATTATTAAAATTCAAGCTTGTCCAGGACTAGACTTGTCTATGGGCCGGGTTCGGGCCGGGTTTTATCTATAATTATTAAAATTCAAGCTTGTCCAAGCCCGGCCCGGCCCGAAAATCTGGGCCTTCACCCTTGCCAGAACCCGCCCAAATTTAATGACCTTTACCCAAAGCCCGCCCAAGCCCGCCCAAATAAGTTTTCATCAAGTAATAGATAAGTTATAAAACAAATTAACAATAATATTAATATGTGAATATGGCCAAATATTATTTTACAAAACACTTGAAAATTAAAATACCAAATACAAATATTTATACAATTACAACAACTAAAATTCAAACTATTATAATCAATAACAAGCAACAATAAATATATATTATATAAGTATATACAAAACTAATTAATAAATAATCAATGGAAATTCAAACCATTATATATACAAAACTAATTAATAAATATAGTTTATAATTCGGGCTGGGCCGAGCTGAGTATGGTTTTTAACAATGAAAACCAAACCCGGCACATTTTTTAAATGGGCTTCTTTTTTTGTCCAAGACTCGGACATCAGACTTTATATATTTGTCCAAACCCTCCCAATTTTTGAGCGGACCTTCGGGCTTGGGCGGATAACCCGGCCCTTGGACAGGTCTACATAGGACACCTCCTTAGAAGGGTCACATGTCTGCATGACACTGGAACCTCGCACTCTTGGCAGCACAACCTAGGGTCTAGGTTATGCCTAGCCCAAATATGGACTGTAGCACATGCTTAATTAGGGTATGGCCCATGTGGTGCTTGGTCAACACGCCCCAATTCACACCATGGCTAATGTTAGAGTAATATACCTCTATGTATAATGTATATGTATATGTATAAGTATATATACCTTGTATTTTCTTGTTTATATAACTCATGTATCTATTTATTGGTTGTTACCTTAATGAGAATCATTGCTTCTTCTCACATTATCTTACAGCTAAAACAACATTAAAAATTTAATGAAGAGAACACAATTTGGAAATTTTATTTTTGCTGATGATCATATTACATTATTTGTGAATGATTTTTAAAAAGAAATATTTTACTAACTCTAGAACATTGAATATTAAACAGAACGACATTACACGGCAGAACCACGAATCTTTAACTTGTCCCACTAACATTGGTTGATTAAATAAATATGTTTGTTTATTAATTTTTAAAAAAAGATTTATATCAATGAATATCTATTATTAAAAGTCAAAATTTAAATTAAAAAGTATCTCAGTTTGATTAATATTAATAGAATCAAAGTGCCAATAGAACTTTGATGAATGAATATTTGATATATTAATAATTTCAATTAAAAATATTTTTTTTCTAGTCCCAACATAGGCTAATGTACTAAATTAATAATTTCACTAAATATATAAAATAATAATTTTTTTATAAGTCTTTAGGACATGATGAGAATATAAATTAATAATTCATAGACTATGATAAGTGTCTAAATACATCCATATTTTACTATATATTTACTGTGCTTTCATGCATATTTTCACGACCTGATACTTTTTACCTCGTATTTCCTTTTTTTATCTCAGGATATCGGAGGATCATCTAGATCACGAGAAAACTTCGTTTTGGCTGACATAAGCTTTCTGTATTGATTACCTTATGCTTTCTCTCTTTGTGATGTGGAATTGGACTCCCAAGACTAGCGGGCATCCAGTGAACCTTGGGAGAAAAACTTGTATGAATGATATTGTTTATTTGTAATTGATTGTTTGGCTTGTGTTGTTTGGTTTCAATCTATCGTCTTAATGTTCAACCTACAATAAATGAAGTCTGTAGGTTTTGATTTATGAATTATACTTGTATAGTGGGAAGCTTGTATGTATTAGGTCACACAATGATTGAAGGAGGATTCATTATACCGGTACACAGAAGGTTCCGAGTGCTGGTTGTTCCTCATGGGTATTAGGGTTAGTTATAGTTTAGAGAGCATTAGGACTTCCCTAACCAAGACTCCTTGTACCCAAAAGACATTGTAGGGGTATCTTCCGGATAGAAGAACCCATATTGAATTAAGGCTACACCATGGAGGTTCCGGGATAGTCGACTCTCGAGTGTAGTGACCAAACCTAGCCAACATTGCATTTTTTATCAAATTACATAGAAGAAAACAACATACAAAATTTATAACATTTAAGTTTTTTAGATTGCTTCTATTTTTAAATTTTATTCTTTTCTAAAATATACATATAGTTATTTATTTTCTGTCTGTAAACTGAATTCAATCTCATTCTTAATTTTTTTGCAACGTACACATTATATTTGGTATATTTTTCTCATATTACAATAAGGGGTTATTTGTTGTCTGTAAATAAAATTACATATAAGTGAAATTACAGTGTAAGTTAAAATGCTATTTTTCAACTTACATCATTACTGTTTGGTTTGTTGTAACTAGGAATAATACATTTACTTTTCATTTGTTTGATTTGATATAAATTTAAAGGTATAATTACCATGTAAGTGAGTCGGTGAAATTACCCCATTACCTATTATTATTAATAATAATTATTTAATACTCTTCATTAAAATTAATTTAAATAAAAATAGTTAATTAATTTAATTAATTTAAAAATATTTAGTATTTCTTTAATTTTATAACTTGAAAAAAATTATAATTAATTTTATTAAATTTATAAAAATAATTATTATGAAATATTAATTATATAAATACTAAATTATAAAAATATAATATTTATTTATTTTTATTACTTAAAAATATTTTTATAATTAATTTTTAAAAACATTATAATATTTTCAATAATAAAAAATATTTTTTTCATAAAATTATTTAATCATATAATTATTAAATTATTAAATTTTATTACTTAAAAATATTTTTATAACTATTTTTTTAAACAATATAATATTTGCAATAAAAAAAATTTTGTCATAAAATTTTTTAATCATATAAATTTTAAATTATAAAAATATTTAATATTTTTTAATTATTTTTATAATTAAATATAATGGTGAGTGGATACCACTTATGCATTTCAACTTACAGCAAATTTTGCTGTGAGGTGAAATACTGAAAAAATAGATGAGATGTGAAATACTGTAAAAATAGGTGAGATATAAGTCCACTTATATGTAAGTGAAACTTTTACAACAAACCAAACAGTCACTTACATTATTACTTACAGGTAACCAAACAACCCCTAAGTAATTTTGTTTTTATATTGAAAAAATTTACTTTATACAAAATATAAAAATTTTCCCTAAATATTTTATATAAATTTTACTATATATATATATATATATATATATATACATATATATATATATATTAATTCATGTCGCATTAAGAGCCAAGTCACTTCTAAGGATAAGGATGAATTAAAAGATCGTATTCTACCTTCTAAAAATATAAATATATAAATTTTAACAAAATACAAAACCTAAAATCGTCTTTTCCCCTCCTATCCTCACAGGCACTGCAAGAATTACCACATTTATTTATTCATTTGTTTTTTAAATACCAATAGGCCAACAACCTTATTTTCAACTCATAGGTTACTCCAAACGCTAACATAACATTCAAAATCTTTGAACACATACGTTTGAATTGCTCATACAAACATCATTAAATTAAAACAACCCATCTTAAATGTTTTTGCAATATCACATACCACAATTCCCCACAAAATAAGAGCTCCAATTTTTCTTCTAACAAAAAAATAATAAAAAAATAAAAAACCAAAAAAAGAAGAAATGATACAAATGCTGCTTTATTCATTAAGGAAAGACTGAATTGGATAGTATGAGAAACATTTAGGGAGGCACAACACAAACGATGAGCGAAGGAGCGAGAAAAGTAAAAACTCCGCTAACCTTAAGGTTATCATATAGAATACGGATACGGATAAAAATATCATGAAGACACTTGTATATTTCTAGTCAGGACTGTACTGCCAGCCTCTGGAGATGCTCACAGAATACTTGAAGGCTAACATCATCGGTGAATATAATGTCGGAACCTGGAGTGACCTCATGAGCAGAATTGTATGTAGCTGATGGATTCAACTTTGCCAGCAGAAATCTTGCCTGCAGACAATTTTCCAAGCAATGTCAGTAATAAGAACTCACAGATGTTAATAAACTGGCCACAGTTCAAGAAGGCGGTTTGGTCTTAGATCGGAGAAATTACAAGTGATAAAAAAATTAACTTGAGTACACCTCTTTTCATCTTTAATGATCTCATGGAGTTTTTCCTTGTTTTCCTTTCCAAAAATTGGGAGAAGGAATAGAAAAAAAACATAGCTACTAAGTTGATTTGAAATGTGGCGTGAGAGCACAAATCATATACCTGAGAGCCATGTTGATCACAAACAACTAATCTAGGGACAGGAAACCGATCTTTGATGATCATCTGGGCATCATCTTGGGGAGCTTGCAACAATTGTGCAAAGGCCTGTGGATGAAAAAAGAAGTTCAAGATCAAAGATGAAAATTTTATTTCTGAATAATATCTCATAAACTAAGAGATTATGGTTAATAAAACCAAAGAAAAATGCTGGAATATAGAACTGATAGAACTAGAGAGAATAAAACAACTGGGTAACATCACTTTTACACTCCATTTCCGAAAATTGTCAATTAAATTGACAAAGTCAAAACATGCGGTATGAATTGACAATTTAACCAACCCAGTGATGCAAAGTTATCTAAATCAAAATAATTTGAAGAACTTCATCCCACAAGATACCCCTTTTGAAAGAAATTGATAAGTATATCATACAACATAATGTTGTATATAATCTGTATTGACTTGTCAACGACCTAATGATATAGTTTTCAATGAAAATAAATACAATGCACAAATTAAACCAAACTAAGGTGACTCTTATCGTAAATCAAACATCTTAACTGGACTAACATATTTAGGACTACTAATTACTCTAGCACAACCCTTTATACATGCCATTGTATCTTTAGAACACCATGCTGCAAACAAACTAGTCTAACCTGGCTCTCATAAAATGCAAGAAGCCAACCAAACATATTATCTATGATCAATTCAAACCTAAAAGCTATAGTTAATATAATGAGAGACCCAAATTTATATATTGAAACCCAAACTCACTAAACGGATTTGGAACTCTTAGTTACTTCACAAACTTCTACAACTAAGCATTCCAAGCTGTATCATAAGCATATTGGAACTAAGAATTCAAAATTCCAATTTTGACAATGCAAAGTACTGATTCCACATTCCATGCATTATGTCTAATATGCAATCAATAAAATAAACCCAACATATACCAAAGGCATATCTTACCAAAAAGAAAGTAGCATAAAACTAAATACTGAAACTAATTGCTTCCCTATGGAAAGCAGATCAACAGATAAATACTGAAATCAATAGTTGTTACACATCCAAACTAATTTAAATATCTTTCCATATTTTTTCACAGTTCTCGGCTAGAACTAAAAAGCATTTTTCTCCTAAATACTAATTTATGAACTAAAATACTTTCAACATCCATGGAGAGATTTAGGCCTCTACAGGACCATAGAAAAAACCGACAAAATGAACCATTTTATACATAAAATTCTTATAGAACATGATGAACTCCCACATATAGATCTCATGCAGATGTAGCATTGAACCAAATAATCCCAAGAGTAACATGGATGCCAACTAAAGCAAATACTACGAAATATAACAAAAGAACAGAAATATATATATATATATATACAACAAGAACAGGAAATTTGGGCTTGTCCCCATAGTATTCAAATAAAAACATTTGCAAGTAACAAATCCACATTTAATGGAATTAATTATATTTAATGCACACTCCTTTTCTTTTACCTGCACACCAATATTTGTGAGTGGTAAATTATTAAGTCAAATAATCTTACAAACAAAATCCTGGTTCAGTTAAAGAAAAACAACTGTTTGTCCTCTTTAAGAAAATGAATAATGGTCTTTTTTGCCACTAGAAAGACTGGAAAGGGTTGAATATCTCAGTGTCTTAGAATCATTACGTTGGTGCATCTAAGACTATTAACTACCAACTAGAGAAATAAAGCAAGGATAACAATACAAGTCGGCCAGTATACACAAGTCATCACTCTAGTGTAACACTTCAAAAATAACTCATAGGAGGTACAATTAATGATTAACATCATCTGTCAATACAACCAATGAAAATCTAGTAAAGAATTTATAAGCCAAGTTACCTGATGCTCTGACTGATTCTGATAACCCATATTACGCCATTGAGCAATTGTCATTCCATGAAAAATAACAACACTAAAATAAGCATCAAGCAGGAGTATACGATCTGCAGCTATAGAAGCTACATCCAACAACGCGGGTGAAGGAGGTGCATTAAAAGAATATGACAGCAATGAAGGCTGGATCATCACAACTGAATTGGTGACACTCTCACGGTTCAATAGCATCCGGAAGTAAGCAGTTTCATCAGGACTATTATTAAAAACCTGCAGTAACAAGGTCAAAGGGAGTTTTATGGGAGTGATTTTAGTTAAAAGAAAACAACAATGGATCCAATCCCACCTGTACAAACTGTGACCTCCTGAGATTAAACATAAACTGGGGGAATATTGAGAAATTCGGATTAATAGTAAAGGTAGAGGGATCATCTTTCCGATAATCACCAAATCTTGAGCAAAGTCGTATGAGAGATCTATCCAACCAACGAGTTGCATCAAACTCTTCCTGGGGAAAAAAGGAAGGAAAGATTATATCATCATCTTAATACTATCTGCATGGTGTAAAATTTAGCCAAAATGAGCATGGGGTACAATTTAGGCAAAACGAGGCACATTGGTGAAAAGGAGAAGTTAGACAAGATGTTAAGCATGGGATTATGTTGCACAAGCACAAAGTGCAGATGAATACCTGATCATACATCAGAAACATGAGAACTTTAACTAATATAAAGAAATATACAAATTCATGTGATAAGCATGAAATTGGTGAACTCATGGATGGAAAAGCAGCATTTGCTAGGAAAAAAAAGGTTTTTAGCATTATGTCTAAATATGGTTCTAAAAGAATTAACTAACCTCCATCTCCATTTTCAAGGAAATGAATCTTGCAAGCACAACAGCTGCAGTTTCCTGGTCAAAACCCTCAACCAATTCCTGAGAAAGGATCATCCAGATCATGAATGGACTAATCATAAAAGTACAACACATAAAGTAAAACAGAGAAACTTGAAAAAAGACAGAACACATGTTTTATCAATAAAATGTCATGTTAACTGGCGCTGACATAAGTGTCATGTATCAGAACAATGAAAAGAAAAAAGATTTTCAATTTGACATATGTATCATAGGCCTATATTTAGCAATATATAGTTTAACTTTATGTTTCTAAGTTGATTTATTAGATCAAGATCCAGTTAACAATAACCGAGTAAATGCTGCTGAACAAGTTCTGGTTTAAAACTTCAGCGTATTGATTAAAGTACCAATGAAGTAAATTGAGGATATGCTAATTTATATAGAATACAATGGAAACCCAAAGCAATGCATTAAGAACTAGCAAAGCTCAATGGGGTTGATTTGAAAGTAATAACAGTTTATTGAGCAACTTTAGGCCTTTCAATCATTCGAATCCTAGTTTCTTTCAAATGGATCAAATCTCTAAATATGACACGTGATAAAAAAAATAGGACAAATTTCAAATCTCTTATCTTTATTAGCATGGTAACTAGCATCTGCCATCAATTGGATGAAATACCCATTCAAATGGCCTAGTTAATTTCTGATGGTCTGCCTGGTCCTTGTTATAGTACTATTATATTTGTACATATGGTCAAATAACAAACTACTTATCTGTTTTAAATTTTATATCATAGAGTTGTGGCCTCCTTCTAACATCTCAGACAAGTGTCTCCATCTATGCCGCCAGGCCATTTCTATTCACTCCTTGGAGGAAACTCTAGAAAGAAACTAGCTATCACTAAAATTTAATGAAATTCAAACCTTCTTTAAATTTCAGATAAATTTTAACACCTTATTTCAAGTTGTATTAAAAGCTCAGGGTTTCTAAGCAGTTCATGGTTAATCACAAAGATCGCTCACACTACAATTATTCTGCTTCTATATTAGTTTTTTCAGCTGTCATAATTTTTTACATTATGCAGAACAGATTTCTCCAAATAAATTTTAAATTTTAGTGTTAAGTGAACTGGCGTATAGCGAAAAAAAACACAAATAAAGGAGTAGATCATAAACGCGGGTTCTTATCATTCCATACCTCTTTGTTGATTGAGCCATCCACCCATTTTCTGGTGATAGTTGTAACCCTTAGTCTCATGTGACCCTCTGCATTTTGATAGCTAAACGCAAATTGAAATTTAGTTGTAATATGCACAAATCACTTTTCCAGATACAATACACATAGTGCATAAAAACTGCATAACTGCAAGTAGAATAGAACCTTGTCATGAACTGTATGTACAATTGTTGGTTGGTGATGCCCTGTTGGTTTGACCGTTCACTGGGTGATATATCAAAGAAGACAGTCAAAGAAGTGCTACTGTCGAGTCCACACATTTTCCATGATGTTGTGTTTCCCTGTCCTATGACTGTATCAGCACAAAGAGCTCCCTTCTGCAAATTTATTAACAGCAAGAAGCATAATATCATAACATATCCTGTGTGACATCAAGATATATGTTACAAAAGTATGACCAAGGGTATAAATGGCAACCTTTTCCAAAGACGTACATGGCCCAATTATCCCCTGAATTTTGATGTCTTTTGAACAGTTAATGTCAAGCGTCCCACTGGAATAAGAAAGGAATTCAAACATTAAATGTCTCAGGTTAACATATTAGTGTCCAAAAATTTTCCCATATGAACATATTGCTTTGCAAAATGATTAAAAAACTGTCATACTAAAACTTCATAGAATGTACACTAATAGGTCTTGTTTATTTCAAGCTGATGTGTGACCAAACAAGACCAAATATTGGCCTAAATATCAAGCTTTCATGTCCATTCTTCATATACATCTGATGTGTGACCAAACAAGACCAAAGGAAACTGAAATCGTAGGCAAAGAAGCTAATTTATTGTGCAACATAGACCTCTTTTCCGCCTATATCATGTTAATAGATGTGTCAATTAATATTTTGTAGCATACATGAAGGGGAGGGAAAATCTAAGAGCTAAAATAAGAATACCTGCAAGATGCAATGAATCTTCCCAACATAAAATCATTAGTTGATCCAGTCAGCTATCCAACAAACTGTAGTTATAAGTTTGCAATGCATGCATAATTTGGTGGATATGTAAATTTTGGAATTTGGGATCAAGGATTAGTTCGAAGAACTTTAAACTTTTTTTATAAGGGAAAATAAACTTATGTCACATTTTTTTTTTTTTAATTTCTTCATGATTTCAATTTTTTGTGATTTTCAGAATGAATAATTTCCAAATTATATGTAAAATGCACAAATATGTGTAAACTTCACCACCAAAATAAAAAGGAGAAGAAGAAAGGAGAAATTCAGACAACAGTTCAAATGCTCAAAATTCACTAGCTATTCATGCTGCAAGTGAGAAATAAGAAAGCACATAATTTCAGCCATTCCCACAGGTGCTTTTCCAAATGGCCACAAAATATCCATTCTGAAGGCAAAGTTTCTGATTATCCGGTAGCTAAAACAAGTGCCATTATATTATATCTTTAAAGCACATATTAATAAGATACATCAATTACTTTAAAAGGTTTTGTTGGTTATAAGGACCCATGAAATAAAACCATGCTCATGGGCAAGACCAGTTTAGCAGATAGCTTCAAGAAGTACCAAAAAAATGCACTTCATAGCAAGACATATTCAATCATAAAACATACTTTGCTAATTAGCTCTTGACAATCCCACCGCTCTTCTAAGACACTGGAATCTTTGATCTAGTCCAAGAATATGTTCTCTTAGCTCAACCATTTTATGTTAAAGATATATAAAATATGATATCAAATGAACATTTTTCTTTGTGAGAAATAGTCATAGCGTGAGCCCATGAAAAAGAATCTTAATGAGCTCCCCAAAAGGCAATCCTCATTTCTTCATGAGGACAGCAATTTTTTAACAGCACATTTGTTAACCTCCAGAGTAACCATAATGGCCCATAGCATAATGAATCATGCAACCAATCTCAATCTAATGGTCACATGAGTGTGAATGCTGATTCTACATAAAGTAACTTCAATGTTTAAGGTAATTCTGGTGCAAATTGCAGTTATACCAAACATAATATAATTTGACAAATTCACTAAAGATCAATAAACTATATTTTCTCATTCAATAGTGGTTCACAAAATGTACCTAACATTAAGTATTTAGGTTCATAGGCATTTGCTCAGTCATGTGTGCTCCAAAAGAATGAATATGAACTGGATCTCATTTAAATGTGCAATTAGCAATTTATAAGGTAAACGACACAAAAGATAACAAATATCATGATAAAACTCTCTTTTCTTTTGTTTTGCTTATAAACAATTTTCTTATATATATATAAGCAAAGGCCAAGATCTAACATGAATAAAAAAACTTTAGTCACATGTATAGGAAGTGCATATGCAAGTACAATTGGAGGGTTGAAATCCAACCTACACAGGTTGCTTAATATCATGCACATGTGCAAGTAAATATAAAGGGTCAAAATACTACTTCCACATGATGCTTGATTACACAGATAAAATATAGACTCACTTGAAAGAAAGACCAAGAGAATGTTCGCCTTTCTCAAAAATTCTTTTAAAGGAATCTTTAAAAACTGCATGGCCAAAACTTTCAGCTAGGACAACAAGACCGCCTGTTCTCTCAACAGCAACTTTCATTTCAGCAACCCCAACCTAGAGTTATAATTGGAAAAGGAAAACAACAGATACAGTAGCAATAGTTAACTCATTATGAAGACTGAAACAATGCAGATTAATCTGTAAGATAGGTTTGGCATTCACAAATTAAAACATTTAGAAAACAATGTCAGTAGCATGTTTTCCAATTGAAGGATACATTCCCAAGGTTCAGTTAAACACTATCTTGAACCCAACTGACAAGAACTTTAGATATTAAAAGAATTATGTGAATTTCTCAAGGTATATTAAAGAAAAGATCCTAAACAACAACAAGTTGATCATTTGTTTCTATTTTAACTCAGTGAGAGAGAGAGAGAGGCCCTGCCCAATCTTCTTGCATCAGGCAATGTGGAATTTACCCTATATAAACTGGCCTGATTCTTATAGCAATCACACTGCATGCAGCTATGTCCACAATATTGAAAAAGGCCTCTTACAAATCCTATCAATGCATCATTAGATAGTGGATTTCATATCAAAAACAAATATAACAATACTTTTATAGCTGGGTTCAACTACTGAACTAGTCCAGAGCACTGCCCCATTCGTCATACACTTCTAAGAATGCTAGAGAAGATATTCAAGTTCCAAAACTCATTTACTTAGATTATGACATCTGCAAAAAAATTATTTTCTCCCAACAATGTAGTTTGAGTGATTAAGATGTTAGGTATCACTAAGAAAAGAAAATAAAGAATAGGTGCTAATCTTCATGAAACAGTTGTAAATATCCAATAGCTTTCACAATCAAGGGACAGTGCTCAAATGGATTTACAAAGACCCAGGCAAAGAAAGAAAATAATGCAAACCAGACTTCCCAGGCATATTCAGAGGAGACATGCTAATCAAAGAGATCAAAGGATGTTCCATGCAAGGGTACAACCATGGTTGGGCTAGTGGATTGCCGGCTCAGAGATTGAGTATTTGAAAGAAATCAACATGAAAGAAGAAAATAATCACGAAAAACAACGGTGGATGAGGATTATTTTATTTTGGCAATTTTTATCTCTTCAGCGCTTCAGCAAACAGCTGCGCCTTGCCATAAGGGTCAGGGAAAGCTTCTTCTCCACCAGGCGAAATCTACAGTACCTATCAAATTCAACTCTTTTTCTTCCAACCTTAAAGTTACGCCTTGGTCCTTGCAATAAGTCCAGCTGCCTGACTTTTTTGTGAACATTTTCTACCAATTTTGAATATTTTAACCAAAAGGTTCGTAAGACATAGGACACATTCAACATAAATGATGAGTGTTTTCGCCAAGAAGACACAGGTAAAGGATACAAGCATGTAAGACAATGCAATAATTTGGGTATGGTAGACTTTTCCTTATCATTGTTTGGCACCTTACAAGAATCATGAATAACCCATACTTCACTCCATAGACTTTTATTCTTGATTTAACCAAATCCCATTCTATGAATGCTTTAGGCTTCCATTCCGAATTTCAAGATTCTTCCATAGTTGTTAACCTTAACCTGAATTTCTACAAATAAGATGAATTATCCTGCATGAAAGTGAATGAACCATAAAGTGCCTTACTGTTAAAATAATTAATTAATTAATTAATTTAAAAAAAAAGATACACCACATCTTTGACCTTTTATACTTTCTATAAGCAAATTACTTTGTTATTGTGTCAAATAACACAGTATATTTAGTTTTACAGGTTCTTGGGCATAGAAAGATTGATATTGAGCCTACAAACTTTTCAATAGTTAGAACATCAACAAAACACCAGCTAACTGTCTAACATGATAGCTTAATCTAACAAATGAGTCCCAACAACAGTAAAGGATAGAGTCTTGATTCTAGGAAAATACGAAACAGATAGACCTTGGGAAAACTCACCCCGTCAGAACTTGAACAAAAAATTAGAGTGGTTTTGAACACAGAAGACAAGGATGGAAGAAGAAAAAGATACCTTAACATATTCAAGAGAACTACTTTTTCCTACTAGTTGGATGAAGTTCAAATAGGCATCTTATGTTTCCACTCACTCCATTGATAATTAACTAGGATAATCATACAAACTAAGCCAGAGTCATAAATTCATTCTCTATAATCTAGCCCACCCACCACAGATTAGTGATTATTTAATGTTTTGGATACTTTATGACTAAGTGCAAGTAAAGTTTAACCAAATGTAATTTAAAATATCAAATACTATAAGGTTTCTGAGAGTGATAATTTCAACATGGAGAAGTACTAGAGAAAAACCAAGATATGCAACCAATACATCAAAGCTTCATGGGTTCATCTAGCTTATTTTATGGATGGAGATGTTCTCTAGATATGATCGCCATAAAGTAAGGATTCAAGAAAGTTCATCAAGTAGAGCGGAGCAAGTTTGGAAAACTCTGAGGGGTGAGACCTGGCAAAGTCAAACACCATCAATCTCTTTTCTAAAGGCTACGAAAAAACTTCGAGAACATAGTTAACATTCATAAATTATCCAGTTCAGAATAACAAAATTACAGTTTACACAGTTTTGAAGAGCGATATTCCCTATTGGAAAGAAACAAACTGTCTTATTGAGACAGCAAGCTTTCTAAATAGAAGTTCTCTCATAAACAACAAATCACTGATTGGAACCTTTTAGGTTAATATTTTGTTAAGAAAAACAAATATGTAAGTTTTGTAATGTAGTAAAATGAGACATTGCTCCATTTAGTCACACACACACACACAAAAACAAACTGCATATTTACCCTGGCTGAGCAATAACAACAATAAAAGATGTGTTATTGGCATGAATCAATATGGAGATGCAAAATAGATAACCAATGACGTCAAACCTGATCGAGGGCAGAAGCAAAAACGTCTAGCACATGACCCTGGCTAACCAGCTGCTTAGCAAGATTTTCATAAAATTTGATAGCTTTGTGGAAATGAGGAGCAGCATCCTTATCAAGATCTTTATGGGAACGCACTGGTTCAGATAAATCTTTGGACACAATCTGAAAAAGATAGATAAATTATTACATAAAATACATTTTGTGTTTGAATAATATGAGAATATCTTAAATGTGAAAGAAACCAAACTAGCTTTCACACACAGTAACTATATTTCTTCATGACATGTGTAAATTATATGTAACAAATTGTTACAATTTCACCATCTAATAACCTACTTCCTGCAAAATCAGAAAAATTGTTGTGATGTCTATTATTCACAATCAATTAACAAAAAAATTATTAACGAAAGTAATGAGTGTGAAGAAAAAGAGAAAGAACAGAATTAAATCAGAAAAATGAACAGCAAAGTCCAATATGAAAATTAATAAACAAACTTTATTCCTTTTACAAGTTACATTTGTTTAACAGGTAGAATCACTACCATGTGCAAGATGTTGAAAGATTTCATAAAAAAGGTCGATCAATAAATAAGCCAAAATGATCAAATAGATCAAGGATTATAAAATTAATGCAATACATAAAAGCAACAATAATCAAATTACTAGGCTATCTTCAAAGAAGTCACTTAATTTATGCATGTATATGAGTTTGTAACATATGACGATATCATCCAAAATGGCTCTCATAGATTTTCAAAGAAAATGCTTTTTATGCATTCATTTTGTTGCTGCAGTGGTCCTTCATAACCCAACTTTTGAAACCATGAAAATCATAGCTTACTCAACAACCTCAGGGATCTATCCTTCAATTTTAAAACAATTAACATGACCACAAAAACTCCAATTGAGATTCTCTTTTTAATCCAAGCAACTGTAATTCTACAAAAGACATTTTACTTAGTCTCCACATCCTTTTGAATAATGAACTCTGTAAGCTAAAGCTATGGGTTTCGGTATTTCCTATACCTAGTTCCAACCCATCAATCTGCTAAAAGAACCCCGATTGGTGTTTATACATTAATGAGACTTGAACTCTACATGTTCTGTCCAAATTATATCTTAATCCAAACATCAAGATTTAAACTAGTGCCCATAACTCAAATTTGTTATCTATTCATATTCTAATTTCATCAATTGCTAAAATCATGTGAAAGTAGCTTATAACATGTCAAGAGATTTCCTCAATTGATCCAACAGGTTCGTCCATCATCATTGGAAACATAAAAGGATGACATTTCACAGCACTGCCATCTTGTTGAAATATAAAGGCCATTTAACATGTCACTCTTGTATTAGCAATTCTTACTTCGAATATTTCTTAATTGGCCTATACTATAAGCACTTCCATTTCTAAACCACTATGTTGCTTGCCTGGCTAGATGCCTATCCTGAGCACCTAAAAATTAAGGAACAAAAACAAAAGAAATTGGAAAAGTCCAAGTCACAAAAAGAAGCTGCAGAACCCCCGCTAGTTTGCAAACAACACAAATGAAATTTTGCTGGCCCTACACACCAGACATAATGAACCCTACGTCACATTTAGGAATGTGGAAAGCCTTACCATCCCAGGACCTTCTGTGCATGGCCCCCCAACCAAAGCTATAATCCGCGCCCCAGTCCCAGGTAAGCAAGCTCCCAACAAACCCGATGCAACACTCAGAGCAACACCAGTACACCTTCGTGCCCGGTTCCCAACCTCCACCGGCCACTGATCCGTCTGCAACTCATCTAACAACTGCAAACAAATACCACGAAACACAAAGATCAAATCTTTCACATAAAGCACTAATCAAAACCAAAGATCTTACTCACCAAATTGAGCTGGTACTCGCAATCCGAAGGTGGGAGAAGGAACCGATTAACAGACCCCGCAGGGTGCTGCTGCAACCCATTGGCATGTGCCGGTGCGCCCTTGGGGAACCCACGCCCAGACAATCCAAGCTGATCCAAAATCTCCTCCTTAGAGATCTCCTTGGTGCCACGGAAAACATACACCTTGGATAGATCCGAGAAGCCCAACTCATGCAACTGCGCCTGCGTCCCAAACGTGACAAGCCCAACAAGCGCGTTCTCCGGCAAAAGCCCCAAAGCTTGTCTCATGGCGGACTTCAAGTAGGCAAGTTCCTCCTCGATGATGCAGGTGTCAAGGACGAAGAGGAAGACGGGAGGGGGAGGTGGAGGGGAGTGGGGGGCGGGAGGTGGGGCGTACTCCACAGTGGTGCACTGGGGATATAGCTCGCCGGGAACATTGGATTCGGAGATAGCGTGGTAGTGAGGGGGGAAAACGTTGCGGGAAAAGCAGAGAGGGCAGGTCCAGATCCGATTGGAGAAGTCGACGGTGCAGAAGGGGTTAAGGGCGGCCGAGCAGGGGGGTTTGCAGCGGAGAGGGGTGTAGGGGAGGACGAGGACGTCGGGGTGGGAGCGGATCGGGGAAATGGAGGCAGCGATGGGGACGACGCACTTGGATGCCTCGACCTTGGAGCGAGGCCAGGCGTTCCAACTCATGCGCACGCCGTCGGGCCCTTCGGGGTCCGGTGAGGGGGCTCCGCCGTAGCCGGCGCCGGCGATGTCCGCGGCCGCCATTGTTGCGATCTCGATCTCTGCGGCGCTGGGCGAGATAGAGAGAGAGAGAGATCGGTTTTTAGTTTTGGTTTGGTTCTGGGATGTATTGCTGGATTTTTTATTCTTTTGTTTTTCTTTTTATTTGCGCTTACACCCTTGTGAAAGTCACTAATTTCAACTTCTTTATTGTATTTTTTTTTTTTTTTTTTTTTTTTTTTTGTTATCCCACCTGCAGGCTTGTTGAAATTGAGATCCTTGATAGTGTCTTGGGATTTGGTCATCGATTGATCTGATTTGTGATGTTGGTCGCTTGATTAGATGATTGTCTTATTTTGATATTTGAAGTTTTGGTACGGTTGAAGAAAATCAGTAACATTAAATAATTTAATAATGATGTAATAATAATGTATATTTGTGATATTATATGTAATAATAGAAATTAATAATTACTAAAATTGAATCAAATTGAATAATTATATATAGTATTGGATTATAATTATTATTTTATGCTATTTCAACAAAAAAAAATCATTTTGCTACATTATCAATAAGTTTATTTATATATTTTAATACATATGTAATTATTTTTTTATAGAGTAATATTATATCCACCGAGGTGGTGTGCCGAAGCTAACCCCACCTATGGGGTTAGCAAACCACATCTAGGGGGCTTGTAATAGCTCTAATTCAACTTGAAATTTTGAGTTTTCGAACACAACTTGAGCTTAGTTTTCAAACTCAAAGTTATTTTTGAGCCAAGCTTAAGCTAATTCAAGCTCAATTAAGTAACTATACTATACTATATTGATAATAAATTAAAGCCATTGGATCTCTAATCTAATTGCTCAAATTATACATATATCCTAAGGGCATGCTTGGATGGGGGGTTTTTGAATGTAAGATAAGGTTTTTCAAAACCCCATATTTGGGGAAATTCTGGTTTAAGAGGAAGTAAGGTTTTAGGAAACCATAAGTTTATCCTTATTTTTCAACCCTCTTAATTGGGAAGTTGAGAGGCTTTATAAATTTAATGAACCAAAATGGCCTTACACTTTATAAATGTTGTGTTATCCTTTATAAATAGACAACAAGCAATGAATAGATAAAAATAAAGCCTTGTTGCATCTCAAATCCTTGAAGGAGCCCTATTGGAATCCCACCAGAGCTAGTGAGCACCTTCTACTCCAAATCCTTCAAATTTACGATCTAATCTAGAGAGCTACTGTTAGAGGTTTATTTCTTAAATCCCTTCGTTTCTATTATGATTGCTCATTATAGGTTTTCTATATATCTTTCAGTTTATGACGTTTAGAGTTGTTGCTGGATATCTAAGTTTATTTCAATAAATATCTCGGGATATTTTTTCTTCCCCTTTTTTCATGGAGTGATAGTTTTGACTAAAAATCCCCTTTTTGAACTTTTACATTAGATATAATAAAGGTGTAAAGTATATGTGTGACTTGCAAGGTTGATAGAACCATTTAAATTTTAGTTAATTCAAGCGCATGTGTGTGTTTTTCTTATTTGCTACATTGTACTTTAACGGTTTCTTTATGTTATAATTAAAGTAAAAAAAGAAAGATATTTTGGGATTTCATCCAAAATTTAGGGATTTAAATGTTATTTTAAAAAATCCACTAAAAGAGTCCACAAACTAATAGGAAAATAAAAATTAGTAATAGCTAAATTACCCCTAAATCTAATTCTTTAACTATCTCTTGAAAATTGTGGGTTCCCTTCCCCTCTTTGCCTTGACAGTTCTTTCCACTCCCTCGCACTTGGTCTCATCTCATCATATCTACTTGCTCTTTCCCAAATTGAAACTATTTCTTCAGAGTAAGCTTCTTTTTTTTTTTTTTAATCTTTCTTTTCCCTTATTGCTATTCAATCTCTTCCAAACTTCATCCTTTGTTTTTCTCTATTCTTTTTGTATAATTTTGATAATTGTGACCAATTAATGATTTTTTTTATTTGAAGAGATGCAATTTGTGAAGTATTTTTTGCTTGAAGTATGCAATTACCTAGGGAAAATCACTGTGTAAATTTTCATGGGCAATCCCTAAGTAAACTTAGCATGCGATTTGTCCTAAGCAATCCATTGCTAAATTTTCAAAAATTAAAATGTTAAATTCCTGGGTAATCCTTGTGTAATGTTTCCTAAGGATTATTTCCTAGGTAATTCGTTAGTATTTGAATGCAACAACAATGAATAAATCCCTAGGCAATTTTTTGCTAAATATACTTAGAGGCTGTTTGGTTCTGGGTAAGTAATGATATATTACCACGGTAAATAATGACTATATGTTAGGAATGCAGAGGTAATGCGAGATTACCATGTTTGGTTGAGAACTTATATTATTGGAAATCTTTCATTACAATGTTTGGTTGGCCATAATCACCTTGGTAATATTTCAAATTTTCCAAATACCCTTGTATTTAAAATTTTGAGTAATTTAAATTTAAAGTATTTAGATGAAAAATATACTTAAATTATAATATCAAAAATTATTTTTTGCACATTTTGCCAAAGTACCTTTGTATTTAAAATTTTGAGCAAATTTAATCTAATTTCAACCATTCTTCCAGCTTGGATGCTAGGGTCTATATAATTAATTTCATAAAGAGCAACATATCATTATAAACTACATATCACAATAGCTTGATTAAAGAAGGCATTAGAGAATATAGAGATACATAATACATTGATTAAAGAGGGTGTTATTTTAAACAATTATACACCTGCCAAGATAATATATTATTACAATTGAATGTCTTCCACAGATTGAATGCATGTCACAAGTGAAAAACCTAGAGAAATTCTAGAAAAAAAAATATACATTGACTAAAACGTTAATTTTCACTCAAAATGAAGCACATAAAATGTTTAAGCAACCAAGATAAAATTCATTCACATCTTATTAGTTTCACAATACAAAAGCATATAAAATGTTTACACAACACTAAGCATGCAAAATGCGTAGTCCACAAATATTTAAACAGTCATAAAATCCACTAAGATTTAATTCTACTAGTAACCCCTAAAACACAAGCAACATATTTCTTCTTATGGTCAGCAAGAAGTGAGAAGAAATATGACACCTTACTAGTTATTTTTTTATTTATTATTTTTTACCTTAAACCATCGCCACCTATCATCAATGGAGTTCTCACGAACTAGTTCTAGTTTTTTGAGCAAAACTTCATGGCATTTCAAAATTGCATTTAAGACACCTTTAAAAGATGACTTATTGTCTCTCTAGATCTAACACATTCCCTTTTTGCTAATTTATTTTTTGGGTTATGTGAAATGGTATTTAGGAAGGCTGCAACTATTTCCACAATACACATATACCTAGTATCTACTAGTTTACCAATTGTGGTAAGTAAATCACAAAGACAATGAAATGCCCTTCAATCCATATGAATACTTTCAATGCATGCAAGCTAGATCATTCTCAAAGACCAACCTATATATATTGACACACATGATCAATTGCCTACTAGCTCTATCATAGGTAATTAGTGTCCTCTTTCTTCTATACCTATGCTCTAAGGCAATGACATAAACTAATATAACTAGTTTATTCATTGTCTTTGCATACAAATAAGCTATGGTGGCAAGCAAACCCAAATTAGCTGGAGAAAAAAAAGGTCAATCTACACAAAAAAATAAAAGAAGGAATATAAGATGACCATTCAGTAATATCTAGAATATTCATTGTAAAAAAAATAATAATGGAAAGCAATTGTATTGCATAATGACAATTATAAGTAAAAAAAAAAAAAAAACTATTTAAGTATCTTAATTGGAAAGCATAAAAGTCCTTCACGATTGAAGAATGACCAAGAGAACGAACAATACAAGAAATTTCTGGGTATTTTCAAGCAGTTGCACATCAACATACCATTCACGGAGGCATTGGCCCAAATGCCCAAGTACACGAAGTTCTTGAAGGACCTCTTGACCAACAAGAGGAAATTGGAGGAGAGTGTAGCTATAGTTCTTTATGCCAATTGCTCGACTGTCTTGCAAAAGAACATGCCGAGTAAGAGAAAAGATCCTGGAAGTTTTATTATACCTTGCAACATTGACAACTTGGGTGAAGAAATGGCGTTGGCCGATTCTGGGGCAAGCATAAATGTCATGCCCTATACCTTCTTCCAAAAGCTAGGCTTGGGCGAGCCTAGACCGACTTGGATGACACTTCAACTTGCGGATTGATCGGTGAGGCATCCGAGAGGGATTGTGGAAGATGTGTTGGTCAAAGTGGATAAGTACATATTTCCTGTGGACTTTGTGGTGTTAGACGTTGATGAGGATGTCGAAGTGCCGTTGATTCTTAGGAGACCGTTCTTGCGTATTTCCAAGGCTTTGATAGACACGGACAACGGGGAGCTCATATTGCGAGTTGGATATGACAAGCTTACATACCGCCTCGCCGAAGCCATGAGACATTCTCTTGACTTTGATGATACTTTATATTTTCTTGACACCACTGATGAACTAATAAATGATTATGTGCAGGAAATGATGAACCTGGATCCATATGAAGGGTGACCGGACCAAGGTGTGGAGATCGAAGAAGTGCTATCACTTAGTCTAGTCGAGAAGGAAGTCAAGCCGGCACCGGGACTCATGAAGAAGATGAGAAGAAAGATAAAGAGAGCGAAGAGGCGCCACACGAAAAGCCCTAAGGACAATAGGGATGAGCAAGAACGGAGTAAGGGTGTTTCACCCTTGTGTGGTAACAAAATCGCTAACTCTCCCTCTAGACTACACAAGTTATGTCATGCATGTTTCCAGGTTGTAGGAAAGAGGGCAACATCCATTCATGAGCCCCTATAAGCTTAAACAGGTACGTCAAGCTTAGTGACGTTAAACAAGCGCTGCTTGAGAGGCAACCCAAGGTTTTACAGCTTTTCTAGGATTTAGTTTAGTTCTAGCATAAATAAGAGTCTTAGTTTTGGTGTCTGCAGCAAGATGTTGTAGCAAGTTACTGTTCACTGTCTGCCGAAAATCAGCATTCCAGCAACTTCACACGGGCGTGTGGAAATTCCACACCACCGTGTGAAATCCCGATTCGGCTGGTTTTAAGCTGCTACTCAACGTTATAAAAGCCCGTTTTGGAGACTTTTTACACATATTTTTGCCAATCTTTTCTCCCAACTTCTGGAGGGTTGCGACTAAGGTTTGGAGAGGACTTTTGTGGAGGATCGAAGTGCGTCATCGGTATCGTCATCGACGTCCGGTGGCCGCACAAGACTACTACCACACCATACGCAAAGGGGTTTTCATCTATGCATTCAATTTGTTTTCACTTTTATATTTTGATGGATTTTTAAAGCTCCATGAGGAGCTAAACCCCTTGTGGGTATTCAGACTTGTAAACCCTAGGATTATTATGTTTCTTTGACATTGTTATTATGCTTTTCCATTATTGATGAATAAATTCGAGTTTCAACCTTAATTGCATCTTGTAATTGTTTTCCCTTGGCCGTAACACTAGGGTTGAGAACAATCTAGGTTATCCTTTGGAGGTGTGACAACTCCTATAGGGTTAGACTACTTAGGATTGAAGAGGGTTGAGAGGGTGAGTCGTGAGGTAGTGAAACATCCCCTTTCCTCTCCGGTGTGATTCTCCCTATCTCCGTGTTCCATGATTTCTTAGCGGTCGAGATAGAGTGAAGTGCTAGGAGAAGAACTCCCCTGGGCTTAGTTGCGCGAGCAACAGAGTGAAGGGTTGAAGTGAATCCTAGTGCTGGGGCTTAATTTAGACTAGGGTTCTTCCACCTGGACCAAAGGGTTAGAACTATACATAGGAACAGGGTTTATCACTAGGAATCCCTAGAACTTAAAGTAATCCTACGTAGTGTGAAGCTTAGGAAGACGGACTCCCATAGGGCTTAGTTGACAGGTCAACAAGAGTCAATGGTTGTAGTGAAAACTTAATGCTGGGGCATAGTATCGGGGTTAGTCAAGGTTGACCTTAGGTTTGGGACTGTGTGTTTAAGGATTTCCTCGACTCAATTAACATCAATAGGAGAGTATAATAACATTGTCTTGCACTAGAAGCATAAGTCCTAGGGGTAGCTTGTCCGAGTATCCAACTTTACTCATTGCTTGTCCTTCTCTATTTACTCCAACTTGCACTCTCTTACCTTCCATCTTTCTATTTTATTTCTTGTCTCTTTATATTTGCTTTCACACTCACTCATTGATTCTCTTCACACTCACCGTACACCGCTTAGCTAAATAGTGAATTCTTGTGTCTTAAATCTCTATTCCCTGTGGATACGACTACCCACTCACCAGAGTATTTATTATTACTTCGACAAGCCCGTGCACTTGCGGGATACACACAAGGGGTCGTGTCAATATTTCTCCTCTTGGATTTGTAGTTGATTACTGACACATGTTAACTCATTTTTGTAAATCTTCATTACTTTGTACAGCATGAGATATTGACATTTGAATTGGAACATCAATAATAGAAAAGTGCTTGAGAGCTAAGACCATAGTCTCTTTTTTTTTTCTTGTTTTTTTTTTTCTCTCCATCAACGGTTTCAATATAAAGGGCCAATTCATCAACCAAAGTAGGCTTTGAGTTTCTTGATCTAGATTTTGAAGAAGATGCATGTTGTTTCAAGCTCAAGATCTTATCCTAGATCAAAGACAAAAGTCAATGATGTACATTCTTGAAAAAGAACATAAACAACTTACATTAAGGGGGCGTTTGGTTCGCGGTAATGTGAAAACATTACCGGGAATCTGATGGTAATGTGTTCAGATTACCATGTTTGGTTACTGTAGCAGTGGTAATGTTGATGGTAATGTGAGATTACCAATAGTGAAATATTACCAAATAAGATGGTAATCACATTACCACCAAAATAGGTGTCCATCCAGATTACCAGGTTGGTGGTAATGTGTAATATTTATTTTTTCCAATTATGTCCCCACTCATTTAATCTAATTTCATATTACACTCATTATCAAAACCCTAGTTTTTATTTTCTATTTATTATTTTTGATATTATAATTTAATTATTTATTTATCTAAATACTTTAAATTAAGTTTTTCAAATTTTTATACGTAGGGGTATTTTACTAAATACAAAGGTATTTTAAAAATTATGAAAAAAATAATTTTTGATATTATAATTTAATTATTTATTTATCTATATACTTTAAATTAAAAGTTTCAAAATTTATATATAGGGGTATTTTGGTAAATACAAAGGTATTTTAAAAAATTGTGAAAAAAATAATTTTTGATATTATAATTTAATTATTTATTTATCTAAATACTTTAAATTATATTTTTCAAAATTTTATACATAGGGGTACTTTGGTAAATACAAAGGTATTTTAAACATTTGTACAAAAAAATAATTTTTGATATTATAATTTAATTATTTATTTATTTAAATAATTTAAATTATATTTTTCAAAATTTTATATGTAGGGGTACTTTGGTAAATTTGATATATTACTGTGGTGATTAACATGACTAACCAAACATGGTAATGAAAGATTACCAGTAATGTAAATTCTCAACCAAACATGGTAATCTCACATTACCACAACATTCCTGGGCATACAACATTCCTGATCTCATTACCACGGTAATCTGATTACCGTGGTAATATACCATTACTGCGAACCAAACGGCCCCTAAAGGGTATTAGAAATGTTTACATTAATTGTTTTTGACTTCAGATCCATAAAATTATCCCATCATGTTTCTTGGTTTGAGTATGCAAGAAAAGCTCATGTGGAGTGGCTTTTTGACCAAATTTTGATTTTTATATCAATAACAAATATGAATTTTCTCTGTTTATGTAGATTAACATTAAAATTCTTGGGCAATATGTAATAAAGGAATTTACAAAATAAATAAATAAAGAAAACCATCTCAATCACATTTACAATCTTATATTTATACTTACAAGCTTCTTTCCATGTTCAACATGAGATATTGTTCCTCCTATATAGCATGATAGCCTAGCAACACTGCATCATCTTTTTAAATTCAGATTTATCCCAAATAACTTTCCTATGTTTGTACTCCTTCTCAATGCAATATTCTGGCTTCTCTATAACATCCCTTATATCTCTCAAAAAATCACCATATTGTTGTGAGGCTTTCAAAACCCAAATATGAATTCTCTTTAACTTGTGTCTTTAACGAGGAATCCCAAATTGAGTGCTTCTGTATAAGATAAAAATATTTTAATGTTCAAAACTAGTGAAAATAAAAAAAAACTGATAAATAAATTAGAAATAGTAATTCTCAATACCCTAAATTCTTCAAAATAAAAAATTGCTTATAAGTTGTGACACTGTCTTCTATGTGTATCCTTCAAAGTCCACCTTCTACTTAAATCTTTTTGTGATTATTCTTGCATTTTGTTGGATGTCTCTACTTTCTCATAGTTTAAATAAAAAAAGAATAATAAAATAGCGTACACAATACATACTATAATTGTTAAGTACTTGTTAATACTTACATTCCATTCACAATTGTGATATGCAACCTCTCTTCAATGGTTGAAGCATTTTGTGTGCTACCATAGTTTACTTGAGTGTCATTGCGGCTTCAAATATTATGATTAGGGGCTTGTGAATTAATACCATTTACTGCTTCCTTAAGACTTGGAACATTAGCTTTTAAAGATGCTATAATATCATGATTACTTGACCCTTAAGGGGCCATTTGGTATGGAGGAAAGTAACAATTTTCCATGGAAAGTTAAGGCTGTGAAATATTTTCATGTGTTTGGTTGAAAAATAAACCATGCGAAGTATTGGTCAACTTGCAATTAGTTTCCCTTTGACCAAGAAAAAAGATTCACAGGGGGAGGGGATGTGAAACAGTTTACATGATGGGTTGTGAAAATATGAGACATGTAAAATTCCAATGCTACCCTTTTGTAAAATAAAAATTATTCTCTTTTTTCCTGTCTTCTTTTTGTGAACCCTAGCATTAGCGAAGAACTCCTCCACTGCTTCTTCCTTTTCAAAACCCTTGTGCAAGAGAATCTTTATTGGTAAGTCCTATAATTATTTGTATGTCTTTTTAAGAATATTTTCATGTTGGCTTTGATGTTGTTTGATTTGATAGTGAATTTTGATTTAAAACTCAATGAAAAAACATGCACAATACCTTTTCTTTAGGTGAGATCTATCTATAAAAAGACTGTCAGAATTCATACTGGAAGCGTGGGTCATTGGATCATCAAGTTAGGGTGAGCATATTTCTCATAATACAAGAGCATGAGTTAAATACCTACTTTTGTTGGGTATATAAGCAATTTTTTTAATTTATTTATATATAAACTATTGATTAATGTGCAAATTAAAACATAATTGAAATAATTATTTTAATATGATCCAATGAGGCACCCATCAACATGAAATATATTCAAGCATTCACAATGGTATTTTTGATGTTTATACTATTAGCATGTTATTTTTGTCGATGTGAAAATTAAAATAATTGATGTCCATTGGGTTTCTTATATTTTTGTTATGTTGTTAAATCATTGTAAATGCTTGAATATCATGTAATTAGTCTTTTGTTTATATATTTTCTTAAAACTAATCTTGATTATTAAGTGTGTTGTATAATTGGTGATAGTATTTTATTAGATTTTTATTTTAAATCATAGATGGCACGATTTAACTATTCAAAGAAAGATTACACATCAGTGACTCAGAACATGTGAAACACAAGGGTCATATACATGCTTCTCCTTCTAAATCTAGAGCCTACCTCATCCTATTGAACCATTATCATCTAGGAACTCATTCAAATTGGAACATGTGTATAATCTTGCCATATAATTGACCAAAATGTATAATATTTAGACTATCTAACTCAAGAAAATCACAAGAAATTTGAAGTGCAAAACAAATACAACATCTAAGTGATATATTTTAATGCAATTCACTCCAGACCAATTATTTTTTTATTTTATCTTTCACAAAACTCATGATTCTCAAACCAAAATAGAACCATCAACACATAGCCTACACAATAATAAACAAAACATTTAATTAATGTTGAAATTTAGTAAATTAAAGGGTTCAATATGAAGTTGTATTTAAATGATTATATTAATAAAGAAGTATTAATAAAGATGCAAACATATTTTACAACCACATAATTACATGATTAAATAGGGTCCTTCTATTAAGCATAGTCTATCCCTTGAACCCTCTATATATCAATATGACAATATTTGATGTCATCAACTTAGCAATGACCAACATGACATTTTATTGTCTACCTGCTTTGATTAATAACTTTTATAATAGAGAGTAAATTTGTTATAATTATTTTTATAAGATTTTATACTTTTTTTTTTGTTTATTTGATTTTATACGCTTTGATTTCATTAACCTTTTTAAAGGCCTTGATTTTGTCATACATTTTTATAGGTCTATTTTTGGTTATAGTTGCTGAAATGGATGAGTTCTTAGAAGAAGAATATGCAATACTCTTTGTTGCTTATATACTGTTGCTCTTCATCTCAATAACCTATTTTATGTCATTAATTCAATGTTGGAATTCTACTAATTAAGATTGAAAAATAGAAAGCGAAAAAGAAGCACAAGTTATACTTATGAGAAATGTCTTATTTTGGCAAGTCAATTTTAGAAGAATGGTGTTTGATTCATTTTTGACTTATATGAAGAACATTAGGATGAATAGAGCAACCTTTTACAAATTATGTGATGTGCTTCAAAGCATTGGTAGGCTTACACCAATGAAAAATATGAACATTGAAGAAATGGTTGCCTTGTTTCTCTACATCATTTCTCGTCATGCTAAGAATAGAATTGTGAGAAGAGAATTTTTAAGGAGTGGAGAGATAATAAGTAGGCAGTTTGGTCTTGTCTTATTCTCCATGTTGAGGTTATATGAAGAACTATTTAAGAAGCTAGATCCTATACCTCTAAATTCCATAAACTTCTAATGAAAATGGTTTAAGGTAAAAAAAAAATTATTTATATAAATGTTTCTAATGTAACATTTTTTCATTTGAACTAGTTAATATACTAATTAATGTGCTTTATGTTAAACTTCAGTATTGTTTAGGTGCCTTAGATGGGACATACATTAAAGTCAATGTCCTGGAAGTGAAAAAGCCTAGATACATGACAAGGAAAGGAAAAATTGGCACTAATGTTCTTGGTTGTGTTCACAAGATTTGTAATTTATATACATATTGCCTGGTTGTGAAGGCTCTGCAGTAGATTCTAGACTATTTTGAAATGCAATTTCTAGGCCAAATGGATTAAAAGTTCCTCAAGGTAATAATATCAAATGTTCTCAAACTAGTAAAATATTAGTATAATATTTATCAATCTAATTTAACAACTTAAAAGGACTTTCTGTCTTCATGTTTTTACTATCTCTGTGATGTTGGTTATACAAATGGGAGTTCTATATAGAGGTCAACTTTACCATTTAAATGAGTGGAGACAAAATAACTTCTCTTGATCACAAGAAGAATTAATTATTTAACTACAAACACTCAAGTGCACTCAATGTCATTGAAAGGTGTTATGAACTTTTGAAAATGAGATGGGGAATACTTAGGGACATGTCTTGGTAACCTATTAAAATACATTGCCGAATTATAAGTGCATCATTATTACATAATCATATTAGGAGGGAGATGTCTCTTGATCCATTGGAGGCTGAATTGGATGAGTCATATGTGGACAACTTTGAGACTTCAAATGAATTAGATGATGCACAAAGTATACAGTACATTGAGACTTTAAATGCATGGACAACCTTTAGAGACAACTTGGCTTAGGAAATGTGGAATGAATAGTAAGCTTCTAGGAATCAAGCAACTGGTGATTAAGTTTTTTTTTTTTTTTTTTAACTTTTCAAGGGCAATTTTTAGTCCATGTTTAATGTATTTTTTTTTGACAATTTACATTATTTTGGATAATGGAAAAACAAACTCTCTTATGACAATTTAACTCTCTCACTTGTTATGCTAATATACTCTTATTTTGGATATTAAGTCTATTAAATTGACTATCATAAAAGATCCTCTACTTCCTTACTTTCGCAATGACAATGTTTACTTTTGCCTTTGATGTCAGATGGAGAATTTAACAAGTCTAATAGGTGCAAAAGCTAATAAGAGGAACAACCATCAATAGACTCCAGCTAAGGATAAAGTTTTGATTGAATGTTGCTCAGAGCTTGTGAACCATGGTTGGAGACAGACAATGGCTTCAAGATAGGGTACTTAACTCAATTACAAAAATTATGGGTGATCTTCATGTTAAATCTAGGATGAGGACACTTAAAGTACAATTTAGAGAACTTAAAGAGATATGGGGTCAGTCTAGGTTTGGATGGGATAAAACTAATCAATGTGTAACCTGTGCTAATGATGCGTGGTTTTCATGGTTTAAGGTAATATGGAATGGGTCTTTCTTAATTATTTTATAAAAATATATTTTTACGTACAATGTTAGTAATAACAACTTATATGCAGAGTCACAAAGATGCCTTTGGTCTTAAAAACAAGGCATTCCCTTATTTTGATGAGCTAGTAATCATATTTAGAAAGGTCCAAGCAACTGGAAATGGAGTAGAATTTGTAGTTGAATTAGTTGAAGCTATAGAAAGAGAATTCAACACTTGCAGTAGCCAAAGCAGCTTTTGAAGCTCATAAATCTCATGAATCAATGTACAATATAGTCCAACATAACTATTTTGGTGTAGATGTTGAGTTTGGAGATATGAGTGAATTGTCTCTATCTTTGAGAATGCATGGAATGATACCTTGAATGGTTCATATAAAAGGAGGAAAGTGCCATTGCAAATGCAAGGTGAGTAGAGTGTCCCTTTGAAGAAAGGGAACAAAAAGGGATTGGTTAAGGATCAAGTTTCTAATTCTTTCTCCAAGCATATAGAAAGATTTTATGATATTTGTGATGAAACAAAGTAATAGATAGGTAAAGTGGTAACCTATTTCCAACATTTGAATACAAATGTAGGGAAAAATGACACTTCTTTATGAGAGCATAATAAGACTCAATGGTTTAACCAAAGAAAAGACGGTCGTGCATTTGGCATGATTTTTGCTAACATAGGCAACATTGAATCATACTTTTTATTTTAAGATGACAAAGCCAAGTTGATTTATGTGAAGAGTGTAGTCGCTGGAGTTATATAGTAGTTCAGTTAGATTTTGTTTTTTGTTTTTTGTTTTGGTTTGTAATGTTGTCAAGTTTCATTTGCGGACCTTTTCAAATTGAATTGTCTACAATTTGTTTTACTTTTGATTTTGGGTTTTGAGTTTCTAACAATACAATGAACTACTTGTTGTGTGAATATTGTTTATTTAAGATGTGACATCATTGTCATTACAACATTCATTTAAAGTATGGTTTTATTTTATTTCATTATTATTTAATGGTAAAATTGAGAATAAACATAACTTTGCATGATAAGCTTATTCATACCAAATAAAGGAATTCACTTTGCATGTATTTCAATTACAATATTCAAGGATCATAACAAATAATGTATTGTTACTTTGCAGGGAAAGTAAATGCCATGAAAGATTTTGCAAGGAAATACTTTGCAGGGAAAGTCTTTCCATGCAAAGCACCAAAAGTGTTTGAACAAGCATGAGAAGTGCGGCCTCCACTCCTTGCATCTCTTAATCTAGTCTTTTTCTTACCGCTAGCCATATCTGTAAAATAATAGAGATACAGTAAGTTGATTAAAAAAAAAGATTCAACATCTATAAATAATTCAGGATATAAACAAGATAGGACAAAGTCTTTTAATAAGAAAATGTACATGAACAAAAGAAAACTAAAAATGCACAATGATCATAACTTAAATAGAATTACAAAACATCTACTACAATATATAAAGTGTGCTTACTTTGTTAACCAATCTAACAATAAAATTAATAATTATATCTCATTATTATCGGAGATATGTATTCAACCTCATTATCTTTTGATTTATCTTTAGTTTCACAATCTGATTCAGTTTCATCTTCTAATGCACTATCATGTCTATCATCAATATCCACGGAACCTCTACTTGAATCATTAAGAGGTCCTAATATATCATTCTCATTATCAATGGAGTGTTCCTCAATTTCATCTTCTTGTAATGCCAAATTTGTTGTAGGAGCGTAAATAACCTATCTTGGTTTGATTATGCATACATCATACCAATTAACCTTTTCACATTTTATGCTTGGATAGAATTATAATGTACTTGTGCCGCCAGCTAAAATAAAAGGTTCATTCTTGTTAAACCTTTTTTTGTGGTTGATATCCACATGATTATAATCCTTATGAACCTTCATTCTTACATTTGGGTTTGGATGAAACCAATTGCACTTGAACAATGTAGTCCTTTTTATCGGAAGTGTTGGATACTTTAGTTGTATAATCTTTATCAAAAGACCATACTAATCATATGAGGTTGCATTGTAATTAGAACCCTTTACACACACTCTACTATTAACTGTCATCCTTTTCGCCCCATGTTCATTTGTATGGAACTTTTACCTTTTGATGAATACATTGGATAAGTCATCGCATCTTTTAAAGGCCAATTGCAAAATCCTTCATCATTCGATTGGCCACATTAGAGAGGGCAATAGGATGAAATTTGGCTTGATCTGGCCCAGTCAAACCAACTGGGTCAGCTGACCTGGCAGGCCAGGACGGCAACTCGTAACCAGTTCGCAATGTAGCCGGCCTGGTTATGGGTTGGGCTTTTATCAACTAATGACCCAGTTGGTTGACCTGCTTGGTCACCCTGGTTCTTTTTGCCGGGTTGGGCCTGGTCAACCCGGTGGGTTGGCTTTTTTTTTATAATTTTATTTTTTTATTTATAAAACATCCATAACAATCATGCATTGGGCATGAATTGAACCCAAGACTTCTTGGTGGTGTTGAGAAGTTTTAACCAATTGAACTGCAAATAGTGGGTGCTAGATTACAAATTTACAACCAAACATTATTATCATTTACTATTACAATACATTATATTTTTCTTAAATATTATTCACCTCCATTACCAATATTATTTAAAATGAATGAAATATTTATACCAAATTATTCATATAGAAAAATATTGTTATGCAAAACATTATAATTTAATTTCAATGATGCGTACTAGTATAAATATATTATTAATATAAAATCATATTCCTTTTTATAATCCTTTTTGTGTTTTTTATAGAATCTCTAAAATATTGTGCACTTTTAAATAATTATGGACTTAATCATAATATTATTTGAAATCATGATTAATAAATAATTAACTTAAATTTTTGTTAAGGGGTTGCTTGGTTACCCATAAGTAGGTGTGATGTAATTTGATTTACAGGTAAAATCCCAACATTGGGCGTTTGGTTTACTGTGAAAGCATATATGCTATGAATCAACTAACATTTTTGGGGCTATTTGCTGCATTTGGACTTACGGCCAAATTAGTTGTAAGTCCAAATGTAGCATTTATTTATTTTTATAAAAGTTGCCCTTCACCCGATTTCTCTCCCTTAGTCCAGATCTTGGTCTTTTTCATCCTCATAATCCCCGGCATAGGATATCCTCTCCTTCTCTTCCCCGTCTACTCTCTTCCCCGTCTACTCAGAGCTTCTAGGCTTCACTCATCGTGATCGTGGCATTTCATTGCTTCCTTGGAAGTGCGCCAAAACCTTCGTTTTTGAAGCAGAGGAGAGCTATCGCCGACAATCGCTGGTACTTGGCTTCTGTTAGTTTTTGATCTACTTCTTTCAATTGATATTGCATCAATCTACTCATATTTTTAAGTCATTTGGTCGATTGGGGGAGTGTAGGTGTTGATTTGATTTTTCATTATGATAGAAAAGTAGGAAATAAAATACTTCGTTTGATTATGCTTGAGTTTTTGGTGGTGATTTCTCTTTTGAGGGTTTCAAATGCTTGTCTTTTAATTTACACTTGAAACATTAATTAATCATGCAATATATATATATATATATATATATATATATATATATATATATATATATAGAGAGAGAGAGAGAGAGAGAGGTTTACATGGGATGGAGTGGAGAATGATGGGAGGGGGAGTAGGAGAGATGACCTAGAGAAGTGGGTTGGAGAGAGATGGTGAAGTTGGAGTTATGGACGAAGTGGTGGATGTGTTCGGACACCGGTGTCTTTGGTGATGGTGTCCGGTTGCCTCCACAACCTCTCTAATGAACACTCCTAGCATTCTCTTTTTCTCTTATGAACTATTCATGAAAACCACTTGAAACTGGGTGGGTTCTTGGTTTATAATTAGATAGCTGGGAATGTTTTTTTACTTGATATGGATGGGCATGGTCTTTAAAATGAACCCCAATTATTGATTTGCAAATTGTAATGTGGATAGAACCTAATAATTATCTAATTGGGCAAAAGTTTGGAAGTAACCAGTAACTCTCCTTGTGATGATACTTTTAACTTGTATCATAATGATTGATATGAAGTATTATATTATTTTGTTCATATGAAGTATGTATATGTTCTGAAATTTCTTGAGTTTGTTTGGCTTGTGTTATGCTGTGTTGCCAATATTTTTCAGTTATTTTGTCTCCCTTTTGTAAGTGTATTATGTGCAATATTTGAACAATAACTTTTAGTAATAATGTGGAGTAATTGTGCTTTGTAGATAGTTTGATAAACATAACATCATAAATTCTTTAATCAATTTGATGACAAAAACGTTGTACTTGCCGCCGCTACCGTTGTTGCAATTGCAATGTTAAGGTGGTACATTAAGAGAAGAGGATTGAATTTGCCATGAGAGCCCTATTACAATAGGGATCATCAACGTATAAACTATATATCAAGAATAATACATGGATCCGAGGAGGCTAGTATAGCAATGCTAAGGATGAGAAGGATTGTATTTTTTGGGTTATGTGATTTATTGAAGTCAAAAGGATTGTTGTGCAACACCTTACATATAAGCGTGGAAGTGCCATATTTTAAGGTAAGGAAATATTGAATTATTCTATTTTGTGGAAATAGACTTGTATACAATACATAATATTTTTGACCATTAATAAATAGGTTTGCATAGGAGTGCTTGATGGTACACATATACACACATCCGTTCAGGAAATTGCAGCTCATTTCGGTGGAAGAAAACCATATCCCACTCAAAATGTGTTGGCCGCATTTGGCTTTGAATTAAGGTTTACATATGTTCCAGCTAGGTGAGAGGGTTCAGCACATGATGTACTTGTTCTTCGTGATGCTTTAGAAAGAGAGGATGGGCTTATAGTGCCTGAAGGTATGTTACTGTTTGACAAAAAAAATTAATATTATTATATTATCGGAATAACTCATACAAATATCCATGTAGGTAAGTATTACATTGTAGATGCAGGATATTCCACACGAGCATGTTTTATATCACCATTTCGTGGTGTTCACTATCATCGTAAGAAATTTAGTGCCCGCACACCATCAAATAGCAAGGAACTATTTAATTATAGACATTCTTCATTGCGCACTACCATGGAATGAGCATTTTGAGCTTTGAAGAGTCACTTCAAATTCTCACATCTAGACCATTCTTTCCATTTTGAACACAAGTGGATATTGTGTTGCGTGTTGTATTCTACACAATTGTATTTTACAAGGAGGTAATGATATTTATATACCTGATGTTGAAGAATGGGAACCTAATGTGCAAGAGGTTAGAACTCAATCCCAAGCACGTGAGGAAGCAAAAGAATGGTTAGCAATACATGATGCAATCATGATGGCCATGCGGAACAATAGATAGTGTTTTTCTTTCGTATGTTGTTGAATTGTTTTTGTATTCAATCTTATGAAAAATTTATTTTTTTGAAAACAATGTTCTTATATGTCTGTTGACTAGTGAACTTGAATGACTTGGAAACAAGACAAGTTTTGTTGTAATAAGTTCTCTTGTTTTTTATTCAATAGTTTGGTGCAATTCTGAAATGTTTTGCTTGTGATAATGAAATTAATAGCATGACGGATGCTTAGTCTAGAGTGTATTAACTCCACATAGGGACGAGATTGATTTCTTTATTTGTTTTTTTTTTTCTTTTAATCTAGTCTTTGAACTCTAATCTTAAAGTCATAGTCATGCACAATAGAACGTCGCTCTAAATTCAAATCTTAAAAATTGGAGAATGGCTTCCAAGTCATCCAAGGCATTTCAACTAATGACGTCTTTAAATAGAAATATGGCATTTGTAATATGATTTTTTTTTCAAACATTTTTAATTATGTTTTCTTATCTCTTGCCACTGCAGGAATGGAGTTATCTATTTTGCTAGTAGTGCTTGTCTGATTTATCATATCTTTATTGAAGCATTTTAATAAGTTTCTGATTGTGGTATCCATAATTAATTAATGCTGTATCTAAATTTCTGATTTTGAAAAATTAATACTTGAATATTTATTTGAAAAATACTATAGTATTCATTTCTTATGTAAATTTATTATGATGTTTAACCTTTTCTTGTGTAAATTTATTGTTTTTTTTAATATGTAATAGATGGACTCAGTAGAAATGACCCAAGAAAGCGAAGGTGTTGGAAGGAGATGCCCAACTCATTTTAGGTGGGCAACGATTATGATGTCATTTTTGCTCAGGTGCTTAGTTAAACAGGCAAATCTTGACATTAAAACTGACAAAGGTTTCAAGAGTACTGCTGTCAATGCAATTGTGAGGGCTATTAGTACGAGGTTTAACATGCCTATGAGTGATACATATGTAATCAATCATCTCTGATATGTAAGAAAAATATGGCTAATAATAAAAAATCTTAAGAGTTTAAGTGGAGTTTCGTGGGATGATTCAGAGAAGAAAATCACTATGGGCATTGAAGAATTCCAAACATACATATAGGTAATCAAAAGTTTGTTTTTTTTTTTTATTTTTGTAATTGATATTTGTGTGCATTCCCTCTATTTACTTGTCTTTGTTTCTTTTCTTGTAGTCTCATCCTACTGAAGTGGTTTCCATCAATAAGCCCATTGAAGATTATGAGGAGAGGGCTATTGTTTGTGGGAAAGATCAAGCAACGGAGTTATTTGCAAGAACAGGTTCTCAAAGCTCGAGGAGTCTGGGTGTCCGCATGGAAATGCCATCAACACCACTGACATTGGATTCCAGCGATATTCCACAAGGGTTGAATGATTGGGACTTCACACAATCACAACCTCCTCTGGTGGAAACACCAACAATGTCCACTTCAAAGACCAAGTAAACAAGGGAACAAAGTGTATAAGTCAACAAGAATTGGAAGTCATGCAAAAGATCGCCACTGGATTGGAAAGGCTTGCAAGTGTTGCGGAGACGGACAAAGGTGTACAATTGAGTAAGAGATTGTACGATGAGGTCATGAGTTTGATTGGCTACCATAATAATGACTTTGGTTTAGCATACTATAATAAGTCTGACCTTGGTTTAGCATATGACCATTTGCATGCCCAGAATAATTTGGCAACTGCTTTTATAAACAAAGATCATGACCTTTGATGCCTTTGGATGGATGGTTTCCTTAGGTAGTTGGGGCGTGATGGTGGGGTATGAGATCGTCTACTCTTATGATTTTCTTATTTTTTGCATGTTTTTGAGTTTATGTACATGTCTTATTTTGTATTTTGTTATTGTTTGGAGTTGTTGAACTATGTTATGTTTTATGAATATGTTGAGAATTTAAGGGTGTTAGTTGTTGAATTTGAGTTGTTGAGTTTCCAAGTTGTTTGATGAACATGTTGGCTTATTGAATATGATTTGTTGAGTTTATATCTTATTTTATGAACATAATGACTTAATCAATTTGAGTTTATTGAATTTAGATGTCATTGGTGGAATACTTGACTAATTTAAGATTAATCTCAAGTGAGCATGCTCAAGTGATAAGCACTAGTAATAGTAAATTAAATTCAAGTCTACTGAATAACTAATTTAAATAAACAAAATAAATTTTAAATAGATAAAATCCATTAACTTAAATCCATTTAAATAAATAAAATACATTAAACTTAAATAAATAAAATAGATATTAAATGAAATATTAAAGAAAGTTATAAAGTTTGGAAGAAAGGGTAATCTCACCACTTAGTTTACATGGTGATTTTAACCCACAACTTGCATCAAACCAAACACTTGAAAAGTAAATGCAACATTTCATTTACAGGCAACCAAACAACCATGATGTAAGTTAAAATACAGTAATTTGGCTTACATGTAGGGGTTATTTGGTTGTTTGTAATTTAAATTACATGTAAATTCAGTTGCAATGTAAGTGAAAATACTGTATTTTAACTTACATAACTGTTATTTGGGTTGCTGTAATTAGAAATGCTGTAAATATTTTTGTTTGTTTGGTTTGATGTAAAGTGAAAAGGTATAGTCACTATGTAAGTGGGTTGGTGAGATTACCCTCATTATCTATTATTACCCCTATTTATCTATTAAAATTAATTTAACTAAATAATAAATTTAATAAGATATTTATTTAAAATAAAAATATTAATTATTTTTATTAATGATTAAAAATATTTATTTAATTTAAATAATAAATAATATATTTTTTCACCATTATTAAATTAAAAATAATTAAATAACATTAAGATTCATTCAAATAAAACATTCAACATCCACTATTAATCTTGTTACCACATTCATTCAAATAAAATATTCAACATTCATGATTAACAATCATCTAATACCATCCAAAATTTCAACATTTAACATTCACAGTTCAATATGACACTTTCCAACCAAAAATAAAAATAAAAATAACATGATACTTGTCCAAACATCTAATTAGAATACAAAATCACATTTGTCCAAACATCACATTGTCCAAGTACAACACACTTGTCCAAACAAGGAAAAAAACATACAACATCACAATTGTCCAAATATGAAAAAAAACATATCACATTATTCATGTCACAACATTATATCAATTATGAGAAGACAAAATAACATTCTAGTTAGCACCCAAATTTGTTATAACAACTCAAGCTCGATGACCACCCCTTGCTTGATTAAGAAAATCATTCATCCAAATGCACCGAAAGGAATGGGTTTTGTTCATGAACCCATTTGCTAAAGGGAGATTTTGAAGCAAATAGTCATATGCTCATCCAAGATCATATTAGGTATAACGAACACTCAAAGTCATGATTTCATTAAACAAGTCTTTGATAATAAATTTACTCTTATCCGCCTCGAGTGCATTTGCAATCCTACCCAACTCAAACTTAATATCCCGCATGATTTCTTCATCCGCCTTAGCACGTTTTGCTTGTTTTTAACCTTCCTTAGCCTTGGATGTAGAACTTATCGGTGCGTCATTAATAGGAGATTGACTTTGTGCAACCTCATCAAAATCATTAAACCCTTGGGTTTGGTTGTTAAGGCCAATTATTGGAATTGGTGGTGGTTGTTCCATACGTGCACCTAAGCTTCTAGAGGTTTGAGAACTTGTTCTTACAAAAGATCCCGTTGCTTGATCGTTTCCACATACAATTGCCATCTCTTCATAATCTTGGATTGGTTTGTTAATATAAATCTCTTCCCCAGGATGTGCCTACAAACATAAAATAAGAATTTTGTGATTTTGGCCAAAGCACAAATATTACATAAACCCATATATTACTCATAAAATTCAACTTGCTACTTACTTGTATGTATGTTCAGTATTCTTCCTCCCCCATAATTATTTTTTTTTCTGCATCATCCCATGACACACCACTTAAACTTTTGATCTTTTTTATTATTAACCATATTTTCCTCACATGCTGCAAAAGATTATTGACATGTGTGCCACTTATCACCAAGTTGAATCTTGCGCCAATGGTCCTAGCAACGACAATGATAGCAACATTCTTAAATCCTTTGTCAGATTTAAGCCCAAGGTTTGCTTGCTCAACTAGAGATGTCAACATAAACTAGGTCATCATGAGTGTCCATCGGAAATTAGTTGACATTTTCCTTCCAACAAAATCATGATTCTTTGGTGTCATATTTTCAAAATCCATCTGCTAAGTATCATAATTAATATTATAGTAATTATTTCACACATAAGGGCATTCAATAAATTGCAAACTACACAATATCCCCATTATTGAAAGCAAGGTAAGAAAAAATTATGCTATAAGAATGAGTTTCATTACTGTGAGAATAGGAAAAATAATTTGGATATCAATTAGGAAAAGAGCACAAGAGTATATATAGAGAAATATTAGAGTTTTGTAGTATGGGCCCAATATGGCCCATTAATGAATCTAAACTCTAATACTCTCCCTAAAACTGGAGCATATATATCGAACATGCCCAGCTTGTTACATAAATTACTAAAGAGTTTAACACTTAAACCCTAGCGAAGATATCCATCAATTGCTTAGATGACTAGGTGTATGGTGTAAAGATGACTCCCTTTAATACCATATCATGAACATAGTGACAATCAGCCTCCACATGCTTGGTATGCTCATGGAATGTTGGATTGTTTGCAATGAAGATAACGACCTAATTATTACACAACATCTGCATAGGTATCGTGATGGGGAATCCTAACTCAAGCAGAAGAGACTGCACCCAAACCATCTCATAAGCTGCTTGTGCCATTGATCTGTACTCTGCTTGGGCACTCGATCTTGAAACCACATTCTGCTTCTTACTTCACCAAGTAACCAAGTTTCCACCAACATATGCACGAAAACCGGACGTAGACTTTCTGTCTTCTCTATCTCCAGCATAATCGGAATCAGAGTAGGCTATAATGTCCAAATAACCATGATTCTTGTAGAGAATACCTTTGCGTGAGCTCCTTTAACATACGCAAGAACCCTCAAAACACCTTGCCAGTGAACTTCTCATGGCTCCTGCATAAACTGACTCAGGAATCTAACAGCATAAGATATATCAGGATGAGTAACTGTTAGATAAATGAGCTTGCAAATCAGACTTCTGTATGGACCTGGATCTTTAAGAGATGGGGAAGATGTCTCCCAGAAGGGTGGCGATTGCTTAATAAGTGTACTATCTAGTTTACAACCTAATAAACCAATCCCCTCAAGTAAGTCCAACACATACTTCAGCTGTGAGAGCATCATCTTTGCTTTAACATATGCAAACTTAATACCAAGGAAGTATCTGGGTCGTCCCATGTCTCGTATAACGAAATGCTTCATTAAATGCTCCTTAGTTTTTTTAATGCACTAATGATTGCTACCCGTCAATAGGATGTCATCGACATATACTGCAAGTATAACACATCCAGATGAAGTGTTCTTATAGAACACAGAGTGATCCACATTGCACCTGCGAAAAGCATCTACAATTACAATTACACTAGCTTTTCAAACCATGCACGAGGACTTTGTTTCAGACCATCGATCGCTTTCTTGAGTTGACAAACTAGATTCCCCCCCTGAGCAACATACCCCGAGGTTGCTCCATAAACACTGTCTCAACTAAGTCTCCATAGAGAAAGGTATTCTTTATATCCAGTTAACAGAGTACCCATGATCGATTCATAGATATCAATAGTAGAATGCGAATGGAATTTAGACGAGCAACTGGTGAAAAAGTTTCAGCATAATCGACACCATAAGTCTCAGTAAAACCACGGGCCACCAACTAGGCTTTGTAGGTATCAACTATACCATCAGCTTTGTGCTTGACAGAGAAGACCCATCAACAAGTGACAACACTGGTATCAGTAGGGCGAGGCACGAGCTCCCATGTACCACAAGATCTCAAGCCTTCTATTTCCTCATCCATTGCCATCTGCCATTGTGGAAGCAGAAGTGCATCCTGGTAGTTCCTGGGGATTGACTTAATAGACAAGGAAAGAGCAAAGGTGTGGAAGAACTGGTAAAGATTATCATAAGAAACAAAAAGTGAGATGTGATGTTTGGTACAAGAACGAATACCTTTGTGAAAGGAAATGGGAAGATCAAGAGATGGGTTTGCATCATCCAGGGAGACGATTGGAGGGGGCGGATTTGGCGGTGGTACATGTTGGCGGCAGTGATAAACTTGTCCAAACGACCATCATCTTGATCTATTGGAGGAGGCGTCACACTAGGCATAGGCATAGGCACAGGCCGAGTAACTGAAACAGGAATGGGGAAAATAATATCAGACGAAGTAGTCAACAAATCATGAGAACCCGAGTTAGAAAAAAAGATTGAGACTCAAAAAAATGTGACATCCATAGGCACATAGTACTTTTGACTAGTCAGGTGATACAAATGATATCCACGTTGGGTGCGAGAATATCCGATAAAGACACATTTAAGTGCACACGGGCATAACTTATCCAAACCAGGAATTAAATCCTGAACAAAACCAACACAATCGAAAACACGAGGAGACAAGCGAAACAACTTAGTATCAGGTAGAAGACAACGTAAAGGGACTTGTCCCCATAAGGGTGCAGAAGGCATACGATTAATAAGATATACTGCAGTTAAGATAGCATTAGACCACCAATATATAGGGACATTACACTCTACTAAGAGAGTATGTGCAACATCTAAGATGTGATGATGCTTTCTTTTAGCAACCCTATTCTGCTGAGACGTGTGTGGATAGGTTGTTTGATGAATAATCCCAAAGAATGCACACAAAGAATTTACAGCAGAAGATTCAAATTATAAAGAATTATCAGTACAAAGATATTTGAGAACAGTGGAAAACTGATTTTATACTTCCAAAATAAATTTTTTAAGGACATCAACAATAGACCGACGGTCTTTTAACAAATGTACCCATGACACTCAGGAAAACTCATCAACAAACACAACATGGTAATGATGACCGAAAATAGACGCCACTCTAGAAGGTTCCCAAACATCATAATAAACTAGATCAAATAACGACCGACTAGACGCTATAGTAGAACGTTTAAAGGTAGCACGATGATGCTTATCTAACTGACACGACTCACATTGAAATGACTCAACCCGAATCCAAGCAAGGCTTGCTAAAGACTGCTAAGACAAGGATCATCCAATCTATAGTGCCATATGAGTGATGATTCGGTGACCGAATAGAAGCTGCCAAACCATAAGAAATATCATCACTCACCAACGTATACATGCTGTCACAATGATTACGCCCCAAACCAATCCTTTTCCCTATCTGCAGATCCTGAAAAGTGCAATGAAAAGGAAAAAAAAGTAACACTACAATTCAACTGTTTAGTAATCGCAGAAACCAATGGCAAGTTGACAGGAAATTTAGGTACAAAAAGAACATCAATTAGTTCAAGTGGAGAGGAAGCCTGCACAACTCCTTCTCCAAACACTAAGTAAGATCGTCTATCGGTAATTGCCACAGAACAAAAAAGAGATGGAGAAAGATTTTGAAAAAAATTTTTTGTACTTGTCATTTTAGAGGAGGCCCATGAGTCATTTATCCAGGAACTGTCCTTGGAAGCAAGAAAGACATTACCTAAGAAAATAGGAGAAGAGACTATGGCTTGAGAAACTGTGCCCTATAGCTGCTGGAATCACGCAAAATCAGCCTGAGAGATAGTGACTAATTGTTTAGCACTAGAAGTAGGTGACAGATCGGCCAACTCTACACTAACATTGACCATTACTGGACGACCATGCTTATCCCAACAACTATTCTCAGTGTAGAGTTGTTGGGATAAGCATGGTCGTCCGGCTTCTTGACCACCATGATAGGATCACCATGCTTGACCACCATGAGAGGAGCCTTTACCACGCCCACGAGATGAAGACATGACGACAAAGAGACAAATCTTTCAGCAACGAGACAAGGGCATCATTAGTGAGGATTGAGGAACATTACCAAGTGCCCATAGAATAATGGAAACGACGAGAGATGAGCGGCGGCTAGAGGTAGAGGTGGCGGCGGTGGGTCGAAGGTTATGGTTTGAAGTGGTGGCGGCAACGGCAGCTAGGGTTTTGGGTGGCCGCTAGGGTCTAACCCAGTACTCTGGTACCATGTGAGAATATGAAAAATAATTTGGATATCAATTAGGAAAAGAGTACAAGAGTATATATAGAGAAATATTTGGTTTTTGTGGTATGGGCCTAATATAGCCCATTAACGAATTTAAACTCTAACAATTACATTATTTGAAGATGTTTCATAATCTCTTCAAATAGCACACAACACAAAATATAATTAAATAAACACATAAACCATGGAAATCTCTTTACATGTTACTTCACATATCATTCATGATTGCTTCTTGAACTGCTAGCCATTCTTCAAGGTTTGGTATATACATGTCTTGACCTCTTCGTAAAATATAATTATATAGAATACAACAAGTGATGACAATATCAACTTGGGTGTTAAAAGGGAAAAATGGTCTTGATGTTAAAATTTTGAAACAATTTTTCAAAGCTTCAAAAGCTCGTTTTACTAAAGTGCATAATGAATGATGTCTATAATTGAATAATTCTTTCATGTTTGATGGTGTACGTGCACTAAATTCTTTAAGATGGTATCGAACGCCATGAAATGGTGAAATAAACCCCGGCCTTGTATAGTACCGGGCGTCTATGAGATAGTATTTCCTTATAAGAAAATGGTTACAAGGTCTTGCTTGCATAATTGTACTAAATTAAATATTTTGACATTTTATAGAATGATATAATACCTTCGGGTACTACAAGTCCATCTTCTCTTTACAAAGCATTCCGAAGGATGAGTGCATCATGTGCGGATCCCTCCCAACCGGCAAATACATATGTAAATTTTAATTTAAAATCAACTGCGGCTAATACATTTTGAGTGGGATAGGGTTTTCTTCCACAAAAACGGCATACAATATCATTCGGAACCGATGCATGGATATGAGTACCGTCTAAGCCTCCAATGCAATCCTATATTAACAAATTAGTTAACAATGTTCAAAAAAACGCTAGGCGCTAGTCGGGCGGTCTGCCACCTTCTAGCGCCCAGAGAGCCTAGGCGGTTTTACCCTTTTAAAATATATATATATATATATATTTATAATATAATTTTAATTCTATATAATACCCAAATAGACATTTCATCAAATATATGAAGTTGAATTCTTCTTAGCCTATTTCATCAAATAGTTCAAGTGCGGAAGCTAACCGATCGGAGTCAATGAGGATGGAGAGCATGGCATTGTAGGTGACTTGTGTTCTCTGTGACATTTGGTCGAACAAGTTATGGGCTCTGTCTACTTGGCCATGTCTACCAAACATAATTAGCAAACCATAAAAAGGCTGCACATATACGGATATACCCCTAAGAAAAAACATAATTAAGTACAAGTCCCACAAAATATTAATTTAGGGGGTTTTAAATTAGTTAAAAACATTTAATTTTAAATTTTTTTCCAAAAGCCCCCAGCCCGCCCAGCACGCCTAGTCCGCCGCCCAGCCCGCCTAGGCGGTGCCTGGGCATCCTTTTTTTTTTTATGGAAAGCCAACACTATTTTTTTCACTGTTTTTCGAAAAAACAGGTCGGCCTGCCACCTTCCAGCGCCTAGGCGCCACCTGGTCGGCCTGCCACCTTCCAGTGCCTAGGCGCCGCCTAGGCCGATTTTTCGAACAGAGTTAGTTAATAATATTAGCCAATGTTTGATTAGGAATTTAACTATAATTAATCCTCTAGTAGTTAAGATATAATATGGCATGAATCTCGGATCTGGTGTGATGAGTGAACTAGTTGTTGTGCTAGGTTGTTGAATTAGTTTACCTTGAAGTTCTCCAATAGCATGTAAAACATGGTTGAAATATCGGCTAATAGTTTCTTCAAAGCATAAAAAATTAACACTAATAACTCTATTCCTCACATTATGCCCAACATTATGAAGAAATATAGCTACTTGTTCTTCAACACTTACATGTAAAGTGTTGTGTAGTAATCCTTTTGCTTTTAGAGTATCACATAATCTAAAAAATGATGCCCTATTCATCCTCAACATCAATATACTAATCTCGTCCAATCCATGTACTATTCTTGCAATATAGTTTGTGTGTTGTTCATCTCTATTATAATAAGGCTCTAATGATAAATTGAGCCCTCTTCTTTGCTTATACCACATTGAACCAAAAATAGTGATAAACAAGACCCGTTGCAACGGCGAAATGCACACTCTCACAATTTGAATCCATCTATAAGGCATATATTAAATAAAAATAAACTATTAATTAAAATTAAAAAAAAGAAAAGAAAAATGGATGCGTCTAATAGAGTAAAATAGCACAAAGAGCTAAGCTCATAGTCCTTGGAAAGTCACTAACTCAAGGACGAACATAAACTTGCCAATCAACCAAAAGAGAAGGACAAAAAAGTTAGGATAGTTTATTCATTCCCCACGTATATTTCAAAAGTTTGATTTCATTCCTTTGATTATGAAAGATGAATAAAATGTATTCATTCTAATTACTCTGGAACAAAAACATGTCTTTTTTCTCATTTTATGCTATTTAAGGCTTCATGACTTCAACATGATTCACAACTATAAAGCAAGCAAGCAAGCACATATCTCTAAAAATTAAGATCTATCAATTCATGACTTGTATGCCAATTCCATCAAATATTTATTACTTTAAACCACACCTAGAATAAATATTCATCTATAGCTCTTAAATGGTAAAAAGGAAAGCACCATATAAATCATGAAAACCATGTTTGCTGACAAGTTTAAAATTTCATGAAAATCATGTTTGCAGACGATGGTGGTTATAGAAGCTTAAATAATCTACTATTAAACTCATTTTATAAAGTAATCTCTCTTGTCTCCTAGCATCAATATGTTAGATTTGTCAAGATGGAAGTTCAATCTCATTTTGCAAAATATGATGAACACCATATAAAGTTAACTTTTTAATATAGATTACAATAACCACTAACTCAATTTAAAGTTTGGCATGTGCCTCAAAGATGTTGGAAAGGGAAAGCATTCAGTATAGTGAATGTCAACTTTTTGTTATCCTAAGGTAAGCTAAACTTGAAATCAGTGAAACTAGATTAAAGAATCAATCAGTAAACTGTTACATTGTCAAAGAAAATGAAGCTGATTATTATTAAATTATAGAAGGATAAAAAGATAATTAATAATTAAAACAAAGATAAACTTGAAAGCAAGAACGAAGAGCATCAAATAAACAAAAAAGGTAAATCCAAAAACCGAACCTTTAAAAATAACTCAACCGTGAAAATATCATTATGTTCAACCTAAATGAAAAATTAAACAAAAAAAGATAAAATAAAAACAAACACACAATGAAATGAAGCTGATTACTATTAAACTATAGAAGTAAAAAAAATTTGCATGATTTATCAAAATCAATATCAACTAGAAAACAAGGTTGCAGAGCAAAAAATAATAATTATATAAAAAATACCTAAAAGCTAAACTTTTAATAAGAACTGAACAGAGTAAAGCTCACAGTGTGCAACCTAAATGAAAAAAGATAGACTCAAAAGCACCAGACCAAGAACAAAACAACCTCCGAAAAATTATCAACAAACACAAAGACAAACAACAAAATCTCAAAAAGCTCATCAAAAATAAAAAAAAAGGAATAAAATATAAGAAGAAGAATGAAATGGTTGTGCTTTAAATGATTCATATAACTAGATCAAAGGATGGAGGGAGGAGGATATAGTCGAGAAATGCAGGCCATGCTCTAGCGACGTTGCCCTGAATGATGAGAATTCGAGAGATGAGGGCCGTGCTCTGTGCTTCATACTCCGGTGACGTGCTTCGGCGATGTGTGATTTGGATTTCAATTTCACAAGAAAGAGAGAAAGAAATGAAGTCTTTTGAGAAAAAAAGAGTAAAGAGAAGGGCAAGATGGTGATTTTAATTGCAACTTTTACTGTATTTTCACTTATAGCCAATTTAACTGTAAGTGAAAATACAGCAAAAGTTGTACTTTGCTGTAAAACATTTTGCATAGAATTACTTTTTACATCAAACCAAATACTTTTTTTTGTTCTTTTTACATGTAAAAGTACTTACATTACATCTACTTGCACCTACTTACTGGCAACCAAACAGCATTGTAATTTAACTTAAATTGTAATTTGAAATACGGGCAACCAAACAACGCCTAAATTAATAATAAAGTTTCCACTTAATTTACAAAAGAATTCTTGTAATTATAAATTTTTAACCATTTTCGCCTTAACAATAAATTTCATCAAAAGAAATCTAAATTAGGATAAATATATTCATTATGAGATAATGTTAGCAACTATCTTATTAGAAAAGAACCATTATTATTTAAAAATTTTGTATATTTATCATTTCCAAATTTGAATATTTTTTTATAGAAGAATCAATTTCTTATTTAATAAGATCTCTTCAATTCCCACTGGCTAATGATCCGTTTTAATCAAATGATTTTTGAATAGATTTACATTTAATTTTTTGTCAACTAATATACGGTTTTGAAACTATTATAAAAAACATTCCATAATAAGTATTTAAGAAAATGAATTGATAACTATAAAAGTTTTTAATTATTGCAATTTATATGAAATTATCTTAAATATTTTTGAATTTAAAAAAATTATATTTGATTTTTGGGAAAAAAATTTGCAATAGTTTGACAAAATAGGTTAACAAATGAAAGTTTTTGATTGTTGCAATTTATTTAAAATTATCTTAAATATCTTTGAATTTTAAACATTATATTTGTGTTTTGAAAAAAATTAACATTATAGTTAAAGAGTTTCAAACTCATGACACCATAAATTTAATATTAATACGCTACCCAACCAAGCAACAACTTTTTTATTGGTAGTGTTTCTTTTCTAAACTATATAAACATTAAATAAGCCTTACACTATTCAAATTTAGTTTGGCATTGGCTAACCTAAGAAAAAGGACATGGCACCTGCCTCTAAAAGCAATCATAGGCACATTCGAAGTTTGTAATTGATTTTCAGTGTGTATTTGAATTGCAGAATATGAATGTGAATGAAATGAATGGAAATGGTAATAGGAAGGAATAATAATGTGAATAAAACATGTATTTGGTTAAAATAAAATTCATTGGGAATGAGAAAAGAAAAAAAAATATGGTAAAATTACTATTTTGCCTTAGTGTAAATAAATAATTTTAAAAATATTATTTATGAAAAATTTTAAATTTGTGGAATATTTTGTATATCTTATTTACTTAAATTATTAATAAATATTAATTAAATAATTCACTTTAATTATTATTAATTTAATTAGTATAATTAGGCATTATAAATAAATATTTGGATGTATTGTTTTTTTTTAAATAAAGAAAAGATGAAACTATTACATTTCGAAATAATTTAGATATTATTATTTATTTTAATGATTATAATTAAATATTTTTATTAAATAGTTCATATTATTATTATTATTATTATATTTTATTTTTTACAAAATTAGGAAGAGGTTAAATGTGTCAACTCCCTTCCATTCCTCTCCATTACTCTCACATTAACGGGTAATGGAAATCAACCCTTAATTCCCTCCACTTAGGATTCCATTCCCATTCTTGTGCATATCCAAACAGGTATTAACTTCAAAATTTGTGTTTATTCCCATTCCTTGGTAATGATTATCCCAATCCAAACACACACTCATAGTTATATCATCTTTTATAATAAAACTTTATAATTTTATTTAAAAAAATTGAAAAAAAAAATTAAAACTTGGCAGGGCGGCCCATATTGATTTCGGATCACCCTAGGGTGACCCGTGACCCACTGGGTCCATTGGGCTAACTTGGCGGACCAATGCTGTAGGTCGGGCCTGTTAAGGGATGGCCTTTAACAGGCCTAGAATTACCTGGTTGGGCCAGCCGGACCCGATTAACTTTTCTGATCCCATCTCTAGGCCACATTAGTGCTTGTTTGGGTTTACTTTAAAAAAAAGCTTTTATTTAGTTGGGCAAAAGGACTTTTAAAAAAAAATGATTTCCAGAGTAAGTTAAAAGCGGAAGTATTTTTATATGTATGAAATTGTTTGGATGTGCATTTTTAAAAGTAGTTTTTCAATGGTAAATTATTAAAATGACATTCATTGAATTATTATAATATCTCAACTATTATGCATTCAAAACATACTAATCGCTATTGATAATGATAATAACAACAATACTAATGATGATGATGATGATAATAATAATAATAATAATAATAATAATAATAATAATAATAATAATAATAATAATAATAATAATAATAATAATATCACAACATGAAAAAAAAAAGATCTCTAATATTTTCAACATTACCACAACTATAATAACAATGTTGTCATGACTATTACAAGAACATTTAACAATAACAACATTAAGGTTTTGCAACATCATAACAAACATAGCAGCAACTAACAACACAAACAAAAAATTACAACCTACACAAAAGATGGGGACAAATAAGTTTTTAACATCACAACAACCATAACAATAATTTATAAATACTATAAAATTAGCTCATATATTGATTGGAGAATTGATCTCGAGTATTGTTCCTAATTATGATCATTTGTTGAGTGTCTTCATTAGTTGGTTGTTGTCATGCAAGTGAACTTCACTATCATCCTCAAAGCCACATTCTCCTTCTTGAATTTGGTTGATGGCTTCAAGGCTCTCAAGGTCATCGAACTCATTACTATCCATTTTTCGAATATAATTATGGAGAGCAAAACATGACTATATAATTTGGAATTGTACTTTTGGCATATACTTTGTCATATTTTGTAGGATCCTCCATCTTGATTTACAAACCCCAAATATTTTTTCTATAAAATTCCTCAAACTCCAGTGATGATAGTTAAATATTTCATTAGAAGATCTAAAGACATGAGACATCCTAAATTGTGGAATGTGATATCTTGCACTCTTGTATGAACCCAAGAAACCTTTCATCGTAGGATTTCCCTACAAAAGTATAATGCATGAAGAAATAAAAATAAAATATTGATACTAAAATTAATTTCAAGTAACATCTAAACCGAAAGGTTGAGAAAACTTCAAAGATGAATTTCTTAAAGCCTCCATTAATATACATGTGTGATAAGAGCCTAAATGTATGTATTTATACTATTGTTTTGTATATGTTTGCATGCTATTTGGGATAAATCGATTCCCGTTTTCGCCTAAATTGGTTATATTCTTGTTACAGGCTGCAAAGAAGCTAAGGTGAGCTCGAGAACACAATTGGAGTGAAATCAGCACCAAAAATCATGTTTTTGGAGCAAGAACACTATAACGGTACTGTAGCAAAAAAGCTGGGTCTTACATGAGCAAAGCTATGAACTACGCGGGCTACTGCACGCCCACGTAACCCACTAAAGAATTCAAGGCAAGTTACTGTAGACGGATTAATGCAGCAGTGTACTGTAGCACGACTCGATTTTTGGTGAACGACAAGGGCAGTGAACTGTGCGAGCTATTGTGCGCCCGCACGACTTGGGATAGAATGCTTTTAAATGGAGTTAGGGCATCAAAGAGAGGGTCTTTTGGCCACCATTTCTCCACCATCATTCTCTAAGGCTTCAAGGGGTTGGAGAGGAAGATCTAAGGCGCAAATCCAAGGGAAGAAGAGAAGTGCTATCAAGGAGAATATCAAGGAGCTTGCCGGCGTGGATTCGACAAGCTCTCATCACCATCTTCTAGTCAACATTTCAAGAGGGTTTTTTTTTGGTTTTGTTTATGCTTCATGTGTATCTTGAGATCTCTCTTTTATTTCATGTTGAACTAGACTCCCAAGGTCACTGGGCATCCGGTGAACCTTGGGATGAATTTGCTTGTATGGATGTTGTGATTTACATTTATGGTATTTGGCTTTGTTTGTGGTTTAAGCTTGGTGAACTGTGATGTGTTGATTTGCATGAAAACTCTGTATTTCGACTGTTAGGTTGTACTTGGTGCGTGACCATCGCCTTTGTACTAAAAACACCTAGCTTAATAGGGATTCATGTATGAACACGCCGTGACCATTGGGTGCTTCATACCCCTCCAACCACTAGGACTGGACCTAGGTTGAGTATCGGCCCTAGTTAGAGATTTCCTATGTGCATTGCAATCGTAGAAGGATTTGGCCGGAAGAGATTCTGAGCCAATAATAGGGGTTATCGCCTTGACCATCTGGGTAATCTATTATCAGACATCTCTAGGCCCAAACTACCATTGCCTGTGTAATTCCAACATCCGTCTAGCTTTAGTAGTCCCGAGGGGATCCTTGCCCAGGCCTCGCACTTTCATTGTTATTTGCTTCTTTAATCTGTTCATGTGGTGTGCCTTAGTCCAACTTGTCCATAGTTACCTCTCTTTGTAGTTTTTCCTATTTTGCTTTAAACCTATATTTGTTAGACTAGACAGTGCCGTCTAGGGGGAAGTAATAGCAGCTCTTGGGACCCCAAGGAATACGACCCCCTCGTGCTTGCGCGAGGGGTATTACTTGATGACCCGTGTGCTTGTGGACACTCATCAATGTGTCATGTGCCAATCCCTCCCAACCAATAAGCGCAAATGTGAAACACATATTGAAGTCACATGCAGCTAGAATATTTGTCGATGTGTACCCTTTCCTATTTATAAATGGAACTTGTTTATTAGCTGGGACAAAAATAGTCACATGTGTTCCATCTATTGCTCTAATGCAATCTTTGAAAGAAAGCCAATATTGGACATCACCCTGGATGTAATCTTTCACATTGCTAAAATTCCTATCTACCTGCCTGATAATATCATTTCCAAGTTTGTGGACAACTTTTAGCATTCGATGAAACTGTCTATGCACTATCTCTCCAGAATGTTAAAATCTCTCTTCTACATTCCTATAAGTAGCTTCTTGTCTAAGTACATATAGGAACATTATCACTGATTCCTCTAAAGTGACATTTATCATGTGTTATAAACCTTATTTTTCAGTAAGTTCAACCACCAATCTTTTAAATATAGATTTTTCATTCAGACATGCTCAAATAAATGAGTTTCTGATCCGTTCATTATTTCAATAACCCACCTATGACCAGTTAATGAAGATGCCCTCTTCTCTCCCTTCAACATTGACTTCATATATTGGTATTGTGCAGATGCCGCACATGAATGCATCCTTCTAATGTACTCATCCACACACACACACACACACGCGCGTGCGTATATATATATATATATATATCCAAATTGCTAGCTTTGTCTAAATCAGACATTGTTTCTTTTGAATCTTTATCAGAATCGGAGAACTCCATTCTAGATTTACAGCCTACATAAACCATAACAAATGTTTAATGCAATGTTCAGTACAAAAAAAAAAAAAGTAACACATAAACCAAATAAATATTTAACACATAAGTTCAACACATAAATTTAATACAAATGCATACTAAAAGTTCAACATGTAAAAAGTTTAATACATAAAGCAAATTATTCAACACATAAGGCATACCAAAAGTTTAATACAATATTCTACACATTAGTTCAACATATAAAAAGGTTCCACACAATATTGAACACGTAAACTCAACAGATTAATAAAAGACATAACAAACCAAGTTGATGTCATAAACAAAAACATAATAAAGAAATCCAAACATTCCCAAGATAAATGAAATGAGCATCCACCGAAGTCATAGTCAGGTGAGGTCGTCCAAGCTAAAAGTGTTACACCAACTGGTAGCGAGTGAAGGATCCTTTTCCACTAGTGCCACAAAAGCCTCCCTATGATATTTTCTTGAAAACAACCTCACCATGAGAAAGTAATGTGGACTTCCTCATTCAATCTCTGGTACTGTGTCCAATAAATCTACACATTTTGTTATATTGCAACAATCATTGTTCTCAACACTTAAATTACTTTTATGATACATATTATCCATCAAAGAGATTAGTCGGTCAAATGGCTTCTGTAATTTCTCATTTGCATTTTTTCCTTTCCCTACGTGATGCTTTTTTGTCTCTTTTTATCTTGTGTTGTACTTGTTTCTTACCTTGTAACATCATTATATTGTTGACGATTGTTACCATCATCATCAAAGTTATCTACCTCTATGTCTAATTCATTCATCTGAGCATAAGCATTTTGGCTAGAAACTTCAGTCTCAATTGATGGGTCAACGTATGGTACCAATGCCATATAGCATGTCACCACTACATCTTTGAAGGATATCTCCATCATGTCCAAGAACTTTTGACCTTCATTTCTCCATTTCAAATATTCTGGGTTTTCTTGTTTCAATTAAATTAATAAAAAGAAGACAATGTGTTATTATTTTTTCAAAATAAATATTACAAAATAAATAAATGAATTCATTATTATGTAGAAAGTTTGTAGGCTTACTTGTCCTTTTCTTTCCCACAAATAATCACTTGTTAAAACTGTCCTCTTGATAGGGTCCCAATCAAGTCCAGTCTGGTGCTCCATGAACTTTGCCCATATAGCAAACTCTTTCTTCCATGAGTCCCATTTGTTTTTTAGTTACTTGTAGTTGTAACTCACCCTTGCTCTCACAACAAACTTTGGCACGACATTTTTCCAACCTTCTTTTGTAAAGTGCATGTGCGGTCAATTACCAATCTTGACCTCCTTGACACATATTTTTAAAAGTAATTCAGTATTTGTGTCATCCCATCTAGCTTTTGGAGTATTTTCACTTGCAACCACATTCACATCACCCACATTTGATCTTTGCACAACTCTTTTGGGTGGTAGTTTTGAAGCCATGATAAAAAAATATATATGATCTTGAGCCCTTAATAAAAAAAAGAACATAGCGAAATCAACCTCTAAAGTAAATAAAAAAAAATGTACAAAATAGTCTCTACTAGGGGGAAAAAATACTAACCCTAAATGGTTGAGAAAGATGGTTATTTTTTTCTAACATGTTGTTTGGCATCAATTGATAATGGTATGTGCCACCTCAAAAGAAGGGCCAATTCTTGTCCAAAAAAAAAAAAAAAAAAAACTGCTATGATCAGTAATACTACTTCTTGCAAAAGCTATCTAATTATTAACATCAATATTAATATTGGTTTAAGTAATAGTAAATTTGGTCACATTTATGAATTATAAGTATGAAGAGTCTAACATGATGCACAAAAGATCTTCAACATGTATTAATTATAGAATCCTTATATATTTTTCAAGCTATAAGCATTAGAATTGTTTATGTTCAGCATAAATGGTTTATCATTCCAAAGATAATGTATTTATTATACTAATGATCATTTGTAGATGTTATACATACATTTGATTTTGCGGACACATGCAATAAACTATTTTTGTAGGGTTTATGTTTCAACTTAATTTTTTTACTCTAATCTCTTGTGAAACAAATAACAATGATGGTAAAAAAATATTTTTCTAAAAAAATTAGTTGACTTTGATAAAAAAAATATTCAAGCGAATATTAATGTTTTATTGGGGAATAAATACAAGAAACTTTTATGGTTAGGTATAATGCAAACATGTAATTAACAAATGTGATTAATTATATAATTGTATATGTGAAAATTTTACTTGCAGAAATTCAAAACAAGAACAAGTGTTCCACAGTCATGAATCTCAAGATTAAATATCTGATTATACTATCAACACAACAGAATCAGATACACAATTTAAACAAAATTAAAGTACTTGATAATAGAGAATAATATGGCGGAACAACCTGTTCATAAAATTAGAAAATACTGTTGAGAGCATTTCATTAGTCAACAAGTAGGAAATAAAGAAAATGTAAGATTGAAAACAAAATCAATGGAAATAGAGAGCAATTTGAAGAAAAAAAATTCTCAAGATATAGACCAAAGTGATCTCTCATTATACCAAATAGAATTAGCACTATATAAGATTGAAGTAATCAATAGAAACACCAAGCAATTTGAGAAAATGTCAAGATATAGCTATTTCTCACCAAAGTGAGCAATTGTTATACCAAACTGAATTGGAAGATTTCATCACTAATATCATTTCATCATGATCGGACGTTTAGGCATAAGCAAATTTTTTTTTTAAATTGGAAGATTTCATCATGATTGGATGCTTAGGCATGTTTAATAAAGTCACTGACAAGCTTAGGCATAACATACAAAAATATAGCCTCTTTTACAAAAGCACAAAATCCAACAATGGTAGTAAATCAAAACCAACAGTAACAAAAATCACAGAACAACAACAAAACTCACCTAAATCTGAAATGGTGGAGTGCTTCATGTCACGAAGGTCGAAGATACAGACGGAGCCACCTCTCTGTCCTTCTCTTTTCTTTCTTCCTTTCTCTAACTTTCCTCTGTCTAGATGAAAGAGGTGGAGGTAAGAGGCATGACAAGAACTTGGAGAAATCTGTTAGGGCTGGAGGGCATTCATTTCTTTATTTGTTGAGGGTAATTTGGTAATTCAATAACACCCAAAATTGCTTTTCAGAAGTGCTTTTTAGAAGGATCAATTTACATGCTTCTGGAAAAAAAAACAGAATTTGGGTTTTTTATTAGCTTCTGTTTTTACAGAAAAGCTAATGTAAACATGTTTTTCTGCACCCAGAAGTGCTTAACTAATAAAAAACAAGGTAGTCAAATTGAGATTTGAATCGTGAATCAAAATTCTAAATTTGTGAATTGAGAATCGTGAATCGAATCGAATGATAAGATTCAGTTCAACATTTCAAAATCACACACACACACACACACACACACATATAACATGATTATATAAAAAAAAATAATAAAAACAATAAATTCTAGGTCATGCATTAAACATAAAATATTTTGGAAGACATTTACTTAGTTTGAGATCCTGTTTTAAGCTTGGAAGACATTTTCAAGTATTAAGCAAACCTATATTTATTTAAAAAAACATTAGTTATTTAAAATAAGTTTAGATTTTAAAATTAATAAAATAATAAGAAAGATTTCTTTCCTTAACAAGATTTTTAAGATAACAAATTAATTTTATATTAAAATTTTAAAAGAAAGCATTATCTTTTAATTAATATTTGAATTTGTTTTTCAATAACAAATTTAATATTAATTAAATAAGGGCTGATTTGTCTTTTTTTTTTTTTATTGAAAACTTGTATTAACTAGGAATCGTTGATCTTCACGATTTATTTGATTCAGGACCGATTCAAACGATTCATTAGCGATTCTAGATCAATTTCAATTCTTTTATAAGATTCAAACGGTTATAGATGAAAAATGATATGAATCATACGATTCGTATCACGAATCTTACGATTCTAACTACACTATAAAAAAGTGCTTCTGGGATTCCCATAAGCCAATCCAAACAAGCCCTTCCCATAGCTATATAATAAGATGTAGTATTAATATTAATGAATAAGAAATTAATATATGATAATAATAATAGAAAGGTTATATGAGGGTTAAGACTTACATAAAGCCTAAAACCAGTTAGCAAACTCATTCTTCAATTGTTCATCAACTTGTGCATCAGTTATATTTGGTGGATTTTCCATCAACTCTTCCACAAATATCCTTTAAAAGTGAAAATACTTTGGTTAAATAAAGACAAGACATGAGACTAAAAGGCTTACATTTTTATTACACTGAAGTGGGGAAGCCTACTTGATATAGTGTTGAACCTCATCACAGTTTAGTAAGACGTCAGTTTGAGCTTGATGGTACTTTTTATCAGTTAAATATCTTGATTTTGCTTGGCTGTATGGTTGACTAAGAAAGCTGAATATTGAAGAAAGACGTTCACATATTTCCACCTCTATTCCATCATCATTATGAGGCACTTTTCTTAACTTTGGGTGCACATGAGTCTCTAAGTAATGTGAACAAAAAATTGAAGCTTCTTTAACTATGTAGGCATTACAAATTGAATCTTCAACCTTGTCTTTGTTAGTTAGCTTCTTTTTTATGTAACACAAGAACCTAAATTATTAAAAAGTATAGTCAGATCAAAATGAAAAAGGGACAATATGAAACAACATATAGGCCGAATTCACATTAAAGTTTACCTCTCAAATGGATACATCTAACAGTATTGAACTAGCCCTGCTATCCCTGCTTCATATACTAAGTGAATAGGAAGATGTTCCATTGAGTCAAAGAAATCAAGATGGAATATACACTCCAGCTTGCAAAATATTACAGGATTTTCTTTGATGAGCCTATTCATATTTTTTACTCTAATCACAGAACAAGTAAGGTCTCTAAAAAATAAGCTTAGCTCTGTCAAAACTTTCCACACTGACAATGGTAATAATTTACAAAAGGCTATTGGCATTAACCTTTGCATGAATACATGCCAATCATGGCTCTTCATTCCATAAAGCTTATACTTGCACATGTCCATACACGTTGCCATATTTGAGACTTATCCATTTGGAAATAGAAGTTTACTCAATCATTGATAAACAACTTTTTTTCTTCATTACTTAAGCTATAATAAGCTTTAGGATATTCTTGGTTACTTTATTTTCTCCAATTTATTATTTTTGGTTTTTCCTTCTACATCCATCACAATATCAAACACATTTTCAAAAATAGGTTTCTCAATATGCATGATATTGAGATTGTGATAAATGATATTAGTACACTAATAAGGCAAATCCCAAAAATATGCTAAACTTGTGCCATCCACATGACTTACAAATGGGAGCATTCCATTGATCAACACTAGTTATGTTATTTTTTTTTTTTGTTTTGTTAATTTTAAGTCTTAAATTTGTTTCAAAATTTGTTTTAAGGCCAAAATAGGTCCATGTGGTGACCCTTCAATCTTGTTCTTTATGAAATCATTTTTGTTTCTTCTAAAAGGATGATGTGTAGGTAGAAATTGCTGATAACAATCAAACCATAAAACTTTATCACCATTCACAAGACTAAAAGCCTTAGATTTGTTCATACAATATAGACAAGCTTTTTTTGCCTGCTATATTCAATCCGGATAGCATTACATAAGCCGGAAAGTCATTAATGGTCCACATAAGTGTTGCTCTCATCTGAAAATTTTTATTCTTAGACACATCATATGTTTGCACCCCAACATCCGACAGATGATTTAACTCTGCTTTCAATAGTTGCAAGTAAACATCTAACTTTTTCTTTGGGTATATTGGCCCAGGTACAATGATGGTTAAAAAATATAGGGTTTTTGATACACATCCATGGTGGCAAATTCTATGGTATCACAATAATGGACCATAAGAATATTGCTTACCTGATTGCCCAAATGGTTGAAACCCAACAGTACATAATCCAAGTCTTACATTTTGAGCCTTTTGGTGTAAATAGATGATGTGTATGATCAAATGCTTCCATGCTTCAGCTTTAGAATGATGGCATATCAAGCCATCTTTTTTTATCATGTTTTTTGTGTCACCTTATATCCTTAGTTGCTGCCTTTGAAACATACAACCTTTGTAGAGAGGAAAATAATGCATCTTTTGATTTGGTGAATTATCTTTATGATTTCTAATTACTTTCTGTCTACTTTTGTATCAAAGTGGTCGCAAACCTTGAAACTTCTTCTATCACTGTCCCTACCCTAATATAACATGCATCCATTTATGCAATCATAGGATCCAAAAATCATCCTACACAAAAACACTCTGTAAAAAGCAAGTGGTCTTTAACACAAAAGAAAATAATATAATTCTGTGAAACTTGGGGAAAATTTTACCAGCATTCTCCTTGTAAGCAGGATCCTATGCATCTAGTCAGTCCATCATAATAGCTAATCTAATATTTTAAATTAGCAACATTGGTCATGTCTTGGAATGGTAAAATGTTGAGTAGATTCATTCCATTTGTTATAAGTTCATGCTCACCATCTGAGTGATCATACTTCTAAAAGTTCAAAGTCTATCTTAGCTAAAAGAAAAATTGTCTCTATGTCATTGTAATTTTCCAGATGTACTTTGTTTTCATGAAGCAACATGATGGAATATGTTATATAAAAATATGTTTTTACATGGATGAAGATTTATTGGCCACCAATTGAACTATTGCAAATAGAAATGGTGTCAAGAGTAGATTTTAAAAGTTGTGCCTATGCATAAAACTTAATATGGCCTCATTAACAACTGTAGGGAAACATTCAATCGCAACATCCCCAACTATTACCTAGAATTTGGAAACTCCTCTCCACATGAAGGTTTAACTGCTCAAACACCACAGATAACATGATTAAATCCCAAAATATATGTTAACAAATAAATAAAGAGAAAAATAGTTGACCAAACAAAATCAAATTTTATTTTGAATAGGAATGGTAGTGGGGCGGGGCGGGGCGGGGTGGGGAATGGGATCCCCGTCCCCATCCCCGCTCTCCATGTGGCGGGGATTCCCCAGTTTAAAATTCCCCGGGGGGAAAAAATCCCCCCCCCCCCCCCCCCCCCCCCCCCCCCCCCCCCGCGGGAATCCCCACCCCACCCAAAACATTGATCCAAAAATTGTAATTAAAAGCCATCAAAAATTTTCATTTAGGTTATACTTAAACATTAAACTAAAAAAATGCATAGAAGAATTTCTTGTAAATAACTATAATATTTCTAATGCATTTATGTTACATATGCTAGCCTAAAGATGCTATATACAATTGAAAATAAAAAATATAATGTATGATGAAATAAAATAAAAATTCTCAATCAAAGTTTTTTTTACAACATACACATTATATATAAAATAAAAATTCACACAAAATATTTCTCCTAACAAGTCATAATATAATGTATGATGAAACAACAACATTAAGGTACAAATACAAATTAAGTAATACAAATAACATAAAGTTTAAAACCAAATTAAAATTACAAATCCATTAACTAAAATTCATAATGCAAAACTAGCGCAATAATTTCATGCTTCCATCAAATTGTTTCTTCATTCTCCAAATCATTTATATTGAGAATCTGATTCCACTACCACTAGCATCTTGACATGATAACTCCTCCTTCAATAATAAACAAAATTGTAAATAGATAATAAGATTATAAATAATATCAAGCTTAAAGATAAAATTTTATAAAAAAATCATATTTACCTCATCATTCTCATCCTCCTCCTCATCAAATGTAGAACAAATAGCTTGCATTGTTGACCATAAATATGAATCTTCAAAAATAAATAAATACATAAATAAACAAGCAATTTTTTCACAAATTACATCAACTTAATAGAAATAAATTCAAGTAATAATATTAATAATACCTTTCAACCAATCGTCTGTGCACATCAACGCTTCTATTGTGTTTGGGTGAAGTCTACTACGATGTGGATTTATGAATCTCCTAGTCATGCTAAAAGGCGATTCCAAAGCCACGGTAGACACAGGTATTGCCAAAACATCTCTTGCAATTAATTGTAAAGTAGGATACTTCAATGCATTTTTCCACCAACTCAAAATATCAAAATCGGTTTTCATTGGCAATATAGACTCTTCCAAATAATTATCCAACTCTGACTTCACATTCTCCATTTGACACCCACGAGAAGCAACAAACAATTGATAATTATTGATAAATTCCGCATCATCATCATCATCATCGGCAAATAGTTGTGAAGAATTATCCACAAACCCACTAGCTTCATTCAAATTTGCTTTAGAAGAATATTCTCCCACCAAATCATAACAAAGAGTTCGAATTTTTTGAATTTCATCTTTTGCTTTATTCTCACCATATATAATGGGAAAAATACATTTCCAACAACATCAACTTGTATTTGGGGTCCAAAACAATTGCCACACCCATAATACCATGAATTTTGTTCCAATACTTTTCAAATTTTGACTTCATTTTCAATGCCTTTAATTCAATACAGTCAATCCCACAACTAACCTATTTTTCCAAAGCAATGCTTATTTGACAAATCTTAGGAAAATATAGGTTTGTTGTAGGATACTTGGTCCTTGAAAACAACTCGGTCACACTATGAAATATCTTCAATCTTTCACAAATCTCCTTAGCCTTTTCTCATTCTTCATCTGGTGGACAACATGTATAGAGAGATTCTCGTTGTTTCAAGCGTTTGAAAGCATCCTTATAGCCAATGGCAACATTAAGCATCAAAAAAGTTGAATTCCATCTTGTCTTACAATCTAAGACCAATTTTTTTAGTGAAATTCATTTTCAAATGGCGCACAATTTCTTCAAACTTCTCAATTCTTTTGGGTGTAGCAACCCAAAATGCAACACTATCATGAATATTTTCAATTGCATCATTAATCACATCTAATCCATCTTTAACAATCAAATTCAAGATGTGTGCGCAATAACGCATATGCAAGAATTTTCCATCCATCCAAAGATTGGTCCTTGACAATTTATTCACAATCAAGCTCACAAGCAAATCATTTGTAGAACAATTATCCAAAGTCAATGTAGATAACTTGTTATCTAAATTCCAATCCATCAAAAAATTCATAAATACTTCACACAAAACTGAAGAAGTATGTGGACATGGCACATAAATGAACCTATTTATGAAAATCATTTAAAGATAATTAAAGAATGCAATTAACAAATAACATATTATTTGTGAAATTATAAATGACAATGATTATTACCTTATAATTTGGCTTCTCAAAATCCACTCATCGTCTATGTAATGTGCAGTGACAGCCATGAATCCACGCCTTTGATTGGAAGTCCACATATCTGTAGTTATTGCAAATCTACTCCGACTTTGATAAAAAACTTCATTGTTCTTAATTTCTCATGCTAAAAAATCTTCATTATATCACTTCTTAATGCAGTTCTAGAAATGGGCTTGAACAGTGGTTGAACAGAACTTACAAAATCCCGAAATCCAACATGCTCCACCATGTTTAGAGGATACTCATGCATGATGATCATTATAGCCATCTTCTTCCTCGCAAGTTCTTTATCATAAACATAAGTTCCAAGTGACCGCTTGCAGCCAACCTCGACATTAGATTTCAACAATGATTGTCTTATATCTTGTCCTTTCCTTTGTGGGCATATAGCGTAGTGATCATGTAAATGTTTTGTCCCATTTTTTGTGTCTCCTCCAAGTTTTTTCCCATAATAATTGCATATCGCCTTCCACTTGTCATCAATATTTTGTCTTTTGTAGTGATTCCATACTAGTGATTTTAACCCTCGTTTGCCACTCAGAATAAATTCTTCATTTTGGGTTGTTTGGCATGTAGAAGGTATTGATCCAGTTGTAGTCGAATCATTTTCTTCTCTTGGTGTAGATTGTGTAGCACTATGCATTAGTGAGCCATTATTTTGCATAGAATGAGTAGCATTATCGGCCATTTTTTACCAATCAATTCAAATAAATCTTATTTATCATTTAACACTTTAATAGAACTATTATGGGTGCTAGTTTTGGTACTCAGTCAACAATGTTTTTAATGAATGAGAAAAAAATAAAGGAAATCATGATGAAATCATGATGCAGTTGGTTTAGAAGAAGAAGAAGAAGCAAGGGTTTGGTGAAAAAGCTTGCTAATATTGGCATCAAATCATGTTTTTAATGAATGAGAAAAAAAAAGCTTGATAGTCTGAATTCATAATAGCAAAGGCCAATAAAGGCACTGAAATAAATGATAATGATAAAAAGAAAATAAATAAAAGAATGACAACATTCCTGGGTTCAGGCAGCCTATCTTTTTTTACAGTCATAATAATAGACAATAATGGCATCAAATGATAATGATAAAAAGAAAATAAATAAAAAGAAAAGGAATGAATTTCCAGTCATAATAGCCTATCTTTTTTTACAATTATACATCATAACTTACAGCCAGCATCCCTACATGTAGGCATTGTTGTATTGTAAGTTAGTGGCCAATTACACTGGTTTTCCAGCGCCTTTTGTTTTGAGAATATTTTAGTGATGCATGGTTGTTAACATGAGACAAAATGCATGACATTGCTTAGGCTTAGAAGAGAATTCTAATGGCATCCCTGAATATAAAGGTCGATATGCAACAACACATGTTCTAAGCTAGCCTTTAAGCCTTTTCAGTTTTAGAAATCCTCTCTTGAACAAAAAGTATATTTTTATGTTACCTTCTTTGATGTAATTGTCCTCTTATAGGTAGAAAATCAGCCATAAATTGGTCAATCCTCAGTGCCAAATCTATTGGGAAAGTATAGTCCGGTAAGAATGAGCTACAATGAGTATCGGCCACTTCCCAACAATCCTCCAGTCGAGCATCCTGAATAATCACTTCAGAATAATTGGATGGAAACAAATCAACTGCTTGGCTTGCTTCACAGATCCCTACAGAATAAGATCAACTTCTAAGAATAAAACACTGACTTTTCTTGTAAGTTTCTCTAGAAATAAAACACAGGTGAGGAGGATACTAGGATTGGAGAGGTTGGCGGTGATCAATTGCGTTTGGGACGACGACGCTGGGGTTAGGAACGACGGGCCTGCGAACGGCAAGAGGGAGGAAGAGGGAAAGGGAGAAAAAGAAATGGAGGAGATTCAGGAGAAAGAGCAAGGAGAGGAAGTGGCAGCCGCCTGCAGCACTTAGGATTTTTTTTTTAATTTTGATTTTTTAATGAGTTGTTATCATTTAATCTTTTATTAAAAATCTAATATAATTATAATAAATATAAGAAGTTTTCAATTAACACTGTATATTGCATTCATATTATATTTTTTTTTATAATTATAAGAAATAAAATAATATTTTATAGATGAAAATTAAAATATTTTATAATTTTGTTTCGATAAATTGATGTATTATAAATCTATAGTAACAATAATTAAATGTAAATTAATTGAGTAACATGAAGCATTCTTAGGAAAATATTAATTTTATAAATATTCCGTTGCTCATATTTTATAATATTCTCCAGACAAATTTAGCGCGGGTAAATTTTAGCAACTGAATAGCAATGGAACATATTTCGTTACTTATATTCCGTTGCTAGTCAACTTTTTCTGTTGCTAAGTCTTAAAATTCCGCCGGGAAGTTAAAAGAAGAATGTATGAATTCTTGTTCCAGTAGCAATTTTTCCGTTACCTATTGGTGGATTTCTTGTAGTGTCCCAAGGCAAAAAAAGATTTAATTTTTATTTGATTATTAAAGATAAATTTTGCATGGCATGATAAATTTGATATTTTAATAAATATTTAAAGATAAAATTTTGAAATAAAATTAATTATGTTATATGAGGTTGTAATTGTCACCCAAGCATCGGGGTTATTTTAAAGATAAATAATTAGTTTTTATGAATATTAGAAATTTGAAAATTAGAAGTTTGAATTTTAATTTTGTAAATATATTATACAATAATTTTATTAAAATAATTTAAAATTTTATTAAATAAATATGTTTTAATGAAATATATAAATATAAATAGTCAATAAATTGTATGAAATAATTGTGACTTGTGAGTCCCATTTTATAATATAAATATAAATTAATGAGCAAGAGTTTAAATGTTTAATGGTTTGAAAAAATAATATTTATCACTAAATAAATAATATAAAACTTATTAATAACTAAAAAAAATATTATCTTAATAACTAAAAAAATTAATTTTAAATTAATTTTCTATTAAATATGAAAGTCATATTTACTAAAACTTATTAATAACTAAAAAATATTATCAAATAAATATTTATTGATTATATATATAATATTATATTAATGTTGAAATAATTTTTAATAAATACACTTAATATATATATATTATATTTTTTTGTTGGGGAATCCCCGCGGGGCATGAGAAATTCCCGTCCCCGCGGGTGCCCCCCCAATGTTTCAATGAGCATATGCTTGTAGAAGGCTTAAAGTTTTCACCCAGCCTATGTTTCAATGAGCATATGCTTGTTGGAATAGAGGTGAGAATTCCAAGCACACATATGCTTCCAAATAGAAATATTTTGAACTTAAATCCAAAAACAACTACAAATGAGAACATCATAACCTTTAAGTAACTGTTGATAAGTCTAATGTAAACTTTTTGGAAAGGAATTAATTCAAAGGTTTGGTGCAGTTTCTCTACCTACTGTGGCACCTTTGTGTTTGGAGGAGAAACTATGAATTGGACACCATCCACTCTTTGGATTTCCAATTTGACAAGGTCCCTGCTGACACTTGGTGGGTGAAGATGATGTTGGAGGTTCAACTTCGAGTGGCCAGAGCTTCATCGGGATATCTAGATCTTCGATGAGATTGAGAGATGCAAGTGTTGGATGAAGGGAAAACTAGCTACTCCTGGGAGATCGTAGCTGCTAAGAAGAGCATGGTGGAGAAAAATAGTTAGGGATTATAGAAAATAGAATATTGATAATAAGAGCTCAGGTGAATCAAAGGTGGAGATGATATTGGAGAAGAAGATCGAACGGCTAGAAAGTTTGGGGAGAGTGCCTACATAGAAGTTGATATTTATATTAGATTAACAATATTTGTTTATATTAAATTATTTATAAAAATAAGATTAAAAGCCTGTTAGTTAATATTTATAATGATCAATGAGTTTTTTTTTTAATATTATAGGAATTATTATTTAATAATTTGTTAAAATAAAATTTTCTAATATATTTAATATATTCAATTATCTTGGATGAAACCATATAAATTTAGTTTTTATGCTATTTCAATTATACAACTTATATATTTGTTTAACACTATAACAATTGAATCATTTGCAATGAGAAGAAATATTGGCTATAAAATACCGTATAATTTATCAAAAAAATTAAAAAAATACTATTTTTCAATGGTTAAAAGAACAACTTACATAATAAATCAAATATCATCCTATGGCCTCCACCTCAAATATTATTTCATATATTTGTTTATATAGATAAAAATATTCTTAAAGTTTTATGTTAGTAATGGTATGAAGCATTATTATTTTCCAAGATAAATAGAAATGCAAAATATACTTACTAAAAAAAATTACTTTAGGGGCTGTTTGGTTACCTGCAAGTGGGTGTAATGTAATTTAATTTACAGGTAAAATCCCAACATTAGTTGTTTGGTTGACTGTGAAAGCATATATACTGTAATTTGAGTTACATTTTTTTTGGGTGTTTTGCTGCATTTGGACTTACGGCCAACCGCTTTCCACCACCTTCTCCCTCGTCAGTAGCGGTGATCTCGGCACTTTCAACACCAGTTCTCCTTTCTTGAGGTCTCGCACAGTCGCACCGCTGCCAAGCCCCTCCTGTAAGAGAATCAAGAATCAGAGCAAGAGGAAACATATCCAAAAGAATCGGAAACAATAAAAGAATTGCACACCTGCCGGCGTCAGGGAAGGACGCAACGGCGAGGGAATGGCCCAAGCAAGAGGTCGGAGGAGTTGCTGAACTGCTCGAATAGTCAGAGATGTCAACCATCGCCGCCCATCTCAGCAGCCCTTCAAGCTCTGAGCTCTCCTCCGTCACACAGATGCTGACCATCGCCGCCCATCACAGCAACCCTTCAAGCTCTGAGCTCTCCTCCTTCACACACACACACACGGGCACACACACACACAACAACAACAACAACTCTCTCTCTCTCTCTCTCTCTCCCTAAATTCCAGGGTTTTGGATCAATAATCAGAAATGGGACCAAAATGGAAAAAATAACTTAATATTTTCATAAAAATGCGTTTTTATTAAAATTAAAAACGAAATTATGCAAAAAAATTATTTTTATCCTATTTTCACTAGAGAGTCCATTTGAGAGATGAGTGTAGAGTTTAATTTTTGTAATATTACGATATATATAATATTAAAATAATAAAAATTTTATTAAATAAATAAAACATATTTTAAATGAAATATTAAATAAAATTATAATTTTTTTTGAAAATAGGGTAATTAAAATAATAAAAATTTTATTAAATAAATAAAACATATTTTAAATGAAATATTAAATAAAATTATAATTTTTTTTAAAAATAGGGTAATCTCACTACTTACTTTACATGGTGATTCTAACCCATAATTTACATCAAACCAAACACTTGAAAAAAAAATGCAGCATTTTCATTTACAGGCAACCAAACAACCATGTTGTAAGTGAAAATACAGTATTTTTAATTACATGGAATTTGACTTACGCTGTAATTTAAAATACGGGTAACCAAACAGCCCCTTAATCGACTAAGCAATGAGTAGGCTTTAATGGCCTATGAACATAGAGGAACATCTCCTTGTTGACTTCAAAATAATGCAAATTTTGAGCAAGGACATGGCTACGTCAGTGCCGATTTAGTTACTGGTTTTCCCAAATCCATGTTCTTCAGTCAGACCATATTGATCTGAAGACTGGCCTTGAGTTAACAAGGCTACAAGAAAAAATGGCATTGTTTCATAGAAATGGCTCGAGTTATTTTTTAGTTAAATGCTAATTAAAAAAAGGTGCATTTTTTATTTTTTATTTTCTTTTCATGCAATTTTTTTTTTACCAAAATCAAATTAGAAAATTATATATATGTTGTAGCAAAGTTCATACAATCAATAAGATTTTTTTTAGACTCAATAACAAATCCAAAAAAAATCAATTAAATCCTCTTGTAAAAAAAATCAAATTAATTCACATTTACCTAGGGATTAACTATAGACTAAACAGGTTGCTATTGGTCCCTAGCTATTCCTTGGGTAATGTTTAATTTCAACAATTTTACCTACAAAAGCTAATCTCTTGCTAAATAAAAATCCTAAGAAATAAATATACCTAGTCATTTGCTATGCAAAAATTATAACTACTGCTCTACCTAAGTTCATCCCATTCAATTTTGAATTTTAGATTAAAAAAATATTATGAAAATAGTTGAAGGTAGCAAAATAATAATAATAATAACAAAACTCCAACCAAAATATTGTGCAAATCTATGTGTAGGGGATTTCTTTTTGCATTTTTTGTTCTTTTGTTTGTGCTAATATTATTTGAGACATAATTGTGTTTGTTAGTTTAATATTATCTTTCACTTTGTCTATCTTTAACTCACATTTTGGTCATTGACGTTTTTATATATAGATAGCCGATAATTTGTTTTTGTTGGATTAAGTTTTGTTGGATAATGTTTTCGTGAAATTGTGATGATTGTACCATTTAATGCTAGCTCAAGTTATTATTACTGCAATTGGTTGGTATGCGAGATGTAAGAACAAACTTAGACATGTTAGAGGTCAAATCACATGTGAAATATGACTTGAAGGAGACCAAGAAAGAGAGGAACTAATGACACATTTGTTTTCAAGTGATCCATGCCAGACTTTGAAAAGAATGAATTCTATAGTGTTTCTAGGATTATGTGATATATTAGTTAAAAAGGGTGGTCTTTGACGAAATTTACAAGTATTTGTCGAGGAATAAGTTACAAAAACACCTTACTTATTAGGTCATAATGTCTCTGTGAGTGATCTTTCTTTTTCCGCTATTCTTGTTAGATAATTTTCCTTTTTTCACAATGCTTTGAAAGCTATAGTAGAGTTGGAAGACAAATTTCTAACATAACTTGATGGTTCATGACAGGGGCCCGAAAGTGCACGGGTTGTCGAAGTAATAAAATACCCTGGTGAGTGGGTAGTCGTATCTACAGAGAATAAGGATTTGAGATATAAGTATTCACTATTTAGCTAATGCGATGTGCGAAAGGAAATCAATGAGTGAGTGCGAGAATAATTGATAAAAGCAAGAATTAAAAGAGAAGTGTGGAAGATGAGAGAGTGCAAGTAAGAGTAGAAGAGTAGGACAAGCAATGAGAGAAGATGGGTATTTCGGACAAGCTACCCCTAGGACTTATGCTTCTAGTGCAAGACAATGCTATTATACCTTCCTATTGATGTTAATTGAGTCGAGGAGATCCTTAAACACACTGTCCCAAATCTAAGGTCAACCGCGACTAATCCCAACACTATGCCCCGACATTAGGTTTCACTACGACCCTTGACTCTCGTTGACCTACCAACTAAGCCCTAAGGGAGTTCGTCTTCCTAAGCCTCACACTATGTGGAATTGCTTTAGCTTCTAGGGATTCCTAGTGATAAACCTGGTTCCTATATGTAGTTCAAACCCTTTGGTCCAGGTGAAAGAACCATAGTCTAGATTAATCCCCAATACTAAGATTCACTACAACCCTTCACTCTGTTGCTCGCGCAACTAAGCTCTAGGGAAGTTTATTTCCTAGCACTTCACTCTATCTTGACCGCTAATGAATCATGGAACACGAAGGTAGGGAAAATCACATCGGAAGGGAAAGGGGACGTTCTGCTACCTCACGACTCACCCTCTCAACCCTCTTCAATCCTAAGTAGTGTAACCCTATAGGAGTTGTCACACCTCCAAAGGATTACCTAAATTGTTCTCAACCCTAGTGTCATGGCTAAGGGAAAACAATAACAAAATAAATCAAGATTGAAACTCACTTTTATTCATCAATAATGGAAAAACATAATAACAATGTCAAAGAAACATAATAGTCCTAGGGTTTACAAATCCGAATACCCACGAGGGGTTTAGCTCCTCATGGAGCTACACAAATCCATCAAAGTAATAATAAGAACACAAATTGAATGCATAGATGAAAACCTCCTTGTGTGCGATGTGGCCGTGGTCTTGTGCAGCCGTCGGACGTTGATGTCGACGCCGATGACGAGCTTCAAACCTCCACGAAATCCTCTCCAAACCCTCGCCGTTCCTGTCCAGAAGTTAGGGCAAAGAAGAGCCAAACAAATTTCCAAAATAGTCTTCAAAATGGGCTTTTATAATGTTGAGTCGTGGCTGAAATTTGAACTTATAGGGATTTCACACGGCCGTGTGGAATTTCCACACGCCCGTGTGAACTTTCTGGTTTTCTGAATTTCGGCTGAAAATGAACAGTAGCCTTGCTACAGTGTTTTGCTATAGTACTTGCTGCAGTGCTGCTACAGTACTCACCCGAAACGCTCCCGAATTCATCGTTCTTCATCGAGGCCATTGAATTGGGCACACAATCAACGGTAGATCGTGCCGATTGCTTCAAATCTCCTAATTTGGTGAAGTTCTCCTTGTTAGTACGAGCTAGACTTATTGTGAATGTGACTGCCTTTGTGCCCCTCCAAAGGAGGTTGGCACACACTCACAAGTCTATACTCATGTCGTACTCCTTGCTTAGTCCGAGAGTCTTCCCAACAATGGCGAACACGATCTAACTTCGTTCCTTTCCTTCACTTTATCTTCACAACCTTACAATGCACAAAAGTAAACAAATGCACATTTTTTAGTGATAAAATCTGATTAAATTAATGCTCATTGCAAGATAATAACGCTTCGCATTACTATAACACGAGCACTTATCAGTTCACAAATTCCTTCTGAAATATTCCATAGTAATAGATTCTATTAAGACTTCAAGGTAATTAAATGTTTATTGAATTACACTTTTACTACAAATGTGTGTATGTGAAGAATGATATATAAAATTTAATGTTAAGACTATGTTGGCATTATTGATAGAACATATATTTGTGTGAAAGTTTCTAGTGCAAAAGCCCCTATGTATTGTGCGAAGAAGGAATATCAAACACAAAATGCATTAGCTACATGCTCATTTAACATAAAACTCAAATATAGGTTACTTGCATGGGAAGTTACAAAGTCGGACTCAAGAATTATGAAAAATGAATGCACTAGAGTTTGTCCTCTCAAAATTCTAGAAGATACTTATAAACATGATATAATATTATATGCCAAAGACCACACACACACACACACACACACACACACAACATAATAACAAATTTCAATTTATCTTTAGGAAAATAATATCTTGTTGATGTTAGATTCAGGTTGAGAAATGGACTTATTGCACCTTATAGAGGGAGCAATACCACTAAAGGAGTAATTAAGACATCCACCATGAAATGTATGTGAATTATGTAATCTTTGATATGCATCTTTATGCAATGGTATTGAAAAAACATTTGGTGTTCTTGATAAGCTTTTCCTTATATTAGGGAGCTCAATGGAGTAGCACTATAGTTCGAAAATATAGAATGAAATAATTTTTGCATGTTGTATTTTGCATCATTATTTAATGGGTGTAGATCGTGATGATACAATACTTACACAAGTTGATAACATACTTGAGGATGAAGCACAATAGGAATATCATGCTAGTGTGAAAAATAATACAAAAATCATTCAAGGGGAGATTGTTTAGAATATCATAGTAGCTGAAATGTTGATTAATTATATTGAGTGGGGCTTGAATGGTTAGAGCGGTTAATTGTGTGCCATATTGTATGTTTTTTTTATATATATAATCAAATGGATTCTCTTGTTGCTTATTTTCTTTTTCTAATTAAACACTTGAAAGTACTTGATTGCTTAAACATGTTAAATGTGTGTTTAGTTAATACTTGATCGCAGTTTATTCTTCACTTTCCTTTTATTCATAGTATAAATAAATAAATAAATAATATATATATATATATATATATATATATATATATAATGCCATTGCTAATTTTGTTTTGTTGTTGGTGTAGTTTAAAATATACCAAAGAGAAAAGTAAGTTCAAATGCTCATTATAGAAATGTCATGTGTATATGGACCTTTAGTATAGATAATGCTTTAATTGATGCATACTTGCATCGACAAGGGGAGTAGAGTTGGGGAACTTTTACGACATATGCATTAGAAAATATAGTGAATGATATGAAGGGAAATTTTCAAAATTAGCCAATAGACAAGAAAAAAGTTCAAAACATCATGACAAATAAAAAAAGAGCATTTCTCCAATATGTGATAGTTTCAAAAAATGGAATAAGTGGATTTGCTTAGAATTGAATCACAAAAATGTGGAATGTTGAACCTGAGATGTGACAGAACCTAATTAATGTTTTTTTTTGTTAATAGTAGTACAATATAATGCACATATTAGTAAAGTCATGTTCTTAACATATTTTCATATCTAGGTCAAGCTGGAAGCTGCTGAATGGATGTACAAAAATGTTGGAAAATCGTGAAATACACATTGAGGCCCTTTTTTAGCGAATACAATTGATGATGTTGATTTGATGGTTTTCCAACTGTGGTAAACTTAGAAAATTTGGATGAGAATGAAATATAGATATACATGATAATGAGATTAAAGATGAGGCATCACCAATAGCTGTAAGTCAGCAGTCACGATTTAAAGCTCTAAGTTCATCTAAGTCCAAGTAGATTAAAAGATCTGATAGTCGTGATGATATTAACAACTTATCTATTGCAGTTAAGGTGGTAACTAATGCTATCATTAATCAATCAACAAAAGCAATGATTTAAGCATCCAACACCTATGATAAATAATACCACATATACTTTGAATAAATGTGTTATGAACTTAGATCTAATGAAGATTGTGATGTATGTGCTATACTTATAGATTTCGAAATCTCACAACTTCTTTTGATCAAAACCTGTATGTTCTTTATTAAGGACCCTAAGATGTTGGAAGGTTTGATTTGATGTCTAAATGAACCTTGTAAGTCTTTGTTGTTAGATTTGAAAGGTTGTTATCATGAACCATGCAATTAAAGTGAAATGTTAGCATTCTCTTTCTAGCCAACCTTGAATTATTTGTGGTATATTTATATAAGACATATTTATGAATTCAATGTGCCATTTTTGTAGGTTTTTCAGTAGGAATTGATGGGTTTGTTTTGCACAAAAGAGATTCATCAGCTAATGCAATGTATTTTAGCTATTTTGATGAAACATTAATTGTTATTGGTTTATATTATTGATGAAGCAATGTAAATTGTAGCTCATTCAAGAAAAAGTTAATATTTTTAGAGGACTTTTTATGTCTCTCATCTGACTTGATGTTGGAATAGAGTGCATCTCAGTATGATACATTCGTGTTGGTAAAATTATCCATGCCTATCCTTTTCTTTTTCTCCAAGCAAAAAAAAATAAAAAAAAAGGGATTTAAAAAAGGTGTCAGACAAATAACTAAGTAAATAATAAAAATAAAAATTAATAAAAGAGAGAAATTTTGCCCCATTTGGTGAGCCTGAGAACTTGGTCGACCTTTTTGTCATTGTAACAACCAAATTTGCTCGATACCATTTGGTGAGTTGCTGTGGGATTTTGATATTGGCTTAATTAATTTGATAAGAACCAAGTGAGAATTGCTTCAAGGGTGGTGAACATAATAGAGGGAAAAAGCCAAATTCATTGAGTAAAACTAGTGTGAAATTGAGAGAATCAATTTTTGAGTGAAAACAAGTGAAGGAGTGTGGTGACATTTTTCTTTTACAAACTATTTTAACTTGTAGGAAAAAGAATAAAAAAAGGAAAATAAAGAAAATAAAAAAAGAGAAAAAAGGAAATAAAGAGAAAAAAAGGAGAAAAGAAAGGAAAAAAAAAAATCAAATAACAGAGAAGATGGTGTTGTTCAAGGAGTGGGTGAACCTAGATTGTTCGTGAAGGCTATATATGGTGGGAGAAATGAGGTGTATGATGCGGGGAGAATTAGAGCAGATTCATGAGAAGTTAGACTAGTTGGAGAATGCACATGTGGAGTAACCCCCAACACATTCCACAAGCACTTCAGATTTGGAGAGTACATCCTAGAGATGCTTAGGAAGAAAATGGAGAAGATCCATATGACGGAAATGATGATGAGGATGACCATGGTTTAGTAGTGAGTTATAGGAGACATGGTGGATGAGAGGATGATAGAAGACGAGGTAGAAGGTTTAGAGATGATCAAAATCAGAACGATAGCTATACAAGAAAAACATGCTTTTGTGGCGGCTTAAAATGGCGTCACAAAACTAGTTTTTTAAGACCATAAAAAATCCTTGTTGCAAAACAATACTCTTTTTTCAACCAACTCAAATATACGTCACAACAACTATAAGCTTTTGTAACCAACACATACACCAATTGCAAAAACCATCACTATTTGCAACTAGGACAAATATCTGCACAAAAAATATAAGCTTTTGTGATCAACACATATACCTGTTGCTAAAACTATTAACGTCGCAAAAACAATAACTATTTACGACCAACACAAATACTCGTTGCAAACACTATGAACTTTTGTGACCAACATATAATTTTACAGCAAAAATTGGGTGTTTGCTACCAAAACATTTGGCGACGTAAAAACTATGAGCTTGTGTAAAAAATTATGAGTTTTCACAATCAAATTTCATTTTGTTGCAAATACTTCTTGCTTAAAAATCTACTTCCAAAGTCTTTTGAAATATAAATTAACTAGTTTTTGAGTAATTTCTTTTTTCCTTAGTGACATATAAGTGAGAAATGATTTGATTTCGATTGATAAATATTATCAATAATAATCATTAATAAATATTGAGAATTGAATTTTATTTTTATAATTTCATTATGCTAGTAAACATTATATTTAAAAAAAAATTCATGTTTTAAAGATAAATCTCCAATTAGATATTTACTAATAATGGGAATAGTTACTTAATGGATTAGTTTAATTTAATTTATAATTAATGGTGAAATTAAAAATCCAAGATAAACTAAACAGTTGACATGTAATTAATGGTCTTCTTTGTGATTGTTTTCGGGAGGAATTTGTCTAATCCGGGACCAAAGGTGAAAGAAGATGATTTCTAGGTTTTTTTTTTTTTTGAAATGGTTTTTATGGTTATTTTTGGAGCTTTGAAAGGTTTGGTTTGTTAATTAGGGTATTGGTGTCTTAGTTTGAGAACCCTAAATCTGGGGCTTTTGAAGGGCTAATTTGAAATTTAGCTGTTGCCCACATCTAGTAACAAGTAGTAATATTTATCAATATCATATTTATTTAGACTTTTCTTATCATGTTTTATTAGATTAGCCAGATATATTTATAAAGTAATGGAAAACAGTAATTTTGTAATTAACTCCAAAAGCTAAGGCATTATATATCGATATTTTAAGCACTTCTTTATATTGACTTCACACACTTCTTTATTAAAAACAATTCTTAAAAAAATAACAATTATCTGAGTCAAATTTCTAAATCCAGTTAAAACAACACAAAATCAAACAAATCTCTTAATGTAAACCATGCATTTGTAGCTGCATATTAAAAAAAAAAGTTGCATCTTAGTAATTATTACATTGATATCCCATCCCAATATCTATGAAAATTATTAAAACTACATCAATGAAAATTATTACATTGATATCTCATTTTTTTCTAAGGAAAAAAATGATGGCACTTATGATGGGATATCACAACCACCCAGTGGCCTTGAGATAAGTCAAAGTTCCAATCTTCAGACAATCTCTACCATTGTTCACAGTGGAACGTTACCTTAACCTCATCTCCATCTCCATAACTTCATCTCCTTCTAAGAGCCTCCTCTAAATCTCTTTCTTTGTGCTGTGTTTGAAGAGCCTTATCCCTAATTACCACCACCACCACCACCGCTACCCTTACCCTCATCCCATCTTGCTATCTCTTCCTCATCTTTTGTGAGGCCTATAATAATCTCGAAGAGAAATCTATGATTTCGAGGACCATTTGCCGTGGTTCTTCACCTTCTTTTCTTCATGGGTAAGCTTCAATTCTCTTGTGATTCATCATCTTTCTTTTTATTATTTCAAGTTGTTTCCTTGATGGCAGTGTATTCTTGATCTTAATCATCGGATTTGATGCTGTTTTCTTACTGTGATTTCTTTGGGATCTCGATGTATTTTGTGTTGTTTCTTGGAATCGGGTTGGATTTGTCTTTAAATTGGAATGGTGACTAAATGAATTCATATAGAGGATTGCTTCCAGTGAAAGAAAATGTTTGATTTTCCATGGCTGAAATTACTTGATTAATTCATTGTTCATTGAAGAAAGTTGATTTATTTACTTAAAATACTTGTTTTACCATTGTGTGATCAGGAAATTAGCAAGAAATCTATCTACACGATGACCAATTACATTTTCTCATATTAAAACTTTGCTAGCTTGGTCGAATGTGAATATAATCTACTATGTTTCTTTCATGGTTTATTATATGTATGTTTCTTTTGTTCTTTTGTTTTTTGGTCCTTGTTCAGATAAAATATGGTCTATCATACACTTATACTCAGATTAAATTTCAATGCAAGCATACATGCATATGCATAGACCTTCCTACTCGTTTCTTTCCATTTAAAGTTTCACTTTTGACACTTAGAAAACATAGGTTTATAACCTACTTGTTTGACTTGATGGTTGGTTTTACGATTTTATTGTCAGGTATTGGGCTCTGGAAGTTCCAACTTTTGTTATGGTGGCTGTGGTTTGGATGTTGGTATTTTATTTTGGTCTGAACTTCATCGTTACTGCACCTCGAACATCTTTCAATACCATGTTTGGTGAGGTTTAGAGATGGTTAAATATTCATTCTCTTGTGGTTCTGAAAGTGCATAGATGTTGTTTTGTTAGTTCTTTAAAATAACCTATGGGAGACTGGGTAGCATTAAGATGAAGATCTTTTCATTCCATGGGGAAAATGATCTAGAAGCCTATTTAGAGTGGGAAAAGAAGATGGAGTTGGTGTTTTATTATCCTTAGTATTCCGAGACCATGAAAGTGAAGTGAGCAGTATGGAGTTCTTTGGTTATGCTATAGCCTGGTGGGACTAATTGGTGACAAGAAGGAGGAGAAATAGGGAGAGACCAATAGAAACATGGGATGAGTTGAACGCCATAATGAGGAAGCGTTTTGTCTCTAGCCTTAGGCAATTTAAGCAAAGTGTTGATGATTATTTTAAGGAAATGGAGATGGCGATGATCTGAGCGAATATAAAGGAGGAATGGGAAACCACCATGGCAAGATTCTTAATAGGATTGAATCGAGAGATTGCCAACATAGTTGAGTTGCACCACTATGTGGAGTTAGAAGGCATAGTGCATATGGTGATCAAATTAAGAACCATATTAAGAGGAGGGATAGTGGTAACCATTTCTAGTTGGAAACCAAGTGCAAATATGAAGAATATGGAACAAGTAATGTTAATCAAGCCAAAGACAGAAGTAAATCAAGCCTTTATTTCATAACAAGAGCAAGGTAAATCCAATTCTTGTAAATCTCAAAATCATGATCTTAAGTGTTTTAAATGCTAGGACATGGGTCACATTGCATGACATTGTCTGAATAGCACATTATGATCTTGTGTGATGATAGTATGATATAAAGGAGAAGAGTAAAGAAGAAGCAATTCCACCACTGAAAGATGCTAGTGACATTGAAGAAGCAGAAGTGGGAAGATTAGTAGTAGTTGTGAAGCGAGCCTTAAATATGTAGGTGAAAGAGGAAACATAGATGCAACGAGAAAATATCTTTCATATTAGATGTTATGTCGGTTACAAAGTATGTAGAATGATTATCAATAGAGATAGTTGTACTAATGTTGTTAGCAAGTTTCTTGTTTATTCACTTTAGTCTCATTGCTATCATTCAAACACTATATCCTTGTACCTCTCGATGCAAAATGAAATTATAGCTCAAGATCACTAGACATCCTGGACCATATAACCTATAGTGTTTGAATGATAGTGATGAGACTAAAGTGAACAAACAAGCTATGATTTCATTTTACATCGAGAGGTACGAGGATGGGGTGATGTGTGATGTAGTACCAATGAAAGCTTGTCACATGTTGTTGGGGAGGACATGGTAATTAACAGGAGGGTCATGCATAATGTCTTCTCAAACAAGTATTCTCTTATTCACAATGGTAAAAACTTTACTCTAGTTACTTTAACCCTTATTCAAGTGTATGAGGATCAATTGCAACTTCAACAATCATTTGAAAAGCAAAGGGAGAGTGAAAAATTGAGAGAAAATGAGAGATTTAAAGAAAGAGAAAAAGAAAATGAGAAAAAAAAAATTGAAAATATGAAAGAGACGAAGTTTGGAAAGAGTGAGAATGACCAAGTTGAAAGGGGTTGGCTTTGGTAGTAAGAGGAAAGGAGAGTGCGGCCTTGCAAAAAGAGAGTTGTGTGGAAAGAGTGAGTATGGTGAGAAGAGCGCTAGTTTTGAGACATCCTCTGTTGTTGTTGATGTATAAGGAGGCATGTTTAAATACTACTAAGCTTTATCATTCTTTGCCTAGTTCTGTTGGTTCTCTTTTGCAAGAATACAATGATGTATTTATTGGTGAAATTGCATTAGGTATACCACATATTTGTAGAATCGAGCATCAGATTGCTTGTATACCTAGTTCCATAATTCCTAATAGACCTTCCTATAGAAGCAATCTAGAGGAAACCAAGGAACTTCAAAGGCAAACCTAAGAGTTGATGGACAAGGGGTGCATTTGAGAAAGCATGAGCTTATGTGTAGTCCTTGTGATTTGAGTGCCAAAAAAAGATGGGACATAAAGGATGCATGTTGATTGTCGAGTGATCAACCAAATCACAAAAAAGTATTGACACCCTATTCCTCACTTAGATGACATGTTAGATGAATTTCATGGAACTTGTGTTTTTTCAAAAATTGATTGAAAAAGCATATATCATCAAATTAGAATGAAATAAGGGTATGAATGGAAAACTATTTTCAAAACTAGATATGAGTTATATGAATTGTTAGTAATGCCTTTTGGACTCTCTAATGCACTAAGTACTTTTATGAGATTGATGAACCATGTTTTACAGTCATTCATTTATAGATTTGTGGTTGTTTATCTTGATGATATACTTATCTATAGCAAGAGGGCTTGTTTGCTAACCTCAAGAAATGTACCTTTTGCACAAATAAGTATGTATTTCTTGTTTTTGTTGTTAGTGCTCAAGGTATACAAGTTGATGAGGAGAAAGTGAGGGCAATCTAAGATTGGCCTAGCTTAATGAACATCGCTTAGGTAAGGAGTTTCCATGGGTTTGCAAAGCTTCTATTGTCATTTTGTGAAAGATTTTAGCATGATTGTCACTTTGTTAACAGAGGTAATAACAAAAAATGTTGGATTCAAGTGGCAACAAGAACAAGAAAAGGCATTTGTGTTACTTAAGGAAAAATTAATTAATACCTCTTTGCTTGTTTTATCTAATTTTGATAACACATTTGAGATCGAATGTGATGCCTCTGGAATAAGTATTGGTGTTGTTTTAATGTAGCATGGAAGACCAATTGCATACTTCATTGAAAAGATGAATGGGGCAACTCTAAACTACCCTATGTATGATAAGGAGTTATACACATTAGTTCGTGCATTATAGACATGGAAGCACTACTTGTGGCCCAGGGAATTCATGATTCATATGGTTCATCAATCCTTAAAGCATTTGAAGGGGCAACCCAAGCTTAACAGGAGGCATGCTTGTTAGAGTGAATTTATTGAGATGTTTCCCTATGTCATCCGATATAAAGTTAAGGAGAATGTGGTTGCCGATGCACTTTCGCACAAGCATGCATTACTCTCTACACTTGATGCGAAGTTACTTGCTTTTGAGCACATTAAAGATTTATATACTGATGATCTTCAATTTTGTAAGAAATATTGGGATTATGAGAAGCATGCCAATGTTAAGTTTTATAGGCATAATGGGTTTTTATTTTGAGAAAATAAGTTATGCGTGCCTAATTGTTCTTTGACAGACTTGTTAGTGTAGGAATCCTATGGAGGGGGTTTGGTGGGCCATTTTGGAGTTGCAAAAACTTTAGTTGTTTTGCAGGAACACTTTTATTGGTCACACTTGAAGCCAGATATTGAGAGGATTTGTGGTAGATGTGTCACTTGTAGGCAAGCTAAATCAAAGGTGGAGTCAAATGGTTTGTATACTCCTTTGCCTATTCCTAGTGCATGGTGGGTTGATATTTACATGGATTTTGTGTTAGGTTTGCCTAAGCCTAAATGGGAGAGATACTATATTTTGTGGTTTTGGATAGGATTTCTAAAATGGCACACTTTATTCCTTGTTATGAAATATATGATGCGACCCATATTGTAGATTTATTCTTTCGAGAGATTGTATTTTTGCATGGCATGCCTAGAACAATTGTGTCTGAAAGAGATGCTGAGTTCTTAAGTTACTTTTGGAAGACCTTTTGGGAAAAATTAGGCACCAACTTGTTGTTTTCTACTACATGTCACCCCCAAACTAATGGTCAAACTGAAGTAGTTAATAGGACCTTATCTACATTATTGAGGGCTATAATTAACAAGAACATCAAAACATGGGAAGATTGTTTGCCACATGTTGAGTATGCTTATAATAGTGTTGTTCATTCTGCTACTATGTTTTTACCATTTGAAATTGTTTATGATTTTAATCCATTATGCCCATTGGATTTAACGCCATTACGTGCTTTTGAGTATGTTAACTTAAATGGACTAAAAAAGCTGAATATGTTAAGCAAATACACAAGAAGACACGGTTCAATATGGAGAGAAGGACTGAGTAGTATGCGAAAAAAAGGCAACAAAGGGTGAAATAAGATGGTTTCCAAGAGGAGATGGGGTATGGTTGCATTTGAGGAAGGACAATTCCCAGTCCTAAGGCGCTCCAAGTTGTTTCCAAGAGGAGATGGTTTGTGACAAGTTCTTCAATGGCTTAACTACAATTCATACCGACTAGATCTACCAGGTGAGTATAATGTTAGTGCTATCTTTAATGTTTCTAATTTAAGTCCTTTTGTTGCAAGTACATATTTGAGGGAAAATCCTTCTCAAGAGGAGGAGAATGATGAGGATATGATTGAAAAAGTTTCTATTTAAGTTCCAATTGGTTTGGTCACTGGTTCATAGAGTAAGCAATTCAAAGAGCCTTTAAATGGGATGATTAGAGAAGTCTGGGCCCAAGCAAATATATGGAGGCCCATTGAAGGTGATGAAGGTGTGTCACAAGATGAGAAATCTATAATTAAAATTAAATTTGTGATAACTGGAGAAGGAAATTTTCAAAGATGCAACATAAAAGGCACAAATCAAAATTAAGGATTACCTACCATTTTGGCTTTACTAGAGAATCAACTTTAGCGAAACAATCGTTATTTTATTCCTTATTTAGTTTAGCTTAATTTGGGGATTGTAAGGCTTGCATGTCAAGAAATCAGTATTTTATCTATTTGGTTTGAATAATTTATGAATTTTGGTATTAATTTAGAGATTTGGTTAATTGCCAAAATTCATTGACTCCTATATTTAAGAAGCCTTTTATGCTGAAATAATAAGTTTATCTTTTAATAGAAAATTGTGAGATTTTGGAATTCTTTTTGGTTTTTTGAAAACTATTCGAGCTTATCAGAATTTTCGTGGCCCTCAGCCATCAACTCATTGAATAGTCTTCTGTGACTATTCATGGCAACTGCACATTCTGATGTTCTTGCTTGACATAAGCAATGGATCAAGGTTCCTTCCCAAGCTAGCATTAGCAAATAATCCGGGTCAGTTTTGTTACTAGTTTCATCACAGATATGGACTTAGTTGTCATTGTTTTGTCGCCGAAGGGTATGCTCTCCATCCTTACAGCCTAAGAAGCCTATATAGCCATTTGGAATGCCTTAAATATGACCATTTTGTTTCATAATTACCTTAAATTTTGCATAAGCAGCCCTTATGGCCATATACTCAATTCATCCCTAAGACAACTAAAGATAACAAATTAAGTACCGGTTTATTCACAATTCATCAAATAATCATGCCAAATATAGATAATAATGATCAAAATATGAGCACACTCAACCAATTATCAACCTGTCACTATTCACTTGGAAGTTCCAAGTCTTTGGCACCCCTTACCAGGAAGTCCAAACTCACGGTAGCAATCTCCATTTTCTCAAGAAGAAAGCCTAAAACAAAGGTCAAAATGATTTGCTTGAAGTGAAGAAGCACTATTTTAGTAGAAGCCATGATTAGAAGCCATGAAGATTGGAGTTCTTCAAGTGATGGCATATTGCCATATATGACTCTATATGCGTTTTGAGGTCTTTGATCACTAGACATTTGAGATGGGGATAGTTGTCCCTCGATTTGATCTTTGATTCTCAAATTTATTTGAAAGAAAATATTTATGTTTGTGATGGGTTGATGTTTGATTAGTGAGCATTTGATGAATAAAATAACAAGATTTACAAAAAATCATGAACCCATCTTCCTTATTTGCATTAGATTATATGTACATGAATTGAGAGCTTTCTTGCATTTTATCTACTTTGTCTTTGTATATCATTTGACCATCTTTATTGTTTTTTATTTTTTTTAATAATATTAAATATATTTATAACTTGTATTGTTTCTAATACAAAAAAAGTTATTCTACACATATGCTTTTAATTTTAAGTTAAATCTTGGTTGAATAGACTTTTCAAAAATGAATTGACCCAATTTTAGTTTTGAGTTAAACTTAGAAGAGATTAAGCTTTCAAAATTAAATTCAATTAGAGTAGCTCATCATTTTGAGCTAATTTTGAACATGGCTTAAGATAATGTTTTAACCATAACCTGTGTCAAACTTAATCAAACTTGGCCCATTTATAGCCCTAGACACAACATATTATGTCCCCATCGTATATAGGTTTTATGTATGTACATCGTTAGAGATCAAGAAGTGTTCCAGAAACAACTGTGGGTTCAAATATAGGGTCTAGAATGGCACTTTTATGTCTTTTTGGGCAACTTAGTTATTTGATTGCATACAAGCTCATATATATATATATATATATATATATATATAGACACACACTATTAATTTTACTTAACATAACATCCATACATGTAACCAAACAAATACAGTCTATTCAAATTATCCCTCTAAATGTAACAAATGTATCATTCTTATAAATGTAACAAATGTATCATTCTTATAGGCACCTTTGAAAATAGTGGGATTATAGTTAGTGCACCTTGTTTTTGTTTAGCATTAAATTTTGTTGATAAGCCTTAACAAATGGGTCCTTTTTATTGGTTTCTTTCAATGTATTTGAGTCATAGCAAACTAAAGAAACACAACCTATTTAGGTTATAATTCTCAAATATTATTTAACATTTTTTTTTTCTGAAACCCTTAACCCCAAAACTATTTTCGTATAATTTGTTTAAAATTACTTGATGTATACAGAAAACTAATTTTTTTAATATATTTAAACATTATTTTAATCACCAAACTATTATGTACAATTAGTTTCAAATTAAAATTTTATATATTTGAACTCACATTATTTTATAATATTAAATAAAATATAAAAAATAATTTGATACATAGATATTAGTTATCACAAATTTCTTTATGCCAATTTCTAAATGTATAGGGCTCAAATCATTCTTTTTCCCTTTTATTTTTGGTAAAAAAAATGTGAGATAGTGATAAATAATTTTGCTATTTGGTTGGTGACATACTCAGACCTTAACAACCAAAAAACATAACCTGTTTAGGATATTTTTTTAATATTATTAACTAAAATAAATAGTCAATAAAAATTAATAAATTCTATTAGAATTTAATATTTTGTCTCTAAGTGAAACTATTTTTCATGACCAAATTTCCAAATTAAAGTTAACATTTGCAAATAAAACTATTTTTTATATTTCAGACAATGAAGAATCAAGCAACAACATGAAGTTCGTGAAATATTGGAATCACCATGACAAGTTGAGATACTAATAGATTTATTCCCATAAGAATCCCAACAAAGAAACACAAAAGCACACCTCCATAATGAACAAAAGAGTGTTTTTTGATGCATGTATCTATAATATTTTGATAAATGGTTTTTGCAGGTATCTATTTTGAATTTCAGTAGGATAAAGATATAAGTATATGGACTATGTCATGACAAAAAGCTTAAGTTAAAGGATGTACATCTAGCTTTAAGGATTTCTATTGCCATGGTGAAGTATAAATGCGATTACTTACACTACACTTATTAACAACTCCTATAAATTAGGCAATTTCCATAGGCCAAAACAAATACTTTACCCATTTTTTACTTTTTTTTATGATAAAAATGTTAAATTTAATCCTTTTGTTAGTATATGTTGGTTGAGTTGGTTTTGTGGTTGAATGTATCAAAATAGAGGGTTTATGATAATATGTCTAGTGGGCTTTAATTAGGACTAGTTAGACAAGTCTTTAATGTCTTGATGATGTTTGTTATAGCTCATGAGGGGTTCATCCCTTGGTTAGTTTATATGTAACAAATCAATGAATTATGAGATGGAATGAATGTAGATGGAGAAGAAAGCAAGTCTTCTCATCTTTCCCTTTCACCACCAATAAAACTTGAGAAACCAAAACCCTAACAAAACCCTTGGCTAAATAAGGCCGACATAAATGGTATTAGAGCCAGAGATTGTAATGTTTTGTAGTGGAGATCATCATGACAACCCAAGGTGGTGTATTTGGGCTTCCACAGGCTTTGCAACTTTCTTTGATGGAGAGAATTATGGTTTTTGGAGTTTGAAGATGAGAACCCTCTTAGTCTCACAAGATCTATGGGAGATTGTGGAAGAAGGCTATGCTAAAAAGATGGAAGTCGAAGGGTTGGACTAATAAATCTCTATTTTTTATCAAAAATCTATTTATGAGAAGATTTTTCCAAGAATAATTAGGGGCAAGAAGTTCTAAGGAGGCATGGGAGATCTTGCAAAAGAAGTTTCAAGGTGAGGTCCATGAAGCTCTTGACTATTAATGGGGATTTTCAAAATTTGCAAATGAGGGAAAATGAAACCTTAAAAGATTATTTCTTAAAGGTGATAGTGAATCAAATTAAGTGTTTTGATGAAATCTTGACCGACAAATCGGTATATGAGAAGATCCTTATTAATCTCTCTCCAAAATACAACAACATTGCAGCCATCATTGAAGAAACCAAAGATCTCTCTACTCTTAGCATTCATGACCTAATATGGTCACTTAAGATGCATGAGCAAAGGTTGGGTAGGCACGCCAAACAATCAATTAAAAGTACTTTCTGATTTAAGCTAAATGTGAAGGAACAATCCAAGCCAAGTCTGAGCACTGGAGGATCATCTTGTGGTGGTAGATTTCGTAAAGGTCATGGTGGTTTTGGAAGAGGAGGTGGTAAACACAACAATCAAGGCAATCAAGGCAATCAAGGCAACCAAGTAAATCAAACTAGCTATAATATTTGCAAGAGAGCCTCTCATGTTGAAAAAGATTGTTGAATCAAGGGAAAACCCCAATATCACAATTGCAAGAAGTTTGGCCACATGCAAAAAGATTGCCGGTTGAAGTCAAATGAGTAAGCCAATTACATTGAAGACAAGAGAGGTGATGGAAGCACATTCTTTGCATGTCAAGAGGCCATTGAAAAAAGAAGTGAATTATGGCATATTAATAGTGGGTGTAGCAATCATATGACCGGAGATGAGTCAATTTTTTGCAAGCTTGATGCAACCAACACTACTCAAATCACTATTGGTAATGGGGTCATAGTTAATCGAAAGGAAAGGGCACGATTGCCTTTGCTTCAAAGAAGGGTCGAATGTTGATTCATGAAGTGGTGTATGTCCCAGATTTAGCTCAAAATCTACTAAGTGTTGGGTAACTTGTGGATCATGGTCATGTGGTTCATTTTGAAGGTGGATTATGTAAAATATATGACAAGATAGAGAAGAAAAGAGAATTGATGGCCAATGTGAGAATGGAGAAAAATAGAAACTTTCCACTCACTCTCAAGCCCACCGAAGATGTTGCTTTGAAGGCATGTATTGAAGATTTATCATGGTTGTTCCATAAACGACTTGGACATGTAAATTTTGAAAGTTTGAAATTGTTGAGCAAAAAGAAGATGGTATATGGCATACCAAGTATTGAAGAAAAGCATGATGTTTGTGAAGCATGTGCACTTGGTAAACTACATCGAGACTCATTTCCAAAGGAGAAAGCTTGGACTGTCAAGTCACTGTTGGAGCTTGTTCATTCCGATGTGTGTGGTCCTATGAAGACATCTTCACATGCAGGTAATTGATACTGTATCACTTTTATTAATGACTACTCAAGAATGTGTTGGGTCTATTTCACTAGGCAAAAATTGGAGGCATTCTCTATCTTCAAGAAATTCCACAAGATGGTTGAAAGACAAAGTGACCAACTTATCAAAAAGTAGAGAAGTGATAGTCGGAAGCCATCGGTGAATCATTTGAAGATTTTTGGTTCCATTTGCTATGCTCATGTCCCAAAAGAAATAAGACATAAACTTGAAGAAAAATGTGAGAAATGTGTTTTTGTGGGCTACAGCTCCAAAGGACAAATGCTATAGGCTCTTTAGTTTGAAGAGAAATAACACTATAAGGAAATATGTAATTAGGAGCGGTTTTAAAGGTATATTGCGGCGGTTATAACCACCGCCAAATGTGGTTGGCAGCGGTTACATAAATGCCGTGATTACAAGCGTAGGCAAAGCATTTGTCGATGGTTTTAAACAACTACTTGAACAACCATCGCGATCCAACATATACATTTACCGGCGGTTTAAAACCGCTACCCCAACAGCCACAATATACATGCGTCGTGTGACATCTTCACATATGACGAAGATGATAAAACTGCCATGGTAGGCACCACAAATTACATATAAAAACATTTGTCATGGTTTTACGGTTGTTTTTGAGGCGGTGTGAACCGTCATGAGTTCAAAATAATTTTTTGAATTATTATATTTTAAAATTTATAATTAATTATTAATTTGTTATTAATTTGTTATTTTTTAAATAATTATAAGAATCTCCATTTTACAGCTGGTTGAACCATCACAAGTGGCAACTTATTTTTAAATATTACTATTTTTATTTTTAGGATATTATAAATTTTTCATTAATGATAAATTAAAATTGAAAAAATTGCAAGTAATTACATATATACAAGGTTTCTAATGAAAACGTGAAGACCAGTTGTATTTGAACACAAGAATTTAGATTTCACTAATGCAATATTTCAATATTACTCATCAAGAATTTTCCCAAAAAGTAGCTAATCAAATAAAGAACAATTTCAATTTATTTGAATCTGAAGAGTTAATCAATTTATATCAATCATGAGTGCAACTTGCACCAAAGGTTGAACTTCATTTTTGTTTACAAGATACAGACAAATGGACATTGCGACACCATCTTCACCACGTCAGCTGCAAAAGAAAGCTAACTAAATTTGAGATAAACTCATAATATAGTAAGATTCAACATAAATTCTCAGTCAATGAATATAATCATATCATGAAAAAAAGTTTCTGAATAAACAATCTTAGTTCCAACACAAGTCTTCAAACAGCAGTTGTAGACAAGATACAAAAGAAAACAAAAAAACTGAGCATAAACAATCTTAGTTTATCGAAACCACAACTCAAAAGAAGTTTACAACAGATAATGAATAAAATTCTGAGCATTCAAATACAAATGAAAATATGCACAAAAACATACCTCTTCCTAGTGTTTCCTTGCTAAATACTGTCCGCATCTCCATACACCAATCCCTATTCCAAACTAGTAAATTTAATAGTCATATCCTATTCAATTTATAGTAAACAACTACACCCGTTTGTTGAGAACCACAGGCCTGAGAATAAACCATTCCAGTACTCATGCTGTCAAAATTTCCACTCAGTTGTTCATATTCAAAAGAACATGATGTGTTTTCCATAAGTATACTTTTTTAAGGCATTTAAGTGAACTTTAATGCTTGAAAAGATTAGCTCTCTGTTGCGATCATCACACGTCTCGAGAACCTTCTGAACGACGTAATAATTCCCAACTCTCACTTTGCGCAAAAATAGACTAATCCTAGTTTAAAATATAATTAGCTCAGTTCCATGATCATGACGAACTGATATTCTACATTAACAATCTGGAGGGAAAAGGCAGTGTAGCATACCTGTTAGGGTTCATTCTCATCAGTAGTACCAAACATCTCATTTATTAGCAGCTAATATTCTTTAGGACTACCAAAAGTTAAGCACTTCTCAACTACCTTAGAAGTGAACTTCTGCTAACTCATTTCAATATCTACCCAATGAGTTTGTAAATAATAGCAGATCATTCTTCTGGATTGCCGTGTTGCAACACATGCTTACACAACCAAATAGATTAACCAAATTCAGATCATTATTAAAGCAATGCCATGTATAACATAATAGCTGGTATATAATTTAAGAAAGTAAAACACATATATATTAAACACAAAATTAAAAGCATATTTAACACAAAGAATAATAAAATTATCACTGATGCTCATCAAATACCTGAGCAACATAGTTCCCATATTGATCTTGTGCCTGTTAGCAGATGATTGAAGCAATGGAAAATGTGGTGTTGGAGGGAAGAGATTAGTATCTGTGTTTTGTTTAGATGATTGAGATTGCTGTAGATTTGTATAAGTCCAGAATTTGATATTCAGTTATGTGTCTTGTTGTTTGGAGTGTATTGTATTCATAGTGGTTATGATTAGGAGGAAAAAGCTGAGAAGAGTTGAAGTTAAAACAGACGGCTCTGATTTCATCATCAGGTGATGGTGTCTTTAGTTTGAGGCATAGCAATGTGAAGCTAGTGGATGATGACACATTTCATCAAGTTAGTGACAGTTGGTTTCCACTATGGTTTGAATGGATAAGAGATAAGCTTATTGTAATGTTATGAGAGAGATGTGTTCTAATGAAGATGATGAATGTTTTGAGTGTGTTTTTTCTCTTTGTTTTCTTTGATTTTTGCCATTCTTCTTCTCTGTATCTGTGAATCTTGACAATAGTGCCAACATGCAGACAGATTTGAGTATCTCATCCATCATGGTACTTTGTGCTTCAGGATCTTCACAATGCTCCAAGACCCTCTGTTATCATCAATAAAGTCATCATATAATGGATCAGCATAAATATATTCACAATAAATAAGTTGACCAAAATGGAAGTAGAATTTCTTGTATGAAGAGTGATAAAGTCGCTTGAAAACTTGAATCACATGACAACCATATGGGTGGGTGGAGAGTGCCACAACTTGCCCATAGAAGGTCTTAATGATAAATTGAATCATTTCTTGAGGGACACACTTAATGCACTTCTGGATTACGTGATTGCCATTCTGATCATGAACGCACTTCATAATTGAACCTTCAAGCTTAAGAACCATTTTGGTTTGCTGCACGACATCAACTACCTCTAAAGCCTGGAAAACAATATGTTATAGCATTATCACACATCACTGATAAAGGTAAGAAATTTTAAGTAACTGCAGAATAACAAAAAGTCAGCTGCTAGCACAAGCTGGCAAGCAGATAAATTGTTATCTTGGACACAAAATTTACTGATGAACAATACCAAAATAGAGGTAGCACATGATAAATAGTTTGAAAAGAGTCAATTAAGATAATAAATAAAACAGTTTGGACTGAACCTTATGAATAACTCTGCAAGCATACATTTGAAGAATTAGTAGTAACACATGACCAGTGAGTTGGCCAACCAATAGCTTTCTCTAAATTTGTGTGCCATGCTTAAAAAAAATGCAAAACAAAGTGTTGTCATCAGAAATTTTTTTAGAAGTAATGGTGCCCTCCAAAGTGAATAACACATGCTGTATAACATAATTTCCAAAAACATCAATCATCAAAGGCCGAGCCTAAGGAAGAATTTCAGTGAAGATCTTATTTTTCTCTTATGTGGAGGCAATTTTTAATTTTTGTTGAATGAATAGGCTTCTGTATTGATCCATACTAGATAACATGAGAAAAAAAATGAGGCCTCTAGCACTTTGAAGACAAATTGTATGAAAAAGTACAACGTATACAATTGTTGAAGATATGATTGAAGATGGAGTGCTGACTGAAAGCATGGAGAAGCAAGGTTAGCAAAGATCACAGCATGGGTGAAGGATTGAGAGCATGGTACTGGATGTGTTTGTTGTAGAGAGAATGGGAGAAGAAGCAGTACAAGTATGTCACTGTACTAAATAAGAATGAAGGGGTATGGGTGCCAGCTGATAAGCTTGGGTGGAGTTCTCATGGAGTTAGTTATGTTAGTTAAGGTATTGAGAGAGAAAAGAGTTTAATATTAACTCAAATCTGTGTCTAACCAACCAATGCTGGAGTAGGATAATCTAAAGTGTGTCCAATAGGGTGTTAGTTCAATCTGACAGGCAATGGTTGTGTTATGTTGTGTTGGGTTTCCTGTATTACTTTTTGATTTAAATACTAGTGATGAATGTTGTCTGGTTGGTTGGTCAAGCATTTTGAAAAATTCTCTTCATTGTTTTGTGCTATGACTGTGAAAACCCAACAACCAAAATATATTGGCATTTTCACAAACATCTAAGTTCCTCACTGGGCATTTCATCAACACTTGGTTTATTCCCATTTTTCAGTGATCCTATCATCAACAAGATATACCTGAATTTCATAACATGTACAACAGAATCAGAGGCTCCTTGCACATATTGCACATATAATGGATCAGCAATCGGAACATGAAAATCAGATCCCATTTGATCGCCAGCTCTATTAAAAAATTGCTCATCAGCAGCACCTGCCAAAACACAAGTGAATAATTATCAAAATTGATTAAGTTGTTGCTGGTGCAAATAATAGCAGCAGGAAACAATGGCAGACCTTGGTTTTGTTATATATCCATAGCTTGAAAGTGGCTATCTGAGATTCCTATGCTATCTAAGCTTCCTAGGAAACAATAGCAACTAGAACCTTACCATTGATGTTCTCATTGGCACTAGGCTATCTGAGCTTCTTGTCGCCAGAATGCCACAACAAGAGGATAAAATGGATGAATAAAATTAATTTGCAGAGTTGAAGGATAGCCTTGCATACAAATATATAAAGATTAAAGTCAATGGAACCTATATAGTAGGGTCTGAACATTCTTCTCCAGGAGTTAACTGACTGGATTGTGATGAATGCATTCTAGTAGCTGGGGATCCCGTATTTTCTTGTTCAAAATTAATGAAAATTGTATGTCAATAAATAAGGAATCATAATAAATATAAAACCCTCAAAATTATTACAATTATGTGTAATAATAACTTTAAGATAGAGAATGAAATGTAAGCCACCTTTGGTGTCAAATTTTGGCCTAGGTTTCCTAGTTGTTGGGTGAGAAATTCTATTTGGATTCATTCTCTTGAACTTGTTGGGTTAATTGTTGCATTGTCTCCTTAAGGGCATCAAATTCGGATGGTGTGCCCCCCACTTGAACAATGTTTGCTACTTGAGCTACTCAATGCACCATCCACTTGGTTTGGGACGACTTGGAGTCGTCCCAACCCTCAAACATAATCAGGGTGTTCTTTACCAAAAACATTAATTAATGCCTCATTTTAGATGATTTTTGACATTGACTGACTAACTCTTCCTGTGTAAATAATGTTATAGAGTGTATTATCAAACAATCATCGACCATAACATATAAAACTATACTATACTTACATGATTTTCCCTCGCCTCTTCATTTACAAAAGATTTATCTGAGGTTGTATGGCTTACTTAAAATAATTCAGCGCTTGTAATAGGCGATGAAGTTGGGTTTCCTACATAATATATATGTGTACTACATAAGCAAAGTATAAATAATAAACAATGGCAAAATTTGTCCAAAAATGAAAATAACAACCATCTCTTTTTGCAGGCGAGCAAAAAATTTTGACCCTAATGTGTGTGGCATTGTTAACTTAGTGGGATTTTGTGCATTTTTTCCGCCTTTGCCTGCAAAATGCAATACCAGCATTGACATAGAAATGAATATTATTAAAAAATACTGTAACAAAGAAAGATGGTATGCTTACCTTTGTGTTTGGGTGAGCCCTGTAATCAACAAAAGCAACCCACTGCTCTAAAGGAACCTCAGGAGGTTTCTTTGCAATGTTGGCTTCGCAGGGACCATCAGGATCACATTGTGTAGAAGTATATATGTTACATCGATGGTCCCGACATTTCTTCCTCAAACTTTTGAAAATGTAACCCTTATGTTCATCATCATCCACCTCCATTTTTTGTCTACATGTAAATACATAAATAGTGAACATTGGAAAATAATAAGACGGAATTTATAAAATGAGGACTATGAGGATGATTCTAAACCTTGATAATATTGTTCCACACATGATCTTTATAGCACTCTGGAATCTTTTGCCACTTCTCATATCCAATGGGAAAGTTTTGACAGATTAACTGGTTGGTCTCAGCAATTCCATTCACAACAACTCTTTCTCCTGGTGGGAGAGAGAATATGTCAACTGCTAGCATTTTTCATCACTTTATTGCTGCATTTGCATCTATCCACTACAAGAAAGTTGGCCTATAGCAACTAAATTTAGCGGCAAATTTATAAATTTGTCGCTATAAATCTTCATAGTGGTGGATTTTTTATATTAGCCGCTATAAATGTGTTTTTAGCGGTAAATTTTTGAATTAGCTACTATAGATATAATTTATTTATTTTTTTAACAATAGTTTTTATAGCGGCAAGTCCATGCATTAGCCGCTATATATATTAAATTTTAAAAATTATATTTAAGGGTTCTCCACTATTTTTTATCATTTGTTAAGTTAAAAATTATTAACGAAAAAATTTATTATTCCGAATTTTATTGATAATTATTTATTTCAAAAACTTCTAACAAACTTTAAACATTTTTGAAAATTTTATTTATTTATTTATTTTAGATATTTTATTATCTCGAATTTTATGGATAATTTTTTATTTTAATAGCTTTGTGATGTTATCCTTGTATTATGACCATTACTCTTTAAAAAAATCGCTTCAAGAAATCCAGAAAAAAGGCAATGAAAATCGGCAACAGAAATATTCTATTGTTATTAGTAGGTATTGCCGTGGCGACCAAATCAAATCCTGATTACCATCAAACCAAGCAACCCCATATATGATATATATATATAGTTTTTCTAATTTCTTTGTAATCACCAAGCTCTATAAATCTTTCCTTCCCAAATCCTAATTAATCTCATAATTTTATTAAAATAACACTTAAAATGTAAATATCTTGCAATTAATTAATACTAATTTATAAATATTGAAAGTGCTAAGTAAATTAGACAAATCCACAAAAATAATTATTAAAAATTTAAAAAAAAGTATCCAGAAAACCTTGCATTATACTAGTACATTTTGTTGCGATGTCTTAACCTCGCCGGCGTGACCTTAGGCTGACTCATTGTCTCCAAAGCCCTTTGCTTTATAAACCCCACAGAGATCCCCTTCACTCTCTCAGCCAAGTGCGACACCGCCTCCTTCCCCTGTCGCTGCTCCTCTTTCGATGCCTGCGATTCCCCTCTAATGTGGAGTATGTTCACCACGATATATTATCTCGCTATTTTTTGGGATCTCTCTTATTTATTTTGCCTCAGATTTGGTTCATTTTGCTATGCTTTTTCATCTGATTCTTTTGATACTAGTCTTATGTTATTTGATCGTCGAGCTAATGGAATTATTGGTGTAAATCCTTGTTAATGCTAGTTGAAGCATAGATCGTTGATGATCTCTTAGGTTTTTGTTTTGGATCTGGTTTGCAGGCCGTGAAAAATTTGAGGTGATTTGTTCATTTTTAGTTTGATTTGGCTTGGATCGTAGATATGTTGATTATTTACTTGGAATTCATGTGATTTTTTCTCTATTTGAACTGTAAACCATAAAAAAACAATCTTCTCCCATGGTGCTTTGTAAAGCTTTGTATTCATACATTGAATTCTTTGTTTAGATGAAATATGGTTATGAATTCGTCCTCAAATTGAGTTGAATATTGACTCAATTCAGCAAATTTTTAAAAAGAAAGCATGATGTTTAAGTTATTAGTTAGTACGGCATGAAAAGAATTGACTGATTAGACTTTGTAAAATGCTCTTCTTCCAAACTAGAACAAATATGATTAAGTGTGTAAGATGACGCATGACCTGTCTGAAGGGTCATTTTCATAAACAGAATAATGCTTGTTTATGGAGCTGTAGATTTTGGGCATTTGTTTTCTTGTCAATTTGTTAATTGACCAATCACTGAAGCATGCATGGCCTATGATTCCTAATGACAGAAGAGATGGATTCCTAGCTCTTGAAGCGATTGCTCACATCCACTGGAGGTATGGTGTTTGGACTTTCATTTCTTGTTGTTTTTCTTTGTTTTTTTTGTGTGTTCAATTAATGGAGGTTTGTTTGGATTATTGGTTTTTGAGTTTGGCACAGGAGCAGTAATTGTTTCCAGATCTATTGCTTTGTTTCGTGGTGTTTATAGACCAATTGATTGGTTTACTGACCCTTGATTTGGTTTAAGTTTAGGGTTTTAATTGTATGTCTTTGTTTCATGAATGAATAGCCTTTTATTTGATTTTTTTTTTAATTATTAATGATTCATTTTACTGGCAACAAGGATATTTCATTGTAGTTGATCATAATTTTGATCAATGTATGTAAATTAGAGATAACTAAGAGTTGGGAGAAAACTTGTACTCATTCATTTTTGTTCTTATTAATAAGAACTAAGAACAAAGAATAGTGGATAAATCATATTGTTTAATTAATGTGACATTATTAATTAATCATCTTGATGATGTTAACTTATCAAACTTGTTTGATCTGTCTTCTTTAAATAATTAATCAATATATAAATAAATGTGAAATGTGAGCAAGACAATTGAAACAATCAAGTTCATGAACCTTTGAATAATTAGAGGTAAACTAAAATTTGATGCATGTATGGTTAATTGAAGAAAGTAAAAATCTTAGTGAATGATATATATTTTTGTCTGATTTCTGTTTTTTCATATTGATTGAGACTTTGAGAGGATGAAAAGATGACAGAATATTAGCGTCATCAATCCGGGCTTTTGAAAAGATTCCCATGTCATCTTAGTTATATATATATATATATATATATATATATATATATATATATATTTTATATTACTAGAAAAATACAAATTATTGTTATTAATTGGACCACACCATATAATGATATAACCTTAATAAATTAATGAGAACAAATTTTTGCGATTGAGCTCCGAAGGCTGACTTCATGGTCTGCCAAGTAATCCTCTTTTATTTTTCTAAGGTAGAGAGAGTGGTTTGCATATGGGATGATTTTATTACTCATATATTCATCTTTCATTCATTTTCATTCATTATATATATATAGTAATGCTTGTATGGATCCTAGCTTATATTTGAAAGTTTTATTTTGCTCCTCATCTTACTTACTAAAATAATAAGGCATGAATTTTAAATAAAATTAAATATAATAGAAAAAACTTATGAAAATTTATATATTGTTTTATAGTTATATGAGTCTTCAGATATTAAAATATATTTATAAAAAATTATAATATATAAAGTAGTGAATAATTAATTATAGCATTATGATAAGGAAGTTCAATTTTTAAAAATTTGTTTATCATAGCCTTTTGTAAATAGTGATTTCCTTTACAGCAAGCCCCATCCTGGTGCAAGGGTGATATTTGGTAAGTAAAGGATGTTGATTGCATGAATTTTTTATTTGACACGTATTTTGGATTCTCATGATTTTGATGTTGATGTTAGCATAAAATCTTTTTCCTAATGCTTTACTTTCCAAGATTAGATAGTTAAACACACACACAAAAAGAAAGACTTATTGAACAACGACCACCACCACCAACTATATGGTTCTCCTAAGCAATAAAATCAGAGCATGTTTCATGGCATAATTCCGCTGAAGAGACAAACCTTAGATATAAAAACATATCTTTCAAGTCTATTAATACAACATGCAAGTAGCACTAATAATACTATTCTAATGAATTCATGCATTTGGTGAGTTACAATGACAATTAGTTACAAAATGTACATTATTAAGAGATATAGTCAAAGTTTGTGAGCCAATAAAATGTAGGATATATGAGATACAAAAGCATCCAATAATGGAAATGGTTGTCAATTGTTTTTACTGTAATTTGTAGTTCTTTGTTGCCATCTTGTCATTGAGCATTATTATGTTCATTATTTCTCAATGCTTCTTTATTTATTTTTTTCTTTTTAGATGCATGATCCTAATCTTCAAAAGTAAAAAATATTCAATGAATTGATACATCTTAACTTTGAAAGTATATATATATGTGTGTGTGTGTGTGTGTGTGTGTGTTTGTATTTATATATATAATCATTGATCTACAGTTTAGGGTAAAGAACTATGACCCTTATAAAGATGTAAGATTTTTTTGAAAAGTGATCAAGTAATTCGCAGTAAGAAGAACAATCTGACAATAGTCATTGGACACTTGGAGAGCTAATCTGGAACCAAGTAATGTTTTTCGAGTAAAGTTAGTTCAATCTGTATTTTGCATAAAAATAAGGGTGTAAATGGGGGTGTTGCTTGAAAATCTGTCCTGAAAAGGTCCTGGCTTGAACTTTGAACCAATAAATGCCTTGGCATGGCAGATTTTCTACAATTGCTTTTGAAGTTGAGTTGTTAAAATTAACTCTGTTCTCAGATGGAGCATGGTCCTAGATTTGCTTGCCAGCACTCTACTTTTTTAAATCATTTAAGTTTTTATATTTGATTGCCCTTAATCAAATATTTTTATGGCTGCAGGATTTTCATTTGCTAGTAGCAAATCCTAGAAAGCAGCAGTTGCAACTTGAAGTGAAAGACTAATTTGGCTTTAATGACTTCAATATAGGCACTAGAGAGGTATATAATATGTTTTGTATTATTTGTGTGATTATCACTATGAATAATTTATATATGTATCAATCAGATGTGAGGTTTTTTTAATTTTTTTTGTTCCTATTCACTCCTACTTGTGATTTTTGGGTTTTGTAATTATTATCTATCAAATGTTCCTACTTAAGTTATTATTTAAAGATGCAACAATTTTTTTCCTATTTTTTTCATTTTAGTAGTCTAAATTACTTAAGAAAATCATTCTATAAATTTTACTCTTGTGGTAATGAATGGTTTCGCCCATTTGTTTCTTCATCTTTTATTAATGCTAATTACCTTTTCTGTCACTATTCAAAGATCAATTATTTTGTTTTCATTTTTGAGTCTTACCATCTTCAAATCATTCTTTTACAGTGGATTAATCCTGTTGAAGATGTTGTCTGAGTATTTGGACATCAGTAAGTGCTTGCCAGTTTTAGCTCCAGAAGTTGTCCATCGTGTTGTTGAAATATTGAAGCTTTTTAATACTAGGACTTGTTAGCTTGTTCTTGGTGCTGGTGTGATGCAGGTAAACTTTTGTTTTTTCCTTTTCCTTTTCTTTAATAGTTTTAGTGTTTAGTTCTTTCAAGATGTTTTTAAAACTTCATCTAAGTTTTACTGCATCTGAACATCATCTGGGTGATTATCATGATGGAAAAGTGCACTAGTTTGGTGAATAAAATTCATCTATCCAGTTGCAGTTAACAAGGAGTGTTGAGATTGTGTTAAAATTTGACTTTCAGGTATCAGGTATGAGGTCAATAACTTCTAAGCACTTAGCTTTGACGAGCCAGGTTATCAGTTTAATCTATGCTATTATAACAGGTATTTTTTTATTGCTGATCAAGTATGAGTGTTATTAGAAGCAGTTCCTCAGTACTACAGTTTGTTAATTATATATTGCCATTTGCGCCTGCTTGCTAAGTTGAAAATATTTTGTTAAAATGCGTCTCATCATAACTTATTGGCTAGCTCTTTGCTTGCTAGAAAAGACTTTGTATGGGAGTTCGAGGGTGTTGTGGAAGAAGTTAAGTCTTATAAAGTAGCGCCCTTGCCCATGTGAATTTGCTAGTTGGTTGACCATGTTAATTATCTGATATATTAGAGTGCTAATGTTTTAGTTTTGTGACAATTGTTTGATTTTTTGGTGATCCAATACTATGACATCATTTCACAAGAAATATGTGTTTCATTAATTTTAGGATGAAGTCCTTATATTACTGGTTCTTTACAGTATTTTATCAAAGTTTAAGAAAGTGGCAGGACAATGCTGTTTCTTTCAGATTTCTAGATCAAATTTCTACTTTTAATAATAGTCTTGGTGCATATTTTGTGTTCATGGTGAAACATGCCAGGAATAAAAATAAATTTTTATCACTCCTGCAGGATAATTTGTGCAAAGTTTTGCATTGCATTTTGGTTCTTCTTTTAAACTGTCCATGCAATTCACTTGTTTCTATTTGATATTAGAAAGTGAATTGCACATCTGTTTCATGTTTTTTTTCCCCAGAAGTTAAGGTATTTAGGTTAACTATGTGACATTGATCTCAATCTATAGCTTAGGGAATAATAGTTGGCACAAATAAATTTAGAATTTGTTCTAGTTAAATGTTATTTTTGGTTTTGAATGTCAAACCTAGTTTCTATATATCATATATTTCCTTGTTAGTGTTAGATATGGTCATGTATGCCTCAAACACCTTTTTTTTTCCTTCTGTGAGTTTATATAGATGTCTACTAAAGAATGATTTCAAAGATGCTGACTTTTTTTCTGTGCATAGAAACATAGATATTTGGCGGGTTCTTTTTCTCAAGATTCCTGAGTCTCGTAAAGTGTTGTCCTCATAGATTGATAAAGTAGCTCAGGTACAAGTTTGTCAAGGCTTCTTTTAAGAAATGCCTATATATTTTGTATATGTGATTGATAAAGTTGTTGGTAGAGATTATATTTTATTGTTGCTAACCAGAGCTCTCGGCCGTACAATGTCATCAAGGGGACAAAGAAAGAACAAGTTCAACAAATCATTAATGGTGTCAGGTAAGAAGTTTTATTTTGCAATGATGAAAAGATTTGAGCTTTGATGTTGTTGTTGTTAATGGTGCAGGGAGTTCAAGGAGAAGGCCAAGAAGGATAAGGTTGTGGTTTAATTGACAACAAACACTGAGTTATAGTGATGTTATTGTTAGTTTTATGGACAACAAATGCTGACAGTGATATTTTGTTTCTAGTATAAATGACATGTGAGAAAGCACAAGTTTTTGGAGATACCACTTTGTTTGCTTTTACTATGTATATTTATTATAAAAGAAATTTGTTCTTTAGTTTATTTTTTTTAAAATTTTTATAGTGTGAGATTAATAAATTAAAATATTAATGTTGTCTGTTATGTTGTTGTCTCATATATATATATATATATTGTTTGTTTGTACTGGAAGCATATTTGATCTATTAAAACATTTACTAATTTACAAGGCTTATAGCGGCAGATAAAATCTGTCATTATAGGATATTAAACAAATTTATAAGACTTATAGCGGTAGAAATACTTTGTTACTATAGAATTTATAGCGGCAGAAATGTTTTGCCATAATAGAATTTTTAGCGGCAAAATTTTCCACCGCTACTGATTATTGTGTAGCTCTAACCATAATAGATGGGATAGCGGCAAAAGTGTACATTTGTTGCAAAAAACATATAGCGACCAAGGTTTTAGTGGCTAATTTGCTATTTGCCGCTATAAAAATATTGAGACTAAAATGGAACCTATAGCGGCAGATTTTTCGGCCGCTATAAGCTCTTTTTCTTGTAGTGATCATAATGACAAATCGTAGGATATCATATATATATATATATTTGTGCTTATCATTCATAACATATAAAGCGTTATGCAGCTCATAATTCATGGTTTTTATAAAGATATGCTTCACTAACAATCTAACATGCATGGCAAATTCCATTCAATTATGTATTATTAGTACATTGCCATCTTATTTCTAACATGCATGATATTTCCATTCAATTAATAAAGTCAAGTTGAATACACTATAACAATTTATATAACCTCACTTTATTTTCTCGGATTTCCTGTTCTTTACTCACCAAAAATATTTCCCAACTATTATCATCAAACACCAACGTTAACATGAAGCAATTGGTCTTACTAAATGGAGAAACAATATGGCATATATTAAAGCAGCGAACAAACATCATTCTTCTGAAATCATTTACACATTCATAGTTGGGATTATCATATGATTTGATAATCATTCCTTTAAACAAACATTGCAGGACTATAAGATAAAAGATAAAAGATTCCAATACCAGTCACCATTATAAAGGCTTGTTAAACAAAAGAAAAGATGGTATATAGTATGATAATATCAGTCACCATGATTAATTAACAGCAAACAATAACACAAAAAGGAATCACTTCCTCTTAATAAACTAAACCTCTCAATTTCCTTTACAATACCAATGACTTTCAAAAACTCACTAACCATATCCAAAAATCATGGGAGCCAAATTCATCAAAGGCTCAAGAGTATTAGGTGCAAATTTCTTGGCAAACAAAAAACAAAGACTAGTATTCTAATAATTATAAACACAATTATGTACTTGTGTGATTTTCCTAAGAAAACCTTCAGTTATGTCATGCATTCCAAACATTGTCGGGTGTGCACCACCTCTAGATTAGTCCACAAACATAACAGTCCTGTTAGCAATCAACGTCAGTGTTTCAATGCTAAGCATTGTTGGGAAGTAATGTTCATCCACATAACAATTTCACCAAAAAGCAGCAAAAACACATAACATGAACCTCAAACAATGTTATTTCCATCATCCTTTTACTCAAACAATTCTCATTTTCAAATCATTGTTCTAATTGCAAAGGTGAAGAAGGCCATCATAGGTAAGTCTTCCCACCAAAAACTAATTTCACCAAAAAAAGCAACGACCCAAATCCATGCTCTCAGTAGCTGCTAGTCTTCTACATATCATCACTTTCATTCATTGTGTCTATTAAGAATGGACAAATCATTGCATATTTGTATTTGTTTGAAGCATGTAATGTATATGTGTGTGCTTATCTGAAATGAAGGAATGCTGCAAAAAAACTGATTTGGAAGGATTGTAGATATTCACTCCTTGAAACAAATAATGCAGGACTATAAGATCACTTACTTTAAAACATTCTGTGCCATTAGGACTACTGAAAAAAATGGATAAACAGAAATGAAAATCATTCTGATCATTTCAAGAAAAAAATACCTGTATTAATTAAGCATTCATGATTGGAATGAAATAAACAAAACATGGTAATGAAAGGAAGTAAATTATGTATGTCATTCACCTTTGATATGCACGTCCCATGTTCTTGTATTTCTCATGTTGCCCCTGATAAGATGAGGCTCAGTAGTCGCAACTTGATCTGGAGGCATGGAAGTAGTTTCTCGTTCTTCTGCAATGATGTGTGGCACTGATGTAGATGTAGTATGGCCCTCAGTAGGCTCGGAGTCCTCACTGGGATACACCGACCCACTAGAAACAATGTGTCATTTTGTCCTTGGCATTCTACAAACAAATCAAATAAGTAAATGATTAGTTTAATTAGTTTAATAGCATTTAAAGACAAGAAGATACTTAGAAAAGAGGCAAATAAAAGCAACAATAAACAACATTTACCACTTCATATCTTAATAATTTGAATGTTGTCATGAAGTCTATAATTTTCACAAATACTCAAGGATTACATATCATTCGGATCATCAACATCATCTAGACTCAACCGAAGATGTGCATCCTCATCAAGAAATAAGCTTTCCAAATTTTGTGATGGGTATGCTTCAATATTGGGCATAGCATCTTCATCACTCTCCCCTATGTCATATAGGTCTCTAGGTTTTAGATGTATTGGTATACACCATCCATCCACTTTTTGATCATCAACATAGAATACCATCTGTGCCTCAGAAGCTTTAATGTATGGCTCATTGTCTCCAAGCACTCCAGTATGTATAGGTCTTGTAAAATTTACAGAAGTAAAACCCAATTTATCAATTTTTATACCTCTTTAGTGAGTTAAGTTGGCCCATTCACATTTGAACAAAGTCACCATAAACACTCTGTTATAATTAAATTTAATGATATCAACTAGTTTTCCATAATATGGCAAACCTCCATATCGCATGTTAACTAGTGCTCGAGTAACTTCTTGTTCCAAAGGTGCCAAAAACTCCACTATTCTATGTCTTTAATCCTCTCTCACGTTCCAAAGCATGGAACTTATACCCATTAACATTATAGGCAATATATCATTTTGCTTGGTTAATAGGTCCTTGCGCAAGAGCTATAAGCATGCTTTTATCAGGATCTTGGAGCTTGTCATGATCTCGGATAATCTCAAAGAAAATTAAAATTACTTGAATGCATTTTACTAAATAAAATTATATCAATAGAAGCTTACTCACCCGACTATCAAACCATTGAGTACACTCTCGATGAACCATCTTGTCTACCTCTATAGGATTTATACTTCGAGTCCTTAATTGTCTCTTTGCAACAATCCTGAATTCCCTGAATGGTGCAAAATTGGTGGTTTATTAGCTTTGTTAAATTTAGTAGTATATAAAATGATGATATGCACTGAACATAAGAGTCAACTACAGGGAAGTTTATTAGAATGCGTTGTTAGGTTTGCAATCTCTCGTTGTATGTCAAAGTGAACCATGTAAAACTACCAATTGGTGTGCCAACATATGGAAATAATTCTATAATTCGAGCATTTCAATGCTGAGAAATGATAGCCTCATCATAGACACGTCTAGGTAAATTCCAAACTGTCTTAATATTTTCCAAATATCATGAACAAAAGGTAAGAACTTCTTGTGCTATGTAACCTTCTGCAATAGATCCTTTTTGTAGTGCTTTATTACGCATGTACAATTTTAGCAATCCTAAGTACCTACCAAAATAGATAGTTCATACTTATGAAGTGTATATATTTTTGTATCATTAATTACAAATAAAAAGGTTAGACATTGATCACCTTTCTATTGGATACATCCAACTGTATTAGACTAGACCGTTTGGTTTAGCTTCATCAACCAAATGAACAACCAAGTGTATCATCAATGTGAAAAATAATGATGGGAAGAGCATTTCAATATGGCACATTGTTAGTATAATTTGGTGTTGTAGTTTACCTAACTCTGTATTGTTCAAGACTTTGTAGGATATTTTCCGAAAAAATAAATATAACTCAAGTAATACCAAGGATACTTTATGCTCAAGGCCAACACACATAGCTAATGGTAGAAATTGTTGTACTAGTATATGACTGTCATGACTCTTCAATGTGCCAACTATTTTAAGATTATTAGCATCAATGCACCGAGAAATGTTACTTGCATATCCATCTGGCACACAAATATTCTTGAGAGTATCCAAAAATAACTTCTTCCCTTGCTTGCTCATTATGTACACTGCTGGCGCATACTTTTCATTATCATCCGGCCATAAATCTGGCTTGCAACCCATTTCTATGAGATATTTACAAGCGTTTAGGTGATCTTTTGAGCTAGAATTATCATTCAATAATGTAAAAAGTACATTGTCACATACATTCTTCTCTATATGCATCACATCTAGATTGTGACGCAACAAATTATATTCCCAATATGCGTGCTCAAAGAATATGCTCTTCTTCCTCTATTGTTGTGGCTCATCCTGAGATGTGCTTGCACCAAGTCATCTTTTTCCCTTAACTTGATTATCTACAGATCGACCGAATGTGACATTAATATCCTTAACCTATTGTAATTTTTTTTTCCCTGATAGTAATCTCGGACGACTGCGTAGCTCTTGCTCGCCATTGAATCTGATCTTGTTTAATTTGAACTTATGGTCACTATCAAGAAAGCATCGATGACCCATGAAACACCATTTCCTACTATAAAGCAGACGATAAGGCTCAGAGGCTTAATTACAATGTATACATATACGACCAGTATAAACATTCCACCTAGATAGATTTTCAAGACCAAGATATTCACTAATTGTCCACAACAAAACAACATGCATTTTGAACATCTCATTTTTGAAAGAATCATAGCTATCAGCAATATCACACCATAACTCTTTCAACTTCCTTATCAAAGGCTATAAATAGACATCTATATCATTTCCCAGCATTTTCCTAGCAGGTATTAGTGTTGAAATGATAAATAATGTCGGCTTCATGCACATCCACGTTGGCAAGTTGTATGGGACAAGAATAATTGGCCAAATACTATAACTTAGACTCATGTTCCCGTCAGGATTAAAACCAATTATTGGTCAAATCAAACTTTTTCCATGCTTCGGAATCTCTTGGATGTATTAATAATCCATCATTATTGGTCTCTAAGTTGTGCTATCTCATATCCTTAGCCGTTTTTGAAGAAAAGAACAACCATTGTAATCGAGGTTTCAACGGAAAATATCTAACCACTTTCGCAGGAATCTTTCTTCCACTTTTACTGCCAGCTGAAATGATATTAGAACCACTTTTTTTTATTCATTTTCCATCTGGAAACATTGCAAATCTTATAGACTTGTCTCTCTTCATCTTCTGCATTTCCCCTATAAAGCATGCAATTGTTCAGGCATGCATGTATCTTTTTGTAATTTAATCCAAGTTTCGAGATGATTTTCTTTGCATCATAAAAAATACTTGGACCTTTTATATTTGGAAAAGCATCTTGCAACAACTCCAATATCATTGTCATTGCTTTATTGCTCATTCCACAGAGGCACTTGATGTGATATAATTTCAAAATGAAAGATAATTTTGAATGGTTTGCACATCTTTCATAGAGAGTTTGGTTACTGTCATTTGATATTTCACAAAAGTCATCTTGTGCATGCCTATCTTCACCTACATTTGGAGTCACATTGCCACTTTGTATGGCCTCTTCGTTTAGTGAGGGCAATGCATCTTCAGTGAGATGTTCATGTACTCCAAATGCATCATTTACCATCTCCCTGATTGGACCTTGGACGAAGACATTGCTTTGTGAAACAACCACAATGTTAAGGAAACATTGGTCATTTCATTTGGATGTGGCTCACCATGAAGGTACCAAATTGTATATCCTCTTGGAAATGGCTTCCAAATTAGATGATCATACATCTCCACACGTGTTTGACGTTTATGAAATCCACATTTAGGGCTGGACATAATATCATGTTATTGACTGAAGCATGTTAAAAGCAAACTCAATAAAAGTCCTAACTCCTTGGACATACACAGGTGAGTTTTGTGGCTTTGTAATCCATGATTTGTCAATACCTAGCAAAACCAAGATTTATTCATTTCTAGTTGGTTTCTAATCCTTGCATTATTAATTTTTTATTTTTCATAATGCCATATATCTAATCATACTTGTCATCTAGAATAAATCATTTAAAAGAAGAAAATGCAAAATTTTGGCCGTCAAAATAAATGAAGTATGAATTAACTGTGAAAACTATTACTGTAGCTTAGAGGAAATGCTTAAATACTAAAAAACTCAACACAAAATTCTATGCAAAATCAAATCGTATACAAAAAGTTTAGCAGTTTGTGTAGTTCCACAGAATGAAGCATTCTTGATGTAACCATGGAAATGATAACCTAATTCTAATGCATAGAAAGGTGAAGTGACTCCGGTGAATGCATTACTAAACTGTTAAATTTCAAAAATATAGAATCAAATTGACATCAATCATTCAATCGCCACCCATCATATAAAATTTCCCTGTACGTTCATAATGAATCAAAAGAGTAATTCAGAAATAAAAGGTATAACACAAATATCTATATATATAAATTTAAAAAAACAAGAATCAAATAGCTATCAATAATTTGATTCAAACTAGATCAGAAAAATAATTCAGAAATCAAATGTATAACACAAACACCCATTTCTATAGATATGTGTGTGTGCACGCACGCACATGTGTAGAAGGACATCATTTCTAATGCATAGAAAGGAGAGGTAACTTCGGTGAATGCATCACCCATTTATATATTGATATTTAATGATAGTAATGAATTAAGAAAATTAGAGAGTGATTGTTTAATATACTAGTATTATAGATACATAGAAGTATTAAGTGGTGCATTCAAATAGACATTCAGATAGTAGTGTACTTTAGCTATGCAAAGCTTGCATTGAAGGTTGAGGCATGTGATATAATTCAATAACTATTTGAGCATGTGTGTTATATAAACTAATTGCCATTTGCCACAAATTAACCAAAGTGAATAATTGTTCTCTGTCATTTTCGAGAGATGATAGAGAACAAATATTCTCCAACACAAAGATGATTTAGGAAAAAAAAAACTATGAAATGCCAAGAGAACATGGTTATAAGCCATGCGAAGAAAAGCAGTGTCTACATAAAAAAGAAATGAGGCAACTTTAAGAAAAACTTGGACTAAACAAAGAAAATCTCCACAAAAACTACAACAAAAAATAGGAAAAGCATGTAGCTAGCATTAACATCAATCTTCAATGATACTAATGGAGAAAACTACAATCTTTGGAATTATTAATCAACCGTGATTAATGGACACCAATACTTAAGTGATAATTAACTAAACTAGAATTCCTGCAGCTACATTTTAAAAGATTAGAATCCCACATTACACATTCACCGAATGAATTTTGAGTCTCCACACCAATTAGTTAATCACCTTATGAATTCAATTCCAACAGAAACAAAGCCAAATAAACACATCTTCCAAATTGCTTCAAATGCAGTAACATTCCAGACATAATCAACAAACCAAGGAGAAAACTTAAACAAGGGGTAACACAAAAGAAACACAAATTACCTTCAAAAGCAAGATTGCACAGCCTTAGGCCCACTCACATACAAAAGCATACAACAATTGTTTTGCTTCACAAGATGCCATAGATTGGCAGCTTGCAAATGAAAATTCAGTTAAAATCCCTCTTAATATTCTTTTCTCTTATAGCTACATGATGCATAACAAAAACACAACAAAAGACTATTACCTGGGAAGAAGCACCTTTTAGGACAAAGAGCACATGAGATTGAATTATCCCTAAAGATCAAGCCTGAGCAGAAGAGGAAAAAAGTCTCAAATTCATGGATTTAATGAAAATATTTTTTAAACCTTCATCATCAAACACTCTTAAACATTCAAGAAACTAAAATCAAGAGACCTAGGAGATTGTAAGACTCCAAACATCATAATCAATGAAGAAAATACCTCCAAAACTTAGATTTCATCACAAGATATACCATTAATGGCTATCGTTGAGCAAATGGATGAACGGATCGTGAATGCTTGGAGGAGCCTCTCGCGGATTGGGAGATCACTAGAACATACCAATGTTGATAGCTCCCTCATCACCGACTACCCAACTAAATTCACAAACAAGCACACAATCCAGACCTTTTTAGAATTAAAAAAAAATAAAGAATACCTCGGATCCACAAATTAGAGATAGAAAAACAATAAATGCATACAAAAAGAGTGATGGAAGAGTCTTGGAATACTTGAAACCCAAACAGTGGTGCTAGGATTTGATTGAGAGAGTGTCAAAGGGTTAATGGCGAGGAGAAAGGGGAGAGAAACATTAAAGGATAACGCAATGGAGATAAGGAGATAGTGAAATCAGGGAAAAGAGAGGGATGGAAATGCGAGGGGTTAGAAACCCAACTTTTCTTGCATATATTCGGTGGTTTCATGAATTCATTGCATTTGGTAGCGGTTTATCTCAGAAACCGGCGCCAACTTCAATGAATTCCCAGAACCATTGAAATCGCCATGACAACGGCCGTGGAGTCATTGCATTTTGTGGTTGTTTATCTCATAAACCACCACCAAATTCAATAAATTCCCAGTACCATTGAAACTGCCATGGCAACTGCCATGGATTCATTGTATTTAGAGGTGGTTTATCCCAGTAACCACCGCTAAATTCAATGAATTCCCAGCTACCATTGAAACCACCATGGCAACAACCAGGAAGTGGATTATGGGTGGCTGTTTATACTAAACCGCCGCTAAATGAGTGCCGAAAAATGCATATTTTCTTGTAGTGTAAGGTGATAGTAAGTCGAGATGTGATTGTTGATGAAAATAGCAAATGGGATTAGAAGGAGAAAGGTGTCAAAAATATGCCCATGGTAATTCAGGAATAAATAGAAAAGGCACCAATTGTCCAAGGTGAAGATTATCATGAAGAGCAAGAAGAGCAACTTCAATCTCCAACAAATGTCGGGTCAAGTTCATCTACTCTAAGCTCAACACCGATAAGAATGAGACATCTAAGTGAAATTTATGTCACATGTAATTTTTGTGTTGTAGAACCGGAATGCTTTGGGCAAGCCACAAGAGATGAAGTATGGAGAAATGCAATGGAGGAAAAGATAAAAATGATTGTAAAAACAACACTTGGGAATTGGTGGAGAAACCAAAAGAAAAAGATGTGATCAAATTGAAGTGGGTCTACAAAACCAAAACAAGCCGAGATGATTTGGTGCAAAAATACATGGCAAGATTAGTGGCCAAGGGGTACTCACAACAACCCGGAGTTGATTATCAAGAAACATTTGCACCGGTAACAAAACATGAAACAATAAGGATGTTGGTTGCATTAGCCGCACACAAGGGGTGGAAATTATACCAACTTGATGTGAAGTTGCCATTTTTTAATGGAGTACTCAAAGAAGAAGTGTATGTTGAGCAACCACAATTTTTTTGGCTGAAGATGAAGATAACAAAGTGTATAAGTTGAAGAAGGCCTTGCATGGCTTAAAGCAAGCACCCCGCACATGGCATAGTCAAATTCATACTTACTTCATGAATAATGGATTTAGAAGAAGCCCAAGTAAGCTAACACTCTACATCAAGCATGGGAAATCCGGTATGCTTGTTGTTTCTCTTTATGTTGATGATCTCATTGTTACTAGAAATGATGAGAAAATGATGCATGTCTTCAAAGATGAGATGATGAAGAGGTATGACATGAATGGTTTGGGTTTGCTTCATTACTTCTTGGGCATTGAAATTGATCAAGGAAAGGATGGTGGTTTCATTTCTCAAAGGAAGTATGACTAATCCATTCTCTCAAAATTCAAGATGGAGAATTGCAATCTGGTATCTATGCCATTGTTGGTAAATGAAAAATTGAAAGAAAATAGAAGTGGTGATGCCGATGCAGTACTCTATAGTAGTTTGGTTGGAAATCTATTATATCTTACTACTACAAGACTTGACATCCCAGGATTATTGTCTCATGTTATGCATCAAGCAAGCAAAATGCATTTTAGAGTTGCAAAGAGGGTGTTGCAGTATATTAAGGGTACAAAAGATTTTGGGCTAATGTATGAAAAGAAGGAGAATGAGAAATTGGAGTTGTTTGGTTTTTGTGATAGTGATTGGCCAGTAGTGTGGATGACATGAAAGCACATCTGGGTATGCATTTACACTTGAATATCCGGGCGTATTCTTATAGGCATCTAAAAAGCAAGAAAGAGTAGCACATTCCACTATGGAAAGCCAAATATGTGTCGGCGAGTGAAGCTACAAAACAAATTGTGTGTTTGAGGAATGCTCTTGGTGATATGGGGGAGAAGCAAGATAGGGCCACCATTCTATTTTTGTGACAACAAATCGGCAATAGCAATGTCAAAAAACTCCGTCTTCCATAGCAAAACGAAGCATAGTAACCTAAGTATCACTATATTCGGGAGGCGGTTGAAGGTGATGAAATTCTCATCAAGCATGTTAAGACCAATAGTCAAGTTGCGAACATCTTTACCAAAGCACTTTCAAATGAGAAGCTTATTTATCTAAGGGAACTATGGGGTATGTCATTCAAAAGCATTAAGGGGGAGTGTTAAATTTAATCCTTTTGTTAGTATATGTTGGTTGAGTTGGTTTTGTGGTTGAATGTATCAAAATAGAGTGTTTGTAATAATATGTCTGGTGGGCTTTAATTAGGACTAGTTGGACAAATCTTTAATGTATTGATGATGTTAGTTATGGCCCATAGGGGTTCATCCCGAGGTTGGTTTATATGTAACAAATCAATGAATTATGAGATGGAATGAATGTAGAAGGAGAAGAAAGCAAGTCTTCTCATCTTTCCCTTTCACCACCAACAAAACTTGAGAAACCAAAACCCTAACAAAACCCTTGGCTAAATAAGTCCAACAAAAAAGATGTTGTTATAAAACTAAGAAAGTAAACAAAGGAAAGAAAACAATGACAATGCCCAAGTGGAGAGAAGAAATAGCCAACTTCTTATTCACTTCCTTCTTCATCACATGTATCTCATATCTGTGTCTTATACAAGATTACAAAGCCTCTATTTATAGGCTGAGAGGAATATAAAAAGTTATAGGAATTTTAGGAGTTTATAAGATGAAGAGGTTTGGGAGCTTGGGGAGATGAAAGGGTAAACATTAATAGGCATCCATTTTAATTAATGTTTCATAACATTCCCCCTTGGATGCCTATAGTCAAAGTAAATGCATCGTCAAAACCTTACTAGTAAAAACCCAATGGTCTAAAATTCTAGTGAAGGAAAAGGAGTACAATATCATTAATATACGTTATAATTACTGCCTCATAAAAAACCTTACCAGGAAAACCCAATGAAAAAAACCATGGTTAAGGGAAAAGGAGTGTAGCACGTATTAACTTCCCCTCATGATAATATCAAAATACGCTTCATGTGCTGCCTCATTAAAACCTTTTCAAGAAAACCCAATGGAATAAATCCATGACGAAGAAAAAAGAATACAGCGTGTATATGACTCCCCTTGAAGAAAACATTATTGAAGATCCCTTATGTGACGCATCCCAATCTTACGAACAAACTTTTCAAAAACTGAAGTTGGTAATGCCTTAGTGAATAAATTTGCAGGAGGATACATCGAAGGCGAAAGAACAAAACATAAATCATGGACATTATGGATGAATTGGTCCGCAAATAGCACCATGAATTCTCTCTAAAAATGTAGGAGATTCAGTCTCAATTTTATTTAATGATGGTCTGATAATAAATTTGCCTTGAGAGCATGCTGGACATGAAAATTCATTTGATTGAAGAATCTTCAAGTTCTTCAATGGATGTCCATGTGAGTTTTCAAGTACTTTTCGCATCATAATTGATCCAGGATGACCTAACCGATCATGCCACAGAATAAATTCATTTGAGTCAGTAAACTTCTGGTTTACGATAGCATTTTCCTCAATTGTTCGAATATATGTATAACAAAGGCCAGATGAGAATGCGGGCAGTTTCTCCTATACATGCTTATTACCTGAAGTAACAACAGTAATCTATAAATATTCAATATTTCCCAATATTTGGCGTCTCTATGTGATACCCATTGAGACATATATCTTTAAAACTTGATAAGTTTCGGTGGGACTTTGGAGAATATAATGCATCAGTTATAATAAATTTTGTTTCTCTAGGAAATAATATATTTGCTCTTCTGGAGCCTTCAATCAAATTTATACTCCTCGATATTGTATTGACACTGGTTTTACCCATTATTAAATGGGAAAAATATTTTTTACCTTTAAATATTGAGTGCGTTGTTGCACTATCAACAAGGCATACATCCTCATCTTTGATGTCCAATCCAACCATGGATTTGGTGGTATCCATATATTCATCACAAAATAAATAAAAGTGCATAAGTATTATAATGGGTAAGAACAAGATCAAACATGCATAGATTAATTAAAACAAAACGCATATAAGAAATTAAAAAAAAAAAACAATTATGGTGTCAATTCAGTGGCCACCATTAAGCTGAGAATCTTCAAGAAAATCAACAACATCTAAATGCAATGGCATTCCCACAAGAGGGTTATTGTTGAGGTCATCATTTTGGTAAATAAAATTCGACTTGATATTTTTCTGTTTTATTGATGCTTGATAGAGATCGACAAAGTGCCTTGGTGTACAATAGGTACGCGACCAATGCCCTTGTACACCACATCGATAACATACATTTTTTGAGTTGTTACTTGATTAATTTTTTGCCTTTGAACTGTTTTTCTTCATAATTTGCTCACTTCTGGTGGTAAGATGCATCTCTATAATCACAATGATTTTTCTAATATTTATTCCAACCACGTTTGGAGTTTTCATATGTCGCCGCATTCACTTCAGGGAATGGAGTAAAGCCAGTAGGACAAGATTCATGATTTTTCATTAGTAGCTCATTATTTTGCTCAGCCACAAGCAAACACGAAATTAAATAAAAATATTGTGAACCCTTTCTCTCGATATTGCTGCTGTAGGAGTACATTCGAGGCATGAAAAGTAGAGAATGTTTTCTATAGCATATCAGAATTAGTAATCCTCTCTCCACATAATTTCAATTGAGAACTGAATCGAAATATGGCTAAATTATATTCACTTACTATTTTGAAATCTTGTAATCGTAAATGCATCCAATCATAATGAGCTTTAGGTAAAATTACCATCTTCTGGTGGTTATACCTTTCCTCCAAATTTTCCCACAATTCAAGTGGATCTTTCACGATTAAATATTCAATTTTTAAATCCTCATGCAAATGATGTCGGAGGAAAATCATTACTTTTGCACGGTTTTGTAAGGATTCTTGATTACCATCCTTGATGGTTTCTCCAAGTCCATTAGCATTCAGATGTATTTCAGCATCAAGCACGCATGACAAATAATTTTTTCCCGAAATATTAAGGGCAACAAAATCAATTTTTGCAAGATTTGACGTGACAAAAAAAAATGTTTGTGTACTTACGTGAAAATATCTCCAACACAAAGATTGGCCAAGAAATTGGATTAGAGCTTCATGCTGATAACGTGTTATAAAACTAAGAAAGTAAACAAAGGAAAACAAACAATGACAATACCCAAGTGGAGAGAAGAGAAATAGCCAACTTCTTATTCACTTCCTTCTTCATCACATATATTCATATCTGTGTCTTATACAAGATTACAAAGCCTCTATTTATAGGCTAAGAGGAATATGAAAAGTCAAAGGAATTTTAAGAGTTTATAAAATGAAGAGGTTTGGGAGTTTAGGTAGATGAAAGGGTAAACATTAATAGGCGTCCATTTTAATTAATGTTTCATAAAAGATGTTAAGTTTTTCACTATATTTATGTGCTCTATTGATGGATGGACTCACAAATACTTTACTCATTCAATTTTGACTAGAAAGATACTTATATCCCTTGAACTTAACTAATCTTAAAAATATGTTAAAAGATAGCATTAAATGCATTTTTCATGAATTTTGCTTTTCAGGATTGCATGATTCTATTTTTATAACTCATTGGCCAATTTATTAACCCACTCATGGATTCCAATTTTCTGTATTTAATGTTGGATACATTATGTAGATAAATAAATTCCGTGTTTAATGTTGCTTGCATCACTAGCAAAGTTGCATAAGATTTCAGTTCAACAAAACCACTCTTAAACATCCTCATGTAAGGGTATCCACAAAACAAAGTAGTTTAGCTTGCATGTTGAAAATTATGGATTTGCATCAATTACATGTATTTTCATACTATTTTCTCACCTTAATAATTTGTTCATGGTTTTAAGTTTAGTTTTTTTTGTTTCTGCCTCCTAATTCAATCTTTTTTAATCAAATAAGCAAAAAAATGTTAGTTATATCATTATTGGTAATATTGTTACAAATACTTTAGTTATATCATTATTGGTAATACTGTTACAAATACTTTGAATTTGATCAAATAGGATTTTATAGTCTGAAGCTGGTGTTATTTTTATATATTATATGGTGCGAGCAAGCCATCAATTGCAACTATCAATAATTTATCTCTTGATAGTGCGCTCGAAGTATTATAATTTCCTAAAAATGGCTCAAAACAGTAACTTCTAAAATAATCACTAAAGCTAGGACAACGGTACATCAATCGCCGTATTTAGATCTAGTGAATATACCAAAAATGTCAATTTTATTTTTCCTTTCATAGTTCAACTCTTGGCTTTGCAAATGATAGATTGTGTATGTATGTGTGTTTTTTGGAGAAATGATATAGTAGAAATTTCTCACTTCACGTCTTTCCACCTTTACATACATGAGGGAATTTATAGGTTTAAACTTGATGAACCTCTTATAACATAAATTCTTTAAGGAACCCAACGTTGAAAAACCTCCATACCTAGTATTATGTATTAATTGTCATTTCATTTCATTTTTTTTTTTTTACCCAGATTTTTTGTTGTTGCTAAGACATGTAAGTGGAGCGGCAACAACAAGTGGGATATCAAAATGTAAATTGTAGGTATAGTGAATGTTGAGATTCATTGATCAATAACAATAAGAAAATACTTATATTAGTGATCAATGTGTCGTAGAGCTAGCTGCGACATTGAAATGAGAAAAACACAAGAGAGTATGGTACAAGCATACCTTAAGAGAAGAGCCAATTAAACAAGCCTGGATATCTAGTGCAAATTAAGAAGATGATTTGCTCAAATGCACAGGAAAAAGTAAATTTTGTAAAGTTTATAATAAAATAAAGCAAGTACTAATAAACTGGCATCAAATGGGAGGAATCTTAGGGATTGTAAGTGGCAAATATAATGAGAATTGAAATCTAATTTCATTACAAGTTCTAGTGAAGCTGAAAAGCAAACACTTGGTGGTGCTTTCTCATAGAAGAAAAAGAATGCGCTATAGTCCATACTACTCATATATGTAGTCAATTATATAATTGACTTGCAGAGTTAGAATTTTTGAATTATTCTGACTTTTAGCTATTATGATAATCAGCTGTTGTGATCATGTATTTTTTTTATTCGTTTTTTTTCTTAATCATTTTTACTGATTTTTTCTTTTTGATGGATTTTTGTAGATTGGTTTACAGTTGTTAATTGCTAAGCCACATTCTTACACATATATATGTATATATTATATGATCTTATCTCTCAGGACAACTATAAGATCTAATTTCATTATAGGTTGTAGTGAAGCAGAAAAACAAACATTTGGGTGGTGCTCTCTCAAAGAAAAAAAGAGGGAGTTGTAGTTCATTGAAACTATACCTGAATTTTATTTACGGACATTCACTTTTAGCTGTTGTAATTCTTAAACACACACACACACGCACACACACACACACACAGATATATATATATATATATATATATATATATATATTGTATGATCTTATTTCTATTTCCATATATATATGATCTTATTTCTATTTCCTGCATGGTTGGCACCAGTAAGACGGGCAACTGAAGATAGTTGCTCCTTCTCAATGAAAACAAGTCAAGGACTTCTAATTTTTGGAGTGTGAGAACAAGATCTACAAGCAGAAACGGTGAACAAATGAACAGAACAAGGAAAAAAATGCTTGTTTGGTGAAAAAGACCTAATATATGAAGGTTTGGCAAGAATGCTTCTTCAAACTGAACTTCATAATTCTCATAGCCAAATTTTTGCTATCCCCTGACAATGACTTGGATAATTTGGTTTGACCAGGTTACTAAAACAAATATGTAATACCTGCTTGATAAATAATGTAATACTTGGTTCTTTTCTTTATCTTCTTAATAGATATTCTTTTCTGGAGGGTTGAAGGCATGAATGGCGACGTGCTTCTCTGCTTCACCCCCGAGGGTTTTCCTTTTTTCACTCCTGTTCACCTCTCTCCTCCTCCATGGAGGATCTTATTTGGACCTTTGACAAAGATGACGGGGAAGAAGGCGTGTTGTCTACACTGCTAGACCTGAATTCTTGGGACTACTCTTGTAGTGATAGCTCACAGTCGGCAGGTTGGAAAGCCAAGGGGGCAATGGAGTTTGGTTCTTACCTCGGTGGAAGAAATTCCGGTGAGTTTCCGCATGGAGAACTGGCGAAGAATGTGGCAAGATTGTCACGTCGACGAGTGCAAGACTAGCAATGGTGGAGCTTCGCTCCCATGCCGGAGGGCTTGACTTGTCCGAAAAGATCCCGACAGTGGTGAAGCTAGGATCCAATGCTGGTGAGGATAACAATAAGATCTTGGCAGTGGTGGAACTTGGCTCCCAAGCTGGTGATGGTCCCAATAAGAATCCAACGATGGTAGAGCTTGGCTCCCTCTTCCTCAGTCAGGGAGCAAACAATGGTATTGGCAATGGAGGCTCATTGGGTAAGATACCAACAGTGGTTGAGCCCCGCTCCCACAACGAACTCCGATTCTCTGCCGGTGAGCTTCAGGTGATGGTCGAGCTTCACTCCCATGACAGCCAAGATACTTTGTTGGGGAAACTACCGGCGGTGGTCGAGCGTCGTTCCCAAGGTGATGGTGGACCGTTAATGCCGTGCCAAAGAAAGTCAATAAGAAGGACCGATAGTCGCACTGGTTCTTGGTGGCAGACCGTCGGTTGGGAGGATGACGCCAGGTTCCGAGCGGGTGGCTCGAGGCGTCGTGGTGTCGAGTTTTGGAGGGCTTTGATTGAGCATGCACAGAAGACTAGGATAGGTGGCGAGTTTCAACTGGCCAAGGTTAGCGAGGATTTGATGTCGAGTGCGGAGTTTGAGGACCCATTGGTTGTTGTAGCTGAGCTTAATTTTGATGTAGGCCCGGATGTTATTTTGTTCAACCCAAGAAATCTGGATGCCTTGGTGGACTCTCTCACCCTATGTGAAGTGGGCTGGTTTTCGACCCAAACAAATTTTATAAACTTCTTTGTTTTTGGGCCAGTTGGGGAGCATGATGAACTGAGGAGCCAAACCCTAGTGGATGGAAGCTTTGATCGCCCTAAGTTTGAAGCTGCACAATTTTATCTTCAATGGAGTTTGATGATGCTGGTGTTAGGCTTACTTGGAGGTCAAGAGCGAAGTTTGTGGGACTTGCACATAGTGGAGGTTGTGGGGCTTCGACAGCTGAGGAGGCACATGCCAGTTCATGGGCTAGATCTTTCTTCTCTAAGGGGGCCTAGGGGTGGCCTGTTGATCCTCGTGGTTGTTTTTATTATTGTTGTTGTTTATTTTTGGTTCTAGGTGTTATACCACATCTAGTGGTATGGTGTTTTGTGTCTCTTTTGCTTACCCTACTTCTGAGTAGCGGAGAGTTATAGTGTGTTTGCTTTATTTTAATTTAAGTGGTTTATCCACCTTTTTTAAATAAAAAAAAATCTTTTCTGCTTGTAGTTTTGATAACATTTTCATTTCATAATGAAGTTATGCTATTGCTCAAATACCTCATTTTCCCATTTGATTTTGTTTTTTTTTTTTTATTTTTTATTTAAAAAACTGGTAGAGTAAGCACGGACATCCATGCGAGTATTAGTTATATTTGGTGTTTTTTTTTTATTTCTATTACACTTAACTTTTTTTATATATAACGGTTCATAATATGGTTTTATTATATAACCATAAATATTGTAAAATAAAAAAATATAATTACAAGAAAATTACCCAAGAAGTAAAACCAAGCAAAACACATACAAAATACTCAAAGCTATCATTAATATTATGTATATATTTATATATATCACTATTATATATTATCTAGATATATATATTACACATACAAAAATTGCTTACAAAAAATAAAAACTACCATTAATAAAAAGATTATTTTTCTTATTATTTTTCAGTAATAAATGATAAACAATAATTGTTAGTGCGAGAGCACTTTAAGTTGGCATGATTTGACACCTAGACAAGGTGACGTGGCTACCATAGTGACGTGGCATGGATAATTTCACGTAAGCATGGAGACTTGGCAAGGTGGCTTGGCTAGGAGACAAGATCTCATCAAGACTATATTTAGGAGGTTTAATTGAAGACTAAATATGGATTGAGCTAAATTGAAGAAATACCTATCAATGGTAAGATTTGGATGATATTGAAGATATGATTTGAAGAAGCTTAATAGATTTGGATGAAGACTATTATGGGTATGATTTGAAGACAAGCCTATTTGGGGCATGATTGAGCTGGTTAATTGAAAATCTTTGGTAGAAGATTTGAAGACCAAACTTGGGTGAATTGAAGATCAAGTTTTGTAAGTTTGATGAAGACGCACAAAGGAGTGTGCCCCTTGCGAAGGGACTGCGTGATGAGGAGCTGAGGAGGTAAGCTAGTTGCCGATAGTCAGGATCAGGTGATCTGGCTGCATCGACTCGGACTAAGCATAACTAGGAGGTTGATGGGTCTTGAGGTCGCTTAGTAACGTAACCAGAACTCAGTCAAGTCAGCAGTCAGGGTCATGTTGCAAATCATGTTACAACAGGAGTTGCAACAGCTATTTTAGAAAGGTTCTAAAGATAGTAGCCGCGGAGATTCTAAAAGAGGTATGGACTATATTTGCAATGTTGAGGCGTCTATATATACTACCTTGGTCTGAGATTGGGTGCGACTCTTGAAAGAGGGAGTAGGGAGGCACTAGACAATCTAGAGAGGGTAGTATTCTTTGTTTGTGTGAGTGGCAAGTGTTTGTACTCATCTTTTTCACCTCTTTTAGTGGATTGTTTGTATCCGGACTTGGCCCCCCAGACATAGACGAGTTGACGCCGAACTGGGTTACCAACTTTGTGTGTCTCCTTCTTGTTTGGTTTGTGTGTGTTTTACTTTGAATATTTGAGCGATTTTTTAACCCACAAATCCACACCATCGGAACTAACAATAATAAATATTTAAATAGTATGTTTTTATTATTATATAGCCACAAAAAAATTGCAAAATAAATAAATAAATAAATAATGCAAGCTTAAGAAAATTCACTACAGAGGACAGGGTTGGGCTTACTGGAGTTGGACTATAGTATTACTGTTCTCATAAATTTTCTTAATGTGAATATAGTGGACTTTAAAGTTTCATTGCCTCATGTGGTGAATGGCCAAGTTGATAAATTCTTAGGAGATCAATAAGCCACCATAACATGTGCATCTTTGTACCTCTCTGTTCCATAACAAACAATTAAGTAGGACGTGCTTGTGACCTATTGTTAGAAAATAAATAAATAAATCCCACAAACGATAATCAATTAAATTATCCAACTAACAATAAATATTTAAACTATAATAATATTAACCTAAATATCTACTAATAAGCCTACTTTAAATATTGCTTATGATAATATTAATCATGATAAATATTTTATCTTATAGTCTATCAAATTAATCATGTAAAAAATTGATTACATCATGAATTCAAATAAATCATTTTTAAGATAAGTTTTTAAAATACGGAGGTAGAAAGTTTGAGTTGTGAGGTTTTGGGAGATTTCATGCTTTGAAAATAAATCAAAAATTAACAGCGTTATGGTTTCCGTTGACGAACAGTTTTTTTCTTTGTTTTTTTTTACCCATTGCTTGAAAGTGTTTTTATAAAAATCAGTTAACATTGATTCATGAAAGAAAGCTATACATTTAATGCCCAATTTTGTAGTTGGATAAAATAATATGAAACATAAGACTACAAGGCACCTATAATTATCACACTTCAAAGGTATCATGTCAAAAGAGTTAAGAGTTATATTTACATTTTTTTCAAATGTACAAATATTACATTTTAATTTTATTTATCTAATATACATGATTGAATTTGAAAGTATTTTATTTAAGAAGAGATTAACATATCTAATACTTCTTATACTATGACGTTGTTGGTAAATGCCCTTATCAAAGAAGTTATTGAATTTAAAAAAAAAAAAAAACGTAGATAATATGAATAAATGCAAAGAGTACTATTGATATCATGAATTTTCCTTAACTCTAATTGGTTAATTCCATCTCTAATGATCTAATAATTGGAGGGAATGATGTAAAAACAATTACATCAACTAGCAAAATGTGTAGAGGTAAAAAAGTGTTACAAATTATATATATATTGTGTTTTTCGTGTTTTTTTATTAAATAAAACCCATTATTAATTTTTATACTATTATTTTAATTAAATATATTCATAACTTTACTATCGTAGATTGGTAGTTCTTGGGGTCTTGCTACTATTATTACAATTGAAATTTATCAAATTTGGTGGTATTTATCTCGTTAAGGATGTCTAAAGAAAGTTAATCCTATTGTGGAAAGATTTTATTAAGATATATGTGACAAGTTTGATTTCTTAAGGAATTCGATGTTGAACAACTATCATACTCTTTTATAAATGTTTTTAAATTGTCATTTGCACTTGATATTTCTGTCAAATGTGTGGTAGACTGACTTGTTAGTTTAAATCTAATTCAGATTTAAATTATTTTCATGATAATTAAAAATTAAGCAGATTTAAATAACCATAGTGGTCAATAACATTATCATTTGAATCCTATATTAATCATAATTGGTATTTTGGATAATGATCTACTTTAAAATTTAAGGCGAAGTTAATCTTGAAAATAGAAAGGCTTATATAGACAAACACCAAAGGTCATCGATTTAATATTCTTATGAATATCCATCCCTATCGACGGGAGAGAGCAGGATATATTAGAAGAGTCATTGGTTTCTTCAAGTGAAGATCTCAATCTCTTCAATGTCTTGTCTAACTTGTTATGGCTAGAGGTAAGATCCTACTTCTGTTATTAATTAATTATTTAATTAATACGACATATTAGATGTCAAACTCTAGTTTTTTATGATGACATATTTATATGCTTGGATGTCGCATATCGTACTCTGATTATTCCTAATAGTTGGTATATGAGCTTTTATTTATTCCTCTAGCTAGCATAGATGATTGTTTTTTATAATTATATTTGTGCATCTATTTTGGTCCATAGTTAGTTGTGATTGCATGATATTTGTTTTTTGTAATCATGTTTGAATATCAATTATTATGTTTATATATTAGATGTAAACTTGTTAGTATACTTGATTTAATTTTACAAAGAACCATGTATAATAAATTTGCATGAGTTTAGGGTTTGTATATTGGATACAAATCCATTGGAGTTTTAGTTTGTTTTGCAAATAAATTGTTTATAATAAGATGGTTTGATTAAGGGGTATTAGGCCTAAACTCAAACTAAGCCTTGACCGGGCTAGCAATTGTCACCCTACAAGCATGTGCTCATGAATTTGCTTAGGCTTGCAAGGGGTTACCTGCCAGCCTATTAGCTACAACCTACTTGCACATCATGAGGCTATGCGGGTAGTTAAACACTGGTAGGGTACTCCAGTCGCACAGAATGTCGGTGGTCAAGGTACACTAGGTACACAACTATCCGGTCTATGGTGTACAATGCATAATCTTACCTGCATAGCACTGTGCTATGCACTTCTATTGTGGATGCAGCTAGGAAGCAGGCACCAGCATTGCGCTGCTGCTTGGACCGCAACTTAGTAATGCGTAGCCTCACGCACTACTGGGTGGGTCGCACTAGAACATAGAACAATGCTCAATTGTGTGTTACAGTGCTGTGCAAGGCCGAGTTGTGTTGGGTCGGCTGCGTCAACGCAACAAGCCTCGCAAGCCATAGCTAGGTGTTGTCTTACTGACCTGTGGTGGTCAACCAAGGCCCAAGTTACGGTGAAAACCCCTAAATTTTGTTTATTATTTAATTTTATAATTTATTTTGAACTATTTTTTTTATTTATTTTATTTCATTTATTCATAGTTTTGGATGAAATTTGAAAAAAATAAATCCATGGAAGCTTTTCTAAAAATTATTTTGCTTTGAAGAGTGTTTAGTATTCCTACTCTTGTAAATTTTAAATAAATTTTTGGGTGCTTTTGCATGTTAACTAATATGCCTCTTACATATACAACGCAAGTGTATAGATCATAAAAAGTGGTACAATATGCCCGAAGGTCAGGTAATCGAATCCATAGGGACCAATTCTACTAGTACTTCTTCACCCTTTATTATTTAAGCTATGAAAAGAGATTCATGTTGCTAACCCTAGTTATGAAAATTTGAAACTAAGGCGAAGAGAGATGATACCTTGGGGTAAAATCAAGGGATGGAGTGGTGCCTAAGCTTCCTCCTCTCAAGACACTTGCAAAGACTTCATATATTGGCTATTAATAGAGAACTCTTGGATAGTGAAGATTTCTAGAGTAGTTGATCCCTTTTGTCCAGACAATCACCCTAATCCTATACAATAATGATTCATTACCCCATGATTGCATGACGCATTGTGGATCCCTTTATTAGGTTTAACCCTAATCTAGAGAGTTCAACATGATACACCCTGATTCTAGGAGTGCACTCAACCTTCAAGGAGTTTGGCATCATACACCCTACCTCTAAGCGTGTACTCAACCCCTAGCTTATATGAGTGACCTAACATGATGGATTTGTCAATCATCATCATGCTAATTGGATATGCAATTAAGGCTTTCGTACAATGTAAATTGCAAGCATGAAGCAGCATAGAAGATTCATAAGAATACTCATGTCCAATATATAAAAACAAGGAAATCAAATACAATAAATCTTGAGATTCATGGCCCGAGGCACTGAATCATGATTTAGCCTCTTATGTTCAGTAATAACAAGATACAATCCAAGATTAAAGACGAGAAGGAAATCATAATGAAAATGCCCTCAAGCTCCTCTTAATGGTTGCAATGGAATTCAAGGATGGATAAGGTTGATTCATCAAACGCTCCACTCTAGACCTCGAGGAAAGCTTCAATCTCTCCTTGATTGATGGCATTTGGCATTCCCTAATAAACCCTAGCCATCTCCTTTATTCTACAACCAAAAGTCCTCTACATAGTCTAACTTTCAAGCTTAAATATGAAGGGTCAACCCATGCACTGCCATACTTGGGGGCATGCTCATGGCCATGCACTTTTCTGGGGAATTTTAGTACTTGAATCACGTGAAAAATCCATTTGCAGAGAATTGCATAGTGGAAGCATAGCCTGAATCATGACCTTGCTTCTTTCTGCAAGGCCGTGTAAGGAGCTAGTAGCCAATGCTTCTTTAATTCTTTAAAACATGTAATTTACAATGGCACAAGCATGACCATTCTACCTTCTGCATGGCACTGCATGGAGTTTAGTCGAATACACACAATCACATGACATTCAACTTTATACATAAATAAAGTTCAATAATTGTACACAAAATATAAATCAATTTAACACAGATAAAACCATCTTTTGGTATCATTAATCTAAATGTGATCAAATAAAAGCTCTTAATGTATAATTTTTCATGATGACAGATATTGTGGCTAGTTTAGAGTCAATCAAAACTATATGATCACATGACATAAAATCTTATGCGTAAATAAAGATTTACTAACACAAGATATGTCATTTAATGTGTGTGTGTGTGTGTGTGTGTATTGGACCAGTAACCTAGGGACATCCACAACAACCATTACATCATCATCTAATGGTTGTTGTTTTATTATAAAGCTAACCTCGGAGATAACCCAACCTCTCGGGTTAGAAATGAAACAGCAGCCTCTAGATGACTGCTGTGGGGATGTCCCTAGATTCATTTTCTGGGAACGTCCCAAGAAAACATATTGTCATATATATATATATATATATGTGTGTGTGTGTGTGTGTGTGTGTGTGTGTGTGTGTGTAAAAAAATTATGAAAATTGTGGAAGTGTTAGTGAAAATATATTTATTTCAATTTATATCAATTATGAAAGTTGTGATCAAAGATGCGGTACATGTGAAAGCACTGTGGTATTAGTGTCTTAGTATGTTGGTGTTATTTATCACAAAGGTATGTAAGTAATTGTAGTGAGTTGATCTTGATAAGATGGCAGGTGATGAAATGGTGACATGATAAAGTGGCAAGTTGATCAAATTTAAAGCACAAGTTATTCCAGACAAGAAACTATCTAATATCTATAGAGGAGATTTTGAATTAAAAACTTGATTGTTGAAGATCAAGTTTGGATTATTAAAGATAAGTTGAAGATTGCTTGAAGACTAAATTTGGATTATTAATGGAGATCGTTGAAGATTGCATTGAAGTCAAGTATGGCATGATTGAAGAGAACCATGTTTGACTTGTGCATGAAAAATCAGAAGAATTTCTGTTGACATGGTGTGAGAGTTTCCTTAGTTACTATTATATGGGGGGGGGTTGGAGGGTGTCTTAAGGTAAGATTATTACTATGCATTTAATAGGTGTGACAAGTCATACCTCGATTATAATGGAGTTGGCACACTAGATCTAGTAGATATTAGATTTGGAAATTGTGGAGAATTAAAAACAAAAGAGGAATGTTTTAAGATACGATATACTTGATACTCTACTTCATGTATGTCATGAACATTCTCAAGCCTCTCAAGCATTTCCAAATCATCAAAGTCTATTTTCTTAATATAATTATGTACTGCAAAATAATATGATAGTCTATCATTTTTGCTAGATCCTCTATCGAATAATGTAAATATAAAAAATTCCCCCAGACACACTTCTTAAACTTGAATATGATAAATGAACACTTCATTATGAGATCTATAAGGTTGTGATAACCTAAATTGTAGAAATTACATCTTTTGCTCTTGTAAGGCCCCTTCATTATAGGGTATCTTGAATCAGCAGGCTAATATTTGTTATATATCAAAAAATAGTTGTTAACTAAGAGACAAATGCTTGTCATTCTTTAAAACAAATTAACATATAAACATGTCCGCACAAACATTTGGGAGGAGAGGAAAATTAATAGATTCCAATCTCAAATGCTCCATAAGAATCTTTATGTCATGCTAGGCCTATTTCAACCAACTTATATTAATGTAAAGCACATTTTAAAGTTTCGCATGACAAGCGCATTTGTAGTCATGTAACCTTCCCTATTTGTGTATGCCACAGGAAGATGTATGTATATGTGTGCCATATACAGCTTGATGTACTCCTTAAAAAATAGCTAATGTCTTACATCATGTTGAGTGTATGTCAAAGCATGCATAAATTTCTTATCAGTGATTCTGATAATATTATTCTCAAGTTTTTTCATAGCTTTGTGGACCTAGTGGAATTATCTGAATATATTGAAATCTTTCTTCGACATTCCTAAATATCTCTCTACAGCCAATCATATACTAGAAATAATTACCCTTTTCACAATGGTAATATCACATGTTAGTCTGAGTCCATAATATGTTCTAAGGATGTCCACTAAATCCCTAAATACAGTTTTCCTCATAAGAACTTGCTCTAAAAACCTTATCTGATTTCCTATTAGTAATTCTTTCACCTAACTATACTTGTCAAAGCAGATGTCCTCTTTACATTCCTATTGATATTTTTCAAGTAACGACTTATTACTACTATTGTTACCAAACATTTCATGATTTTAATATTGTTAATTTTTACTATAAGTGTTCCATTTGATTCAAGTGAAGTCCAATTATTTAACATTCTATATAATCATCAAGAATATAAAAATAAAATAAAATAAAATAAAATAAGGACAATGGCATCCTCTCCTTTGCACCTAAATTGCTTTTTAATAATGTGGAAATAACCTTTTTTAAACAGTCTAACTTATAACAAGTGATGCTTGCTTCGATATTATGGGTGGAACCAATATAATTCTGATAATAATAGTGGCTAACAATACATTAGCATTACCAAGTTATAAACATTTAGGGGTCGTTTTGTTCACAGTAATGTGAAAATATTCTCATAATCTTACGGTAATATGGGAATATTACAACATTTGGAACTATAGCACCAATAATGTTAATAGTAATCTAAAAATCCCAATAGTGAAATTTTACCAAGAAACTTGGTAATCAATTTACCTCCCAAACAAGTGTTTGTCTTCGATTACCTAGGGGCAGAAATCTTGGCTTAAATATTTGGACAATTTTGCCTTTGCCTTGACAATGTAATTTTGCCCATGAGCCTATTACTTTTGTTTTATTTACGTACATTCATTCTTTACATTAAATATTTTTTTGTCTATACTTGGCAATAGATGGTTGGTTAATTTTTTAATTATTGTTTTAACTTTACATTTTAGTTCTTGCCCCAGCCATATTTTAATAATTATGTATATTAGCTATGCTACAATTGATATATATTAATATTAGTTTGTATTTTTTTTATTCTTTTTCACCTAGAAATATTGTTCCATTCCTATTATAAGTTTGTAGAAAAGTTTATGTTCAAGGTTATTTTGATAATTTTGATACGTTGCCACTTTAATTATCATGACTAACCAAATGTAGTAGTGAAATATTGCTAGTAATATGAGCTCAACCAAATGTGTCTAAAGAAAATTACTACAACATTCTAAGGCAAATAGCATTCCACATTTCATTACTGTGATAATTTTTTTGTGGTGTTTCGGTCCTTTTTGCCCTTGTTTGTTGTTCGGTTGTCTTAGATATCGTGATTGTTTTCCATTGTCTTTTGTTCAAGGTGCCTTGCCGAGTTTTTGAGGTGTTTGGTGAGTGTGTGAGGGCGTTTTGGTATGTGTGTGTGTGTGTGTGTGTGTGTGCTGGGCTGTGCACAGGCCGCACAGCCTCTCCTGGGGTCTGTGCGGCCTCTGTGCAGGCCGCACAGAGGCCGCACACCCCAAGTAGAGGGGTGTGCGGCCAGTGTGCGGGCCGTACACTAGCCGCACACCCTTCTGCCGAGGATGTGCAGGCACTGTGCAGCCCGCACATGACCCGCACACCATCGGGATTTTGCTTATAAAGATGTCGTTTTGGCTTTTTTTCTTCAACTTTCTTCTCCCAAACCCTTCTATTTCCTTCTCCTATCTTCCTCCATCATTCCATGAGGTTTTAAGGCTGATTTAGAAGGGATTTTCGAGCTTGAATCTTGGGTCATCAAGTTGCTCATCCTTTGGATCAAAGTAAGCTTCCATCCTTTTCTTGCTTCTTCTTTGTTCTTTGATGGAGATGGTTAGGGTTGGTTGTGAACTCTTATGAGAGCTTGATTTTTACCTCTTTTTCTTCTTCTTTGATGGCAAACCTAGTGAGGGTTAATTGTATTGAGATGTATGGCTTTGACTTCATGGAATCCTTGAACCCTCATCACCGTGATCCCGAAATTACTGTAGCACCAACAAAAGTTAGGTCATTCTTGCTTTCCTTGTTGGTTTTAAGAGTTGTGAGAGGTCCTTTCTTGCTAGAACTTCTTGTTATGGTGTTTAGCAAACCCTAGAAGCAACCATTCCCCATTTTGAGCTTTTTCCTTCATTTTAGTTAATCAAATGTTTGTTGATGTATGGTTGCTTGTTTTGGATTGTTTGATTACTTCTAGGAGGTGAGGCTTCAAGTAAGGGCAAAGAGCCGGTGGAGAAGTAACACCGAGGCGTTTTGCTCACCAAGTTTGTGAGTGGGAAATTACCAAAGTTGGACTATGATTCATGCATGATGTTTCTTTTGATATTTGAGTTGCTTGTTTTGAATGATAGACTCCTTATTACTAAATCTCTTTGAAAGTTTTAATTGAAGTTTAGAATCATGATGATTTATGAATTGGCTTATTTCATGAATATTTGCAAAGTGTATATAGTGCTTATGGTTTGGAACTCTATGTTCGAGATATATGCTTCAAACTATGTATTTTCAAGAGATTTGATGTTCTCATTATGATGACCAAAAAGGCATGTGAAATCAAGTTGATTTTCAATGTGTTAATGCAATGTTTGAAGTGTATTTTCAAAAGACAGCTTTGTATGATACTTTTGATGAAAAATTTCATTACCAATGTTATGATCAAATCAATCACTCTTGGAGTAAGAATTGCCATTGTAAACACTTATGATCTCTTATTGAGAATTATGCTTTCATGATGATGTATACATTGAGCCTACGGGCCGGGTTATTGTTTATATGCTTTGATGGTGACATGGGAGCCGAGCTCCAGTACTTACTACAGTAAGAAGTGGATGGTTTCCACGGGCCGATCTATATAGAGGTGGCGTGGAATACTGTCAAAATGGTTATGCCATGTCAGGTGAGAGCATAGATCCTTGACATGGATATAGTTGGGCTGTTCAGAGTCACCACACGAACTTCCCAGTGGACATGGTTAGCGACGGAGAGTTTTCGAGGCTATTCTAGACAACATTGATGATTTGTGATTAATAAGTTAATTATTTCTAAGTATCTTGATATTCGAAACTATCGATAAGAGTTGTGATTATATTAGATCCTGAGTGGTATGCATTTCTTGATGATTTCAAAGAACTTCTATTTGTATTTCATTAAGAAAGGTTATATTCTTATGTGATAATTGTTATTCAAAGTGTTTTCATTCTTGTTAAGAGTTGAAAATATTTTTATAATGTTTTATTTCTATTTGATCATGCTTAAGCTATAGTCCTATGTTTAACCCCTCGCTGAGTAACCTAGTTACTCACCCCTTCTTTCTTCCTTCCAGGTGATAGCACTGCGTAGGGGTGAAGGCGTAATGTGCTTGGCTAAAGTCATCACCGTCTTCTCATTTTGAGTTGTATGTGTTATTTATTTCTTGGCATGTATTATCAGGGATCCACTATGTATTGTTGAACCCTATCATGTCTTTCCATACTTGAAACACCTCTGTATGTCAGTCTGATCTACATTATGTAGGAGATGGTGTATTTTTGAGTTGGGATTTATTGTGGTTGTTATTGTTGTGGTGGATGTTGTTACTTACATTTCTCACCTTGGTGTTAAATGGATGTTCTTGAGTAAGATGAGTAATATAGGTATTTATTGTTAAGTTATGCATTGTGATTATAGATGTAATGTACAGGGAACAAGTTATCCTTACGGCTACCTAGGGTTGAGGTAGTGTTGGACATCCCCTGGGTTGTTGTGGCGGTACGTCATGCGCAGGACCCGCGGGTCGGGGCGTAACATTTTTAGCTGTAATAAAACATTAAACCTTGGAACCAAATAGCCCCTTAGTGAAATTCATATATAAGAATTTGATGGTGTGAAATGTTATAAAAAAACACAAAGCAACACAAGCCATAGTTTACTAGTGCAATTTTAACAAAATATAAGTAAAGGCAAACTAAGATAATAGATAAAAGGAAGAAAGATATGTAGTCAACACAACAACATCACACTAAATTTACTAACAATGTAAAATTTTCCATGCTCTCATTGCTAAAATTGCTAATTCAACCAGAAATATCTAATAGATCCTTGCTCATTAAATCAATAAAAGATTATTTGAAGTGTTTCTTACTAAGGATCCTCATGGCTTTGTAGCACATAGGGTTTCAGCACTAAATATCCTTACCTTCTACTCCATCCCAAATATAATCATGTTAAGTAAAGTTTGAAATTTGCCATATGTCCAGCACAATAAATCCAAGAAAAGCAACAAAAAACTTCTACAGAATAATTTGTTTTTTGTAGACACTAGCATCAAAATCAGCATCAGATTATCAACTAAGTAAGACACAATTTGTATGTTCAGTAGATATTCCTCAAGATTCTCGATGGAATTTGAGAAGCAGATATTTCTCAAGATTCTTGACAGAATCTAAGAAAGTAGTCTTGCGATATGATTAAATAGCAACACAAATTTAATAACAGAATATGTCTATTGTTATTGAGTTACTAAAATTTAAGCCTGGACTAAATTTTTATTGTAGGCTCTATCTTTATTGGAAATTGCTATTGTGGTGAATTTCCCAACATATGTTTTATAGAATTTTTCATTGCTAACAATTTTCTCTTTATCCCAAAATGTAATGATTAATTTGTAGTATTATAATATTATTGTATTTAGTAGCAAGAGATTTTAAATTTTGTTTTATATTTTGTTTAAAATATACTGTTTCTTAGATAATTTTAAATATTACATATTAAATAATATGATTCTAAATATAAAAATAAATTGGAAAGTTATTAGCTATTTGATTATTAATAATGATAAAATTTATTAGTTATTAATTTACCAAAAAAGACATTCCCCCATCTCCCTTTTTCCTTGGTGCCCTAATTATAATCACTACCCCATCTCTTCTCCTCTCTATCACACAAGAAGGATCTTCACTTCCCTTCCCTCCTACAACCTCATGATCAACTATCCGAGCTGCCATCTCCCCCCTCCACTTCCACCACAGCAAGGGTCTTCACTCCCTTACCATCTCCTCCTTTAGATTCTTATTTATTTAGTTATTTATTTTTGTGAACAATGAAAGTTTGGGAGAATTAAACTCACATATGTATGATTTTATAAGGAATTTACCAAATTCAACTCCTAAACTTCAAATTAAAATGAGAAAATCAATGGAAAGTTTCTTTAGGTTTATCTAGAAAATAAAAATTTATGTTGTCTCTAGAAGCATCATCCATATAGAACTTTCAAATTGTTTCTATAGCTACTTATTTTGTATTTAGATTGGTCTTTTTTGTTTAATATCTTGCCTAGACAGCAAGTGAGATTTACTATGGATAAACAATAGTGCTCTGTGATGGGTGTTTAGACAAACACTTGTGTTGACTATTATACATTTGTTCAAAATTTGGAAAATTGTTGCCCATTGCATATTAAGATCATTCATACTTGTCTAAATCATCTGGATATATAACACTTGAACCACTATGTAAAAATTCTAATGAGAACTATGTGTTGGAAAAAGAAAAAAAAATATACATATTTAAGAGATGCCTAACAATCAATACATCTCTCCTTATTATTATCATTTACCTCTATATTATAGAATGAGTCACCCAACTAAAGCCTTGTCCAAGTCAATACTCCCATGAAATATGAGAACATCAACAAATTTATACATATTTATAAAAATAAACATCATGATGATTTTCAAAATAAAAATGAAAACAAAAATAACAATGGAAAAATAGTTTAAAATTTTTCTTATTTCAATACTGATTCTTTGTCCATGGTTTGCATAAGATTTGTTACCCATCATGATGCTTTAGTCTGCTAATGGAGTTCCAATAGAGGCTCTAAAATTACTATTTCAACTAGGTAGTTATTTTAGGGAAGGAGTCTATATAAATATGCAATATCCTCATCATGAAGTTTCATATGAAGGATAATTGCATGTTGATTGGAATAATAAGCCTTTTAATATGTTTGTATGGCAATGCCTTTCATATTGTGGTGTTATTGTGTTAATGCTCTCTTTTTAGATTTGTAGGGTCATCATAATGTGTAATCTTCATTAGGAAGCCTATATTTTTAGCTAATTATTTAATCCCAATCTCCCATTAACATCTGTTAATCATTGTTGAGCTCATAGCATTATATACTTATGCTTGGTCTTGTGAGTTTTATTTCTAAATTCTTATTTATATAAGATTGTTTAATTTGTTTAAGTTGTGTTTGAATGATGAATTAGAATATATGTTATATCATCATTTATTTTCACTTTCAATTTTATGTTAGTTGGATATTAGTGATTAAATAATTATATGTTTTCACTTTCCATGCAGGATTTTTCTTTATTTAAGTTCTCACTTGTTTGCCTTGTATAATTTCTAATGGTGCCGAGCTGCTCCTCAAGAAGAGAAAAAGGCAACAACTTTAGTAGATTGAAAACATTAGCCAAGGAGTTCACTGAATTGTAGTTTCCAGCTCCTTGAATCCTTCCATTCAAAGTTAGATTTCTTTAACTCCTTAAATTCTACATTAATGTCATTCCTTATAGGCATCCTATTGTATTGCATAAAGTAATATCAAACAATATACTAATATACATCTTTGAGGCCACATGGTATAAGATGACAGTAATATTATCGTTACTACTACTAATTTTTTACAAGTGCATCTAGTAAGTAGTAACAACAATCCTTCCTGCTAATTTTTAATGTGTGAATCTATTTATTTTCTTATAGTTATCAAGACTCAATCTTCTTAAATTTGTTATATTATTTATTTAATGGATGATGAGTTAATGTGGGCATCATTATTATTATTGGATTTAAATCGAATTATAACCGTACTTGATTTTGGACCATTTTACTCAATAGGCTTTGATGGTAATCTTAATGCTATATTTATATATATCTGGAACATATTTTGTTAGATCTATCCCATTCCATAATAGTACTATGGAATTTCTAGTTTCAAAAGTGCATATTTCATACTATTGCTACAAGGCTAGGGCATTTTTAATAATTTTTGTTATCATATTGAAAAATATTACAATTCACATTTTTTTTTTTTTTTTTTTTTTTGGTTACTGCAAGAATAGCTTTGCTTATGGATAACAAACTATTGAAATAGTAAAGCAATATGGCCTTGCTTATTTTTTTTAAAAAAATGGGTTATATGTTTGGATCCATGAACTTGTTAAAATAGTAAAACAACGTTGCCTTGCTCATTTTGCTTTAATCTTTCTTTGTGAAAACATATTATTGACACACCCCTTGCGTGTACCGCAAGTGTACAGGTCGCTCAAGTAGTATAATGTTCCCTCCGGTCCAGTAGTCAAATCCATAGGAAACGAGAGTACTAGTATTTACCATTTCTTTGTTATCTAACCATAATCAAGTTGTGTGATTAAAATGTTTTCAAACAACTGAATTAAGACATAAATGAACAACATGGCAAAAGAAGTAAGGATTCACTAAATATGACATAGGTACATAGGTGATGCTTCCCCTAGGATTTCCATGAAGTGCAAGATTTAACTAAGGCTCCCTAATTGAGATAAGTTGAGTCGTGGGCATCCTAAAACACACATGTCCCTTTCTTAAGGCAATCAATGACTAGTCCAATATGAGGTTCTAGCGGTGATCACTCTCTTTGTCTAAACCACATATGACTGCATGGAGATTTAGGGATCCCAAATAGATTAACCCGATTCCTAAAATTAGGTCAATCCCTTTCTCAAGGTAATTAACTCCTAATCCTATACAAACCTCAGTGGTGTTCTCTTTCTTCACTAGGGTTCATATGATTGCATGAAACTTGGTGAAATACGAAGGTAGGATTAATCAAATTGGAAGAAAAATGGAATACTCCTCTACCTCAAGACTCACCTTCTCAACCCTCTCCAACCTTGGTGAATCTAACCCTAGTGGGTCTCTCAACATGTCACTAGAGTGATTAAAACACACAATCCAGCTCTCGCAAATAAGGATTGTATGGCATTAAAACACAAGATTGAAACTCAACATAAATCTCAAATTAAGGAAAGCAAGAGTTAAATCATACAAAGAATAAATCCTAGAGTCACATGCTCAAATACCCTAAAGGGTTTAGTTCTCCATGAAGTAATACAATGTCATAAAAAATAATAAATGAATGCAATAAAAAACCATAGAAGAAACTCCTCAAAATCTATGAGTGATTATCTCGATGAATAACTCCTCAAGCTCAAAAGGATTACTTCACCAACAAGAGGTATGTTGCCTCAAATCCAATCTAGGTGACTCCCTTGATGACCTTGACAATGATGGAATCGATGGAGGCTGATGTCATACAAACAAGCCTCGATGGGTAAAATGTTGGTAAGGGTAATTTTCCGTGGAAATGATATAGCAAGCTATGATCTATTGGTATGGTATGCATGTACCAACCCAAGTAGCATTGTTATAATTGATAGGGATGGATAATAGTTCAAGCGTGGTTTTTTATGTTTTTGTTCTTCACTTGATAGTCTCAAGAGGGGTTGTAGACCCATGTTGTTTCTAGATGGAACTCAATTGCTAGGCAAAGATGGTCGTATCCTACTAGGTGCAATAGTGAAAATATGGTAATGGAGTAATATTCCATTTAGCATTTGTTATTGTGGATAATGAAACCTATGAGAATTGGACGTAGTTCATATTGACTTTGGGTGATGCAATATATGGCAAAAAAAAATTATGACAACATTATTACATTCATCTTGGGCCTATCAAAAGGACTTGTGAATGCTAATGCAAAAGTTTTTTCCTTCTGCCCCACTTGGTTATTGCTTATGATATCTACAAGAAAACTTTTTAAGTCAAATGGCAGCCTAGGGAAATCATTAAAAGATGAGTGCTAGAGCTTGATTGTGAAGATTCCATACACGTGTAAGTCCTCAGAAAATGATGAAGCTATGGGTGCCTTATTGGCCACATCAATGCAGCCACACAATTGGTTGTTCTAGAAGTCAGATATCCCGCATTTATATAATTACTTGTTTAAAAGCTGGCGATGGGATGAGATGTACTTGAATCTAGTAGAGTCATTTAGCACATGGATAAGAGAGTCACAACACCTCCTGTGTGTAACATGGTGGACACCATCAGATGTGTGATAAGTGTCTAAATGTATGTATTATCTTATATGTATTTTACACACTTAGCATGTATTTTGTTAAGAATTGATGCCCATTTTGTGCTTAATCATATGTTATTTGCTTTGCAAGGCACAAAGAAGGCATGGAGAACATGAGGATGCAATTAAGGCAAAAAGAAGGAGAAAACTAGGTTGTGCAATACCATAGCAGATTTACTACAGCTGGATTACTATAGCAAATTTACTGTAACAATTTCACTGTAGTAGTTACTATAGTCCCTGGAGATTTTTCAAGACAGAAACTTTTGCCTAACTCATTGGCCTCCATATGGGTCCTTATCAGACCTGTATTGACACCGGTATATAGCAGGAATTCATCATTTTGCGCTTCATGCGGTCTTTATATGTCCTCCATACGGCCCGTATGGCTTGGGGGTATAAAAAGAGTCCTTTAATGCTGGAAAAAGTGTTCTCGGCCACCATTAGAAGAGGAGAAAAGCTAGAAATGAAAACAATCTTTCAAGGCAATTTCAAGGGATTTTGAGGCTTCAAAGCAGCATCCTTCAAAGAGGAGATCCACCACCTTGGAAAGAGAAGAGTCTTAGGACCAAGAAGCGACCTTCGTCTAGGGGAAGCGTCATTCAGCGATCCTTGGGAAAGGGAAGCATCATTCGGACAGATCCACCTCATCTTCATCATCTTTTCATCTAGGAAGTATCATTTATGAATTTCTCTTGTATTTTGATCTATATTATTGTTTGCATTTGTTTGTTGATACACTAGACCCCGAAGGCCACCGGATGTTGGTGAACCTTGGTGATTCATCATGTATTTTGGATGATTGCTACTTAATTCTATTGCTTGGGTTTGGTTTGTGATTTAATCCATTGTGCTTTCTTGTAAGAATTACATATGGAGAGATCCATAATTCTTTTATGAGTTGTACACGTTGATGTGACCTACTCACGTATATTAGATCTTGAATGGTTTAAAAGGAGTTGCTTGAACCGACATGCAGAGAGATTGGATGTTGGTAGCCCTCTAACTCTTAAGAATAGACCTCAAAGGAGTTTACTCTTATTTTAGGATTTCCTTATTCTTAATTCAATCGTAGGAGAATTGATGTGGAAGAGATTCTAATCAACACTCGTATGGGATTAGGGTAACTGAGCAAACCATCTTTGCATCTTTTGTTCTTCATTCTTGTATCATGATGGCCCCCTAAGGGGATCCACATCCATGGCCCTTTGCACACGATTGTTGTCTTTGTAACCTCTTGCTTAAATCTTCAATCTGTGTGGCAATCTCTTATTTATTTTCTTGTATCTAGTTAAGTATATTCTCTCACTTAAGATGTTGGGCTAGAATGTAGACGGTGAGGGAGTAACATTATATCCTTAACCCCGAGGAATACGATCATTGTGTCTTTACATGAGGTATTACTTGGCAACCCCGTACACATGCAGGGAATCAACCAGTGTGGATCATATATATATATATATATATATATATATATATATATATATATATATATATATATATATATATATATATATATAATTTATTTCTTACTATCTTCATGCAGTACACAAACATTTTGCTTCATTTCCAATACTAATATCTGTTTTCAAACGTTTTCATTTAGTTTTGTTGTTTTTTGTTCTATAATTCTTTAAATACTTAGTATTTTCAGTTTGTGTTTCCTACTAATTCTGTTTATAGCTTTTTCATATTCAACCACCTATCTCAAAGAAAAGGCCCTGCCAGCTAAGGCGAAGGAGGATTGAGTCACAAGCCTTTAGTGTGCTAACTTACATTGTAGTCGTTGTCATGAAGTCAGCCATAACAAGACCACATGTAATGAAGTAATCCCAGACTAAATATGCACATTGTATGCATTTTTCTTTTATCAAGGAACTTGAGTAACATATGATGAATGGTAACTAATGATAGTAATTCAAAAACAACAAACCTGTAGTTAAACTCGCAAAGATAAATAGTAACAAGCATATGTGAATACTATCAGACAATAGTAAATTGTAAATGCAAATATTGAGTTATTTCGCTGAGTCTTAAAGTAGAAATAAGTGTAATACTTCGCAAACAACAAAACTAGAGCTAAACTCGTGAAAGTAAACAATAAGAAATATATATGAACCTTAACATACAATGTAAATAGAAAATGCATATATCGAGTACTATAATTTGAAAATTACACTTAATAACTAAGAAAATATTAAAACTAAGACATTCACATCTTTTAGGCACTTGAAGATTCGATCGAGTCACCCTTGACCATGACTCTCCACTACTTGATGGGGCAGGTGGCTCTGTGATGGGACATGGATCAGTTCCCAAATGCCTCTATGGTGGAACATCCTCCTTCAAGAGCTCAACTCCCATGATGGCCTCTAAAACGTCCGTGGACACTGCTGCTCTAGACTCATATTTAGGCATATCGTTGACTACTAGATCTTTACAAGGTACAAGTGTGGTGTCTTCTTTCCTCTGTGGATTTCACCTGATGTTATTCACCAAGATGTGTGCAGCATATCTTAGCTAGAGATGTGTAACAATGGAGTAGGGAAGATGGAGTCTCTTGCAATTCAAAAGTTATTCCATGAATCATATCAGGTAACTGAGCAATCCACATTACTCATCTTTTGTTGTGGACAATCTTGTACATGGGTCAGCAGATACAACATGGTCTCACCAATACTGAGAGCATACCCAAAATTAACATTAAGTTAAGAAGAATATGTTCACGTGTGGAGGTTTCCATAGCATTTGATGTTGGTCATACACAAGATGTCCGACAAAAGAATAATGAAGGTATTCCACCTTGTCTTTGTCAAGGATACGAAGGTGGTAGTGCTTAAGACAATAGAAGGGATAGTCTTCTAAAATGAGGGCCATCATTCTATCCAGTCCATCAAAAGAATGATCCAGACGAGATAAAGCAAATGCCATAAGTCTGGTGATAGTGGTAGGCCTCTTAAATTCTTAGGGGGGTTTCTTCAAAGAAGCAAGTAACATGAGGACAAAAATGTTGATTACATCACCTAACACCATATGTTTGCCAATAATCAAGGCATATAAATGAGAATGGTTTGTATGGCCCCATTCACTGCTCTACATTAGTGTCCTAATACAATATAAAAAGATTATCTAAATAAGAAGCAGTCTTTATATACTAACGTTGTTGTGAAAACTAAATAAAGAGACCAAATACTGAACATTAACAACAAATATTACACACTTAGTAATAAAAACAAACAATGACAACAATATCTAACTAGTTATAATACTAATTGGTGCACCATGAGAGTGAAGTGTACATATAAAATTCAACCAAATACACCATGAGAGTGAAGGGTACATATAAAATTCACCGAGTTACCCACAATATCGAACATTTGTTTGAGATGCTTACTCATCTATTTGGGTATTAAGGAATACACTCAGCGTCATCTATTGTACTTTTACAGGAGTGCACAACCTATAAGTCACTTATCCTGTATGATAAAATTTGTAGGAGGTCCCTTCGGCTCTTTTTCTATAACTTCTAGTTGGATGGCATCTACATTGATGGGAAGTCAGTCAAGGTCATATCTAGAGCTACTTTATTCTTTCCTTATTTACAAATAATGTCTCCCCACTTTTCACTCTTGTTAGGGACTCTATTGCTTTAACAATGTCCTCCATCATTTGCTCATCTACTACACTCAAATGTAACAGAGTTGGTGCAACCCTTTTCTTTTCCTCCTGATAAGAACACCTTTTACTGAAAGAGTAGGTGTTGGGCATGAAGATGTCACTACGCTTATAGCTCGCATAATAGGCTTCTCATAATTACCCTTTTGGCGCTTCCTCCAATGGTGGTTTAACTGGTAGTGACTTGATTACGACTTTCTTAACCCTCTTCGATGGGGGATAGGATCATTTTGGGAAGGACCAATGTCGTCTGTGGATTCAAGTGTCACGGGACTCAAGCAAGATGACTGTCTGCCAGACTCTCTTTGCGGGCTCTCTGACTGCCTACTATGTTTTTAGGTAGAACCAAACAAATATGTCTTTAGACAAAACCAAATATGGATAGAATATACAAGGAAAGAAGATAATTGCAGGGATAACAAAATTATTAACACACAATTGAACATAAAATACATTCTCAAAATTTAAACATAAAATACACTCCACGCAATAAGAACAATCTTATCAGAGATTTTGAGGTGAAAATACCCTCGTTTGCAAAAATTTATGCAATTCTACTGATTTCATGTCAAATTAGTGCAAACTAACAATATAATCATGCACATAGAAATTTTAAGTGCACAAATTGGAAATATACGGTTCATTCACAAAGATAATCCAATTCCTCAAACAATGCATACTAATTTCCATAAGAATCAATAAGATATTATAACAATGCTTTCAACAAAAGAAAATAAAAGGTCTCAACCTCCAATATCACCGACCTTCATACCTAACTGTGACAAGGCACACAAAGGGCTCTGATGCTACTTCTATTTCCTTCTTCTTTTCTCTGGTTCCACTAACTTGAAAGCCAGCAAAAATATCTTTGATCAAAGGAGGAAGATGCACAGAATTGGCTTTCTCGGGAGAAAATGAAGATGGTGATGAGTTAGTTATTTAATAACTTCACAATTTTCAAACCTTAAGAATCAGATATTATTGGGAGGGCAATATAGTCATTTTACATGAAAATCAACCCCGTTAAGCAGCCATTGCATTGAAAAGTAATTCTCTGAAAAAAGAAAACTTTTGTGGGGATATGAAGAATCAAAGGATTCATTGGCTAATTAAGAAAATTGAAGGTATGTTTTGAGCAATTCCTTAAAACAATTTAGTCTTTACATCATTTTGATGAATATAATAACTGTGGAACATGTGGTAAATTTTAAATTTTAAAATTTAAAATTTAAAAATTAAATTAAAAACAAATAAATAGAAACTTTATTGAGACAGACTAAAGGAACCCTATCAAAATTACTCAAGCCGGTAGGTGGTTTCCCCAACATCTTTGTGCATGGATTTTTTGTGCACTTTCTAAAACATGCCTTGATTTTTGGGCTCTATGAAACTATTATGATAAGGCCAACTTCGATATCTTCTAACTATATTACTAAGCACAAAGGGAAAATTTTACTAGATAATTTCTATTTTATGGCATATAAAAATAATATTTTTAGATTTTAACAAATAATTGTTGACTTAAAATTATTTAAATTATAAGATATTAGATGAAGAAATGGTTAAGAAAAATGATAAAATAATCAATAATGTGAAAGTGGGATAAGTCTCTATGTGCATGCATGACAAGGAGAAACATAAATAGAAGATCTGTCTGCCCTAATTGAAAAGAATATGACTTGGAGTTCTAATTGGAGGGTAAACAAAATAAATAAATAAGATTGATAGTGGTGACTAATTAATTTGTTTGTTATATATAATTTAATTAATTTGAAAATATTCATTGTTTATTAATATTATTAATGATTTGAATAGTATTATGAAACGTAATAGAGTAGATGCCTATTAACGCATAAGTCTTTATCTCCCCCTAACTCCTAAAATCTTTCTTTCTCCCCATAAAACTCTTAAAACCATTCATCACATGATATTAATATGTGACCTTTCATATGTTGTGTTTAGCCTATAAATAGAAGCTTTGTGAGCTTGTACATGATATATATATATAAAATAAGGTGAATAAGAGAAGTTTGCAATCTTTATATTCTTTCTAATTTGTTTATTGTGTTTGTTTTTTTTTTTTTAATTTTATAACACATTACCAGTACGAAAGCTCTACCTTTTCAAGCTTCGAGGTAAATTTTTGGATCTTGTTTATTATAAAATCATCTAATAACAAGTAATAGACTATGCATGCCTTGTATATATTCATATTTGCTTTCACAATAATGCAATCTTCATGATATTTGATATTATTTGACTTATTTTATATTTATGTGATAGTATCAATATGTCGAATCTTGTAAAACTTGAATTTGTGGCTCATGGCATTACGGGAAAGAATTATTTATCATGGGTGTTAGATGCTAAAATTCATTTGGATGCAAATGGTCTTGGAGACACAATCAAAGAAGGAATAAAGCATCCAGCCAAGATAAGGCCAAAGCCGTGATCTTTCTTCGTCACCACCTCCATGAAAGATTGAAAACTGAATACCTTACCGTAAAAGACCCACTTATTCTCTGGGATAATTTAAAAGAAAGATATGACCACCAAAAAATCATAATTCTTTCAAAAGCTAATTATGACTAGATGCATTTGTGATTACAAGATTTTAAAAAAGTGAGAATAACTCTACAATATTTAGAATTAGCTCTCAATTGAAATTATGTGGAGAAAAAATAACTGATGAAGATATGTTAGAAAAAAAAACATTCTCCACTTTTCATGCATGCAATGTGCTCCTACAGCAGCAATATCATGAAAAGGGTTTCAAGAAGTACTCTGAATTGATTTCTTGTCTTCTCGTAGCTGAACAAAATAATTAGTTGTTAATGAAGAATCATGAGTCTCGTCCTACCAGTACTACTCCATTCCCTAAAGTGAATATGATGGCACACAATATCTACAATTATGGATAAACTTGTGGACATCGTCATGGTTGTGGCTATAGTCGTGGTCTTGGTTATGGACGCAGAAATAATCGAGTTTGTTATCGTAGTGGTCTTTTAAAGAACTCATCTCTCTCACTTGAAGTGGAAAAATAAGGAAGAAAAAATGAAAAGGAAAAAAGTGGGCAAACTAGTAAAAATGTGAATAATCCATGCTATCGTTGTGGTGGCAAAGGTCATTGGTCACGTACCTGTCGTACGCCAAAACATCTTATTGAACTTTACCAAGAATCACTCAAAAATAAAAAGAAAAAGATCAAGACAAATTTTTCTTATAAAGATGATCTCGATCATGGCCATATTGATGATACGTATTTGAATATTGTTGACTTCCTGATTGATCCTGAAGAGAAGATTAATCATTTAATTGGTGATGGGAGTATGATCTAAAAATAATTTTTTTATGCCTTATTAATATCAAATGTGTTTTTCTTTTACAAAGACAATAAATAATTTACTTATAAAATTATTTGTCATATTTTAATTAGCATTTTCTAGTGTTGATTTTTTTTTTCCTTGTTATGTTTCAATAAAGAATGAGTATCCATTTTGTTAACAACAACATCAATGATGAAGATATGTGTCTCGGTGATAGTGCAACAACTCACACCATCCTTAAAGATAAAAAATACTTCTCTTATTTAGTAATGTAAGAAGCCAATGTCAGTACTATATCAGGCAGTACAAAGTTAATTAAAGGCTCCGAAAGAGCTAATTTGTCATTACCTGGAGGAACAAAATTTTATATCAATAAAGCATTATAATCTACTAAACCTCAAAAAAACTTGCTAAGTTTCAAGGATATCCGACGAAATAGATATCATATTAAGACAACAAATGAGGAAAATATTGAATATCTTTATATTATAAGTTTGATCTCAAGTAAATAATGTATATTGGAAAAATTACCTACATTTTCCTCTAGTTTATACTACACATATATTAGTATAACTGAAGCATATGCTATCATAAATCACGAGCTTACAAATTTTAATACATTTATTATTTGGCATGATCAGTTAGGCCATCCAGGATCAATTATGATGTGAAAAATAATTGAGAATTCGTGTGGACATTCGTTAAAGAACCTAGAAGATTCTTCAATATAAAGATTTTCCACGTGTTGCTTGTTTTCAGGGAAAGTTGATTATTCGACCATCACTGGAAAAAATAGGAAATGAATCTCTTATATTTTTGGAACGTATACAAGGTGATATTTGCAGGCCAGTAGACCCACCATGTGGACCATTTATATATTTTATGATTTTAATTGATGCATCAACTATATGGTCCCATGTATGTGTATTATTAACACACAACCAAGTATTTGCTAGATAGCTTACTCAATTAATTTAATTACGAACATAATTTATTAATTGTCCAATTAAAACAAATATACATTGATAATGCTCGTGAATTTACTTCTCAAACTTTTTTACTATTGTATGTCCATTAGAATTGATGTTAAACAACCTGTAGCACATGTTCATACACAAAATGGTCTTGCAGAATCACTCATCAAGTGTTTGCAATTAATTGCAAGGTTATTGCTTATGAGAACAAAACTTCCAATTTCTTATTGGGGACATTGACACACCCCTTGAGTGAGTGTTCCGTAAGTGCACAGGTTATCGCAGTAATGAAATACCCTGGTGAGTGGGTAGTCGAATCCATAGGGAATAGTTGTTTAGAAACAAGAGTTATCGCTACTTAGCTAGAATAGCAAATAATGGTGAGTGAAATCAATATATGAATGCAAAGAAAAATAAAAGAGAAAAGAAAGCAAGCAAGAGAAAATAGAGAGGATAACCAATGATTAGATGGGGCACCTAGACAATGCTCACCCTAGGACTATTATTTCAAGTGCAAGACTAATATTATGCCTCCTAACTGATGTTTAATGAGTCGTGAAAATCCAAAATCACATGGTCCCAAACTTAAGGTCAATCGTGACTAGCCCTCTACACTATGCCCTAACGGAAAACGATACTCCCAACACCTCACACTGTGTGGGACTGCTTGGGGTTCTGGGGATTCCAAGTGATAAACTATATTCCCTAATATAGACCTAATCCTTTGGTCCAGGCGAAAGGCCCTCTAATCACAATTAAGCCCCAACACTAAGATTCACTTCAACACTTCACTCTGTTGCTCGCGCAACTAAGCCCTAGTGGAGTTCATCTCTTAGCATTTCACTCAATTATGACCGCAAAGAACACTTGGAATGTGGAGGTAGGATAAATCACGCCGGAAGGGAAAGGGGACGTTCCGCTACCACTCAACTCACTCTCTCGATCCTCTTCAATCTCGCTTAGTCTAATCCTAATGAAGTTGTCACACCTTCAATGTATTACCTAGATTGATTCTCAACCCTAGTGTCACTCTAAGGGAAAATCAACACAATAAACATTCAAGATTGAAACTCAATTAAATCATCAATTAAAAAAGTATAATAGAAGTCAATGAAACAAAATCATCCTAGGGTTTATAAGTCCAAGCACCCACTAGGGGTCTAGCTCTCCATGGAGTAATACAAAATCAACAATGAAATCAAATATAAGTGCAAGTAATCCATAAAGATAACCCCCTTATCGTCCATGTCGATAGCCTCCAAAAGCCTCCTCGTCTTCTCCAAGGACTCCTCCGTCGAGCCTAGGGCACACTTCGCCTAATCGATATCGTCGAAAACTCCCCCAATAACTCTCCTTCGAAGGATGTTGATGTCGATGCCGTAGCACCACTCCTAAAGCCTCGCAAAAACCTCTCCAAACTCTAGCCACGCTCTCCCCGAAAGATAGCTGAAAGATAAGAGAAAGATCCCTCATAAAATCTCAAATCGCGGTATTTATAGGGTTGAAATCGGGCATCCATAGGGCCGTGTGGAATTTCACATGCCCGTGTGGATTTCCAGAAATTTGATTTCCTGCGCGCTGTGAACAGTAACTCCTACAGTAAACTGCTTTAGTGCTCGTGCCAAAATTGCTCCAGACTTCATTTTCTTCATCAAGGCCGCCAAGTTGGGCACACAACCACGTGGTAGATCACGTCACCTCTTGCTTTCAAACACATTGATGAAGATCTTCAATGTTACACAAGTAGAACTCTATGAGTGTGACTGCCTTTGTGCCCCTCCAATTTGTATATTCACTTGGGCACTTTAGAGGTTGGCACACACTCATATGTCTACAACTTGTGCCTTGATCCTTGTTAGTCCAAGAGTCTCCTCAACAATTGCGTCAATGATCTATTTTTGCTTCTTTTCTTTCAAACTTGTCTCCACAACCCTAAATGCACAAAAGAACACAAATATACACGAATGAGCGATAAAATCTGATAAAAATGATGCTCAATGTAAGAAAAGTATACTTCATATTACTTATACATGAGCACTTATCAGACATGCTATTTTGGATGCAACAGCTTTAATTCATATTAGGCCAACAAGTTGTCATAAGTACTCCCCTTTACAATTGGTTTTTTGTCAGGAACCTAATATTTCCCATCTAAGAATTTTTTTAATATGCGGTTTATGTTCCAATTGCTCCACCACAACACACTAAGATGGGCCCTCAAAGGAGGTTAGGAATTTATGCCGGGTATGAGCCTCTATCTATAGTAAAATATCTAGAGCCATTAACATGAGACTTATTCACAGCTCAATTTGTTTAATGTCATTTTAATAAATCAATTTTCCTATCATTAGGTGGGGAAAATAAACAACTAGTAAAAGAAATTAGTTGGAATGAATTATCACTATCTTATCTTGATCCTCGTACTAAACAATGTGAACTAGAAGTTCAAAAGATAATTCATTTAAAAAGTTTACCTGAACAACTACCAGATACATTTACTAACCCAAAGAAAGTGACTAAATCATATATACCAATTTTTAATACTCCAATCAAAATTAATGTCCCTTTAGGATAAATTAATGTCACAAATGAATCCAAAGCACGCATGAAACATGGAAAACCTATCAGTTCCAAAGATAAAAATCCTCAAAAAAGAAAGGAGCTAAGAATCTAGATGACCAAATCAAGGATGCAATAATTCTATATGAGTCTTTAGAACAGTCCCCAAGTGCAAAAGAAGCACAAGTACCTGAAATTTGTGAAAATAAAGCAATCTCAATAAATTATGTTCTAAATAGAATAAAATAAAACCGAAATGATATTAACGTTGACAATATTTTTGCATATAACATAGTGCTAAATGTGATAAATAATGATGAACAAAGTCTGTTAACGAATGCAGACGAACAAATGATTGGCCAACATGGAAAGATGTAATTGAGTCAAAATTAAACTCACTTGGAAAATGAAAGGTTTTGGAACCTATAGTTCATACACCTACAAGTGTAAAGCCAATTGGATATAAATGGGTATTTGTGTGAAAACAAAATGAGAAAGATAAAATTATGAGATATAAGGCACGACATGTGGCTTAAGAACTTTCGCAAAGGCATGGCATTGACTATGATGAAACATACTCACTTATGGTGGATGCAATTACTTTTTGATACTTAATTAGTTTGGTAGTACATGAAGGACTAGATTTGCATTTGATGGATGTTGTTACAACTTACTTATATGGATCACTTGATAGTGAAATATATATAGAACATGCAATTCAAGTTCTTAAGAACATTATTTAATTAAATTAAATAAGTCATTATATGGACTTAAACAATCTGGACGTATGTGGTATAACCGTCTCACTAAAGATTTATTAAAAGAAGGATATAAAAATGATCCTATTTGTCCATGTATTTTTATAAAGAGATCTAGAAAGAATGAGTTTGTTATAATTGCAGTTTATGTTGATGACTTAAATATTATTAGAACTCCAGAAGAACTTCAAAAGGCAGTAAACTACTTAAAGAAAGAATTTGAGATGAAGGATCTTGGAAGGGCACAGTTTTGCCTGGGTTGCAAATTGAATATTTGAAAATGAGATTTTTGTGCATCAAGAAGCTTACATTGCGCAAGTGTTGAAACAATTTTATATGGATAAATCACATCCGTTGACTACCCCGATGGTCGTAAGGTCGCTAGATGTGAATAAAGACCTTTTTCGACCTTGAGAAAATGATAAGGAACTACTTGGTCCTAAAGTACCGTATCTTAGTAGAATTGGAGCACTAATGTATCTCGTTGTCACACAAGACCTAATATATTATTTGTTATTAATTTATTAGCAATATATAGTTCTTCTCCTACACGAAGTCGTTGGAATGGAGTAAAATATATACTTTGCTATCTTTGAGGTACAATGGGTATGGGTTTGTTTTTCCCAAATTTACATAAATCATATTTAATTGGTTATGCAGATGCAAGGTATTTATCTAACCCACATAATGGCTGCTCACAAATAAAGTATTTGTTTACATGTGGTGATGCAGTCATTTCATGTTGATCTATGAAGCAAACAATAACAACCACATCATCTAATGGTGCAGAAATTTTAGCAATATATGAGGCGAGCTGAGAATGCGTTCTATTAAGATCTATAATTCAATACATTCGAGGGACTTGTGGTTTGTCTTTAGAGAAATGATCCCAATAGTTCTTTATGAAGATAATGTTGAATGTATCAACCAACTGAAAGACGGGTATATTAAAGGGAATAGAACAAAGCATATTTCACCAAAATTATTTTTCACTCATGATCTTCAGAAGAAGGTAATATTAATTTTCAACAAGTGCGTTCCAGTGATAATCTAGCAAATTTGTTTACTAAGGCACTTCCTACTGCAATATTTGAAAAGTTAGTCCATAATATTAGAGTTCATCGACTCAAAGATCTTAATTGATATTATCATTAGGGGGAGTTATTTCATGTTGTACTCTTTTTTCCTTAACCATGATTTTTTCCATTGAGTTTTCTTGGTAAGGTTTTTAATGAGGCAGCAATTGTAAGGTATACTAAGAATAATGTACTCCTTTTCATTCAATAAATTGTTATCCCATTGGGTTTTTACTGGTAAGTTTTTAATGAGGCATTTCCTTTAACTATAGGTATGCAAGATAGAGTGTTATGAAACGTAAAAAAGTGGACGCCTATTAACGCATAAGTCTTTATCTCCCCCTAGCTCCTAAAATCTTTCTTTCTCCCCACAAAAGTCCCAAAACCATTCATCACATGATATTAATATGCGACCTTTCATATGTTGTGTTTAGCCTATAAATAAAGGCTTTGTGAGCTTGTACATAATATATATAAAAGAAGGTGAATAAGAGAAGTTTGCAATCTTTATATTCTCTCTTACTTGTTTATTGTGTTTTTTTTTTCTTAATTTTATAACAAATAGATAATTTTTTAAATTTGAAAGATTCATTGTAGTTTAGATTACGTTGAAATATGTATGTATGTATGTATGTATGTATGTATAAATTCAAATTTCAACCCCTGTGATTCACTCAAGTTTAATGGGTCAATTCCTAATTGATGCTTGCTTGCCCATGTTTATTTTTAGATAACAAATATGGGTAGGGATTTCACAATTTGAATTTATTTTGAGAATATATATATAGGCTCATGTTTTGTCAAAAGTTAGGTTGATTTATCTTTCAAATAATGTGTTTTAGATTAGGAGTTACAATTTTGGTGTTGTTTAGTCAAAAATAGCATACAACGTATTTGGATTGATTTTAGATTCATGAACTACCATTTTGCTTTTCACATGAAAAATGTTTTTATTTAAGGAAATAAAAACATTTTTATTTTTTTACACATATAAATAGTTATACTATAATTTGTTCAAGTTATGAAATTGAATTTCTTAAAAACCAAATACCTTACAAAAGAAGTAATTATCAAAACTCAGAATGCATATATATACATATACTAAAGTTTAGCAAAAGACTTGATTTGTTATCTCATGTCTACTTTTCGTGAAAACGGACCAATCGAAGAGAGCCTCCTAAAGATAAGAGACATAGGGCTGAACAGAAAAACCAAAAAATGATCTTTCATGTATAAGTCCTACATAACCTCAAATGTTATTGGTTATGGTACATTTATAAACTAAATGCTATAACCTAAAGAAGTTACCGTAGAACTCCTTGAATTATTTTCAAATGATGACTTCTTGCCTTAAGAAAGGAATCATTTATTGTATCACTTAAAAGAATACAATAATTTCTTAATCTAAGAATTAAGAATGATTATTATTTGGCAATGTCATGTGAATCACTAGAGACATGTCAAATGTGTTGCTAACCCAATTAACAAAAGTTCACAATGGGACTACTGTTGCCTGCCATGAAACAAAAAATCTTCTTACTAAAGAGATTTGATTCAAAAAATATATTTAGACTTGTGTTTAGTCAAAATGATATATAATGATTTGGATTGATTTTAGATTCATGAGCTACTATTTTGATGTTCACATGAAAAATGTTTCTAGTAAGAAAATAAAAATATTTTTATATTTTAGAAAAAAAATAGTTACACTATAATTTGCTCAAATTACAAAACTGGATTTCTTAAAAACAAAAACCTTACAAAAGAAGTAATTACTAAAACTCTGAGTGCATATATATATATATATATATATACACTAAAGTTTAGGGAAAGTATTGATTTGTTATCTCATGTTCGCTTTTGTGAAATCAAGACCAATCTAAGGGGGCCTCCTAAGGATACTAAAACTCTGAATGCATATATATACATATACTAAAGTTTAGGGAAAGTATTGATTTGTTATCTCATGTTCGCTTTTGTGAAATAAAGACCAATAGAAGGGGGCCTCCTTAGGATAAGAGGAGTAAGGTTGAAGGGAAGATCAAACAAAAGTCTTTCATGTACAATTTACCATAATCTTGAATGGTAGTGATTCTAATACATAAACTAAATGATATGACCTAAAGAAGTTATGGTAGAACTCCACGGATTATTTTCAACAGACGAGTACTTGCCTTAAGAAAGGAATCCTTTATTGTATCTCTAAAAGAATACATTATCCTCTTAATCTAAGAATTAAGAATGGTTATCATTTGGCGATATCACGTGAATCGCTGGAAACATGTGAAATGTATGACTAACCCAATTGACGAAAGTTTCATAATGGGACAAGTGTCTGTGTTGGCTACCATGAGAAAAGAAATCTTCTTTATAAAGAGATTCCATTTACAATATATATATATTCAATATCACTTATTTAAAACAAGCATATTTGGATTGATTTATATTCATCAATGACTATTTTTATGTTCATATAAAAAACACATCTATTTAGAAAATAAAATATTTTAATTTTTAAGTAAAAAATTACACTCTAATTTGCTCAAAATACAAAACAAATTTATTAAAAAAAACTTATACAAAAAAATCAATTACCCCAACTACTCATAGGCAAAATAAAAAAAATTCAATTTCCTCTCAATACATAATTTAGACGTAATAATAAAAAATGTGCATGCGTTTAAAATAACTTGTCTATACTATTAAAAAAAATAAAAAATAAATAAAAGCGATTACCAAAATTTTGAATATATCTATACACACATGCCTGCCGTAAAAAAAAATCTAAATAAGCACAGTACAGTGAATTTCAACACCACTAAGGGAGGAGTCTTCTCTCCAGTCTGTCTATATGAATATCCATTAATAAAGAGATAGTGGGATGAAGAAAATAGCTTGTCTAGGATTGAACATCACTTGCATTCCTGTCTTCAAGAAAAGATGCATGCACATTGACATTGTCTTTTTTTCTATAATATATTATTATTAGTATGTTATGTACTTTTACCATTATTATTATGTTTCTCATGTCTTCATCATCCAACTCAGTGTTAGCTATATATCTTCATGACCACAAAACCAACACGCTTTCTGATCTTCTTGTCAGCACATTCATTTCTCATCCACAAAGGATTCAAAAGGATAAGTTGCTCTTTTAAAGCATGCTTTTTTATTTTTTTGTTTTTTGTATTTATTAATTGATTTTAAAGCCCACGGGTTGTTCATCGTTGCATAAATTTATTGATTTTTTTTTTATTTTTTTATTTTTTTTATTTTTTTTATGCTTGGACAACTCATAACAATGTGATATGTGTTTGCTAATTAAAATTTGTTGATCTTTCACTTCAAGAGCTCATAATAATGTGATATGTGTCAATGAATGACATAATCTGTAAATTATAAAATATAGCAAACGAGTTTATGTGAAATAATATTTTGTTTATATTTTACATTTTTTATAATATTTGGTTGGTTAGACTTTTTATTTGGATCAAATTATTTTATTTCTACTAAAATATGCAATTGATTTTAAGCGGTAATCTTTTAGGATACTGAGTTGTAAGTAATTAAAGCAATTTATATAAAAAATTACTATGAATATAATTTTGTGTTTGGTTAGAAAGATATGCAAATATATATATTTAAAGATTTCATGTTTAATAAAAAATGTTAAAAATTTTGAATTTGAATAATAAAATAAAAAGTGATGTTAAATGTAACCTGATATTAGAATAAATAAAGAAATAAACTGAAATCTAGTTTAGTAAAATATTAAATAAAAAAAATAAAAGTGGAGCACTACAATAAAATACAAGTACTCAAACAGTTGACAAATTGAATCTAACCCAAAATTGAAGTTATTCATGTTTGCTTAACCAAAAAATTATGGACTGATTAAAAAAAAAGATGTTTTAATTAAAATATCATATCAAGTGTGATTTATGCAAACTTTTGACATCTGTTAAATTATAAAGAAATCAACATATTTATTGGAAAGCTAAATCTCTCTGTTTGATTTTGTTGTTTGTTATTAAAATACACAATAACAAAAGAGAAAACAATGTGCTAATCCTTTTTGTTTAATGCAATGAACACATGGGTTTGGTGTTCTCATGAACTTTTAAGAATCCAATCATATAAAATTTTGTATGATTTTCAAACTTGATGCAATTAAACAAAGATAAAAATAAAAGATTTGGAGTTGTTGAATGGTTAAACAATTCAAGCAAAAGAAATTTGGTATTATTACCATTGGATTTTGCATGGTATCAAGACAAACTTATTATATATCTCAAAATTGATTCCAAAGTCTTCAACAAATCCTTGCAAATCCTAATCAATATATCATAATATCTCTAATAATATGTCTCCACATCTTTTCATAATCTTACCAAATGTTTTGATACTTCAAACTATGTATGTATTGATAAATAAATTATGTATAGTTCAAGAACAAGTTTCTTCTCATTATGTTCGATTCTTCTGTTGAGAATTAGCGCGTATTAGATAATCAGTGAATTAGAATTTCGATGTATAATTTAATGAATATTTTTATTATTTATAAAAACAATATTCAGAGGTTGAATGATATATTGTTATATTAAGTTGAATGAAAGGAAGGACAAAGGAAATGATGCAACCAATGTGTAATGGTAGGCGGTTTGAGGAGCATATATTTGTGAATCGGGAATTCAAGCCGCATCTTTTGACCAACAACCAAAACTCTAAAGAATTTGGTTTTTATTGATTTACTTCAAAAGTTTTGAAGATTTAAAATTAAAAGAAAAAACTAAAAAACAAAGAACTCATCAACTTGTTGTACCAGCAAATCTACCTCGATGTTTTCTTTAAAAAAAAATCACTTGGTGGCAAAATAGTCTTCTTTTATTATATAATAATTTTTTATTTAAAAATTAGATTATACATAAATGATGTACGATTGTTATTCCATTATTTTGCTAGACGAAGCAACTTTGATTGTAAATTTTTTATGTATATAAATTTTTCCATATTTTAAAATCGATTTACTTAGTTGGATACAACATGTAAAATAAAATTCCAAATGTTATATCTTTTGATAGTATTTTGGATTTTATACCATACATCCAAACTTCTTTGAATTTCAACATACATTTAAATTAATGGCCTCCTTGTCCATTGATACGGAATTCCCTATATAAGATATTTTATATCTTCAGTAAAAAGATAAGTTAGAAGCTCAATTTACACAAGACAAGAGTATAAGTGTATTGAGATACTAACCTTTGTGAGTGCCCCTCACCTATTTGTCCACCAAATATCTAAAAAAAAATAATCACACAAATTATTCTTCCATTAGAGATATTCTTCATAAAAAACAAATGATAGTTTAAAAAGTAACCGCAAAGGACAAACCATTGAGAGCAAAGGACAAAACCATTGAGAGTAATCACTAAATCACCTTAGAATTTTAAATAATTTATATTTAAATACTTCCAATTTCAATGAGACTAATCACTTCTCTTCAAGGTTCTTCCACTTTAGTCATTTCCAATCCCATCAATCTATTGGCCTTTAAGAGAGCTTTTATTTGTTCCCCATATGAGATTCTCCATTGCTTTCAGTGAGTTCATATTTGATTGGACTTATTCTCACAAATATATATGTTGCAATCCAACATCAAAATCAATTTTATGTTCATGATTTGTCTTTTTTAGCTTGAAATTTTGATATATTATATCCAAATTAGATGTAATTCAAATAAAAATTAAAAAAATGAAAATATTTTTTTTAATTATCCAATAGTATAAATTCGAAGTAACATAAAATGTGTTTCTAAATTATATACAAATTCAGCAATAATTAGAACAATTCTAGTATTTAGTTAGAAGATTAATTCATGTTATATGAACGGTTTCAACCAAATACTTATGGTTTAAGTGTTTGATCAATAAGTTGGTTTTTTACTTAATTTAAAATTTTATTAATATTAACCAAAAAAACTATTAATTAAAAGTGTAACATAAAAAATAAAATACACTATTTTTTATCATATAAAAAATATAGAATTTAATTGATGTAATAATCTCAGTGAAGACATCTATCCCTTTATAATTCTTCCAAAACCTAACTTGTGAACCTTATGTGTCAAAAGATAAAAAAAAGAAGAAAAAAAAATCAATGAGTTATTGTTTTATATTTTGGTAAATAAATTCTTTAGCCAATGGGAGTGTAATATGTGTCCACATAATGCCCACAGAAATGGCTGTTTTAATAGATTAGTTTATGGTTTAGGGTTAGGGCTTCAAGCCCAAGAACACATGCTTGTATGTTTGTGTACTCATCAATGATTGAAGGCCACATTATCCAAGAGATCCATCACTTAAACTTTGTTATTTTGTTCACAGACAATAATGCATGTATATTTTAATGGTCCCTAATACATAGAACCACCACAACATGAGGAAGAGGAGGCATCTTTCATCTTTTAATATCTTTTTTATGATATTAAAATACAAAATACAAAATACAAAATAAAATTTTCAAAGATCTTGGTTTTATGTTTGAATATTTTAATTTTGAGATTGAACATTTTTGGTATAACAAATTTCATATTTAAATCAAACAAATATTATAATTCTTTGAACTTGCTTATGCTATACATAGAATGATTTTATGGGATTAAAATGTTTTACACAATGAAATCCTAAAATTTCACATATATTTTAGAAATATTTATATTCATACAGTCAAAAATATAATTATAATCATTTATATAACATGTAAAAGAAAATTTACTTAAAAGATATTTCTTATATTAAAATTTATAATTTCTCATACCCTAATATGAAAGGAAAAACAGGTCTATTGAACATATGGCTAGTCATATATGAAATAACTTTTGTTTTCCAAGGACATACAAGCAAATATATTAAGATAGAAACTAGTAATAATTTATTATTTATTATTTATTGAGAGATGGAAGCAAGAGGGAAGGATGAAGTATGATAGATCTTGACCATATGTGTCATTATTTAATATATTTTGGGTGTTATATTTCTTGTGTGAAGCTTGACATTTTAGAGACCAACCAACAACTCCTCTTTTAATCTTTCCTTGAACAAGGAGACACATGAGTTGCTCCAATTTTCTAATCCTTGCCTATGTTTTGCCACTTATACATCATATCTACTTTTCTTTCTTCCTAACTAATTTTCAATATACCAACTTTTAATTAGTTGTTTTCTATATATGTATGTATGTATGTATGTATGTATGTATGTATGTATGTATTTATAATAAAAATTTAGTTACTTATTTAAAGCCACTGGTACATTATTATTTATTATTTATTTATTTATTTATTATTTTTTTAAGTAAAAGGGAAATCAATGCATTACTTCAAATCATCTACCAATGTTGCTTTGCAGAAATACAAGGAAGGAAATAAACTCAAATATGAAGACATGACAAAAAATGTTGTCTCCCTAGCAAATAAATAGATTGTAGCATTCACAGATCTATTTACATAATCAACTCAAACATGAGAAAGAGTTGTTAAAAAGGTCATTGATACATTTTGATGAAATAAGCTTCATAAATAAATTTTTAATTATTCTCATTACTTTAAGTAATGATAATAAGATCTATATTTTTTATTTTTAAATATTTGAAAAATATATATTATTTCATAATTATCTTCATATGTATATATATTGAATTTGTCTTGGTCTTAGGTTTTTTCAACTATAATTTTTAGAAAAATATTTATCAATTTATATTATTATATTATGGTTTTCTACTATGATAATTAATAAAGAGAAGGGAAAAGAAATATACAAGCATAAATCACAAATTTTCCACGTATATAAAATAATTAATAATTTTCTTCCCTTTGAGATCTCAATAAAAAAATTGTAATCAAATCAAAATGTATATAACATCGAACTACACACTTGGTTGAGTTAAAAGCATAATTTTTTAATGAGTATGTTGAAATAATTTAAAGTGTTATTCATGTTGGTAGGTGGGAATTTATAAACATGCATTAATTAATGACTTCAAAAAAGAAAATTTCCATCGGTGTCAAATTCTTTAAAAAAATCCAAAATATTGAAAAAGTTCTAGTGTCAACTACACCAGCTCAAAGAAAGACATAGAGTCTCCGAAATTCCGGAGTACTTAGCTGTGAATGAATATTATGAGTTGATTGAACATTAATTGAGACAATGACTTATAAAGATTAAGATTTTGGAGTAAATTAATATGTCACTCTTGATTTTAGCTGGAAAAAATTGCCGGAGCTAAGGGTTGTCACAACACAGAAAGACTGATCATCTCAAACTCAACGATACCAACAATAAATTGACATAACTTTTATTAATAACAACAACAAATAATATATTGTGCTCGTTCAAAGTCAAATATCGTGTGCATTCTCGCAAACTATCTCATTAATCATTTTTTGTTTTTCCTAATAATATTTTAACATTTTAATCATATAAAATCTTTGATTGCATGTGAGATATAAACTTTATTTTATATATATATATATATAATTAGATTTAAGTTATACATATAAAACCATAAATTTAACTAATTAAAATTTCAAAATAATAATAAATAAATAAATAAAATAACCAACTCTACCATACAACTCCAGAATGAGAGAGTTAGTATTTTATTTCTTTCCTAAATCAAAAGTTGAAAGTTAAAATCTGTCATATGTGATTTATCAAAATTTATTAAAATAAAAATCAAACATATTTAATTAGCAAATATTACATGTTATAATCATAAATTTGCAGAATATGTATTTAAATGGAAACACAAGGTAAATATATGAATATTAAGATCTTAATAGAGGTTAAAAAAACACCATATAGTAAAAGGTGAAGGAAAACACAAGACCAAGCTAGAATTAGCAAATGAGAATTGGTAAGACACTCGCATGAGCTTGGATAGGAAATTGGACCTCATTCATGCATCCATAATTTTTTGATTTGACTCAATCAATAAAGCCATGGGAAGCAATCCATAAAATTTCATGATCCAAATCTTGCTATATGATTTGGATTTCAATGCAGATTCCATCCCAATAAATATTCCTTCAATAGTTTTGTCACATCATTTTGTGCAAATTATTAATTACACTGTTTGATGCTAAGTAGTTCATTTCATCTTAAACAATAAAGTTAACTTTATTTTTTTGTGACAGTATGGGCAACCCACCACACATATTCATATATTATTTTTCACCTTAATTATAAATTTGGATGAGTCAAATCCTTGACAATTTGCATGAGAGTCTTTGACCATTCATCCATTACGACGGTGGTTAAAGTTAACTTATTTTATTCTGATTTTTAAAAGTTATATTTTATATCTTTGTATATGATCTAAGAAAGAAAGGTGTATAATTTGATATTTTTAAACCAATTTAATTAATTTAAGTTAAGTGACTAATTTTTTTTGAAATTACTAAATTATATAATTTTAATTTTTCGTAATTCTAAATAAGACAAATTAATGTTAGAGAAATTTAATGCTATTTATTTAATTATAACAAAATCATTGTACTTATTAAGTTTAATTAATATCTTGTTTATATAGCCATAACCGAAGTTTAATTAAAATTTTTGTTTCAAGACAAATTTTCCAACTCATAAAGGACTTTGTTATTTGTTGTTAAAACAAAAGGATGGAAGAAATTAGTAGATGAAGATGTCATCTTATAAAATTTTAAGTTGACTGTGCACCGCATGGATATGTATTCTATATATAACACTAATCATTAAAATTAAGCAATTAATTTTTTTACTATTTTGAAAGTTTACATGAAAATATTTGTTCAACTTTTTATTATATATTTCGTATTTGGTTTAGTTAAGAAACAAATTGGATTCATCGCCTTGATTGTGCCCTTTTTAACTTAATTATTGGCTTAATTTATTTAAGTTTAACTTTTTTTTTTTTTGAGAAAATAGTTAAACTTTTTTTATTATATAGATTAGATAATTAAACCAACCAAATTAACATAAGATCTAGTTCTCTGTATGTAAAAGGCTAAAAGTATCCCTTGATATAAGAAAATCGGAACAAAATCTAGTAGATCTATAGTTTATCGTTTCTTAAAAAAAATTACCAAACACAAATACTCTGTTATAGTAAGCTTTCAATGATTAAAAACACCTTTTTAATGATTTACAAAAGAAAATGACTCAAGAATGACAATCAAACTATTAAATTTAATTTGTTCTATTTTATTTTGAAGTGTTATAACAATGTCATCTATTTATCGCTTTCTCAAAATCTCATTGATAGTAGCACCATATCACTTATTTTACATATATTTTTGTAAACGATTATGTATTTTGAAAATAAGGATATTTAGCTAATTTGACTTTTATGATGGCACACTCACAATCATTCTCTTAAAAAGAGCGAATATATATATATATATATTCAACCATGTTACTATCTCTCAATTAATTTCTCCAAATCTTACTTATAGTGGTACCATTTCATTTATTCTAATATCTTTTTTTTGTAAGATACCATCTTCTGTGAAAATAAAATATTCCATTAATTTGACTTTTATAATAAAATGCACGGAATATAACATAATGGTACATGAAAAAAACAAAAAAGAGAAAAGTTATGTTACTATCTATTTATCATTTTCTCAAAATCTTATGATCGTGGCACCGTGTCACTTATTCTTATGTCTTTTTGTAAGCGGTCATGCATTCTATTAATGCATATATTTAGCTAGTTTAACTTTTATACTAAAATTCTCAATCTTATTTAAAAAAATTAACCATCATTTTTATGGTAGCATTATAATGAATTAGTTAATCATCTCTTGATTTACTACCTTTATTCATCCTTGATTTATTAATTTCTTACTAGCCAAGTTACCGTGTCTTTCATATTTAGTCAAAATCTCAATGATAGGGGCATATCATATCACTTATTCTTTATATATGGTTTTCTAAACAATCATGTACATTCAAAACTATGTTTAGTTAATTTAACTTTTATAAAGAAATATTCACAATCATACTACGAATAAAGAGAGAAAATTATATTAAATTCTATTACTATTTTTTAATTGATTTCTCAAAATCTCAGTGACAGTAGTATCATATCATTAATTCTTATATCATTTTCTAAGAGGTCATCATCTGTGAAAATGAAAATATTCCATTAATTTGGCTTTTATAATAAAATGCACGGAATGGTACAATAAAAAAATTAATAAGATTAAAAAAAAATCAAGAAAGAGAAAAGTTATGTTACTATCTATTTATCATTTTCTCAAAATCTTATGATAGTGGCACTTTATCACTTATTCCTATGTCTTTTTGTAAATAGTCATACATTTTATTATTTTAGATAATCAGCTAGTTATTTTTTATACTAAAATACTCAATCTTATTTTTTAAAAAATGGAAAGAGGAATTTTAGCAATACTTTTATGGTAGCAATAGATTGAATTAGTTGATCATCTCTTGAATTACTGTCTTCATTCATCCCTGATTTTGTAATTTTGTACGAGCCAAGTTGCCAACTCTTCCATACTTACTCAAAATCTTAGTAATAATAGCACTATATCAAGTCTTATATCTTTTTTGAGCGCCCATGAATTTGGAAAATGGAAATTAGTTTGACTTTTACAATGAACTACTTGCAATCTTAAAAAGGAAAAAAAACTAAAAAGAAATATTAAAGGCATGCTTTTATACCAATATTAATTGAATTAGTTGATGATCTTTTTAATTCATTATCTTCATTTAGTCTTACTTTGGGGTCATTTTTTTATTACTTATGAACTGCATCCTACGTAACATGATTGATAACCTCCATTGTTGATAGCAATTGAACCCAGTCAATATACTCTGAAGTATGTGCATAAAATAAAACTAAAAGTTTCATCTTTACCAAAAAAAAGTCTAGTATGAGTAATAAAAAAAAAAAAAAAACAGAGGAGGATGCTAACTACACTAAAAAAGGCTACATAAGGATATTTGCTCGATTTGATGTATTTATTTATTTATTTTGCTTTCATTATCTTGTATTCATCTTTTTTTAGGCCATATCCTAAGATATAGCTTTTTAAGTAGTGTTTTTTTTTTTTTTGTCTTTTGTTTTTTTAATAAATTTATAATTTATCTATTTTATTTATTACATTCTCAGAATAACGGTTTATTTGCTTTTCAAAATAAAAAAAAAACATTTTTGACAATTAAACAACATGAATTTACTGATTTTAATTTTAACCATTCAATTTGCATTCTATAAATTAATAAACAATGAGCCAAAATAATTTTTTATTTTAAAACAAAACCAAAAGAATAACTTGATTATAGCTTTAATCTAAGAAAATAGCATAATTGAAAATCCATTTAAATTGATTTTTTATTTTATACAATAGCACTAACTGTACTTGTTAGTTATGGTGAGGTACTAATGTGGTGATTTTCACTCAATCTCTCATGTAATGTAAGTGCGCGCACACACACAATACAAAATCAAACAAACAAGAGAAAGGAGACACACGAATTTGTTACCTAGTTCAACACAACTTGGCTATGTCTGGGGGGTCGAGCCCAAAGATAACAATTCACTAAAAAAGGGGAAGAAAGAAGAGTACAACTCTCACTCTCACTCTCACAATGAATACATGAACCCTCTTTAGATTAGTCGATGCCCATTCTCACTTACCCTTACCCAAGGGTCTTTCTCTGGTGGCACACCCTAAATCTTAGTGGTCTCTTATATAGATGTCTCAACGTCTCAAATATAGCACTTTCCTCTTAATTTTAGAATCTCTACAACTCCTAATTTGGACTCCTTCCAAACTTAGACGTTGTAACTCCTGTTGTAACCAAGCTTGCAAAGCGACCTACCTGCTGATCATAACTGAGCTTTAACTTCCATTATAACATGACCTTGCGACGCCTTCAACCTTCCTAGTTGTGCCAGTCCAAGTCGATACAGTCAACTCCTTTTAAGCTCTTCTTGCCAGCAACTAACTTGCATCCTCACATCATATCAGCAAGTCCCTCTCCCGAGGATCGCATCCACCAAGGCACGTCTCCATCTCCCCAAAGATGGTTTTCAAAGATCTTCAAAATTTTCTTTCCAAACTTGATTTCCTTTCATCCAAGTTTAGCTCTTTAATATCTGTCAAGAATGATCTTCATTCATCCAAGCTTGAGATTTAATTATCTCCAAATATATTTGTGCCTTCAAATAGATTTGTCCTTGATCTTCAAATGGCTATAACCATAAATATGTTTATCTCCTCAATTAGATGTGATCATAGATATCTTTGGGCATTCAGATAGATCTCCTTTCTAAAGATAATTGTGTAGATATTCTCCACATACTTTTTGCTCGTTCCTCAAGAGAGATCTTCAAAGGTTGATGCTCTTACCAAAGATAGCTCCATATGATTACTTTAGAGATCTTCTAAATATAGCACCAACCATGGTTTTCTAGTCTTCAAGCCACATCATCATCTTTTACCAAATCATCTTGCTATATCACTAAGCTTGTCACGTAATTATCATTGCCATGTCATCTTGACTTAGTGTCAAATAATGATAACTATAGAGTCTAGCTCTAAAAGTACTTAAAAGAAAATTTACTCTAAAGGTAACTAGATGAAGATTAGTTTAAAAAATAATAATAAAGTAGCAAAACAAACTCCAAAGCAAAATTGCGTTGGATTTTCTTAATATCTGACTTAATTAGAAACACTTCAAAAGAATTGCAAAAATTATTTATTATATAAACTAATTTAATAATTACCATATTCACAAGAAACAAGTGTTGTACCATTAATTCTCATATATATATATATATATATATATATATATATATGATAAAAAATTCGACTCTTTTATGTAGCATAATCTACTGCAAGGAATGATTTAAATTTTTTTAATTTCTCTAGCATATTTAGTTTTTATTTATATTAAATGTGATATTACTCTAGTAACATAAAATATTTAATTCTACTCATTTGTTTGCATTAAATATTCCATTTGATATTTCAAACAAATTGTAATTATTAAAAATTATTTTTATTTTCTGAAAAAAAAATACTAACTATTTGTGTATTATGTGGGATATAGTTATTAAACTCAGATGTCAAACTTTTCTAAGCTCTGCGCCCCGGTTAAATGGCTAGGTTAATAAAATATGTTTTAATATTATTTAGAATTATAACTATTTTTAATTATATGAAATATAATATAATATCCATTCTTTTGTTAGTTAAATAATAAATAACTTGAAAGAAAAAAAAGGAAAATTTTCAAAAGTAAACTTTATGGTTTCCCAGTTTTGCAAAAAAAGGATAAAGATTTATTTTTTTCGTTTTTAACCTATGTGATTTCCTCGGTTAGCAAAAAAGAGAAAAACCATTAATAAGTGTTTAACAGCATTAACTCACAAGGGTAGAGTGGCCAATTTATTTAAAATCCATCTGATTTGACATAATTTTTTTAATATATTAATCTTTAACAAAATTCTAATAAACAAAAAAAACTTAAATTTCAAAAAACAAACAAAATCACTTTGAAAATCATGTTTTTTTTAACGCATGTGGTTTTTTTTAATAAATTGACCATTTTACCCCTAAAAATTAACACAGTTAAAATGTTGTTAACGGTTTTTCACTTTTTTTCCAGCTGGGAAAACTACATAGGTTAAAAGCGTAAAAAAACAAACCTCTATCCCTTTTTTCGTAAAACTGGAAACCACAAAGTTTATTTTTGAAATTTTGCCAAGAAAAAACAAATTATTAATTTATTTTTGTTTATATTAAATATATATTAGTAATTAAAAAAATTAATTGCACTTATTTGGTTGCACAATAAATATTGATTGGAATTTTCAAAACTAAGATACAATAAATAGTTATTTAATCAAGTATTAGAACTTCCATTGTATATTTATATCCGTAGTCGTTTGTTTACATTGTAAAAAAAAAATTATAAATATGTTATGAAATTATTTTTAAATTATAAAATAAAAATTACACAACCGATGAACAAAGGCAAAAGAAAAAAAAGACAAGAAAGAAGAATAGATGGGGATGGGTTGGAGCTTAGACCGGCAAAGGATGGAACCAGACCAGGACCGGGTTCCACGGCGATGGACACGAATTTCAAAGCAATCATTGACCCGGGGCCTCGGGAACTTTTCTTTATTTACTTATTTATTTGTTTATAAAAAAATTATTAAACTCTATTTCTTTTATTTTAAAATTTGATTTTATAATAATAATAATAATAATAATAATAATAATAATAATAATAATTAAGTAATGTTCTAATATTATATTTGAGTTTGTTATATGGTTGACTAAAGAAGTAACCTCTGTTTCCATTATTTTTCACACATTTGATATGCATCTTGATCATTATTTTTTATTTTGTTTACATTTGTATAACTTGTTTATGAGTTTAGTATTTTGTTTAAATATTATTTTTTTAATGAATTAGATCAATCTATAATTGTTTTTATACAATTTTGTTGTCTTTTTGATTCATCATAATTTCATCAAAACATTTTTTATTTTTATTTAGGTTTATATAAAACTACTTTTTGATTCAGAATTTGGAAATGTTATCATCAAACTCTTCCTTATATTTCCTTTTCCCCTTCTAAATTTTTATTTTGAAATTTTGAGTAAATAAAAATTTATTTATTTATTCATATGTTTCTCATAGACTACCGGGTTTAAATCCATCTAAACGAGGAACCAAAAACTCTATAATATACCTTTTCCCGGTATGAGTTTTCTGCATACTAATTATTTTTTTATTTTATTGTTTTAAAATTTTACGACCATCACCATTAAAAATTTAGTAATATTAAATAGCAATAACAACAACAACAAATATATTAACAATAATACAATAACAATCATAAGTACAATCACTAAACTCATCATTAAAAATAATGAATTACCAAAAAAAAGTAATATAAAAAAAAAGGCAAAAGCTAATGAAGTTTCTTCTCAAAGATATACACATTATAAATGAGAAAATATGCAAGTGGGCATAACATTCATAGAAAGATGATTTTATTTCCCTTACACATTGGAGAGGAGTACTATTTTGGACCATAACCAACTATTAGCACATCATCCATTAAATAATAATAATAATAATAATAATAATAATAATATGGATTCTTATAACTTTCTTTTCCTTTTGAGTTGTTTGAAATAATTTTATTTATTCATAATCAAAACCTTTTCCTTTCTTTGTTTGTCCTTTCTCGTCCTTTTTATTTTATTAAGTTCAAATGTAAGGTTGTAATACAATATTTTTATTTAATTATAAAAATACGATGTTTTATTTGTAGAAACTATATTTTTGAGTTTGTGATAAAATAATTGGATAATTCATAGTAATTATGGCATGTACAATAAATTAATTGCTATTACATATGTAATTAAGTAAATTTTCAACATGATCTTTTTTTAAAAAAAATTTATAATAAATCGCAATCAAATGATCTATCTTATTATTATATAGTATAAAGAATAAATAGATTATAAATTGCTTTTATTAAATATTTTTAATTTCTTAAATATATATTCTTCTTACCACCTTAACTTAATTTAGACTATATATATAAGTAGAAAGTACAAAGTAAGAAGATAAATTGAAATAGGATAAATGCTTGAAAATCACTCTTGATGAACTTTAACCATCCACAAACAAAAGCAAGACAGAGAGTCCAATGATTGCAAGGGATTAAAAATCAAAAGAAAGCAAATGAACCCATAATTCACCCTTACACTTGATTGATTATTAAAAAAAGTAAAGCAATGGTGGGGAATATTTAATGGTGGAGAATACAAGAGGATGTGAGTGTTAATCAAATCATTTTAGGGTTGGAATGAAGAGAGTGAGAGGTGTTTTCATTGGGTGGAAGTGGAAGCCCACCTCCAATCAAATCAAACTCTTATTTTTACACCCACTGCCATGTGACTGTCAACAGCAATCCAGATGCATTGTTTGCTCTTACATTAATCTAAAAAACACCATTATTTATTTATTTATTTATTTATTTGAGTAATATTTTTTTTTAAAAAAATATCTTCAACTTCACATTATTAACTTGGGTTAGGTTCCTTAACACCTCACCCCCTCTACCAACTTCCTTTTTAGGGTTTTCTTTAGTTTCTTGTTTCTGTTTTTTAGCTTTCGGTGGTGGTATGTGAGCTTCAAGATAAAAATAACTTACATATTAAACTATTTTTATTTAATGTTATATTAAGTGTTGAAAATCATTCTAATTATTGATACATATATTTTTTTTGTTCATGACTTCAAAATAAAAATAATTTTACTGTTACATGTAAAGTAAGAAAATCATCGTCTATATATATATATATATATAATTTAAATTATTTTTTTAATTATACAAAAAGAAAAACTCAAATATATATATTTTATGATTTATTTAATTAGATAACGTGGGACTACCAATACTATTGTCAATATTCATTTTAATCAAAATATTAAAAAAAACTAGGAATAAAATATTTCTTGCCATTATATAAAAAACTATCTAATAAAATATAACAATTTGTGGCCAACCATCCCTATCAAATTCATGGATTCCCTCTCTATTTTTTTTTTTTCTAAGCTTAGGAAAATAAAAAATAAAAATAAAAAAAGGTTAGAAAGAGATAGAAAGGGAGAGAGAGAAAGGATGCAAGTGGAAGGCCTATATTTTAGAAAGAAAGGTTTTATCTAATCACCTTCATCTCTTTAGCACTCTTTACAACATAGCAAAGTCTAATCTCCTCCCTTTTCTAATCTTAATTCTTTAAAGATAAATAAATAAATAACTAGGAAGGACCTAAATCAAATACTTTATAATGCCAAAAGGCACATCACCCTCTCCACTTTCCCTTTCTCCAACTTGTGTGATAAACATACTCCAAAAATCTAAGGGGACAAATTACCTCTCTCTATCCCTCCTCTCTCTCTCTCTCTCTCTCTCTCTCTCGTCAAATCAAATTTTAAAACAATATTGAGAAAAAAATTACTTCAAATAAATCAATCAAATAATTTGTTTATGTTTTTTTACCAAATTTAAAAAAATAAGAAACTATATTTTTTATTTAGATGATGAAAATAAACAGTAATTTCAATTAAAAGAATTATAAATTTAAAAAAAATTTCTAAAAAACATGGACAAATAACAAATTTGAACATTTTTACTTTTAATTTAAGAAAAAAATGAAATGCCAATTCTTTTATAGCAGAGTTATAAAATATAAAAATTATAGCCGTAGTCCAAAAAAAATTCATTTTTAAAAAAATTATATTACACCAAATATGTTTTTTTTAATGATTACTTTCTTATGAAACACCACAATCACCTTAAACACCTTTATCATTCCCTAATTTCTCCTTTTCTCTTGCAAATCTACACTTTCATGCCATCACAATAAGAACACTAAATACTACAACTACAAGTACTACAACTACAACTACAACTACAACAACAACAACAACAACAACTCATACTAAGCTAATCCCCAAAACCTTGTTTCACTCTCTCTCTTACAATGGAGACAATTCCCTCTTGCGTCCAATGCCCGGCTTCTCCCTCTCCACCTATCACGCCAACACCTCTCTCTCTCTCTCTCTCTCTCTCTCCATTGATATATATAACTCTTAAAAGGTCAACACACACCTCCTCCTCCTCCTCCTTCTCCTCTCTGTCCCCCACTTCTTTCTCCTCTTCATAATCTCCCTTTCTCTCCCTTTCTTTCCTTCCCCTTCACTCCTTCCCTTTTCCTACTCTCTCAAAACCTCTCACCTTTTCACTTTCCTTATTCCCTGCTTTTCTTCTTCTTCTTCAATGGAGAAAGACACCTTCTTTTCCATCTCAAACAAGTTAGAATTCCCATTGCCACCTTCTTCTTCTTCATCTCCAATGAACCACCACCACCACCAACAACAACACCAACATCAACACCAACACTTACCGGAGTTCCTCCACGTCAACTGGACCCATTCAGGCGACCAAAGTGCTACAAATGGTCACTTTGAATCAGCACTCAGTTCACTTGTTTCTTCTCCTACTGCCCCACCGGTCGCCGGAGAGAGTGTTGTCATTCGTGAGCTCATCGGAAGGCTTGGCAGTATTTGCAACTCCGGCGAGATCTCTCCTCCTTCCTCTCATTTCACTGGTAATCACAGTGCCGCCAATTCTTGTTATAGTACTCCTCTTAGTTCTCCTCCAAAGCTCAACCTTTCAATGATGGCCGGCAACTTGATTCCTCCTGCGAGCTTGCCAGCCTTCTCCGGTGACCCTGGGTTCGCCGAGAGGGCGGCAAGGTACTCTTGTTTTAGTGGGAAGAGTAACTATAACCAGTTTTCAAGAGTTTCTCTGAGTAGCAAATCTTTGAAAGCTATGGATTCAATGCTTGAAGGTTCTCAAATGGCCGGAAAAGTTTCCAGCCCTCCAACACCGATGGAGACTGAATTCAAGACTGCTCAAGAGGTTTCTTCGGTCTCCGGCGAGAGCAATTCAAGAAAAAGAAAGTCAGTGATGAAAGGCAAAGCTAAAGAGACCACCACCACAACCTCCATTGTTAATGTTTCCAAGGTTCGTTTTTTCCTTCAAAGATTGAATCTTTTTTTTTTTTCTTTTGAGTTGTTGAACATAATTCAAAAAGATTGAATATTTGATTGCTTTTACAGGGTGGAGAGGAAGATGAGAATGTATATGCCAAGAGATGGAAGTCAGCAGAGGATGGTAAGACGAAAGCCGAAGAGAATAATTCCGGTGAGGTTTCCGGTCAAAAACAAGGGAAAGATAGCAATGCAAAGCCGCCGGAGCCACCCAAAGATTATATTCATGTCAGGGCAAGAAGAGGGCAAGCTACTGATAGTCATAGCCTTGCAGAAAGAGTATGCCTTTCTTGAATTCTTATCTCATTCTATTCAATGTGTTCCTTTTAATTAACTTGTATGAATCATTCAAATTAATCAGGTTCGAAGAGAGAAAATCAGTAAAAGAATGAAGTTCTTGCAAGATCTTGTTCCTGGTTGCAATAAGGTATATATATATATATTTGTGTTTGTTTATATTGTTTGAATTAATGAAAGAAAAAGGTTTGAATTGATTGTAAAAATGTGGACAGGTGACTGGAAAAGCAGTAATGCTTGATGAAATCATAAATTATGTGCAGTCACTGCAGAGGCAAGTTGAGGTAAAGACATGGATGATTTTAATTAGAATTTTACTTTTAAAGTTCAAATTATGTGCATCTGATTCTGTTTATTCGATTATGTTTCAGTTCCTTTCTATGAAATTGGCTACAGTCAATCCCAGGCTTGAATTCAATATGGAAAATTTCATAGCCAAAGATGTAAGTGCTACAAAAATTTATCTAATAAATATACTTAATCTGTGGACAATTCTCAATTGACTCTGTTTGTTTGTCTTTGGATATCTAGACACATTCTATGGTTCATCCATTAGAAGCAGCAGCAGCAGCGGCGGCGGCGGCCGCGTCGGCATTTCCGTATTCTTATCAACCACAACAAGGAACTACTCTTGAAGCATTAACAATGCAAATGCAACCACATGATGGATTTGCCGATATTCCTCCTCAGGTAAAGATTCAAAGCTATAATTCAGCGTATCGATCTCTGTTTATTTTTATATTGACAAAGAGCTAACTTTTTCGTATTTTCATCGATAAACAGCTGGGGAATTTCTGGGAAGATGATCTGCAAAGTGTTGTTCAGAGTTTCAACAACGGTAAGCGAGTGATTTGACGATAATTTCAATGATTGATTGATACATCAAATTAGCTGGAAACTCAATACATTTTTTCTTTGATTTCCGATTCGATTTCAGGATCATTGCCAACATCTCACATGAAAATCGAGCTCTGATGGATGGAGAAAGCCGTTGTACATAAACCGATAAGTTGGTTCGAAAAAGAAGCTTTGAACTAACAACTCAATTCTTGGCAACAACTACTCAAAAAAAAAAAAAAAAAAAAGACAGAAATTCTTTTCGGCAAAATTTTTACAAGTATCATCATCTGTGTAAAATCTTTTAAACTAATTTGCATCCAGTGGTGATATTACTCAAACACCACATGTAAGATGAGTGAGTGAATTCAGTATTGATTGTATTGTAATGTGTAATACTTACTTATATTATCATTAATTAATTAATCAATCCCAATTTTCGGCTTTTTTTTTAATAGAGAAATATTTGAAAAAAATTTGTAATAATTAGCATGCTTTAGATTTGTATATCTGCAAAACAGCTGTTGAATTGGGACCCATATGAACAACACTGATACTGATTTTTTGAGCTGGTTTCAACTGGAAATGATTCCAATTTTCCACAATCCAACCAAACAATGAGGAATTTTTATTTGATTGAAACTTCAACACTTTGGTTTGGAATCCAATCTTTTGATGCTTTATTTGGTTTTAGCTCTGGTGTGCTGTTTGATTGATTCCATGAAACAATGCCAGTAAAGAGTTCAGAATGGATAGATTCCCTGAGCAGTGGGTGGTTTCCATTCCATTTTTGTCTTCAATTTAATCCAACAAATCATTTGAATAATACATTCATAATTATTATTTATTTTTCCATTTTTTATAATGGTTGCATTTAAAAAAACTCTGTATATTTTATTATATATATACAAAATTTGCTACATTAACTATTTCTTTATAACAAAATATGAACATTTATGTAGCAAGAATACACAGAAGTATGGGGTTAATTCCTCAACGGACCTGCATCCTCACTCTATATGAATTGAAATTCAAATTTGTCTTCATGACATGACATGGATATTGTCTGAATGTGATATGGTGGTGGGAACTTTAAAATTTTAAAGGGCTAATTTAAAATGTTTATTGTGAACTTATAATTTTTTATATCATTTTCTGATTAAAAGATTATTGTTATTATATTCTTCTTTTGTGAATAAAGATTCAGAAATGATTTATATAATAATAATAATAATAATAATAAAGAAAAGAAGGAAGGTTAGAAGTCATTGTCCATCTACATCTCCATTGGATCTATTCCCACCTATATGAATTCCAATTACTGTTTTTTAATTTTATTTTTTTATTTTTTTAATGCAGGACTGGGACCAGCATCAATGGAACTTAAAATGTTAGGTTTGTTTCACCTAAATTATTAGAAAATTATTTAAAAAATAAATTTACATTTATCAACAAAATATAGTTTTAAACAAATAAAAAAGTTATTTTTGTAAAAATAGCAGTAATTACTACATCACTCTAATACCAAGATTATCTTAATTTTTAAAAATTAATATGTTGGTTTATCTCTGAATATTTGTGAAGTTATTACATGTATCATGTTCAATGCTAATATTTTTAATTAAAAAAAGGATGCTGTTCATGCAATAATTAACAATGATTTGAATATGATTTTTTTTCCAACTCCGTTAGGTTTGGTGATAATTTTTTTTTGTTATAATATTTAAATTATATAAATTTCTACGGAAAAAAATGCATAATAAATTCAACATCAAATTTAAATTTAACGATGTTATAACCAAACAATGATGATAAAAGTTTATTGATATACTTTTATTTGTTTGTCGTTGGTTTAATAAGTGGTCCAACTAAATAGACTTAGATATCATTTTTTTTCTAGTATTTACATTAGTTTATCTCATAGAGGTTCTCATTTTTTTTTAATTTTATTTTTATAAAAGTGGCAAGTAGGGCAATAACGGACATAAAGGTATGAAGGTACACTAATTACAATGGTTTAACAATCTCTTAGAAATTTATCATGTGAAGCATACTGTTTCCTCAAAAAAAAAAAAAAAAAAAAAAAAAAAAAAAATCTTATGAATAACAAATAAATTTGTTATGCAACATTTTTCTCGTGCTATATAATGTTTGCATAATACTATATAGTACTAAGAAAGATATTCCTAAGTTGTTCAGTCACCATTCTAAAAGATACAGCTGGGTTACCAATGATTCTTTGAGGTTATAACTTTCTTGTTTTATGAAAACTATTTTTTTTTTACCATTGAAGATGAATTATTAATTTTGGTCTCTAAGGTAAAAATAAGTGATTTTCAGTCTAAATTTATAATAAATTATTAAATTAATAAAGAATAAAAATAAAAAATAAAAACTATACTAAACAGGGTTTCCTTAGAAATGTACCATTGAGGAGTTTATTTATAACAAGCAATTATTATATTATTATTATTTAGACTTTTATGTATACACACCTGAAAAACTTTACTATTTCTCATCAAAATTCTTGTATATACTCTAAAACTTGAAATATAAATGTATATCATTTTTTAGAGGCGAATCAAAATAATTATAAAATTCAAGATGGAATAAAAAGAAAAAACTTATACTTTATAATTTTTACCCTTGAAAAATAATTTATGTTCCTATAGTGGTCCAAATGAAAACCAATTAGGAGTGAAGAATGTCCTTATTCTTGTGGGGGTTGTGGGAGTATTGTCATCTCACATTGGTCCATTAATCAAGTTGCCAACCATTGTCAACTACCACAAAAGTAAATAAATAAATAAATAAATAAATAAATAAATAAATATATATATATATATATATATATATATATATATATATAATAATAATAATAATAATATATAATAATAATTTTCATACAAATAATTTTCATACAAAACTTGTGAACATTGATTTCATTTTGTATAAAAATTTGGCTTCTTCCTTTTTTTTTCAGATTAAATTATAGCATATATTAACCAAACAACTATTATATTTAAACCCCTCATAATGATATTTACAAGAATAAAAATTTTAAAATACTTTTTCAAATTTTAATAAAAAATTAAAATTAAATATCAAAGAGTATATAAATATATAAAAAATACTCACAACTCTAAGTTCAAATTTTTGTATAAACAAAAAATATTCTTCAGAAAGATCTATCTTTTATAAAGCTTTTAGTACGTTACCCTCAACTAGTTTAGAGTCTATAATTACCAAGAAAACAATACATGGCACACCATCCATCATCACAATAAAAGAGTGATAATGCATTTAATTTCCATGTGGAAAATAGAGAATTCAACACTCTTCCAAAGTATGGTTAAAAATTTAATGTGCAGAGTGATTTGTCCATATTATCATTAAAAAAAATTAAAAAAACCTTGAAATTGAGTCTATTTTTACTGAGAAAACAATGCATGATCTATCACCACAATGAAAGAAAGATAGTGCCTTTAATTCCCAGGAGAATTGAGAGTTCAACGCTCTTCCAAAAGATGGTTAAGAATTTGGTGAATTTGGTGTATATTGCGATTTGTCTACATTGTCATAAAAAATTAAAAAAAAAAAATTCATCCACAACCTTAATTTTTTTTTTAAAAAAAATACCCACATAAATTGTTGATAAATAACCCAAATCCAAAGAATAATAATAATAATAAACAAAAGAACTAGAAGCACATTCCCTTGCTTGCCAAAATCTGATTAAGGTCCTTAAGGGGGAAGTGCCCCTCAAGTCACTATCCAATGTCTATTCTCTTTTGTGTCTTTATGGGCATTCATTCTATCCTCCACTAATTGAGCTTTATGAGATGCATTACAATGGATGCAAGACCAAGAGTGTCTACTTTCATCCAATGCACATCCATCCCTCTATCTATCTATCTATCTATTATTATTACTATTATTCAACAATATCTATCAATGTTAATTTGGATTTAGTGCATGCATCTATGCACAGCACTTCACTGTTCATGGATTTTTATGTTTTCTGTCCAACAAAACATCATTGCCATTTGTACATATGTATCTATATATTGTACTTATAGATGTTTGTAGATAGATTTTCTACAGTGAACATACATACATACATACCCCACAAAATGCTTCAATTTGGTATATAAACAAATATGGTTATTTACAAAACTGAAACAGCTATTACCTATGTCTGCAACATTGAAATCTATTTATATTAAATATTCTATTGAAACATTGATGAAATCTATGAGAAATAAAATAAATTTCATCCTATGGTTAGAACTTAATCATAATCAAGTCCTTGTCTAACAACTCTCACTTTTTCAGCTTAAGTTGAAAAGGCTTTTTACTAATAATAGCAAAACCTAATAATAAAACCTGACTAATAAAATGGTCTATATTATATATAACATTTATGTATGTATATACAGTAAAAAAACTCTGCATGTACATCACCTACAAACATTTAAAACCAAAATAATATAGATAATTCCTGGCAAAAAAAACCCTATAAAATCAATTTTCCTTTTTAATGTGTATCTACATCATACGCATTGATCACTGATCACCCTTATCCTAACAATAAAAGAGTGTCATTCATAGTTAAGAGTTTAGCTCTCTTCCAACTTAATGATTTAAAGAGTTTTCTCCTTGGTACATTTATAAATATACAAAATAAACATATACAATGAAAATATGTGCAATTGCATGGACATCACAATTAAAGCCATCCGTGTCTTTGTTCATTTTGAACTGACATGTACTCATGAATAATGTCTCACATGTTTGGGCCATCAGAATACACAAAAAGTTCAAAAGATCAAAATAAACAAACCTATAATAATTCAATGGTTAAAACAAACATGCTTTTAACTGAAGATTCAAAATGAATAATCATCCCAAACTTAAAAATGAAACCTCTAAAAGACAAAAGAAGATTGTTCCTAATGCAGTAGTAGTTAAAAAATCATAAAGAAAAAAGGGAAGCAAAAAAGTTAAGGAAAAAAGATGGTGACTCAAAGATTGAAGTTTGAAAGAAAAGGGGGAGACAAAAGTAAGTACAGAGAGCAGTGTAGTGGTGGGGGGAGGGGGGGATAAAGGGCAGAGGGGGTTTTTCTTCTTCCCCTCATTTACTAAGTTGTCTGGGAGCTGGTCGAAGGTTGTATTCATGGCAGAGAGGACATGGCCCCAAATTAGGGTTTTGTGGTCTCATTTGAGATGATGATGATGATGATGATAAGGCCAAGTGAATGTAGGTGTAGGTGGTGTGTCTGCATTAGGTTTTCTCTTTCAGCAGGAGAAGTGGGTCATTTGCTCCCTGGTCCACTTCTACCTTGAAAGCTTTGCTATATTAATAGGTCCTGGGCCCGGGCTCCAGGAAGCCCTAGGGCCCGTTCTAAATATTTTCAAAGTTTGTATTTTATATTACTCAATCCTAACTTGCTAGACTATATAACTCCTAACATTAAGTTAATTCATATTTTCTATTCTTAATGTATTGCTAGATATATAGGCACTGAACTTTGCTATAGATTGTTATCCAATGATAATGGTTAAAGTACCAGCCAAAAAACTTGTTCCCATAAAGATCATGCTTTTAAGTTCAAAAGAGAGAGAGAGAGAGAGAGAAAAGATCCATCAAGTTCTAAGCATGGTTGCTAAAATCACTCGAAAAGAAATCATGACAAAGGTAACAATAAACTCTCCATGGATGGTAAAACTCATGCTTATAAATAAACTAAAAATATTATATATATTTTTAAAAATATATATTAATATTCTAAATATAACCCTTTCTTAATAATTAGAATATATCACCAGTAAACTCATGTTGATAAAGATAAATTAAGAGTTAATAAATAAACGCTTGATTATAAGTGTAGCAAAAAATGAATAGTAAAATAGATTGTTATATATAAAACAAATAACACAACCAAAAATGTGCTTCAAATTGACAAAAGTAAAACTCAAGCAAAATTCCAATGTATTATAAAATTTAAGAATCCTAAAACCATTTATTTCTTTCCACTATTCAAAAAAAGTTAGAAAAGATCATCTACTCATTGATTCCCTAATTTAGAGAAACCGAAGTCAAAATATCTAATTCTACTAGAACAAATATATATATCCCATTTTAGTCCAAAATGACCCTACAAGAGGCTTTATAATTTTGACAAGCCCCGGTAGATAGATATTTCTGGTATCAAGAAAAAAAAATGCACAAATTTTATTTTAAAATTACCAAAAGTCTAAAAATTGGCACATAATTTCTTTGCCGAGCTAGAACAAGCCCGGAGCATTAAAAAGCAAGCCCAACATGCAGCCACACCAACTTAACATTCACAAGAAGCAAGAAAACAAGGAGTAAATCAAGGCAGCATCCAGCAAAGGCCATTGCATCCACAAGTGGACCCATCCATACTAGCAAATGTCAGACAACACTATAGAACCACATAGATTTGCAAAATATACTGTTGCTCTTAACATTGACACTTCCTACTGCTCCTGTGACTACTACAAACAAAAGCATTTCAAAGATACTCTTGCTATACTGTCCTTCATACAATTGAGCATCATACGAACCTAAACGTCTTTTCATTCTCCCTCTGGTTACCCTCAAGATCAAAAGAACAAATAGATTTTTCCTTGCTAATAAAAAACACAAAAGGATATTTGTCACTATAGAGTATAGATACCTTCACATCACAATCTCTCTGATTTCTTTTCATGTTCAGTGGATCATTAGGATTCATTCTCAAGCCACAGGACTGCATAAATCCTTCTCAACCAGCTGGACTCTGGGGCAAAAGCACCATATCACTCTCCACCAATCAACTTGCATGTTTCAATCGTTGCACATACAGAATAGAGTGTAGATAAAACCTGGATGTTTTTGTGGCCACAGTAATTGGATAGAAAACAACAACTCAAGCACCAAGACTCCTAACAACACTAACGTGTCCTCCTATACTTAATGCGCTGGATATTTGCACATCCTAATCATCAGACAGCTTAGCAAGTGTTTTTGCAAATTTAAGTCAATTCTTGCATGAAATCGCAAAAACTAGATCACAACAATCAGTTTGTCTGCTGGTATAATTTGTACATGTAGAGAAGGAAGCAGGTGTTTATGATAAGATGTGAAAGAGATCAGAATCATAAAAGATTGTGTTTGAAGCTACCTACCTAGACAAACTGATTGCTGGGAAATTAAGTCAGCAGTGTTTTCTGTGACTTTTTTGCTTGTTGCGATCTCATGAACCAACAAGACCTGGATTCAGACAATCAAACAAAGTGGAGACGTCAGAAATGGCAAAAAATATATTCTTAGAGAAACAAGATTTATCATCTGAAATACTAAATTTGCTGTTATGGCGACAAATAAAAAGAATGGCACAACTTGCCCAGAACCTCCTGATGGCACAAGGCATACATGGGTTTGAGAAGAATTTGGTAGAACAGAATAGATGGTGCTCACAGAGTGAGAACCTTCCTGGGGATCATTCCTGATTAACAACATAATTCGTCACTGATTAAAGTGTACGGGGAAATTTTAATGATACATACAGAGTGTTAATTGGTATTCTTCTTCTTTTAGATATTGCAGCGATCGTAATCAGAGTACCATGAATAAGGCTCCGTTCCTTTAGAGAATTCATTATCCACTCCTTCACAGAAAGGCTCAAATTCTTCCCTCCATCTTTGATCAGTGGGGCTCTCGCCTCCATCAAATTTTGCAACATCAGCTTCAACCAGTTGAGGCTGCATAGCTTCTTTTGGTAACCGAGATTCTCCCACAAACTGATTTAATAAGAGTATCTGTCGGTCATAATTCTTCTTCAACATCTCTATCTCTTGATAAGCCTTCTCAGTCTCTTGCTCTGCCATCAGAGATCGCTTCTGCAGAAAATAAACATAAGCCGAAATTACAGATTATAAAAGCCAAATATAATTTAGTATACTCATTATATTATAACAGATACACCCATTAGTTTCCTTCATAAATTCTCTCAAGATATCTTGTGCCAAATGCTAAATTATTATATTAAGCTTCATGGTAGTGAAACGAAGTGGATCAGATTAAGTCAGCTTGAGCAACGATAATCAATAAATCGTCATATCACTGTAGAATTTGAAGGATAACAAAGTTTTCTTACTAAAATAGAGTTATCTTCCATGATTGTGTGATTGATTGTCAAACACTGAACATAGAGAAAGTATCAAGAGTTCAGAAAAAATAAGAATTAATTGATCTACAAGCATTTTAAATTTCACATCAATCAACTAATCAGTTAATAATTCGAAAGTTGACAAAATGGTAATCCCAAAGTTTGTCTCCCCCTTGGTCTTACAACTAACCCAGGCTCCACCCTTTCTCCCAGCCATATTTGTGTGGTGGGTAAGATAAAAACATATCCGAAAATTATATCAATGAGAACTGTGTTATTGAGATCATTCAAGGATGGAGAAAACGGTGATAGAGATTGTATTGAACTTAAACATGTGATTGTAATTAAGCTAATGGATCCAGTAATGGAAATAAAGTAATGTGTGATAGTGGTTGTATTAGTTTCATTTAACTCATACTACCTCCTGATTATTATTAGTTAGGGCATGCAGGATGTGAATTGTCTAGTGGACGTTGAACTTATCAATAGCATACATCTGGGAATTTCACTTTATCAGCACCTATTGACCTTACCTAACTAAAATGGGCCAAAGAGACTGCTTAATTTAACAAGAAACTAATCTAAAACAACAAAAAGGTTCAATGTATTGAAGTTAGGGAATCACAACTGTTACATGTCAAGCCTCATGATGGGCATCCTTTGCCAGATGCTTATTAACATGGGTATGGTATACAATATTTTTATTTCATAGTAGTGGTTCTGGGATAATTGATTTTGCATAGCACATAGCAAAAAAATCTGAAGATTGGGCTAGAAAAATATCACATATACAACCATATTTGCCGGCATCAACGTTTTTCTTAAAACTGAAATGACACAATCATTTTCAGTTTCATCTTGATTTACTGAAAAAAAACAGTAAAAACATGTCAATCAAAAAGACCTACAGCAAAGGAATCCAACCCAATTCTCTTTTTGCAACTTTTCTCAGGTGCAGTGCACTTGGCATAACGACAAGTCTCCTCTCCAGGCATTAAGCATGGCAGACACCCCACAAAAATGGCATTTTTGCTCAAGTGATGAGCTTGAGGCATAGCAAGCCCACAAACCAACTAGACTTATCAACACATTATTTCTCGTATTCTCTGCAGTATTTATTAAGATCCAAAGCTTGTATAAATTAGTAGTTATGGGATAATAGTAGCTTTAAAAAATCCACTCTATCTATCAACCTTTTAAGGGATTCTCACCAACTGGACTTACACTGGAATGTTTAACATTTCTACAGAAACTTAAAATGACAATTGCGAGTGCAGCCCAGCATCCTTTTTAATCCTTATTTTAGGAAAAGTACAGATCTACATTTGTCAATACAACATAATTTCCAGTCCTTTAGTTTGTCACCAGGTTTTATTCCTCTCGTACAGGTTAACTAATTGAGTATGAACTCCAGAGAAAATTGAAACCATCCACTTCATTCAAGTTCACATGAATGTTTGCATCAGAATATCATAATGGCGAGCAGTATCTAATTGTAGTGAGTACCTTTTTCAACCAACTAAAAAAATAGAAGGCTTATTTCTCCCTAGCCTTATGTCAAATTTGATCAACCTTTATACTGAAACAAGTGCAGATCCTTTTGGACACTAGTCTAGACATACATGTAATTATACCAATTCAAGAAAATCAAATTACAACTTCTGATTTCGTTTTCATGTTAATAGTTTTCCAAAATTGACCATTTCTAAGTGTGTATCGCCTTGTAAATTATTATAAACATAACAATACATCATTGTTGAATAACAGAACCTCCCCAGCATGCAGCACTGCTTTCATTTTTAGACCTTAAATAAGTTTGACTTTGAAAGAAGACTGATGATGCAATACAATTTTTTATAACTAGAAGATCAAAACAATTTGATAAGGTAAAATAGTGTAGCAGCTGGGGGAGTACTTAGAGAAACTTAAACAGTGAGAAGGAAATAAGAAAAACTACAGCATGATGATAGATTTGGCACTGAACAACATTTTCTAAATGTGAAAATATGGCCAAAAATTCTAGGTTAAATTCACAAAATTATATTATTATCTACTTAAAACTAATGGCTTAATCATGAACTTGTGACTATCAATGTGTCAGATTTTTTTTTTTTTTTTTTTTTTTTTTTTTTTTTTTTTATTGATAGACTCAATGTGTCAGTTCTACTAGCATGAGCTCAAGCTCGTAAAGCATAAGCTCATAAGAACAAGGCAGTGTAAATAAAAGCGTTAGGCACTCTTAAGGCGCTAAAACATTTTATTGTCCAAGGCAAGAAGCGCCACGAAAGGCAGCACACACCCGAGCAAAGTATATATATATATATATAATTTTTGGAATAATTGAAGTCAAGCAAAGTAAAATATTAAGTCAAACAAAGCATAACATAAAGTAAAAAATACAAAAATACAAAAACAAAAAAAAAACACTTTTTAGACGTCTAGAACTACTCGAGTTTTTAAAGTGCAAACTCTATCTTCATAAGTCATCTAATTCTACAATATCAACATCCTCATCATCTAAACTAGCTTCAACTCCATCACTAGATTTAAAGTGCAACTTTTACAGCCTCTTCAATTTTCTCTCATTAATTATTAATCCCTTAATTTACTAATTATTTTTTAAAAAATAGCAACTGTACACTTAAATCACCTGGTTTTTCTTCCCTAAATTTATTTCATTCCTTATTAACAAGTGTGTTTTTTTTAATCACCTAATTTTTCTCCCTTAAGTTTATTTCTTTCCTTATTAGTAAGTGTGCCTTTTCAAATCTCAATTAACACTAATTGAAAGCATTAAATTCAGGGCTAATAGCACAAAAAAAAAAAAGAATGAAAAGACTGTCGTGTTTTTTCTATGGCTGGCGTCTGGTAAAAAGCTCTCAGCTAAGCTCGCCTCATTAAAGGCACCTCGCCCTAGGTTTCATCTCACTTCGCTTGAATGCCTAGACAAACGCTTTTCTCGCTTTTAATAAGCTCTCAACAAGGATATGAAAGTTTCAAAAACCTCTCAACACTGCAAAGTTGGCATAAGCCACTTAAGTGCTAATTGAGGCGAAATATCCTACTATGTCATTCTGCCGACCCTCCATGGAGGAAAAACTTAATTAGAAACTGTGAATGTATTTTCTTTTCCTGACTATAAAGAGGCAAGTGATACAGTGGATGGAGGTATTAAGTCGGAACAAATAAGTTTTGCAAAACAGGCCAATGATGTAATTGTTGATTAAATACAATTAGCATCAAGGGACAATAACAACAGGAGCAACCAATTTTAGATATTGCTCTCAAAAATGTAGATCAACAATTAAGATAATTCCCAGTCCAAAAAAAACTAATTGGGTTTTCTAGTTACTGTATCACAAACTTGCACAAACAAAACAGTTGATGAGTTCAAGAAATGAACCAAAACAAATCACAGCTGTTCATACTCAAGGAACATAATGAGTCATGCATTACAAGAAAAATAACAAAAGTAAAACTTATTAAAAAAATGTGAGAAACTCAAATATTGTTTTATGCTAAAGCATCATCATCATTTACAAATTTATGTTTCCATTGTGTCAAATTTCAACTTTTTGAGGTATGTTTTTTTTAATTTATTCATTTAAACAACCATTATGTTAAAACACAATATGAAATTATGTATACGGTTCATTGAAAGTGCAAACAATATAAGCATGATTTATTGAAAGAGACGCATGCATGCATATGATTTGCATATCTGAAATGCAGCAGTAACTTTAAACCATGCAGGCAAGCAGATCAACTTCAAACATATACCTGAGCAATTGCAGCAGCTTCCTCTGCTTCCTTGAGGCGCACAAGAAGTTCTCCAGCAGCTTGCACAGCTTCAGCAGTATCTCTGAGTTGTGCTTGAAGCCCCTTATTCTCATCCCTCCAGTACCTCCTCTCCTTTTCTCTCTCGGCCTTCAACGTTGATATTTCAGCAGCAAGGGAGTCTATAAACTTGGATTCAGCACCTCTGACGCCCGCTTTTGCTGCTGCTCTCTTCACATCTGCTATGCCATCACTGATCTTTCGATGCCTGGCTAGTAAAGCAATATGCTTCTCCTGAAGCTCTGCATACTGTTCAAGAATCCGAGCATGGCCTTGCATTGCTGTCTGTAAGGCCTCCTTAAGCTCCTCGGCACATTTCTTCTCAGAATCAAGTTCCAGCTTCCTCTTTTCAGCAAGGGATCGACTAGTTTCAAGTTCAATTCTAAGCTCTTCAGAAAGAGAAATCCATTTACTCTCAGCTTCCATCCAGAGAAGTCTCTCCTGCTCAATTTTCTCATTCACATTTTCTTCAGGCAACTCAGATATTGTATTAAGGGGGGCAGAAATTGGTTCAATTGAATGCATCAGGTGAAGTAATGGACTAAACTTTCGATTTGATGCAGAAGAAGAATCAATATAATATTGTAACTGTGTCCTAAGATCTTGAATTTCTTCCATCAAAACATCCCTCTCACCCATATCAAAGAAGTTCCTATAGCCATCTAGTTCTTTCTGAACTCTTTTCAACTCGATATTTACTCGTAGAACTTCAGGATGATTGTCATATTTTTCCTTGAGAAGCTGTAATTAACAAATTAAAAATGTTATCAAGATAGTAATTCATTAAGTTCACATATCAAAACTAAACTATATAAGCTGAAAGGAAACAACACTAGCTAACAGAATCTGAAAGACCTTGTGCTCATTTGTGAGGGAAATGAGCTCTTCCTCCCTGAATTCTTCAATTGGAATAATACCATCCATAAGCCCCTCAAGACGAGAAATTTTATCCTCACGTATCTGTTCAATAATTGCATTGCACTCACGTTCATGCTTGTACTGTTGGACCTGCAAATTGAAAACGAAGTGAGAATAGTAAGATGCAAAGAATAGATTTAAACACTTGAAAATTAAGAAGATAAAATCCCCCACCAAACGATTGAGCTGCATTATTTCAGTCGCTTGCTTTGCACATTGATCTTCAATGGCCATTTCCCGCCTGATTGCCCCAGCTAAGACCTTCTTAACTGCCTGTATAATAGAAAGAGAACCATTCAATAGAATATACAAATATTCGCATACAAAGATTCTTTAACAAGATAAATGATGATACAATAAAGAAGAAAATGAAAACAAGATGTGAAGCTTACTTTAGGAACTTGTTTCTTGGGTTTGTCAGACGAGTTAGATCCCTCAATAGGTACTAACTGCAGATCCGCGCCAGCAATGATATCTTTATCTTCAAGAGGAGGCATTTTGTTCTTGCAAAAATCACATACAAATGAGGCTGAATCTTCTGCCATTTCTAATTCTGGGGAAGATGTTTGTACGCCAATACTAGTTGTTTTAATGGGGGTGACTGCCATCGAAAATCTAAATGATGATCGCCTAAGAGGTGAACTATGCTGATGGCTATCAATTATTTGAAGACCTCGATGCAGACTAGCTTCCAGGTGTTCAGTAGATGAAATGGAATTTTTTGTTTGTGGAATAATTAAATCACTCACAAGCTTATGATTCAAAGATTCTGCGAAAGATAAGTTTAGAGCTTCACAATCAGAGTTAACATTTTGCAGTATATGTTTCTGAGATGCTGATGTTGACAATGATGTCCTAAGGCTTTTCCTGCTGCAACTCTCAACTCTAGGTGATATACTCAAAGAAGGTGGCTGGAGAACTGAGGAAGTTTCATATGGCACAATACTGAGACTTGAGGCTGATGCAGATTGAGAAGATGCGATAGTCCCCATAGCATCTTTATGATCTCCAGAAACTGTACAATCAGGAGATTCATATGCCTTTTCTTCCAGAGGTCCTGAACTAAGGAAGTTGCAGTATGGTGTGACCAATGTCTTCTCCGCATCAATCCCAACAGCAGGATCATCATCCAGTGTTTTATTACTTTTGCATTCTTCCAATTCCACAAAATCATGTTTTTCAGCATGGACTTCCATAGACTCGCAGGCTTGATCACTGACAAAATCAGACCCAGATATTTGCATGGGCTCTGCATCCCCAAGAACCAGGTGATGCTTTGAACATGAACTCACCTCCTTTAAATTCTCTAGCTGATCTAAGGGTCGGCCTTCATCAGGAGTTGGCAGTGCACCTGTCTCCATACAAGGTTTTTCAACATCTTCATCATTGATTTCCATCTCTTCATCACTGTCATCTTTCACAATAGGTAATGCTGACCGATTAAGGCTCATCCTTAAAAGATTCAAGCTTCTCCGTGCATTCCACCCAGTTGAGTAGCTTCCATTATTTTCCGCTGATGTTCCATTAGACTTCATTCGAAGAAGTTCATCCTGATCAAAACAGCCCGATTCTTTATGCATATTACACTGCAGAGCCATGGTACAAGAACAAACTTGGAATTATGATGAACACATGAACACTACCTTTAGCTGGCGTATCTGCTCCCGTAAGACATTAACATCATCTTGCGTTATTTCATTCACAACCGCCCGATTCTGTATTGCTTTTGCACCTTGAGCAAACCTCAAGGTACTGAACGTTTCACTCTTACAACTACATTTCCAAATAAACAAAAGAAAGAAAGAAAATCAGCATTTAGAGAAATAAACAGAGATGAAAAGGCAATAGCTTCTCAAGATTCACCTTTGTGATGGCGAAATAGCGCATATCATTGCTAGTTTTGCATTACCACCAAGAGATTCCTGTAACAAGAATGTCAATTTGGAATCTCTGTATGGAATATGCCTTTGTTTTCCAGATTGTGAAACTTCAGCAAGTATACTAATCAAGTTCCTGCAACTCCAAATTAACAGCTGTCAATATATACTCAAAATGATAGTCCAGCATATATAATCGAAGTTGTGAACATGGCCAACTTATATATTTGGAAACAAAATCAAGATTAAATAGAACTAAAGAAGCATAAATATCTTGAAAACTGGAATCTGATATTGAGAAATCGAAAACCAATAGAATAGAGAAATTGTGAGTTTAGATACAAACTTGTATATCAACCAAAATTCAATATCACTTGAGCATCTCAGATAATTGCATGATGACCAAATCCATATTATATGGACTGCTTTATAATTGGTTTAAAAAATACAAGAAGCTAGTACCAGCAAAACTCCTAGTTCCAAGAAATATGAAATTGCGGATAAATTAAGGATTGTTGGCTTTATCCTAAGTTACCAGCTTAAGAAATACAAATCTACTACCACGCGATCATGTTATAACTGAACTTGAGTTTAACTGGTTATAAAAAAAGTTTTTAACTGGTTACAATGATTGTTTATAACTGCTTGACATGATATGATCAGCGAAACAAACAGGTTCATGATGAGTAAGCATCTTCTGAGAAAACATAACCAGCATAACAAGGTTGACAGTTAAAAAGATGAGCTCTAAATAGTACTTTCAACACTCTCATAAGGATTTGCTGCATAAAAAAGGGTAGTGGTACCAATATCGGAGAATAAGACACTAAGGGCGTGTGTTTTGAAAGTAGTTTTTAAAATCTCATTTTTTTTCTATTTATATAAAACAACTTTTTATATATATATATTTTTTATTTCCAAAGAACCTTTTTGTTTGAAATGTTTTAGAAAACAAACTAAAGAAATCAACAAAAAAAATGTGTTTGTTAAGAGTAAATCGACAATGTTTTTTCATAAACAACAAGCCATAAAAAATTTGCATTGTATAGCTCTATGGTCTGAAAGGAAATTTGTTGAGAAACAATCTTTTTATATGTAAGTTTGGTGACTTGTATAAGTAACTACTATCTTATATACATCCCTTTTTTTTCAGTTTTATAGATATACATATGCAATTTTTCATATAATTTTATATTGATAATACACATGCACAAAGAAAACTGAGGGAAAATAATAGTCTAGTTGAATAACATAATTAAATTAATTATTAATCTAACATGAAAAAATTTAAGATTCTACATGTAGGTATAAGGATAAAATTGTATATAATATTACTCAAAATAAAATTTCCAAAACTAAAATTCTATTAATTAGAACTACAATAATAAGCAGTAAATCCCCAGGAGTTTGAATGCTGCCAGTACCAGAGTTTTAAAAAGCTGAAAATCTTTCAAAAAATTACTGTTTGTTAACTCTCTAAAAACTGAAAAGGACAATGCTTTGTTACAATTATTTTTTATAACTGGTACAAAAATCGTTTGTCTAAGTGTTCCATTTTTATGGACAACAAGATGGAAAAAGAGGGCTGAGACAAACAAGCCCTAATTCTCTTCTAAATTAGATGAAACAAGGTATGATTCTTGATCACCAAGCACTCTGGCATCATCCATTACATTGTAAACTTAAAAATAATGAAAGAATGTCAAACTACAAGCTATTGCGTTGTGTACAAAATCTATTGTCTAAGGAGCTATGAAATCTTTATATAAGTATACTGCATCAAAACAAAGTTTGTATTGTTGGCAGATTAAGTTTTAAACAAACACTGATAGAATGCAAAATAACATCAAGAGTTCATGACAAGTATAACCACAACACTCCTCAGTTATAAACCAGTAAGTTCATCAAATTCACACCAAGAGCATTACATGGTGTTATAAAATTGAAAGAAAAACATAAAATCCAATAAAAATTTAATTATGTGACACATTCAAAGTTTCAATAGGAAATAAAAATGCTCTGTGCGATATTTTATCAAGCATCAACCCTAAAGATTTAGTCATACCCAAGCTGTGAGAGGGATCGATTAATATTTCCAGCTTCCTTTAGCCGTTCCCCTGCTGCACCAGTAAGCTTTTGTCTTTCTGAACCAGCCAAATCAACAAGGTTGATTCTACTGGTTCTTAAGCTGCTTAGGCCATCAGCGATGGACTACAAGATAAATTCATAATCAGACAACATTAAATTCCCAAAAATAATCATATATCTTTACAACAAAAAGAAAAGGCGGAGGGATGTCATTGAAAAGAAAAGGAGAAGAGTTCTTGAGCAAATATCCTTCAATCCTTTCAAAGCATAAATAAACATAAAGCGGCAGAAAAAGCAAGTTACAATGGTGGCCATACATAGAAAGCCTTTATACATGAATGAAATAACAAGATATTTCATTTCAAATATCCATTGGATATAAAAAATAATTTTATATATCCTGCATAATAACTATTTTCTCTTAGACATAGTCTAACTCTAATATAGTCCACGCAGATGGAGCTTTCTCCTCATTTAGATGGGAATGAACAGACACTCCATGAAAAATATTCACCTATGTACCCCTAAAAGCATCAACTGAAATTCCATCATAAATAAGAAAGAAGCATCAAGGAATCTGCAACAAACTGCAACTTCCTTCTGGGACAAATAATCAGAAAGTACCTTCAAACGAGATTCTACAACACATGTAAAAACACAATGGGAACGCGAACTCTCTGCATTTATACTAGTTGCACCTGTTCTCCGATTTGCCAATCCCTGAAAAATCATAGAGAGACTGTAAATGAATCATGTCTGAATTACACAAAATAATTCATATCTATCTTATCATAAAAGCCCATGAATTATCATTAAAAAAAAATTCTCTTTCTTCAGAAAATCAATGACAAGTTATTGATGTAAAAATGCATTCCCTTCCACAAGTTTGAAATAATGCAGATTCACATCAACCAGAACACACTCACCTTCATCAACAAGTGAAGTACATCTTTCGTTGAACAGACATACTCCTCTGTCAGACAGTCAACATAAACACCAGTTCTAACATCTTCTCTAATCTGAGAGTGTATCAACAGAGTAAATAAAAAGCAAACTATAGAAGCTAGAATAAGTGAAAAGCATTGTCTTGTGTTGTAACCTGAAGATTTTTTTGATTTGGGTCCAATAAATCAGTGATTTGCTCATTGTAAATCTGTAGAACAGAAAGCATTAAAAACCTGAAATCAGATCACACAAAGTCAAAAATAGAACCTGCCACACTCACCTCCAAGAAAGAACAGCGACATTGATAATTCAGCTGCTTGTCAGAGTGCTTAGTTTGCTCCTACAAAATAGTAACATAGAGCATGAGTAGAAATACAAACTAACAAGGCTGACAAAAGCTAAAACATTTCAACCCACTTCATTAATACGAGTAAAAAGCCTCTCAAAGACACGGGGCGTTAAGCCCCGTTCCTTGCCCGCTGACTCATCCTCCGACAAGGCACTTGGAGGTCCCCACATGGTGTATGTCTTTCCACTGCCAGTCTGTTCCTCAACAAGTCAAAATAGAAACACAAATTATAAACATCTGATAAAAATTATTATTAATAATAAAAAACTACAAAACACAAGAAAAGAACTACATTCTAAAATCATGGAAGCTGAATCACCTGTCCATAAGCAAATATGGAACTATTAAACCCAGCCAAACAGTTCTCTACCAACGGAAGCCCCACGAGATGAAATATGTCTTGCTGTTCCAAGTTCAGCAAGGAATTAAGAAAACATAAAAAAGAACAGCTAACATATTGCTTAAATGATAAAATCAAACCAAAATCACAATTCACCTGCGTGGACCCAGTATCAGCCACAGAATCAAAAGTGAAAATGTGATCGAGAATCGACACTGAATTAGATGAAATCTTCTGCACAATCTGATCCCCTTCCTCCTCATCCTTATTCACCGGCCTCATCCGCACTACCACCTATCCAGAAAAACACCTCCCAAAATCAAACACCAATCAACAAGACAACCTCGATCCAAGATTAAACCATACCTGAACACCAGAATCCGTGGAAAGCGACGTCGGGACGCCATTTTCGGGAAGGGTTTCCAAGCTAAGCTTACGCTTCAGGGGGTTGGAAGGCGGGGGTCGAGGGGGGAGGGGGCTTCGGTTCTTGGCTGTTAGGGGCTTGGAGGAGGGGGAGCGGAAGGGTGAGGAGGCGTCGGATGGGATGGCACCGGGGATGGGATCAACGTTCTCCTTGGGGATCCGTGGAGGGCGATGCCTGTGGCCGGAGGACGGGCCAAGGGTTTCGGCTGGCGTAGACCTAGCGCCGCGATTTGAGAGCGCTTTCATGGTGATCGAGCCCGGGAAAGGAAGAGATGGAGCTCGAGCAAACACTAGAGAGCGAGAGAAATGGAGATCGAGATCGAAGCGAGAGAGTGAGAGAGTGTTGTAGCCGTTGGGGAGGAGGGGGATGAGATTTGAAATCGATGAGGATATTAAAGTCATTTCGCTTTCTAGACGGATCATTTGCACTTATAGGGGTAATTTAGTAATTTGGAGACAAAGTTGAGTGACGTGGCGCACTTCAATTGGATTTCGTTTGTTGGTGGGTGTAACGAGAGGTTGTGGTCATGGGTGAAATGTTTGAATTTTCGGGTCGGGTTCGTAGTCAAGATCTAGTGGTGCTTAACGGGTTTTGATAGTGAACATATATATAAGAGCTGGCATTTTTTTTTTTTTCATTTTTTTTTTGTAAAAATTATATATATATATATATATACCCAAGAATACTTATATTTTGCATGAGGCCCTATAATTGAATTGTATGCATACTGTGACAAAACTCACATTTTTGCTTGTAAATAATTATTATGACCATATGTCATTAAAGTCGCTAATGGGCATTGAGGTGGGTAAAATATCTAAAATGTTTATTTATATTTTATCACCCTTGACAACTAAAATGGTGTTTGTTTTGTTGTATTTGGTGTAACTCTAACTTACTGAATTAAATTCCTTGTTTGTTTTAAGGGATTCAATTTTGAATTTGACCAAACAAATCCTTTAATAACTTGTTTGGTTTGATGCATTTAAAAAGTTAACTGGATTTCAAAGTACTCGTCTACTGTGTGTGGGTGAATTTGGAAACATGCCCAAGTTCCAAATGCTAAATTTGACTGGATTTGTCAATTCTTCACGTGAGGCTTTCTTCTAGGGTGACTGCATTCTCATCACCTCTTTTCCCATTTTTAGCCCCTTCTCCTCTCTTTACTCTTTGAATCTCAAATCTCCATTCTTGTGCTTCATCGATCTCCGACATCCGGTGCTTCATCGGCCTCATTTCTTTTTCACCCTCTTGTTGCGCGCACCAAGTCAGAGATGATACCCTTTTTTAGCTTTTGCCATTGCTGTCTTCAATTGCTATTGATTGTGGATTTATTTATTTCTCTACTTCTAATTGAATGCATGATGCTGGATTGAAAGATAAGGTAATTCTTTTGGCACAGAGACCAGATTTAAGTCTTTTTTTTTTAAAAATATGGAATTAGTTTAAATCAACAAGTAAAAGTAATGTTAGGTATGGCTGATAATGGTCTCTATGGTTCCTTATTTAATTGATGGTTTGTTGGTAGAAATAACTTTTTTACAAGTTTGAAATTTGTTGAAGAAACCATGTCTTCTTTGATCTAATAAACAAAATACAGGATTTTTTTTTTCTATATCCTAACAAGTGTTTTAGGACAATAAAGATATAATGTTGGCATTTTTAATCATAAGCAGCTTGCTAATGATGGTTGCCTTGATAGCCCATTACTAGTGTGATGGATGTAGTTCATGACATGGTACTTTTGTGAATCGGGATTCACTTCTTATCTAGCCTCCATTTGGAGCATTTCTTTTTGGTGGCATTTAAATGATACCATTATTTTGGTTTGCCAGATTCATGATATCAATTTAGTTGAGTTATGCCTTCTAGGTTTAGCTATATGCACAAGCATTATTAAAATAACAAGAAGATAATTTAATCCCTCTACAAGTTCATTGTTGTTTATTATTGTTGTTGTTGTTGTCGTTGTTTGATTTATTACTTTGGCAAGCTAAAAGCACCATTTGTTTCTATGTCACATATCATTGTCTTATTTTATAATGACTTTGCTATGTAATGATTTAGTAAACACATTCACTCCTTAGCATTGTTGTTGTTGTTATTGTTGTTGTTGTTGATGTTGTTGTTTGATTTATTCTAGTTTTTTTTAAATACATGGACCATTTTGAAGATGATGACGAACTATACCTATTAAAAGTGATAATTTTAGCTGTGGCTTATGCCATGTTACTATGGTTGCTAGAAGAAAAGACGTAAAATTTGTATAGAACCATCACGTGAAAGATTGGAAATAAAGGAAAATTATTTACTAGGTTGATAGATGGGAATGATGCCACTAGCATCAATATGGTTCATATGAACAAGTCCACTATTTTTAACCTATGTTGCATATTACGTTGGAGAGGACTTTTGTGTGATACATTACACATGAGCTTGGAGGAGCAATTGCTGATGTTTTTTGCACACCATAGGCTATAACCAATGCAATCTCGTTATTGCACACAATTTCTTAAGGTTCGAGGAGATTGTTAGTAGGTACTTCAATCATGCATTGTGGGCAATTAGTGAATTGCTGCATGAATACATGCGACCACTGAGTACACAAACCCAACCATATATAGCGGCAAGGAGTAAGCTATACCTTTACTTCAACATAGTGCTATATAGTATCTACTATTAGGATTACATCCGGGTCTTGGACAGGACACATATTCATGCTTCTGTCCCATTATTTGATGTAGTTGCTTTTCTAGGAAGAAAACCCTACCCACCACAACACGTTCTTGCATGTGTTGATTTTGACTTGCATTATACTTATGTTCTAGCTAGTTGGGAGGGATCAACACATGATTCTTTAGTTCTTCATGATGCACTCGAACGACCTAATGGATTAAAAGTCTCCGAAGGTATCTACTTTTTTATTTTATAAATAGAAGGCTATGGAATAAGTTTAATGAAATGATTCAACTTATGTTAGTTATTTCACCTCTTGTAATTAGGGAAGTATTACTTGGTTGAATCCGCATTTGCTACAAGACCTGGTTTTATACCCCCTTATAGAGGCGTTAGGTATCACCTAAAAGAATTTGGCTCACGGACATCTACAAACCCTAACAAACTTTATAACTTACGACATTCATTTGCATGTACCTCTATCGAGCGTGCATTTGGTTTTTTAAAGGGTCTCTTCAAAGTCTTTTCATCTAGGCCTTTTTTTTTTCCATTTAAGACACAAGCAGAACTTGTGTTAGCATGTTATGTTTTACATAATTGTATCCTTACGGGCAGTCAAGATGGTCTTATTCCATCTGAGGATGACTAGATAGCGCACCGAACTTCACAAACTACCATTAGAGAGCAAAGGGAAGAAGTACAAGAGTGGCCCATTTGCCGTGATCAAATTGCGGCAAAAATGTGGGCCAATAAATAGTTATATATATCTACATAAATGTGACGAGCTTCTATGAATAATATTGTATAATGACTTTGCCATGCTTATTATTCTATGTCAGATTGTTTAGTGTTTATGTAGAAACATTGAAGTACATTTCATTATTAGTTTTCAACATTGCGATATTTTCAGTACTTGTTCAACTCAAATAATATTATCATGGTGGATGCATTATGTACATATTATCATTGTTTATGTGGAAAGATTAAGCATTTATTTCCTATTTACATTAAGCAGTGTTATAGAATGGATAGGTATGATGCATTTGAGGGCAGCTAAGTATCATCAGCTATGAGGACCACAATAGTAACATCAGGAAACAAGGGGTGGACATCATCTGAAAGTCGTTATTTCATATGATTCATGGCTAGCCAAGTTGAAGAAGGATTGAAAGTAGATAGGGGATTCAAACCACAAGCAATTCATGCCGCTATTTGAGCATGAAAACATTTAGTGTGGCAGTTACAGAAGCTAATGTGAGCAACCATTTCAGGACAATACGGAGAAGGTGGGTAAGGATAAAAAAAAATGGAAAGAAATGAGTGGCATGGGTTGGGTTGGTATAACAACCTTAAAATGATTGTAATAGACGAGGCAAAGTACAGAGACTATGTTAAGGTAGTTGTTATTAGTTTTGTAACATAAAGATTTCAATTAATGTTTTTGATATTTATTTATTGAAATGCAGATTCATCTTCAAAATGAACCATACTTGAACAAAATAATTGAAGATCATGATCTTTTGGAGTCCATATATGGTAATGATCAAGCCAGTGGTTGCCATGCTGTTTAATTTGGAAATACTATTGGCACATAGATGGACTACAACACCGAGCCATAGGCAGTTCCCCCTACTGAACAATATGCTAAATTCTCTTTTAGTGAGACAAGTGCACATGGTAATGCTTCACCATTGATCCATAATCGTGGTAGTAATTTTGATCACACATCAGCAACAAGCCCACAAAAAAGAAAAGTAAAGCAAAGGGCATGGTTAGCAATGAAGATAATGCAATCCATGAATTATCCATCACCATCAAAGATGCATATGAGTTTATTAAATCTAGCTGAAGGCTGAGCTTTGCAAAAGATCTTTCAGTAGAATGTAAAAAGCTAAAAGAGTATGGCTACTCCGCACCGCAAATTGGAATAGTATATCAGTACTTGATGGCAAATGATGCACACGGTCAAATGTTCTTCAGAATGTATGATGAACTTCTCAAGATTTGGCCAAATGATTTCTTTGCTTCAACTGGTCGAGACCTTTGAGATGTGGAGATGGTAGTAAATTGTTGATTATAATAAGTTATTACATTTAGTTTCATTTTATGTTCTATGGGTTATTAATTTTGTTGTTTCGATTCGATTGAATTAATAGATTATTTTTCTGCAGCATTGCAGCTCCTGGATTTCACTTATGACATGGCTAGCACTAGAAGTGAAGATGAAGAAAAAGAAACATGACATTACAAATCTCCCGTTGTTGTTAAGTTGAATGCAACTATTACGAGTTTGTAAGATATTATTATGTTATTGAAGAACTTTGATAAATGTTAGTAATTTGGAATGTTTGTATATCCTTTTCATTATTGCTACTATGTCATGACATTGTTACGTTTTAGCTTTTTTAATGGACAATGTTGTTATGTTTACCTCTTTGAATAGTCAATGTTGTTATGTTTACCTATTTTTTTTTTTTTTTTTTTTTTTTTTTGAGAAAAGTGGATAAACCACAAATGCATTAAAGAGAAAGTACAGGTACAAAACAGAAGCAGAAAGATACAGCCTCCACTAGAGGTGGAAAACAACAACAACAAAAGGACCCAGAAGTCGCAAGAAGGAGAGAGATAAATCTCCTAGCGACCGACCACAACAACAGAGGGGCAGACTAGCCGGAGACGTCGTCATGCCTGTTTGGGTCCTGATCCGCAGGGGCAGGTCCAGAGAAAAGGATGCAGCGCCGAACCGCAGCGATAGAGTCTTCAAGCTTGTGCAGCTCACGAGGCGGGACAACTGGAATCCAAGAGAGGTACATGTAACAAATTTTCAGGAAAAGAGCAGGCATAGAAATAAACACGGAATTGAAAATAAATTTATGTTTACCTATTTACAATGGATAGTGAGCATATTATTTTCTTTTATATACATATTCTCTTTAAATTGATTGAAATTATTTTTTTTAATTAGCTATGAGTTTTATTTGACTAAGATTTATTTTAATTTGCTTTCATTTATAAAACTAGTTGTTTACACTTCACAAAATTCTATCGTCACACAATTTGGGGTAACCTAACCATCGGTATCCATTACCTCTAAATACATCAAACCAAACATGACCTTTTCACATTTGAATTTCCAAATCTTTCCAACCAAACATAAAATTTTGTAATCCACTACTTCAAAAACATCCAATCAAACACTACATTTGACTCCCTTGTATTTCAAAATACAAGGATTTTCAACTACACTATAATTGGAATTCCACTATATTTTTAACTACATCTAGGTGGAGTTTGGTTGAGTGTAATTGTAAATACAATGGATTTGTAGTTACAATGTAACTGCCAATACTTGGAGTTTAAAATACAATGAAATCATATATGATGTTTGGTTGGATGTAATTCGAAATACAATATTATAAAATTTTGTGTTTGGTTTGAGGGATTTGTTAATGTATTTGAGGTACGTGATTAGCTAAGGTGAGGTTACCAACTTACCATCACATATTTTAAATATATTTTAAAAATATATGACAACTAAATTAAGTTTTTAAAACCTAAATATTAATAAACTTTTAAACAAATTTTATTGTAAACTTAATTACTAAACATGTTAGCAATTTTTTTTTAAAATTATAAGTTCAACTATCTTATAATTATCTTTTAGTTATTATTACAAATATTTGAGAATTTTTTATTGAAAATATTTGTAAATCACCATCATATCCTAATCTCTTAACTCCATCACCGTATTATCTCATCATCATCGCCTACTCCAGCATCCTCACCAAGCCAAACCAACTTCACAAACTGCCATCACCAGAGACAATATGAAGCAACGTGCCTTAGCTACCAACAATCTCAGAGATATAATTGATCGATCGCATCTACTTATTTCATTTCGGCAAACAGATGTTATGTTGTCGTGCCTTTTCTTGATCAACACTGGCGGGTGGGATGGTGTTTGGCGGGATTATCCGGAACAAGTGAAGATTTTGTCGGCGTAACACATCTCCGGCACAGCGGTATCGGCGTAACATATCTCCAACATAGTAGGGAATGAAGTTGGTGCCGGTGTGAGAGCTTTGGGGATTAGGCGCAGTAATGTCAAGGGTGAGATTACCTGTTGAACCCCTTCAATCCTTCTCGTGTGAATCATGTGAGTGATTCTCAGATAAAGGATTTGGTTTTATGGCCAATTTGGCCATAAAACCCAATCCTTCATCTATTAATAATGCATTTGTAGTTACATCAATAAAATAAACTCCTTTCAAACAAACAATGAATTTTGAGTTTAGATGTATTTGGAATTACATGTAACTCCAAATCCACAAAAACAAACACCATCCTAACCAAATGCTACCTAATTGGCTGGAAATGGAGGATTTGGTTTTATGGCCAAATTGGCTGTAAAACAAAATCCAGGATTTGGAAAGACATGAGGGATTTTCGAGTTCCATAAGGAGGATAACTTTATCTTTTAGATCCATGTTGCGTTTCTTCTCCGCCTATCGCTCTTCTCCTTCACCCTCGCCTATAGCTCTTATTTGCTTTTATAATTACTTGATAATGTCTCAAATATCCTAATAATGTTTTAAAGTATAAACATCCAAACTATATTTTATTTACTAAATGATATGTTTACTGCATTGAAATCTTTGCAAAGTGTTGTGTTTTATTTGATCATCTTTTTTTTGCATTTCTAGATTTTTGTGCCATGCATGCAAGAATGTTTTCATAAAATTTTATTGATGGTGGTGAATTTAGGATATATCAGTGATAAATCCAAAATTTGTTACATTTTATTCTTCACTCAATGACTCAATGACCAATTTGTTCTCATTTTGCATCAATTAAAAATTTGTCAAAGCTGATTGCAAAGAGCCACTCTTGGGAATGAATAAAATATAGTTATATAAATGTTCTCAATTTTGAGTAGGGCTATTGTATTGCCTTTAATGAGTATAGATGCTATGGCCTAAGGTTTCTTTGTTGATCATCATTACTTCGGTTTTTAGGTTATTCTCTTGAGAAAGTGGATTTCATATTTCATTGAATTTGAATACTGGGTTTGTTTAAATAATTTTTTTCCTTAGAAAACAAAGGATTTTTTATATTGATTATATATATTAAACAAAATTTAAAATTATAAAGTTTAAGACACCATGAAATATGAACTATAGCTCTTACAAGCAACATTTTTAGCCTGGTCTATGCTGTGTTATTATTGGTGCAAATCAAGAGACATAGAATTTGTAGAGAACTTTAACGTGAAAGGCTAGAAATAAGAGAGAAATATTTATCTAGATTGATAAATGGAAATGATCCCACTAGTATCAATATGGTTTTCATGAACAAGTCTACTTAATCATGTGTTATTTACAATTTATGAATTGCAACATGAATATGTATGGCCACCAATAACACAAAAAAATAATTGTATTTTGAAAGAATTAATTCTAATATATAATACTCGACATTAAGATTGTATTGGTGTGCTAGATGGGACACATATTCACACATCTGTTCCAACATATGAAGTAGCAGCATTTCAAAGAAGAAAATCTTACTCAACACAAAATGTACTAACAGCTATAGATTTTGAACTATGTTTTACTTTTGTTCTCGCTAGTTGGAAATGATCAATGCATGATTCATTAGTTCTTTGTGATGCACTCGACAACCCTAATGGGCAGTGGAGAAAGTAGGACTAGTTGGTAGGGGAGCTAAAGGCAAAGCTTAACAAATTTATTCAATAAAGCAATTATCTCTAATGGAAAATAGTGTGATAATATAACCACAATTTGAATACACATGCCAGAAAAAAAAAACATAAAATACAATTTGAACTGCCACTATCGCTAGCGCCAGACATGAGAAGGGTGTGTTTGGTTCACCAAAGTGGGGACTGAAGTGGCTGAAGTGGGGTTTGATGTGACAAATTCAGTCGTTTGGTTCACCGAAGTGGGGACTGAAGTGGGAAGTGTGACTTCCAAAACCTTCCCTACTTCAGCCATTTCACTTCATCCAAAACAAGGCCGAAGTGGGACTTCAATGAAATTCATTAATGTCACTCTCATTTCCACCACGTGATATCACGTGGGTGACATCTAGTCACCACTTCCCCCAAGCCCTTTTCCCGATGCATTAGGGTTTCCTTATAGATATCGCCCCACTAGATTTCCAAGCTTCTCTTTAGTGAGATCTTGCTCTGTGCTGGTTGTCTCCTCACTGCAATGTCTTCTCCCTCTCGCATCATTATATCCTTTTCCTATCGTCATTGAGCCAAAGTGCATTTTGGTAAGATTACCCCCTTTTGTCTCTATTGACTCATCGATATGGTGTGTGATGTGCACATTGTTTCTTCAAGATTTCCCCCTTTGATCCGATGTGAGTGATTTTGAGGTAGTCTTCTTTCTCATTACTGTCTCTTGGCTTTGATTTAGGGTTGTAACATTTTTACTTATTTTTTCTCCCCCAATTGTTGAGTCTGGATTTGTACTTTAATGGGTTTTAATTTTCATGTTGCATCCAGAATGTTGTTTTACTGTTTTTGTGATGTTCTTCTTTTGGTTTTTATCTATGTTATTGGTACTGCTTCTATTGTATATTTTATAGATTCTACCATTGCTTAAGTTATCATGTTATTATGGAAATATTATGTTCTTATTATGTACACTTATGATATAATTATGTTTTTAAGGCATTCATTAGTCTTATGTGATGATAGGATTGTCATATTCTTCATGTGGTTTACCTTAATACTTTAATAATTGCTTAGGTCCTAAATTTGGTTATAGCATTGTTGTGTTCTACTTTCCTTTTCATTCCTTATTTTTAGGTTTGTTTTAGCCATGTATTTGTGCTATTCCAATGGTGGATATGAAATTTTATTTTTGTATGCATAATGTGCAGTTACTCTTCTCTTATCTTTTTCCTAATGTTGGTGATTAATTGTTGTGTGATCATAGTATATTTATTTTGTTTTTGTTGTATACTTTATGGATTCTACCATTGCTTAGGTTATCATGTTATTATAGCAATATTATGTCTTGTTATGCACACTTACTTTATGTTTATGTTTTTAATGCATTCATTGTTCTTATGTCATGATAGGATTACCATATTCTTCATGTGGTTTTTTTTTAATAATTTATTAATTGCTTAGGTTCCAAATTTGATTATATTGTTGTCGTGTTCTATTTTTTTCATTCCTTATTTTTAGGTTTGTTATAATCATGTGTTTGTTCTATTCCTATAGTGGATTTGAAATTCTATTATGCATGCATGATGTGCAGTGACTCTCTTTTTATCTTTTTCCTAATGTTGGTGATTAATTGTTTTGTGATCATAGTATATTTATTTTCTTTCTCTTGTATAGTTTATGGATTCTACCATGGCCTAGGTTATCATGTTATTATAGCATTATTATGTTCTTGTTATGCACACTTACTTTATGTTTATGATTTTAATGCATTTATTGGTCTTATGCGATGATAGGATTGCCATATTCTTCATGTGGTTTATTTTAATACTTTATTAATTGCTTAGGTACTAAATTTGATTATAGTGTTATTGTGTTATGCTTTTTTTTCATTCCTTATTTTTAGGTTTATTTTAACCATGTGTTTGTGCTATTCTTATGGTGGATATGAAATTCTATTTATGCATGCATGATGTGCAGTTACTCTCTTTTTATCTTTTTGCTAATGTTGGTGATTAATTATTGTATGATCATAGTATATTTATTTTCTTTCTGTTGTATGCTTTATGGATTTTACCATTGCTTAGGTTATCAATGTTATTATAGCCCTATTGTGTTCTTATTATGTACACTTACTTTATGTTTATGTTTTAATTGCATTCATTGGTCTTATGTCATGATAACATTGTCATATTCATTCCTTATTTTTAGGTTTGTTTTAACCATGTGTGTTGTGATATTCCTATGGTGGATGTGAAATTCTATTTATGCATGCATGATGTGTAGTGACTTTCTTTTTATCTTTTTCCTAACACTGGTGATTAATTGTTGTAAGATCATAGTATATTTATTTTCTTTCTGTTGTATACTTTATGGATTCTACCATTGTTTAGGTTATTATGTTATTATATCAATACAATGTTCTTATTTTGTACACTTACTTTATGTTTATGTTTTTATTGCACCCATTGGTCTTATGTGATGATAGGATTGTCATATTCATTTCTTATTTTTAGCTTTATTTTAACCATGTGTTAGTGCAGTTGTTATGGTGGAGCTGGAATTCTATTCATACACGCATGCTATGCAGTTACTTTTTTTTTTTTATGGAAATATTATGCTCATATTATGTACACTTACTTTATGTTTTTGTTTTTAATGCATTCATTGATCTTTTCTGATGATGGGATTGCCATATTCTTCATTTGGTTTACTTTAATACTTTATTAATTGCTTAGGTTATAAATTTGATTATATCATTGTTATGTTCTACTTTTTTTTTTTCTCATTTCTTGTTATTAGGTTTGTTTTAACCATGTATTTGTGCAATTCTTATGGTGGGGCTGGAATTCTATTCATACATGCATGATATGCAGTTACTCTCTTTTTGTCTATTTTCTAAAGTTGGTGATTAATTGTTGTATGATCATAGTATACTTAATTTCTTTCTGTTGAATACTTCATGGATTCTACCATTGCTTAGGTTATCATATTATTATATCAGTATTATATTCTTATTTTGTACACTTACTTTATGTTTATGTTTTTACTGCATCCATTGGTTTTATGTGACGATAGGATTGCCATATTCTTTCCTTATTTTGGGTTTGTTTTAACCATGTCTCTATGTAGTTCTTATGGTGGAGCTAGAATTGTATTCATACATGCATGATGTGCAACTACTCTCTTTTATTTTTTTACTAATGTTGGTGATTAATTGTTGTATACATTATGGATTCTACCATTGTTTAGGTTATCATGTTATTATAATAATGTTATGTTCTTACTATATTCCCTTACTTTATGTTTATGTTTTTCAATGCATTCATTCGTCTTATGTGATGATAGGCTGTTATATTCTTCATGTGGTTTACTTTAATACTTTATTACTTGCTTAGATTCTAAATTTGATTATAGTCTTGTTGTGTTCTACCTTTTTTTTCATTCCTTATTTTTAGGTTTGTTTTAACCATGTATTTGTGCAGCCCCTATGGTGGATCTAAAATTCTATTTATGCATGCATGATGCGCAGTTACTCTTTTTTTATTTTTTTCCTAATATTGGTGATTAACTATTGTGTAATTATAGTATATTATTTTGTTTATATTGTATACTTTATGGATTCTACCATTGCTTAGGTTATTATATGATAACCCCATTAAGATATTCATTGCTTAGGTTCTAAGTTTGATAGCATCAATATGGAGATCTTATTTTCAGTTAATACATGCATGCTTCATAGTTACTTTCTTTTTGCCATTTTTTGAATGATTAGTTGTTATGTGTTATGCTTCTACTTATTAACAACTTTTATATTTTACACTATGCCTACTTGCATGTTAATACATTCGTTGTAAATTGGGTTGCATTCTTTCTATTCTGCATGGGATAATTATTTGCTACCATTCATATAACATTGATATGTGGGATGACAGTTAAGATATCATTTTTATTTTGTTGATTTTCTTCTTCTTGTTTTTTTTTTTTTTTTTTGGTTTTACCAAGTAGGTAAGGATATTCTAGTTGAATTGAATTGCATACCCTAATACAGTGAATCATTACATGTTCACCGATGTGTAGAAGGATAGTTGGGCACTAGGTGAGCATGTGATACCCCTCACTGCGGAAATCACCATAGTTGTTTGTTGCATTCATTAATAAGAAATGCATATAAATAGGACTTCAAGATGTGTCTAGGCATCAATGTTAGAATGGATGTAGGACATTTCATATAACTAGGAAACAACATATGAACCGCATACTAAGGAATGGCTGAGAAGTCTATAGAGAAGCAACTTGTAATTTTTCTGCACATAGTTGGCCACAACACGAAGACCAAAATAGCAAGCTTGGAGTTCCTTCAATTGGGTGAAACTATTAGTAGATATTTTAACAATGCCATTCACACTATTTGTGTTGTATGTGATGTGATGACTTTGTCCTGTCCCCTAATAAGGGGCTACCACCTAGACATAGAGAATAACCCTAACTGGTACCCATTTTTAGTAAACAAAAGAAAAATTAACTAAGCAGAACTATTTTAGTTTTCCATAATCCAATTTGAAAAAACTCAATGTTTGCTTCCAATGTTGGATTGTATTGGATTGTTGGATGGCACACATATTGATGCGTCAGTTCCTTCCCACGAAGTTCCTTGTTTTCATGGTCGGAAGGGGCCTACAAAGAATGTGTAGCCTGTAATGAATCATGATCTCAAGTTCACATATATCCTAGATGGATGGGAGAGATTTGCAAATCATTTCACCGTTTTAAAGGATGTGATATCGCGGCCTCAACTAGAAGGCTTTAAGATTATAAAAGGTAGGTAATAGAATGCGTAGTTATTGTAATTCTCGAAGATTACTAATGTTTGATCATATTAGGATCTTGTAGGAAAATACTATCTAGTTGATGCTGGGTACACCACTATGAATGGTTTCAAAGCTCCATATCATGGTGTTAGATGCCATCTAAAGGAACATAGTGGAAGGACACCAACAAACCCCAAAGAACTATTCAATCTTAGGCATTCAATTCTACGATCATTGGTCGAGCGAGCGTTCAATATATTGAAGAATCATTTCAAGATTCTTACCTCACAACCATTTTTTTCTTTCAAAACACAAGTGAGGTTAGTCCTTTCATTTTGCATTATACATAATTATATAACAGGTGTCGACTCGGCGAACAGGATCTTGCACGAGGACAATGCATAAGAAGAAGAAGAACTTGTACATTTACAAGGTAGGTCATAGCCGAAACAACGCGAAGAAAATAGGCAATGGGTGGAGTTACGTGACAAGATAGTGAGCGAGATGTGGGACCATTATATTGATTGACACTAGTGGTCAGGAATGTGTGTTCTTACCTATTTGGAATTGGAATCTTCTCCAGTGTTGTTTGTGTTTTTATTTTTTCTATATTGCCTCAAGTTTATTCCCGTGACTTGTTTTATTGTGACGCTACTGATCACTCTTCCTTATGATATTTTTAAACATGCTTTCCTTGTTAAAAATATGCTATTTGAAGGAACATGGAGGCTGGGGGTCTAGTGCATGATGGTGCAACTTCCAAGGTTGGCAACAACAAACACGGAACTCCCACCAAGCGTTGGAAGCCTGACTTTTACAATTTTTTAATGCTAGTTTTGGCCAAGCAAGTGAGAAAAGGCCTTAAGTGCGAAAATTCATTCAAGCGAGGTGCATTTGCATTTGTTGCGAGCGCTGTGAATGTGAACTTTCCTACTAACTTCACAGTGGAAAATGTCGAGAACCACTATAGGACACTAAAAATGAGGCATGTGGAAATCAAGAAAGCATGGGACCTAAGTGGGGCAAGTTGGGATGACAAAAATAAAATGATCACTCTTGACCCGATTGTGGCATTGACTTACACAAAGGTATGGTGCCAATGTTTTGTTGATATAGTACTCTCTATGGCTCAATTTTTTATAGATTGTTCATAATAAATACTGTCGATGGCTTAGCTTTTACAAGTGCCATTTTTTTTCTTTTCTTTGTTTTTCATGTAAGTGCTGACAAATTTAGATTTCTTTCATGGTTTGCATTTCCTTCTTATTCCAATCAAGTTGCTATTTGTGAGTGTTTTTTGCTTCAAGGTTGATATGCATTTCATATATTAGAGTTTACCTTCATGCACTCTGAAAGGGTTAAAACATAGACTATAGTTATTAGATTTGTTGCATCCATATGTTCGTTGATATGTTATTAGGAACAACTGAATTTGTGTGCATTCACTACCATGCTTTGCCATGATATATTTGTTGATTGTAGGCACACCTGAGTGTGAAACCGTTCATCAACAAGCCCATTGAGAACTATGAAGGGCTTAGGATACTATGTGGCAAGCACAATGCAATAGGATCTTATGTGATGTCTTTGTTTTCAAAATTTATAGACAAAAATAAAAGTGAAGATATCAATAATGATAACATCAAATCAGCCCCTATTGAACATGCTAGCGATGAAGAAGGTGATGACAACTCTACTCCACTTGTAGCTAGTAGCCTTGCTACCTTTACCACTATTAGATTCCAGCTTAATAGCAAGGGACCTAACAATCCTTCCATGATGTTGAATCTACTTATTATGGTGGGTGAGAATGGCAAACGCAATTAAAAATCCAACCCACTAGACTGAGACCTTATATACAAGGGTTATGGACGTCAATGGTTTCAATGTGCAAGGGATGGTGCAAGTGTTTGACTATCTGTAGTCCAAAGAAAGTGATGCTATGGGCTTTATGGTGAGGAGTATGGAATTGAGACATGAATGGATCAGGGGGTTTCTTTCTCGGATGATATAAACCCCCACATGAATGGATCAATCCATGTTGTTGATGACTTGTTGCCTACTATGCCTTCAACCCTATTATCTTTATCCTTTGTTTTTGTTGCTGCTTGTATTATCTGCATTTCATGAATGTGTTTTACTTTTTTTTGCTAATTATTTCTATGCATTGGTGTGTTAGTTTATCTATGGTCATTGTAGTCTTCATGTAGGTTTCTACCATGTCTATTTCTTCCTGCATTGTTTGTGGACATTATGCATGCAGGTTGCATCCATGAACTACTTGCCATGTTTGCCTATATTGCAAACCTATTTGCACTGTTAGATTTATCACCACTTGTATAGTTTTTATTTCTTTGTGAACTCCATTTCCTTGTGTAATTTTTTTTATAGGTGAAATTGACATGGCTATGAAGACTATTAAGAAACACTACACTGACGCTAGGTTCCTTGTTTATGCTCCAAATAAACAGTTAAAGTGGTGGGGCAATAGATGGGTACAAACCTCTCTCTTACATCCACTACATTCTAATTTCGTATTTTATGTAACATTCGGTTTTGCTAAATTTGGTCCATTTTGATATTTTAAGTTTTTCAACACACGCATGGTTGAAGTAGGCAAAATTGCTTGTCTTTGTTTGTTTTTTATTCACTGCATTGTCTTTTTCTTTTTTTTTTTTATTTGTTAGCTGTGCAATTATTTTCTATGAATGTGTGATCATGTTATTGTGTATTCCTATTTATAATGCTATTGAGATGTGTTAATCTAAGTTTCTTAGTAATATTGTTTTCTATTCATGCAATGATTTTTATCAATATGTGTAGTCAAGTATTTTCTATTTCATGAGGGAAGTCTTATTTTTGTTGTGTTTTTTTTTACTTCACTTTTTTGTTGGGATTTTTTTAAACTTGAACTTATGCGATAGAATGACTTGTACAACGAGGCAACTTGGAGGCATACAATGCCGCCATTGTAGGCTGCCTACTTCATTGCCTTTTCTCCTTATTGACAATGTTTATGAACCTCTTCATGTTTGGTGAAGTGTTTCCCACTAGTCGTGGGCTTTGTTTGGCAATTGTTTTTCTAATTTTTTATGCAAGGGGACCTCTTAATGCCGATGAGGTGTTGCATGTGTTTTTTTCACGCCTGACCATGCCCAAGCATCAGTAGGAGTTTATTTTGGAGATGGGAGTGTGACATGATACCATGAATTTCCAGTTCGAGGTTTTGTTTTTGTATTCGGGTGGTAGATGTCATATGTTATTGTTCCCTTGATTATTTATGAGCAAAATTTGTTGTAATGTATGTTGATGTAATTATGAACCTATTGTAACTTTTACTCTGTTATTATGTTAGTGAAAAGTTTTGGCAACTCATGATTGAGTGCCTTAGCATTGTAAAACAACGATAATTTGTATAGAGATGGATGTTTAGAACACATCAATGTTTTTGCAGTTCTTTTTTTTTCTTGCTTATAGTTCAGTAGGTTCCCAAGCATCATTCCATTGCATGTTTAGGTTGCAAGCAATATTTTTTACGTAAGATTAAGGAATGTAGCTGTTGAGAGCACAATTGACTCTGCTAAAATTAATTTGTTTTGGGTTTTTAAATGTGTCAATGATACAACTAACCAAGTGAAACTACTATGTATGAGGCACAAATATACCATGGCTATTTCTTATGTGGAAAGTATTAGATGAGTATTTCTCCTCATCACTTATGCAAATTAATAATATCACATGAAAACAAATTTTTTTAAAAAATCAAATGCACTATTGTACATGTAGGTATGCCACCATATTGATCAATCACAACTTAATTTTCGCTTTCGGTGTACAAATTCATTTTTTTTTTTTTTAAAAGAACAACTTACATTTCATTATGGGAGCCGATAGTTTAGTTTAAGCAAATATCTTAAACAAATATTAACATAAACTCTAATTTTAACTTTGTTATATATATTTTTTAAACTAAATAATCACATTTTTTATATAAAATTAATTTAAATATATTTTTCCAAATATTAAGAGAAAATACATGAGTTATCTAAATATTACTATAATATTTATACAATTAACATGTAATTAATTTTAAACATATCCCTTAAAGTGCAAGTGGGGTAACCTCACCCCCATGATAGAAGTGGAGAAGGGAACCCCACTTCCACCCTTCCAAACACCATGAAGTGTTGGAGTCATCTTTTCTCCATCTCCATTTCTACCAACCAAACAAAGGAAGTGGTTCATGATTTGACATTTTCCCTTTGGAGACTTCCAATATAAACCTTCAGTTCAACCGAAGTGACATTTCCAGACTTTTGGTCACTTCGGTGGTCACTTTCCCAATGAAACACACCCAAAACATACGACTAAAAGAAAGTAGCTCCATCCCACGAATTTGTATTTTTTTAAAAAAGAACAAACGTATCTTTACTATACCACATCATCAACTTAAATTTGTTTAATTACTTTAATTACATTAATTTTTTAATTGCTAAAATTCTTTTATAAATTTAAATAAAATTTTATTTTTTTTTATGAATTCTAATATTTTTTTTTGAAATTCTTGTAATTTTTTAAATAAGAAAATGGATCTTGCCTCACATGACATCCAAATATGCCCACTAAACACTTAAGCACACAGATTTGATGTTCATAAGATTCAAATAAACTATTATATCAATTTAAATATAGAAAACCCAATAACATCAAGAATCTTGTGATTGTCTTGGGGAAACTTCATCGGAGTCGAGCCCCCCTCCTTGAAAAGTCCTTGAAGATATCTAATTTCGTTATGAAAAAAAAAAGATAATAAAGTACATGTGACAATTTAACTTACTCCCCTTCTTGAAAGTCCTTGCATGTATCTAATTTCATTATAAAAAAAAGGATAATAAACTACATGTGACGATTTAATTTATTGAAGTTATTTATCTCTTATAATTAGGAAAGTATTACTTGGTTGATACCATATAAGCCACACGACCCAGTTTTATACTCCCGTGTTAGGTATCACTTGAAGGAGTTTGGCTCATAACACCTGCAAACCTTAAGGAATATTTTAATCTATGACATTCATCTATGGGTACCTCCATCGAGTGTGCATTATTTAGTTCTTTAAAGGGGTGCTTCAAAATCATCATTGCTAAACCTTGTTTCCCATTCAAAACATAAGTAGAGCCTGTGTTAGTGTGTTGTATCTTACACAATTATATCCTTAGTGGTGGTGAAGATGAATTTACTCTTAAAGAAAGATTGGATACCCACAATGGTCTTCACAAACCATCATAAGAAAAGAACGAAAAGAAGCACAAGCACAAGAGTAGGCTGTTTGTCTTGATCAAATTGCAACCATGGGTGAAGAAGTAGCTAGTTATATACTATCAATTTTCAAAAAAAAAAAAAAAAAAAAGCATCAAATGTTCCTATGATATTGTTAGGTTATATCGCAAAATTCAAATAACATCATCAAAGGCGCGGAATCAATAATGAATTCGCGATATTGTCTAATTGTTTTAATGAACACCATAATTTAATTAAAAAGCCTAGAAAATTACCTCTTAATGTTTGAAAGCCTTTCCTTTGATGTGCCGAATTTGTCTCTGGGATTGCCGTAGATCTCCTAGCGCCGAACAAAGGTCCCACACCTCTAGATCACACGCCGGAATTAAGAAACAATCTTCTCTTCTTCTTCAAATAGAGGCTAGGGTTAGAGAGGAAGAGAGAGCTTGGGGATTTTCTCACTAGAGAATTAATTTGTTGATTCTAGGGTTAAAGAGGAGTCATATTTATAGAAACTTCATAAAACGTGATAAACATTATTCAATTATGAGTCCTATGCGAATATGAACCTTCATAATATGATAAACATTATCATAGAAGTTCTATTAGAAATATGAGTCCTAATCTAACTAAAACCACTTTTGTCTTTGAGTCCTTATAATTTTGATTATCTATTCAACTGCATTGAATTTAAATCAAAATTTAAACTTAAGACAAAAATCCTAGACCAATTTACAATTTCATTTATCTCATGAAGTAAAATTATAAATTGACAATTTTACCTATGCACTAAAAAACAAGACTGATTGTTTATCCCTTTAAGTGTGATTCCCTAGGTTAGTTCTAATTGGTAATGGGAGGATACCAAAGAACGTTGGTGACACCTAACCAGCCCTGTTGCCCCACGTCGTAACCCAATCAAACACGAATGGGTAGATCATTATGAACTTTTCCGATTATGATTACCATATGTGTATAAACTCTTCGTTCTTATATCCCAACCGAATGAGAGCCATGGTAATTGTCAAACTCACTGAATCCAATCATATGCAAATAACTATAATAGAGTGAGATTACCAAACTACCTTTCGTGTCTCACACAATTAGTTTGATTGCCTTGGCCAAGGTCTTCTAATCTCACATACTTATAATCTTATAGGATACTAACTCGTTTACTTCCGAGAGAACGAATTCCTTCTTGGTGATCACTCACAACTGCTACTTGCTCGACATAGTCGCACTTCGAGGTTGGCCCTACCAAAAGGTAAATTGAGCCTAACGACTCTAGTAACAGACTAGATGTCATAGGTACATTATGATCATGACACCTTAGGTCTAAGGTCCACTCATATGATCATAACCAGCAATCCTAATCATTGACTGTGAAAGAGTAAAACCCTATGTGATTGAATTGTTGCGAGTCATGTTCGAATACACCAATCCCAGTGATGTATTTATGACATATGCTCCCATTATTCCATATTGTTCAACTAACACTCTTCGTCAAAGTATATGTCATACAAATCCTTATGAATCTTTAACACCCAATTAAAGATTCTCCCATTTGCGAATTATTTATGTGTATAAGTACCAAATCCTTCTAGTGCTCTCCTCTTTATCCCACAAAGAGTAGAAAGTTTAACTTAATACACATGGACTATGATATTCAAAACTAATTATAATGCCATCACAAGATTTATATGAACATCAAGATAAATGTCTATAATAATAAGATTGTATAATATAAATGAAATGCCCTAATATAAGTATTCTTGTTGGCATTTGAGGGCATAATCCTAACAGTTATATCATGTGTTTTTGTCGTATGGTGACTTTTCATGTATAATTATATGTTTTCTACTGCACCTTAAAAGGTATTCAGTGTTATTGAATTATATTATGCTTTATTTTCTCAATTTTATGGCTTCTCATGTTATGCATGATTTATAATTATCATGCATTCTTGCATATCTTTCATCATTGTAGAATGTAGGGATATAATGCATCCAAAGGTAGCCAAACATCCTCAGTTATGAAGACCACACTAAGGGCATCAGGAAATAAGGGATGGATGTCAGCTAAAAGTCACTATTTCATAAGATTTATGGCTAGCCAAGTTGAGGAAGGATTGAAAGTAGATAAAGGCTTTAAACCATAATAAATTCATGGAGTTATTTGAGCCATGAAATATGCATTTCGGTTGATAGTTAAAAAAGTCAATGTTAGTAATTATCTCAGGACAATATAGAGGAGATGGAAAAGAATTAAAAAAAAAAATTACAAGAGATGGGTGGTATGGGGTGGGATGACAGCATCAAAATGATCATCATGGGCAAGGCTGAGTACATGGACTACATTAAGGTATTTCTTATCTTTCACATTGTGATTTTGGTTGATCATGTTAATATTTATTTACTGAAATACAGGTTCACAAGAAAGATGAGCCATATTTGAACAAGCCTTTGAGGATTATGATCTGCTTGAGATTATATGTGGTGATGATTAAGCTACTAGTCACCATACCATTCAATTTGGGAATTGTATTGGTACACAAATGGATGATAACACAGCACCAGAAGAATTTCCTCTAACTGAGCATTTTTATGATATGTTCTTTGGGAAGTAGATGCACATGATAATGTTTCTCTAATGATCCATGGTAAACCTAATATCTCCGACACCCGCATCAACAACAAGCCTGATACAAAAAAGGAAAGAAAAAGGCATACTTAAAGTAAAGTTAACAATGATGTACTTCGTGAATTGGTCACCACTATCAAAGATGGATTTGAATGAGTGAGATCCAATCAATCAGTGAGCTTTGAATGAGAGCTTCAAGATGAGTGCATAAAGGTGACACAATATGGGTATTGCATTGAATAAGCTCTTATGGTGTACAAGCACTTGATGGCCAATGAAACACAAGCTTGAACATTTTTTGGCATGCATGAGGAATTACGCAAGGTTTGGGTAGATAAATTCTTTGCTTTAGTTGATCAGGACCTTTAAGGCATTGCTTGGATGGAGGTTTTTGGAGGTAGGGTAAAGTAAGGGTTTTTAAAAACCCATGCTTGGGGGGAGGGTTTTAGGGGGAGGTAAGGGTTGGGAGGGGTTGGTAGAGGTTTTAAAACCTCTATTTTTCTCAAGTTTCTCAATCCTCCAAATTAGAGGGTTGGGGAGGTTTTAGAGTTGGTGTATTTTTTGTTTGACAAAAATAACCTTATGGTTTCATATAATTCCAACCCTTATTAAAGCTTTTATTTTTAAGTTATTAGAATGAGAGAAGCTTCATTCTTCTTCTAGTTTCCTTCTTCTTATGCTAGGGTTCTGAAGAACGCCGTCACCACCGCCACCGTCACCACCTCGTCGGAGCCTCTGGAGTCGTTGAACAGCCTCGGATCCGCTGCCACTGCCGGCGCTCAAGGTATGGCTTTTTGGATGCTTCTTAAGAATGGCTTTTTGAAGGAAGAAAGTTGCTTCTTGGCACCTGATCTTTTCTATCATAAATCTTATCAATCGACATTGTTCCATAGCCTAGCCCTTCTCAGGTCCCTACCCACCAGGTCTCTGTCCACGATTGTCAGTGCGGAGTTGTTCACCAATTCCTCGTACCTAAGGTAACACTAACTCGTAACAACTGGGTGTTTAGTTGAGGCTACTCTCATAATATTTCACAGTTTCAGTCTTGGTCCTTGGTTGATTTATGAGGCTGTTGTGATGTGCTTTTGTTGCCACTGCTGCAGAACCAGTGCATACTATACACTGCAGAGTCATAGAACATCTCATTGCCTTTCGCTTGCAGGCACGATAATCCTTATCTCTGCCTCTCCATGCCTTTCCCCAATTTTCATTACTTCTCAAGTCTGTTTCATTCTAACTTAACGATTTATTGCTTTCTTGTTCACTTGCAATAATTATCAGCCATCAAATCACCCTTTTTTTTTCAAGTTTGTATTTATGTTGAAGTTTTCTATCATGCCAAAAGTGTATGCTTTGTAATATTGAGATCATCATCATCAATTTATCTTCCTTCCCTTGTTTCTGAATATGTATATATATATATATATATATATATATATAATACCGGATAAACCACACAAAATATATTAGGAAAATAAGATTGTTATATGCACATAAAACTGAATATTAATACTTCTTATGAATTTTTATCTCACTTCTTTAGTTTCTTTTCATCAAAGGAATTATAATTTGATTTGTATTTTAATTAATAAATTTTTTTATGTTTAGATGGACGATGAAAAACAAATGTTGGCTAAACTTCTACTGGCCCTAATTATGTTGAACGACCAGTTTATAAAACTGCTACACTTACATCAGCTACTAACAATTGAGTTAATCACCATCATAATTGGTTGGTATGCGAGATGTAGGGATGAACTTACTAGATGCCAGATTCCACGTGAAGTCTGGCTTGAAGCAGATCGAGCACAAGATGAATTAATGTCACATCTCCTTACAAGTAATTTATGTCATAATATGATTCGGATGAGTCATGGAGCCTTTCAAGAATTGTGTGACATGTTAGTAAGAGAAGGAGGTCTTAGACCATCAAGACAAGTTACCATTGAGCAACAAGTTGAGAAGACACTCTACTCTGTTTTTTGGCCAATGTTGTAATGGCAAAACCAAGGGGTATTTTTATTTGTTGTAATGGCAAAACAAAAATTAGTTGCAAATGTGACAATGTCACTACAACAAATTTGACTAATGTCTACGGTAATCATTCGTAGGGAAATATATCACAATCGTAGGTAAATATTATTATCTACGAAAAAAAATCGTAGAATAAAACGTAGATAATTCCCCGTAGGTAAAACTATTTACCTACGATTTCCTATTTTCGTAGCCGAAACTTGGAACCTTTCTCTACATCATTTTCGTAGAGAAATGTAAACAAAATTCGTGGCTAAATTAAAAAATCGTAGAGGGAAAAGATTATTGGCTACGAATAAAATTGTAGGCAATCGCTTCCTTATTTCTCTACAAAATTTAGTTACGAAAAATTTTGTTGAGGATAGTGAATTTGTTTTGTTCCATTACGCTTTACCTACGATAATTTTCGTAGAGAGTTTTGGGCTTTGTCTACGATGTTCAAGTTCGTAGTGAATTTATCTTATTTTATCATGCTTTAGCTACAATTATTTTTGCAGTCATTATTTAACAAATCGTAGGCAATGGTTTAAATTTTCAACACTATATTAAAAATCGTACTAATAATTCATTGTTTATATAAATATTGAATTCAAAAGTACGCATTCCAAATATTAATTTGCAAAAATTGATTCCAAGAATTAAATGTTCAGCATAACCATTTGTCTACAATCATTCCAAAACCTAAGTTACCATCCAAATTCAAAAGCATCAAAAGACCAAAGTATCAATGCTAAGTTGTGTCTCTGCCACTTGTACCATAAAAGAATATCATCCATGCGAATGCGCATCGCACTCCTTTGTCAAATCCCATTAACTTCCTACAATAAAGTATAAAATAAAATTGCTATATATATATCATACATACTATTTCATCAAAAAAAATAATAATCAAATCATAAATTTGTATTTAAGAGTTACTCTCAGAATAACTTTCTTATCCAAGTAAAAAGATGTACATACCAAACATAACAAGACTGAGAAAATTACAGCAACCATATAATGATTAAACTTGGTGATCACCTTGTTCATCTCCACTGCACAATAAATAAAAAATGTCAAATAAAAACTTTTATTAAGTTACATCATAATGTAATAAACAAAACCATATAATGTTTATAGCATCTTTAACGATTTTCATCAAGTCATAACACCTTGTAAACTAGTGTACTCAACCATCATCGATCAAGAGAAAATTCATCAGTAAAAGCTTTCAAACAAAATAAAATAATATTTTCCATTCCTCAAAAAGAATTAAAATATGCTATTAATTATCCTTGATCAATAACTTCTCAATATTTACATTAAGAAGAAAAAACATATTCTTGCTATCGATTATCTTTAGAACAGTAATAATGTAGTAAGAATCATGTACACGCTAATAAAATTCCAACAGTTATGCCATTTGTATTCTGTATGTATCACGAAGAGTCTCATGGTATCATATTGCAGGGCATCATTTTATACCATTGAAGTACTAAACTTTTGCTCAAAAATGTGACACTAACTCCAGTGAGAGCCACCGATTCAAGGCATAAAAATCCTGAACATACTTTCCCAACTTTCCATGACAAATTGACAAATGAGAAATGTGAAGAAGCCGATTGTTGTCCATTAGAAAAGAAACAAATGTGATTCATCTTCTTGATGTTATGCAATCAATTAATATTTTTCTAAATCCCCAAATTGAACCTACAACTCATTTGTGTTGAAAAAGATCCTAACAAATTAACTTCTTCACCATAATTAAAATAATATCTAAATTACGACTTCATTAGGTGCAATATTTTGGGCCAAAACCATACACAACAAATGAAGCATGTACAAGTTTTCAGGGATGAAGATAACGCCATGCATGTATTTAATTGGCATCTTATATTCAACATATAACATATGTAATACAATATATATCACCATTTCTCAATTCTAAGAATTAACATTTGGTGATATATAGTTGACACCCCATTTCTGATCGTTTGGTTATTTACAGAGTAGTATGTGATATATATATATGTAATGTTTGGTAATTTTTTTTTCTTTTTGTTTTGTTTGACCAGTTGACCGGAGCCTTGGTTGTGGCGGAGCCCACACTTTGTCTGCATGCCCTGATTTTTCGGATCTGGTTGGGAGTGAGAGAAGCCAATAATTGGCGTGTGCTTGACTTGGTTTTCTTTTAAGCAGGCATTTTGTTTAGAGCTCTGAAGGTTGCTTGTGTGTTTCTCCTTGTGAGCTTGAGGTTTTCTCGGTGGCCTTTGTTGTAACTCTAAGATCTTGCTTCCTCTTTGGTTGGAGGTTAGTTGCATAATTAGTCTTTCCTTTGACTTACTACCTTGTTGATTTTTACTAGTTGTAGCTCTAAGCTGAATCTGCATGCTTAACTTTAGTTAATTCATGTTTGTTCTATGCTTTGAATGGTGTGTTTTGCTTGTTATTGTGTATTTATAAATTGTTTTGCTGGTGTTCATAACATGCATTTCCATATTTTATTTTGAGTCCATTAAATGCTTGATTTCCTTGAACATGCTTGGCTGGAGTTTGGACCAGGTTTTAGGTTAAGTTATTATTTTGAGTAAACATGTTGTATTGTTTAATTTGTGTTGTTTATGCATGTTTTAGCAGACAAACCGATTCATTGCTATATATATATATATATATATATATATATATATATATATATATATATATATATATATATATATATATATATACTTTCATAGTCATGCTTTTGCAGAAAATTCTGAAAATTTATTTGACCCGAAGATTTCAAAATTTTACTTAATCTGCAGCCTTTGTGATTCTTAATGATTTCAATCATGGTTTTAGTGGTTAAGCATGTCTTAGTTTGCTAACCATTTTGTTAGTGATTATGGTATGCTTAAGCTTTCGTTGGTAGCATTAAATGCTACAGCTGGCATCATCTTATTATGTTGTTAATTTATTAGTTGCTTAATGGAGCACTGATTTTGGGTTAAGGATAGTGTACTGCATGCTTTTGTTTTAGAGGATATTATTATTATTATTGTTATTATTATTATTATTATTATTATTATTATTATTACACTTTGACTTTCTGGTGGCTTCTTCTACTACCATTGAATTTTTTGGAAATTATTTATGTTTATATAAGCATGATTTAATGAGGATCTGAAGGTGTTTGGTCTAATCATTCATGTTAATGATTGTAAGCATGAGTTAGTTTCCTAATCATTCGGGTTAGTGACCATTATTCTGGTTTTGTGTTTTATTGGTAGCAATTAAATATTAGAGCTGTCATCCTCTTGCATGTATGATAATTTGCTAGTTTGTTATATAATTGTGATTGAGTGTTAATTCTTCATATGGGGCTTTAGTTGTAAGTCTAGGCTCGACCCAGGACTGGTAATCTAAGTTGAATTATTTTGTTGGGTAGATTCTGTAGTGAGCCCGAATCCGTGGGACTTGTCGAACTTAGCTTTGTGACCCGGTACCAGGTAGGCTCTCGCACCTGTTTAACTTTGTATTACCGTTGTAAGGTAAATCAGTGGCAATTTATTTCAGTTAATTAATTAATTAATTAATTGTTTATTTATGCATTTTTATCTTGTATTATTTAATCAGTACTTTCTGTATGTTCGCTGTATTCTCGCGGTTTTTAGTACATCTCCATTTCTGGCAACTTGCCCAGCTAGGAGGAGTAAGTCTTAGCCATGTGCACATATTTTCTGTAGTAGCGCTACCCCTAGACTGCGGTCGAAGATCTGGCTTCGGCCGTCGATATTCTGTTCTGTTCTGTTCCGACTTCACAGTCGAAGATCCAGCCCAGTGCTGTTGATTTCTGTTATTAGTCAAGGAGATGTATCGTTTGTTTTCACGTTATTTTCTGAAATTTCTGGATTCTGTTATTTCTGAGCATTTTCTGCATTATCTGTCTGGAATTTAATTATTCTGCAATACCTGTATTATTTTGTATTATTCTGCATTATCTGTTTTAGCTGCGATCCTACTGGGCCTTTGTGGCTCATGCACTCTGTGGACTCTGTTTTTTCATAGGAGAAGATCAGGCTTAGGAGCAGGGGTGGTATCTGGGAGTCACTTCTTTTCCTGCTTGTGGTTGTAGTCAGTTTAGACTCTTCTGTGTGAGTGAGATTTGTACTCTATTTGTATTTCTGGATTGTGATTTGTATGTGTGGTACTGTTTCTGTAGGGCTGCTAAAGCCCATGTCTGTATCAACTCTATTCTTGTTTATCTACTTGTAGTTTTGTTATTATTCCTGTTCTGCTTGATAGGTTGACTCTGACCAGGTCAAATCTGAGGCCTTGCACCTAGTGGGGTCCGCCCCTGTTGGATGCGGCCGATCTGTCAGCGGGCCCGGCCGTGGGGCTGAGGCGTGATAATATATATATATATCTGTGTGTGTGTGTGTGTGTGTGTGTTGTTCAACAAAAATTGTTACTCTGCTAGAGATGCTAGAGATAGGCTTTAGACAAGTTCATCTTCTTCTAGCTCAACGAACTAACATATATTCACAAATAGAACAAGAGCTCACTATATATATATTAATCAAATGAACAAATGAAATTATCATATCTTAATTTGCACCATAGACCTTCTAATTAACATGGACCACCACATATATCCATTGTTTATTAACATGGTCTATGCACCAGTAACATTACTTCCCAGATTGCAAAACCTAAAAGCACTGGCAAGAATCCAAAGAAAAAAAAAATTTATATAAAATATTCTTATCATTCAAACTAATGGAATCAAATTAAGGACAAACCAAACATGGATTTTAATAAACAACATAATGGAAATTGTAAGTCCACACATACCTTAATTTGTTTTCAGACAGACAATGGAAAGCGAACCTGAGAACCAAAAGGACAAGCAAAAACAAAGCTTTATCTCACATGTTGCTATACAAAACTCTTAGAAAGAAGGCTACCAATCAATAATGGAAGCAGGAGCATTCCATACCTAAATGCTATGCAGTAATTGTGCTATGACTAGCTTCTCGGTGTGAGCAAAGCCTGAGCCTTCGAAACCCATCGACGAAGGCTCCGCCATTACGGATCTTGGAATGACGCTTGACGAATTCAGTTTTGGAAAAGCCCTATTTCACTCTTCTCTGGGGGTGAAAGGCAAGCTTGATCTATAGCTTCATCTGATTAGACTTAACGCCTAGAATAGACCCTGCACCAAAAAATGTTCCAAACCCATCAATCTCCAAGACGAAAAAAAGCAAGATTGAGCACACAAAGAGACGACAATGCCTCTGTGGAAAGCCGAGATGGAATTAGAGGAGATAGAGTCCTTGTAAGCACGCATAGCCGCAACAGTGATGCCTTACTTGGAAGAACCATCAATTTCAATCATAAAACACAACGGATCGATGTAGAAGAATAGGAAAAGAAAAGGGATTACCTGTGCTGGTCATAGCGAACACCCATCTCGATGAAGAGGAGGTTCATGAGCTCTGAATGTGGTTGCGTCGCCATGGAAATGGGAGGAAAGGATCGATTGGGCTAAGGCCTTGGTTGGATAGAGAAGGAACGTGAGGATGAGCGGAAAATGTGGATTTGTGGGAACGGAGGAGAACATCAGGTACAGGGGATTACGGGGAAACGAGAAGGCAATGACGACATTGGTAAAAAGCAGCCCTAGCACTAATGTTAATATAATATACATATATTAGAAAATTAAAAACATAGAATTAAGTTAAATGTTATTAAAATTTTAATACCTATAAATTATATCATTAAAAATAATTATATATTAAAATAAATTTATATGACTATAAAATTTATACCTATAAAGAAATAATATTTTAAAAAATTGCACAAATCCTCAAATCTACCTTACCATTATTTTTCAAAAAATATAATTAAACATTAAGTGCTACTTTTAATTATATCTTAGAAATAATTATAACTATCATAATCCTACTAATAGATATATGAATAATAGCTTTTTTAAACCATAATTAGAAAAAATATATAAATCTCAATTATTTATAATTTTATCCAAATAATTTTAGAACAAAGCATACTTCCAAAATTTAGGAAAATAAATTATATATTTCCCCCACTTGTATCTATATAAAGTATATTTTCACATAACATATTTTTTAATTTAGAAAAAAGTAGGAACCGACTAGTAGTCCATCTCTAAAATTAGACTCAACATTTTATGGTGATACTACGTTTTTTTTGTCGTAGATAAAAATATAATTTGTAGCTACGTGTTACAAATGTGAAAAACCTTTTAGCTATGTTTTACAATTCGCGGCGAAAATTAGAACAACTTTTCGCTACGATCTATTTCGTAGACAAAAAATCTTTGTTTTACCTAAAAAAAACGTAGTTACTCGAAATCATTCGTAGGCCTTCGTCTTCCCGTGGATAGGAAATCTTGCTCATCTCAAAATGTTTGTTTTTCCCTATGAAATCTATAAATCGTAGACAATACAACATATTTAGCTACGAAATTTACTATGTAGCTATAAACACTGTTGGGAATAGTCAAATTTCTTGTAGTGTGTTGAATTTGATAATATTTTTGTTAATGTCTACAAGTGTGTTTCTTGGCCAATGTTGTAATGGCAAAACCAAGGGGTATTTTTATTTGTTGTAATGGCAAAACGAATTAGTTGCAAATGTGACAATGTTGAATTTGACAATATTTTTGTTAATGGAAAAACAAATTAAAAACAAATGTTGTAATGGCAAAACCAAGTGGGAAAATTTTCTTACTTTCATCATCTTTGGTGATTCCTAATTGTTCAAACATCATTGTCTTCCTTACTTAGTCTAACTAGAATTTTAAAAAATAATAACAAATAAATAATGATAAAAAATAGAGAATAATAATAATAATAATAATAATAAATAAATAAATAAAATAATAACTATAATTAGTTTAACTATATTAAAAATAAATAAATAAATAAAAATAATAACTATAATTAGTTTAACTATATTAAAAATAAATAATATAAATAAATAAATAAATAATAATAAATAAATAAATAATGACAAAGAAATAGAGAATTATATAAATTGAGAAATATTACTTAAGCTATTAATGATATTGTTTAATTAATTTTATTACTGAAATGAAATATAATAACATTGTTTTTTTGTTTATTAATCACAAGGGTAATTTAGTAATATACTATGTAATCTTACCTCTACTAACCTCCCAACCAAGCACAATGAGATTTTAAAACCTCCAATTACCTTACATTCCATCCAAGCAAATTATGGTTCAAAACATTTTTCTACCTTCCTTTACCCTACCTTACCTTACCTTACTTTATGAAACCCTCTAATACTTCCATCCAAGCAGAGCCTAAGATGTGCAGATGGTAACAAACAATATGTTCTAATGGTTATCCTCCTTATACAAACTTGGACCATGACTAATTGCTTTTCACATTGTGATTTAATTTTGATCCTTATTTTTTCCAAGCTAATGTCATCTTGCTTGGTTCCTTCTTTAGTCGGGGAGGAAATCATGCCATGTGCATCACAGCGTGAATCAATTTTAACTTGTGATGTTTCAACAATATTTGGTTATGTACAAATTGTGTGTTTACTTTTGTTTACTACTTTTGAACAATGTACATGTATTTGTGTGGAATTGTATTAGAATGTGTGTGGCATCCATATGTTTACCTACATATTTTGTGTCAAATTGTTTATCTACATAATTTGTTTGTGATCCAGACATAAAATCTACATAATTTGCTAGCAATCTAGGCATAAAATCTTTTATTATTCCTACCATTGTTGAGAACTTTGAAAGGTAACAATTCTTAGGTTTTATAAATATGCATATGCTAAATTCATTCTGGGATGCCGAAGTGAATTTATCCACATCTCAGACAGGGTATCTGACAAGAGTTTTAAGATATGTATTTGCACTATCAAGAGGTTGTTTTCCCATAATGGCAACCAACATAAAAGGCTTGTGGAAACATTAGTGTACTATTTTCTGATTTCTTGTTTCATTGGTAGATATGAAACCACAATATTTTGTTGCTTATGATTTCATTGAAAGTTATTTTTTAATCATATAATTGTCAAATTAGTGTAATTGAAGTCTTGAATTTGAGATTCAATTTTATTTGTAGGTATCATTGTCATAGTATTGATTATTTGATAATACATAAAATAATTATTTAAATAAAAAATTTTATGTTACTCTTGAGATTTTACGGCCACTCCATTTTCCAAAAAAATTTATTATTTAAATAAAAATACATAAATAAAAATATATAATAATTATTTTTAAAATATTACTATGAATTTAAAAATTATTACTATTTAAAACAATAAAATTTAATATTGAAAAATTTATTTATTTCATAAAATTAATTAAATCCAAAGTTAGTAACTCAAATAAAAAATGTGTCTTCAACCCAATTTTAGCACTTGAAGTATCTCTTACAATATTTCCAACAAACCTTAGTTTTTTTTTTTTTTTAAATTGTATACCTTGCAATATATTTAGTTTAATTACTAAAAATATAAAGCATATTGTAACAAAAACGTAATATTATATGAAAATAATTAAATTTATATGTAATTATTTATATTATAACTAAAATATCTAATGGGTATTTTATAATTAATTAGACTTGATAGTCATCCAATGCAAGGGCAAGCTCGCCATTGGTTTATATATCCTATAATACATCAAATTAAACATATGTTTTCAAAATTCAAATTTACAAATCTCTCACACTAAATACAAAATCATGTAAGCCATGCCTACAAATATATCTAACCAAACACTATATTTGATTTTCTTGCATTTTCAAATACAAAGATTTACAAATATAATGTAACTGAAAAAGCCACAACATTTTACCTATATCTAACTAAACAACACCTAAATACATTATTTATTAAGATATACATGCAATTTTAACTTTTCTAGTTTATTGATCTAGCTAGCTCATTTAATTTGGGTATTTTCATATGCAACCTAGAGATGTTAAAATTTGCAAATAAGTCCTTACAAATCATGTATTTTGACGTATAGTTTATAAATCTCATATGTTTACCTATATACCACTAGTCAAGGTTAACCCGAGTGAATGAATACATAAGCTATGTAGAATAATTATTATGCATTTCAGTATATATTATTCAAAAATTAGTTATGATTTATAGATATGGTTATAATTTTTTGTCCACTTTTATTTGATTCAACCTATTTGCTATAAAATCTTATTTAAGACAGTTAGTGAAGAGATGATGAGGTTATTCGACCATTCCACAATTTTAAAGATTTTAAAGCAAAGAGAGGAAGAGGGATAAGATATTTAAGGAACTAAAAATCTAGATGTTATGGAGGTGAAGGAGGAGAAGGATAAGAAAATAGTACATATTAGTGGTTTAGATGCATATAAACATGTCTACAAAGGCCTGGTCACTTTAAGATACATGTCGAAGAACTCAAGATATACAAGCAATTATGTTATTAATTCTTCTTTTTGAGATATTTCTTTAGCAGTGATGTGGATTTCACTTTTTGTTAGAATTTTAATCCTCAAATTGCCTCTAAACAAATTTTTTAGTGGAAAAACCCCTCATTACATCACATTTGTTGAAGTACATCATGTTCTTCCATTCTTTAAAGGTCTCCTTCTCTTTTGTCTTCTCCTTTACTTTATAGACAATCTATTCTTCTATTTTGTTTCTACTTGTCTTCTCTTTTGGACAAGAACTTGATTTTTATGATTGTTAGAAAAAATGATGAAGGCCATATTGTAATATTTACCATACTTTGTGGCATTTTGTGTCCGGAATTTATGTTAGATTTTGTCAAATGCATTGTGGTGTATTATAGTATGAATCAGGTTAAACTGGACATGGGAGTATAGATGGTCCGATACCACCTTAAAAACTGGGCAAGCCAAAAGTTGGTGCTCACTAGTGTGAACTGGACAGTTCAACAGCGAACTAGATGAACCCGGTCCTATTCACATGGGTGAACCGGTCTCAATCTAGTTTTAAACTTTTAATATTTTATACTTTTTTTCAATTGAAAGTGAAAGCCTTAAAGTGATTCACATTAAAAGCTGTGAAACAAAACCTAAAACTAAATACTCGTAGTGATTTGGGCAGTAGAATAAACAATTAAACATTTATGTAAGCCTACCACAACTCTTTGGATTTGGATATCATTCACTAAGCTTTCTCAAGATCATGTTCTCTTGTTTCTTCTTTTCAAGGTATGAATTGTATTGATTTTGATTGTTGTTTTTGGACTAATAATGGAAATCACATTTATTGATTTTGATTGTTGTTTTTGGACTAATAATGGAGATCACATGCTTCTATTACCTTTGTCTAGTAATTTTGCTATTTTAGGGCTTGCATCTAGTGAGGTTTTAAGTTTGTGGGAATTTTGATTGATGTTTGGTCCGATTTTTTTCACAATATGGGTTTGAAATTTTGGAGATATATTGGGGCTCATGACAAAATTAAGTGTTCTAGTAGTTGATTTGCATGTTTTGTTTTATTTGCTTAACATGCTTTTCTTAATTAGTGATGAATGTATCATGATGTTTATTGCTTTCTCTAGAGAATCTTTATCTTTTTTATATTTGTCATGCTTTCCTTATAATAACATGGAGGGCATAATTATAGTTTTTGTGTTCAAATTATAAAACAATGATCATTCATTGCAATATCTTTCTTATTTAAGAAAAAAAACTTTTGTATTTCCCTAATTAGGTTTAAACTATAAATAGCTATACAATAATATTATTTCTCTCTATTAATTGTAGGCTATTAGATAAATTTACTTGTTGTTTATAATGGTATCTGAAGGGCATTTAGCACTTTATTTGTTAATGCCTAGTATTTTGTGTATAATAAGTATACAAATTATGAAGCTTCAAGTGTTTTGTGTAGACTTTGACTTGTTATTCGTACTAAAAATAATCTAATGAAGAGCGTTTTTGTTTTCATTTTGTTAAGCAATGGCGACAACTAATGTGCCATCATTCGCCTCAAGTGGTAATGTTCATCCTAAGACCGATCTGGCATGGGAGCACTTCACTTTATCTATTAATGATAAGGGGGCAAAGGTTTATCATTGTCTCTATTGTGGAAAAAATCAAGGTGGGGGAATTTATAGGATGAAGGAGCATCTAGCGGGGAAAAGTGGCAACATACTTCTTTGTGGGAAAGTCTCTTCGGATGTTAGTGCACACATAAAGAGTATATGACTACTTCTTATTTTTCCAAATCAAAAGAGAAAGAATTAGTTAAAGGAAAACAAAGGGTCCATTGGAATATTTTATAATTCCAAAACAAACTCAATTATCTCAACCAGCAATCAAGAATGCAATGATGATAGGCAAGCAAACAATCCATAGGGCAAACATGGCATTTGTTAGATGGTGCTTTGATGCTTGCAATCCTTTTATTACTATGCGATCACCTTATTTTCAACCAATGTTAGGTGCGATTAGGAGTATTGGTGATAGATATAAAGCTCTTTCCTATAATGACATGCACATTAATTTATTGAAGGATTGCAAATAAAGAATGTTAGTTACTTATTGATAGTTATAAAAGCTAATGGGCTAATTGTGGATGCACACTTATGGGTGATGGCTAGACTGATCAATGACAAAAATCTTTGATTCACTCCTTAGTGTGTTGCCTTGCTAGAATGTCATTTTTGAAATTTGTTGATGCCTCAGATATTTCAAAAGATGCCACAAATCTATGTAATTTATTCATAGAGATTATTGAGTGGATTGGGCCAACTAATGTGGTCCATTTGATAACTGATAATGCAAGCAATTATGTTGCAACCAGAAGGTTGATATATGAAATGTATGACCATATCTATTGGTCTCCTTGTGTTGTGCATTGTTTGAATTTGATTCTAAAGGATATTGGAAAAAAGGATCATGTAGCTGAGCTTGCATCACATGCTTCCAAGATAACTGCTTTTCTTTGCAATCATATATATTTGCTAACTTGGTTGAGAAAAAGACCTTGTTGGAAAGAGATTGTATGTCTAGGAGTGACCCGTTTTGCCATTGTATTTATTACTTTGAAAAGCATCTATTATCATAAGCATAACTTGCAAACATTAGTGACAGATAAATATCACACAAGTCATAAGTTATCTAAAAGTGCAATTGGTAAAATTGTTACTTCTATTATCTTAGATGCCAAATTTTGGGAAGAATGCAGCTCCCATCATTAGACTTTTGGATGTTGTAGATGCTGATGAGAATCTTTCACTTGATTATGTTTATTAAGGCATGATCAAAATTTATAAAGCAATCATGTCTAATTTCAAAAACAAGTCTACCATGTATTATTCCTATATTAAAATCATCGATGAGAAATGGGATAAACATTTACGGTGAAATCTCCATGCAACAGCTTATTTTTGAATCCCGTATTTCTTTATGATGAAGCATTCATTGAGACTCCAGAAGTGATGTAAGGCTTGCTAGATTTACTTAAAAAGAGAAGCATATGCAGTGACAATAAAAAAGCAATGAGGGAGATCCAATTATATCGAGACCAACTAGGAAGTTTTAGTCGTGAGTCAACATTTCCTACTACTAATAAAATGCCACCATGTGAGTAATAAGAAATGACTAATAATTGATATGCTTTGTATTCTATTTTTATTTTTACTAATAGTGTGTGATTATAGGTTTTTGACCATTTGTTATTTATGTTGATTGTAGATGAATTTTGGAGGTTATTTGGACATAGTGCTCCTTTTTTACAAAAAAAAGTTGCTATTAGACTTCTTAGCCAGTCATTGGCATACCTAGTCTCACGGGATCGGCACGTGATAATCACCGCTACAACATGAGGAGGGACACCCATGCCATTCAACCCTTGGGTCACCACAAGGCTAACAAATACTTGGAATAAACAACACTGAACAAAATATATAAAACGAGTAATACAAAGATACATAGAACAAACAACAATATCATAACTTAATAGTAGAGTTCAATGAAACATGCTCATCACAAATACAACAAAGTTTCCAAGAAACTAAACAAGCATACAAACCATGCATAAAGAGTTTGAACATACTAGTGGATGCATGTCCTTATACAATAAAACATGTTCAACAAGAAACATACATATGACTAGAAATAAGAAAGTTAGAAAGAGAATACCCAGCACTCCGCCTTGTCACAACACTAATAGCCGCTATAGCCTGGAAGGGAGGAAGAGGGTGAGTAACCAAAGTCAATCAGCGAATGGGTTAGCATAATTCTAAAGGAATATTCAAAATAAACCAATAAATATTTATAAATAGACTCTTGTATGAAAGCATCAAGTCTTTCACATTCAACATAAGTATATATAAATATAATACACTTGCATAAAATTATAAATCTCATAAAAGACCCACTTTCGCTCAAGTGAGAGTTTCAACAAATTAAAATCCAAGGATTTGCATAAAATGAGTTTTAATAACCCTAACACATAAAACTCGTCATCAAAATTATATTCCAAAAGATATACAAGAGATCACATCTCCAACGTTCATTTGCATGAAAACATCACATTTCTCAAAATATGAAATTTAACCTTTCAATCATCTAGTAGTGGCCTAAAAAACTCTCTAAACTCTAGCTGTGGTCGGGATAAGTTAAGAACCATCAAGGTCCTCGTGCCCTCGACGTTGGGCTACCGAGAATCTGTGTGGTGACTTCGAGATCCTGATGTAAATCCAATCAGGGCTCTACGCGACACCTGAAGTGGACAATAAATCCTATTCTTCAAGCCACCTCTGCAGTCTGGTCGTGAAGACCGACCACTACAATAGGGAAGCGCTCCGCCCGGTCACCATCAAAACCTGTGGAAGCTTAATATACAAATATGCATATCACACCTAAAGTCCAGATCCAAGGCTGCATGCATATGCTGAGAATGAAAATTGTTTCCACAAGTGTCGATGGCAAAAGCACATTAATATGTGAACATGGTTTCATAAATCATTTCAATCTCAAAATACAAGTACGTTCATTGATATTTTCACTCAAATGTCAAGAATTTCATAAGTATAACAATAACATGGAAATATTTCCAAATCGGTCAAAACCACAGTTCAATACGATAAAACCATAAATCATTTCCATTAATTATGATTAAGATACTTAAACGGTATATATTCTAATAGAATTATGCAATCACATAACTAACTCACAATTCAGATAAGAAAAACCTCAATCAAGCTACTCCTCCATCGACTCCTTGCCTCGCAACAATCCCTCACCACCTAACCAACCACACACATACACACCCAAGCAACGAAGAAGAAATAAGCAAAGGAAATCATAAATGAAACCCTAAGCTTAACAATGCAGTACAACCCTAACAAGACCTAGGGTTGGCTCAAAACTGGGTTCCAAGGTTTCTAAGGAGTTTTTAAGGGTGGTTGGCTTCAATCCAAACCAAGAAAGCAAGGAAACAAGCAAGACTTGCTGGTGCTACAGTAACAAAAACTATTCTTTCAAGTTCTAACAACAACAAGAAAGAAGAAGAACAAGGATCAAGCCTTCAATCCTAACCCTAGATTCATCCATCTATCAACCCACAAGGAAGACAAAGAGTAGAAGAAAGCTTACCTATAAGCTCAAGGAGAAGGATGATGGATCTTAATCTTCAAACTAGCAAGAAAAGGAATTCATCCACCTTTTTTCTTAATCCAAAGTAGACATGGACATTTTGAACCGAAACCGTGGAATTGAACCGGAATCAAACCGTCAAAAACCAGAACCGGAAGAGAAAAAACCATAACCGTCCTAAAACCAGAACCTGAACCTTCATACAAGGTTCGATTCTGGTTTCAAAATTTGGAAACCGTGGTTCCGGTTTCAGGATTTGAAAACCGTGGAACAGGCGGTTTAAACTGACGGGGTTCCAATTGAATCAATATATATATATATATATATAATGTCATGGACTCATGATATCTATTATTTGATTAGGTATGACCATTTGAGTCATATGACCGGTAATAACCAAATTGATTAGGTCTGATTGTCTAATCTAATTCATCTGATTCTAAGATGATACTTAGGCAACTTGATATAATTAAGTTCAACCCCTTTATTTTTTTTTATTTATTCTTCTATAGTAGTTTTATTGCAAAATATTGTTTTAAATTATTAATACTTTTATTTTTTAATAAAATATTCTATTAAATTAATTCTTGTATTTTTGTGTTCATTTTAATTTTAAATATTGGATTATTTAGTAAAAAAAACCCCTGAACCGTCAAACTGGAACCATTGAACCGAACCACCATAACCGAAACCGGAATCAAACCGTTAAGAACCTTGCCTAGGCGGTTCGGTTCCTGTTCAAGATTTCTTTGAATCGAAACCGACAGTTCAGGAACCGGCGGTTCTTGAACTGTGGCCATGTCTAATCCAAAGGACACCAAGGGATGAGAGGAAGAGAGGGAAAAGAAAGAGCTAAAGAGAGGCAAAGAGAACACCAGGGAAAGAAAAGCTTTCCAAGGCTTAAAAAGGCTTGGCCTAGGTCAGAGAGCATCGTGCGGCAGTCCTTTAGTCTAAGTTGAGAAAGCGAGAGCGCATGAGCACACTCAACTGCGCAAGTCAACAACGACTCAATGCACTCCAACGGACTCAGTCTAAAGTATCGAGGCAACAATAAAATAAGCTCGAATAAAACTTCGGGTCAACACACATCGTGAGTGTAGTTGGAGTGTTTTTTAGCGCATTCACACTAGAAGGGGGCAAGGGCCAGTTAACCGGGCCTGGCGGGCCTGACCCGTAACTGGCTCGACCAATATTTCTGACTTGGCCAACCCAGCGGATCTAGGGTGACTCGAACCCGTCTTGGGTGACCCCAAAACCAGCTGGCCGAGCTGAAACCCACCGGTTCATAGATCGGCCCGCCAAGTTTTCATTTATTTATTTACTTAAACAAAATTATAAAAAAATATAATTTAAAATTAAGAAATATGTGAAAAAAATCACAAAAACATTTGAGTAAGTTACCGTTGATTTTATAGGTAGTTAATATGACATTTGCTCTTGTCCTAGCCGATGCGGGACTAAATGTAAGTAGTATAGAACATATCAAATTTTTCATATCTAGTAAAGAAATATTGCCACCTAAAGTTGCATTGATGGATTGGTTAGAGTGATGTTGTATAAGTGTGTTGATATTTTGAAGTCATGAGTTCAAGCTTTGTCAATTTAAAAATACTTAAGATAATTTCAAATAAATTGAAATAATTAAAAACTTTTGTAGTTATTAATTTATTTTATTAAATACTTATTATATAATGTTTTAATAATGTTATTAAAACCGGATATTAGTTGATGAGTATTAAATTTAAATATATTAGAGAACTATTAATTTAATTAAACATAATCAATGGATGCGAGAAGTGAAGAAATTTTACTAAATGAAAATTTTATTTTTATATTATAAAGGGCTTTTAAATAAAGTAGCCATATTTTATTTTTTATTTAACCAAATGGCCCTAAAGCCATTTTAATTGTCAAAATGGCCCTAGAACCTTGTGATGTGCTGACTGGGCGCTAAGTCAGCATTGATTGGAAGGTATTTTTAAATAAAAAATCATGATTTTTTGTATTTTAACCCCTGAATTGTTTTATAATCAATAAGTTGATATATTCTTGGGGTTTTTTAACCAATTTTTTTTTATAAAAATTTATTAGTGTTTTAAAATTTATTAAACTTTTAAATAGCTTTTTAAGAAATATATAAGTGTGTTTTTTTAATTTAAATCCCTTATTTGTTTTATAATTAACAAATTATTTTTTTCCTATGATTATTTAACTCAAATTTTGTTTTAAAAATTATATTTTTTTAATTTATTAAAAAATTAATTTTAAAGAATATATTATTACGAAAACACAAAGGGCTTATAATTTATTTTTTTAATTAAATCATGAAATCAATAATAACCTGTAAAATTATTTGAAGTTAAAAAACATAATTGCATTTAAATATAAATAAAGTTACTTCTAGTAGGATCATGGATTCTATCCATATACATTCTTCTACGTCTGATTTTTGGTCAGCGAGCAGTATGTTGGCGCAGGTACAAGCTACCAAAATTGTGAACTCGGTACCGGATGAAAACATGGAGCATAAATTTGTCTGTATGACATTACAGTCAACTAATGGAGCATAAGTTATTAATACTTATTATTGATTTCATGATTTAATTAAAGAATAAATTATAAACACTATGTATTTTCACATTCAAATATATTCTTTAAAATTAATTTTTTAATAAATTTAAAAAATTACATAATTTTTTAAACAAAAATTAAGTTAAATAATCAAAGAAAAAAGATAATTTGTTAATTATAAAACAAATAATGGATTTAAATTAAAAAAAAACACACTTATATATTTCTTAAAAAGTTATTTAAAAGTTTAATAAATTTTAAAACACTAATAATTTTTTTTAAAAAAAAATTGGTTAAAAAAACCCAAGAATATATCAACTTATTGATTATAAAACAATTCAGGTGTAAAATATAAAAAATCATAATTTTTTATTTAAAAATACCACGTCAGCAGTCTAGTCAGCACTGGCTTAGCTCCCAGTCAGCAGATCACAACACGCATGTGGGTGATGTGATGGTTCTAGGGTCATTTTGACAATTAAAATGGCCCTTAGGGCCATTGGTTAAATAAAAAATAAAATATGGCTACTTTATTAAAAAGCCCTATTATAAAATATAGAAATGATAAATCTAACAAATTTTAAAATACTAATGGTTTTGTTATAATATTACAATTGTTAATATAATCTTATAATAGATAGTTTTATCCTAATTTAGATTTTTCATTAAAATATATTGTTAATATGAAGATTAATAAAAATTTATAGTTAAAGATTTTATTTTTATAAACTGTTTTGCAGGAAAAAACGTTTTTATTAACCTATTAAAATTTTAATTTAATTATTTATTAATCAAGATTTCAGAGAGTATTATGATTTTAACTTATAATTAATATGTTTAAGATATTAGAGATTATATTAAAAAAAATACATAATTTTGTTGTAAAAATATTTATACTTGCTTAACCACTTTGTTATATGAATCAGCTAAGATTATAGTTTAAGATTTTAGAGAGAACATTACAAAGATGATAAGATAATAATTCCCAACACTTATATATATATATATATATATATATATATATATATATATATATATATATATATATATATATATATATATATATATATATATATATATATAATTTCTATTTATTGAACACCCTTAAGAGATAGAGCAGTTCGTTAGTTCTTTCATTATTGTGTCGATCGCTGCTTGGGCATGAGCCGGATCAACTTTTTAATTTAAAAAAATAAAATAAAAAATAATTAATTGATTTTGTTAAATAAATATAAAATAAAAAAATTAATTAATTTTGAGACAAATCAATTTAATTTATAATAACTAAAAAGTAAATTAAAAAGCTAGCACTTAATTTGATTTCTAATAAAAGCTAATTAAATTAAATTGTTTGTGTTCCTTTTTTAATATAAGAGAAATTAAAATAGATATATTCATCCTAATTTCAATCAAAGTTGCCACGCATAATTCATATATTTTTTTTAAATAAGATTTTAAATTTTTATTTACTATTATATTATCCACATAATCTTATATTATTTTTAAGGTTTTTTCTATACATGGCATGGAATTAATCAAAGGATTAAAGGTAAATTTCAAATCTCTAATTATTTATTTTTATGATCAATATTTTATTTATTGTAATTATTAATAATGATTTATACATTTTTATTTTTATTACACAATGTTTTTCCTATACATTGCATGAAATTAATCAAAGAATTAAAGGTAGATTTCAAATTTCTAATTATTTTTATGATTAATATTTTATTTATTTTAATTATTAATAATGATTTATATATTTTTATTTTTATTATATAATTTATTAGTTAATAAACTTAAGTTCTAAAAATTTATCATGATTTTGTCTACGGTCTCATCATTATTAAAACGGAGCCTAACTTATCATGTTGTTAGTGAAAAAATCACTAGCTTTAAGACTTCTTAACTTTACTTTTTCTTGTCGAATTTAAGATGGTTGTAATTATTCATGAAAATTTGAATTTTAATAACAATTTTTTTATTACATTACATTCATTTCTTATTTATCTATTTATATGTAAATATTTCTATTCTTTCAATCAAATCTTCCGTAACTTAAGTGGATGGGCTCTATTTTTTTTTGGACACAAGTCATGGGATCGATTCTCAGGAAAACCAATTTTTTTAAACATTTCAATATGGGTTAAAAAGGTTGACCTGCTATAGTTTGGGCCGGTTATGGGTTCTCGGCCTGGCCCGCAGGTCAGCTGACTTGGCAGCCCTTCTAATTCACACTAAAAGAAGAAATAGAATAGAGCATCAAAGGCTTAATGGTATTGTATTTGTGAATTACAATCTTCGTTTGAAGCGTCAGTATTATGTAAATCTTATATAGAATTGGGTGCTAAATTTTATTTTTATATGTTTATTAAATTCTTAATCTTATACAATTCATTTTGGTGCAGGCATCAATACAAGAAAGGAAGTTATGATCTAGTTGATTATAGATGCACTAATAAAATGGACTTTGGATAGCCGAAGAAGAAGAAGATGCAAAATTAATAGATGGAGATATGGAAGAAGTAATATATGGAGAAGATGGTATTACAATGATGGATGAAAGCCACATTTAGGGTTAATGATATGTTTTTAATTTAATTACATAAAATTGATATACTATTTTTCATGTTACTAACTTTACTTTTTCCCCACTAGATGTGGAGATGAATGAAGAAGTAGATTTAGAATTACTTGGTAATGCATGTTATAATGATGATTTTTATCATCTAGGAAACTTGGGACAAGGAGATGCTAAAGAGTTTTGATCACAACATCAACCAAGATTTATGGATCTAAGGAAGAAATTTCTAATTAGTGTCTTGTGTGGATTATGTGGATTTTAAATTTTAACTTTTTATTTAGTGTCTTGTCACTTGTGGTGATTTAATTTCAATGTTGGAAGAACTTTCTTGTGAGGTATATTTGCTTTCATATTTTATATGGATTTAGTTTATATGTTATGACTTATGAGACTTTGTTTATATGTTTTGTGTCAATTTAATTTGAATGAATCAATGTTGGAAGAATTTATCTATTTGGTTTATTTAGTTTGATATTTCATATGGATTTAGTTTATATGTTATGAGACTTTGTTTTTGTGTCTTGTATGTATTCAATTGTAATGTTGGAAGAACTTCTTTGTGAGGTTTATTTGATTTGGTATTTATGAATTTACTAATTTAGGTTATATCTCATGAGAATTTGATTTTAAATATGAGATGAGACTTGCTTTATTTAATATATTGCATGCATTTGATTTAAAAATTAACTTATTCTCTAATATACTAGATTTTCTATTTTTATTTTATAAATTCCGGTTCAACCCGGTTGAACCTCTCAACCCTTGAACCTTACTCTTGCCCGGTTCAATGGTCTTGTCTGGTTCTGACTACCTAGGTGTATACTTGGGGTCGGGCCCTTTTAATTATTTATTGAAATGTTCTTATATGAGCTTCTTAATGGGCCTTATCCAAAAAGCCTTAAGCTCAAGGCAATTGACATAAGCCCTTCAACCTATATATATGCCCATTCACACTTTTATCATTCTCCAATGTGGGACTATCCCTTAGTTTTGTTACTCTTCATCTTACTATTTATCATCTACAATACCCTTCCCCCCTATCTTTTTATCTAGTTTTTCTGTTGAACTTGCTCTTCTTGTTTTTAGTGAGCTTTTTTTGATCTTGTATTCATTTTTGCTTGGGTCTTCTTCAAAGAGTTTCTTTGAGCTCCAGGTCTTCTGCCACAGGTCTGATATCAATGTTAGTTTATGCAAAGCATTTGGAATAGAATCGACAAAACAAATATATAAAAGGATTGTTTATTTAAAGAAGGGCAAGAGGTAGATTATATTATTTTACACTCACACTTTAGCCTCACACACATGCACTAATGTATAAGCCTCACACCTTTCTTACACACTCAAAACATTACATGCACATCTTATTTATAGGCTACCCTATCATCTCATGTCTCCATCGAGCAAGTTTGCACCTTCTTTTAATCGCAGTCTTCGACTCTTATCACCGCCTTAATCCTTTAACCGTTATACTTTGATGAATTTGGATCCTTCCTTAAAGAATGATGAAACTTTCTTCAGACTCATTCTTTATGTACCCAAATCCTTTTAGAAAATTGATCACTCTAGCATTCTCCTCCTTGATCCATTTTTTTATTAGATTTTCATAAATGCCTCGCGGTGCATACTTGGGGTATATCTCCTTTAATTATTTATTCAAATGGGCTTATATAGGATTAATGAGCCTTATCCAAAAAGCCTTAAGCTCAAGGCAATTGGCCTGAGCCCTTCAACCAATATATGCTCATTTACACTTTTTATCATTATATGATGTGGGACTTAGGGCTAAACATAGGATGGGTTGGGCCAAGCCACATTTTGGCCTAAGCCTGGCCCCATATGAATTTCATTAGGCCCAGGTCCAGACTATCCTAGCCTAAAAACTAAACAAAATTTAACTTTTTTTACAAAATAATACAAAAAATAAATAAACCACTAGTATAACGCTTAATATTTTGTCAAACAATTAAATAAATACAAGTAGTATAACTGGTTCAAATAAGTACTTTATAAACAAGTACTACATAATTTCATGAACAAATATTACGTCAAGAACAAGTAAAATATTTCATGAAAAACAAATATTACACAAATAGTGCAATGGTTCAACAATTGTCCCATAAGAAACAAATATTACATAAAATCACAAAGAGAATTGATTCTTAAATCCTATCCTAATAGTTTAAAGAAGCCAATAACTTATACTAAATACCACCAAGCAAATGTAAATAAAAAAATATTAACAATTAGCCTAAATATTTACAAATATGCCACAAAAAATATCTATGTTGAAAAATCATCCGCAGAATCTTAGCTTGCAAATGAATCATCTTGTTCAACATCAACCACCATATCAGATTTTCCCTTAAATTATTAATTAAAACCATAATTCAATATTTAAAAATAATTAGTTAAAAAGAAATACTAACATAAACTTTTAAACATAATCAACTTGGTTCAAAGGATGTTTGCAATCAATCTCGAAGACACATTATAGCTGGTATAGTTTATGAATTTAATGAAGCTCGATAAATACTAATCACTCGATGACTTATGCTAAATGTGCTTCCTGAGGCAGCAAAAGATGTTGGAATAGTTAAAATATCAAGAGCCATTCTTAAGAGGCCTAGAATCTTATTGAACAAGACTTCCAAAAATCCAAACATCCAACTAGACATTTCAATCCAAACATGGTTCATCCAAATAAAGATCTAACTTTGACTTTTGCGAATCTTCAAATGTATCTAACTCTTGCATTTCATCATAATCATCATTAGGAACACCATCATCATTTACAATCATATTTCTTTTGGTATTCATTGTATATTTGGAAGAAGATGCCCGATCCTTTTTATAAGCTTCAAAACACTTATAAAGAGTATTAACCACATTTGAAGTATATCTCCCAATTTCCATCCGATACATCTTAGTATAACAAAATTCAACAAATTTGATTTTATAGCAAGGATCCAAAATCACAACACAAGATAAAATCAAGCTATACTTAGATCAATATGTGTCAAACTTCACATGTGTTTCTTTAACCATAAGTGCCAAGAAGGTTTTTGTTCCATCAACCATATTTAGCAATTCACGATGAATTTGTCACACATCTCTAAAATATAAATTAAAAGTCAGATACTTGATACCAAAAATTGCACAAGTCATCTCATGAAAAGTCTTCAAAATTTTTCACATAGCAGCAACATCATTCCATTCTTGATCAGTTAAGCTATACATAATACTATCTCATTCACTCAAATACAAGAAAGCTGCCTTGTAATGAAGTGGCACAACAAGAATGTCCTAGATAGAATTCCATATGGTTGGACAATCAAGACACAATTTCTTTCAAATGTCCAAATTTAACTTCTTTACAATGTCAAATTTTCTATCTTCTATGAGTAGATTGCTTCACATATTTAACACAAAGACGCAATTTGCCAATAGTCAACATAATAAGATCAAATGATGATTGCACAACCAAATTTAATATATGAGCATAACATCGAAATGGAAAAAATTCACCATTGCAAAGAAGAAAACCCCTACTGGTTAAGATGACTCTTAAGCAATGAAACAACACAATCATTCGTACTCAAATTACCCAAAGTTATACAAAACAATTTATGTTGATTGTTCCATTAAGCAACACAAGAATTAATCCCATCTTCAATGGAAACCCTATCATAAGGTGGTGGAATGAGTTTAAAATGGATAATTCTCTTATGCAACAACCATTCATCATTAACAAAATGAGCTGTGAAAGAAATATAGTAATACTCAGTAATAGATTTTCATGTGTCAAATGTTAAGCATATTCTACGAGGACACTTTGCCAAAATGTCATTCACGCTTTATCTTTCCTGACTATATAGCAACATAATATCTCTTTTGTTTTTTTTTCTACCCATTATTTTAAATTCAGGGCATGTAGTTACCAGAACACACCTAAATCCAAAATTCTCAACCATTAGGAAAGGTTGTTCATCAACAAAAATTATCATAGAATTTCTCTACGAAAGTTCTCAACATTAATTTTATAATTCGAGAATGACGTACCACTTATGGTTGTTTGATGAGAAATTATGTATTATCTAATATCGCGACAAACATGTTTCGAACATTTAGCCAAGTGCCTTCTCAAATGAAGTATATGTTCCTTCCATACTTTTGCTAAAATATCTTTTTACAATATTTGCATTGAGTTCTTTGTGAATTTGTATCGATAGGTGATAACTTGTTAAAAGGCTCCCACATATTGGATCTAATACATTTTTTATTCTGACTCATCATTATTATCTTCTAAGTTTATAGATGTACTCGATTAACTTTCCATAGCTATTTAAAAAAATGATTTTCGAAACACAAATTAAAAAAAAAAAGAAATAATTTTCATAATTTCTTAATAAAAAGAAAATCAATTTCATAAATACAAATAAAAAAACCGAACTAGAAGAGTAAATATATTTCCTTAAATAGAGGAGAAGTGCAATGGATGAACTGAAAGGAAGATAAGCACAACTGTTAGAAGTAGGCAAAAGGAGGATATATATATATATAAGCTTTTCTCCAATATAACCTTCTATTTTTTAATTACCAAAATGACCCACGTGAAATTTATTCACCAACATAGGTTTCAAAACATCACATCAAGTCATTTCATCACCAGGGTGATGAGTTTGCCTTTTAAAAATAACAATAATAATAATAATAATTTTTTTCAACATTATTTATTTTAGAAAAATATGTTGTTATTACTATTATTATTATTATTATTATTTATTTAATTAATGCTGGATAGAGAATAGATTTGTTTATTGTTGATTTTAAAGCTATAAATTTATTTTGTACATGTTTTACTTTTAATTTTGGGTTTAATTAAAAAATAGCATGCATGTCACACTAGGTTTGTTTCAAGCGTAGGAGGAATCCGGTTAGCCCTATAGAGCAGGTGTGTGCATACTTCCATGACAAGAAATGACATGCATTGATGGTACAACAGGTATATTTCAGATGTAGACGGAATCCAATTCGCCCTATAGAGTAGGTGCGTGTGCATGCATCCCATGATAAGAAATGACATGAATTGATGGCACAGTGGGTATGTTTCACATGTAAGGGGGATATGATTCATCCTATAGAGTATGTGTGTGCATGCTCTCATGATAAGAAATGATATGCATTGATCGCACGCCAGGTATGCTTCATTTGTAAGGGAATCCGATTCGCCCTATAGAGTAGGTGTGTGCATGCTCCCATGGCAAGAAATGACATGCATTGTTGATGCACCAGGTATGTTTCAGATGTAGAGGGTATCCAATTCACTTAGGTGTGTGCATACTCTCATGATAAGATATGACATTCATTGATGACACACAAGGTATGCTTCAAATGTAGGTGGAATCCGATTCACCCTATAGAGTAGGTGTGTGTACATGCTCTCATGATAAGAAATGAAATGCATTGATGACACACTAGGTAGTTTCAAATATAGCGGAAATCTGATTTACTTGATAGAGTAGGTGTGTATACATGCATCCCATGATAAGAAATGTCATGCATTGATGACATCCCGGATATGTTTCAGATGTAGGGGAAATTTGATTTTCCCTATAGAGTAGGTGTGTGTACATGCATCCCATGACAAGAAATGCCATGTTGTGATGCCTTATTTATAACACATTTGTTGTGATTTTTTTCTCCATATCACATCCATCTCATGCGTTGTTTCCCCGGCATTTCCATCATCAAGCTTTGAAGTTGCTCCATTGATAAATAATGATGTTAGAAGTTCTGCTGGCCATCAGCGATGGACGTGCAATGAAGATGCTGATGCATTTGAAAATGATGTTGATGACGCCGATGAAGCTAAGTTTGAACCCCCTAGAAATGACACTAATGATGATCCATAGTGATGACAATGATGATGAAGATGAAAATAATGATGATGATAAAAGTCCTCCTATTGATGTGCAAGAAGGTGCAATAGCAGAAGATGCTATAAACACAACTAACTCAAATATGGAGCAAGGGGAAAATGCAACCTCAACTAACTAGGCACAATTTGATCATGTTCCTAGTATGGCACCAATAGATAACTGGTATAATGAAATAGAAATAGATGACACAGCTCCACATATATTCGTCGGAGATGAAGAGTCATTAAGCTTCAACAATTGGGTTGACCGTATGTTTAACTCAAAAACCCAATTAATGGACCTATTGAGATGATGGTCCATAAAAAAGGAAGTTGCATTTATTCGGGTTAAGAGCAATAAATCCATACTCATTGTCAGATGTGATGATTCAGAATGTGTTAGGATTATGCCCTCGAATGCCAATGAGGATACTTGTATTAGGGCATTTTATTTGTATTATACATTATTATTTATTATATAGGCACTTATTTTGATATTCATATAAATCTTATGATGGCATTGTAATTAGTTTTGAATATCACAGTCCATGTGTATTAAGTTAAACTTTCTACTCTTTGTGGGATAAAGAGGAGAGCACTAGAAGGGTTTGGTTCTGATACACTTAAATAGTTCGCAAATCAGAGAACCTTTAATTGGGCATTAATGGTTCGTAAGAATTTGTATGACATGTACTTTGACAAAGAGTGCTAGTTGAACACTATGAAATAGTGGGAGCATATGTCATAAATGCATCACTGGGATTGATGCATTCGAACATGACTCACAACAAACCAATCACATGGGTTTTACTCTTTGACAGTCAATGATTGGGATTGTTGGTTATGATCATATGAGTGGACCCTAGACCTGAGGTATCATGATCACAATGTACTTGTGACGTCTAGTCTGTTACTAGAGTCATTAGGCTCAATTTACCTTTTGCTAGGGCCAACCTCGAAGTGCGACTATGTCGGGCAAGTAGCAGTTGTGAGTGATCACCAAGAAGGAATTCATTCTCTCGGAAGTAAACGAGTTAGTATCCTATGTGATTATAAGTATGTGAGATTAGAAGACCTTGGCCAAGGCAGTCAAACTAATCATGTGGGACACGAAGGGTAGTTTGTTAATCTCACCTTACTATAGCTATTTGCATATGATCGAGTTCAGTGAGTTTGACAATTACCATGGCTCTCACTCGGTTGGGATATAAGAACGAAAGGTTTATACACATATGGTAATCATAATCGGAAAGGTTTGTAATGATCTACTCATTCGTGTTCGGTTGGGTTACGACGTGGGGCCACGGGGCTGGCTAGGTGTCACCCACGTTCTTTGGTATCCTCCCATTGCCAATTGGAACGAACCTAGGGAGTCACGCTTAAAGGGATAAAGAATCAATCTTGTTTTGAGTGCAGGGGTAAAATTATCAATTTACAATTTTACTTCATGGGATAAGTTAAATTGTAAATTGATCTAGGATTTTTGTCTTGAGTTTAAATTTTGATTTAAATTCGATGGAGTCGAATAGATAATCAAAATTATAAGGACTAAAAGACAAAAGTGGCTTTAGTTAGATTAGGACTCATATTTCTAATAGAACTTCAATGATGATGTTTATCATATTATGAAGGTTCATATTTTGAATAGGACTCATAATTGAATAATGTTTATCATGTTTTATGAAGTCTCTATAAATATGACTCCTCTCTAACCCTAGAAAATCAATTAATTCTCTAGTGTGAGAATCCCCAAGCTCTTTCTTCCTCTCTAACTCTAGCCGCCTTTTGGAGAAGAAGAAGAAGAAGATAGTTTCCTAATCCCGGCGTGTGATCTAGAGGCGTGGGACCTTCGTTCGACGCTAGAAAGATCTACGGCAGTCCAAGAAACAAATTCAACACATCAAAGAAAGGCTTTCAAACATTATGAGGTAATATTCTAAGCCTTTGTAATATATTAAATAAAATTATGGTGTTCATTAAACCAATTAGACTATATCGCAAGTTTATTATTATTGCTTTCGCATGTTTTTGATGATATCTTTGATTTTTGCGATATAATCTCAGAGTGAACTTGGCATCTTCATGCTTCACCAATGAAAGAATCCAATATGACAATCAACAATGCATAGGAAAACTGATATGTGAATTAGTACTACCAACATTAAGAGCTGATCTAAGCTTGAGCATAGCACACGTGCAAGCAATGGTGAAAGACATGTACCATGTTGATGTTAGTTATGCAAAGGCTTGCAAAGGAAAAAATAATAATAAGGCCCTCAAACGTATATTCGGATCGTGGGAGGAATTTTATGCTGAATTTCAGATGTATTTTAATTCCTTAGTTAATTCTAACCCATGTACTATTTGTTGTTGATTTTGATTCTGAATGGGGGCATGGGTGGGAGCATTTTAGGAGAGTATTTTGAGCTTTTGGGCCATCTAGCATGGGAAATACAAAGGAACTCTATTAATGGCTACTGGAGAAGATGATGAAGACCACATTTTTCCTTATGTGTTTGCCATAGTAGAAGGTGAGAACAGAGAAAGTTGGCTATAGCTTTTAAATAATGTATATTAAACATTAGATCCTACTCGTCCTATATGCATCATCTTAGATAGATTTAGAGGTAATGTAAACATCGTTCATGATACTTTCCCTCCACAATATGGTCATGTTCATCAGTATTGTTTATGACATCTTTCTGATAATTTTTTTACAACATTGCAAAAGTAAATATGGTGAAGATCTCTTTTGGATAGCATCCACAGTTGTTTCAACATGAAAATTTGAAGAGTTAATCAACATATTGACAGAAAGATATCCCATGTTATCTGATTTCATATGATGGTAGCATACGATGTAGACACCACAAAACCAACTTATCAAAAAGTTTTAATTCAGTTCTCGAAGGTGTTCGTGGTATACTAGTAAGAACTCTTATATCATCAACTTTCCACAGTATTGCGATGTAATTTTTTAAAAACCATAGCTTGGTCTTGCTATGGATTGGACTTTGATGACAAAGCAAGAATTAAGGCATCGTGATGGTATTGAGAAAGGCAGATATTTAAGTGTGCGGCGTTTTAATTACAATGAATTTCAAGTTATAGAATGTGTTAATGAGGAGACAATTGACTATGAAGTAATTGCGGTTTAATCCCTTAATTAGTCCCACTAAGTAGGTCAACATGCCATTTTGGTCCCCCTATTTTAATTTGGCAACTAAAAGTCCCTATATTTTTTGGATTGGGAAATGTCGGTCCTATCTCTAACAGACGTTAGTTTTTCCATCCAATCTTACTGATGTGGCATTTTTCCAGGTTAAAATAAAACTAAACCAATTAAAAAAACCTAGAAATAGTTAAGCGAGTGACTAACAATCTCTTAAGTTTTTGGATTCGGATCCAAATCAAATTCGGACCCAAAAAATAAACACTTCTTCATCATCTTCACTTTCCTCTCCTTTTCTCCACTTCCACACTGCACACACCGAAACCCTGAATCACTGCAATAACCACCACCACCACCACCTTTTCCCCTGTGACCACTATATGAAAATCTTACAGCGCCACCTCAAAGAGCTATCCAAAGGATCAGAAGATATAGTTGATGGCCAGTGAAGCAAATCCGAGGATGATCAAAGTAGATGATGAACATGGAGGTCTGTATTGTTGACAGTTGATGAAGGCATTAGAGAAGCATGAATTGTGTTTCTTTTGTGTTTTACCTTTTAAATTTCTATTTATCATTTGGAGTTTGAGCTTGTATCATGGTAATCGATCAAAACAATACACTAAATTTTATGAGAGGTTTTTATTAAAATTGTAATTAAAAAAAAAAAACACAACCAATGTTCACTTACCACTACAAGAAAATATTCATTTAGCGGCGGTTTTAAAATCATTTCGCTGGGGTTTTAACTGCCATGAAAGTAACTGTGCGACGGTTTTCAATCACTGTGAATACTGTAGTAGGGACTCATTTTACGGCAGTTCTTATTAACTGCCGGAACAACCGCCACTAAATGTAATATGCATTTAACGGCGGTTATACCAGCTGCTAATTACAGTCGCATCCCTTCATATAATGCATTTCCTGGCCGTTATAACCGGCACCAAGTGCGACTTTTGCGGCGGTTTTAAACCACCGAGAAATGTAACATTTACATTTCTTGGCGGTTTTGGCGGTTGTTCGAACCACCTTGAGATGATCATTTCGTGGCTGTTCGTAAATGCCATGAAATGATCATTTCGTGGTAGTTCGCAATATTGTTATTTTCTATTGCACTTGCCAACAATTTTGGTGGCAGTTCAAACTATAGCGAAATGCACATTTGACAACCTATATTACATTTTCCGGTAGTTCAAAACCGCCACTAATGTGAACTATTTTTATTATTATTATTATTTATAAATATCCATTTTTCTCACAATATTATACCTGCCAAAGTTTTATTAAATTACATTAATCCATTCAATTTAAAATTATAAAAAATAAAAATGTGTTTCATAAATAAAATTTATCAAGCGATAAGTAGAAAAGATTGAGCATTAATTCAATTGAAAAATTAAATCAATGGGACTGGCTTTTTTTTTACATTATGAAATGCACTTAACAATAATAATGTTGCATTCATGACCTTTGCATTTGTTATCGTTGGCATAAACAATACATCTCTCATTAATTGATTAGAGTAAAGAATGATTCTCATGAATCCATATATAAAATCACACAAGAGAAAATTAATAACTTACTCATGAAAAACAAAATACAAATACAAACCTCTCAAATGCTAAAAACAATACAAGCTCGTCTAACCACCATAGTCTTATCCATCAAATTTATTCCATTCATGTTCGAGCCCCTCTGTTTATCCTCATCCATCTATATATACCTAATCATGAACGATATATATATATATATATATATATATATATATCAAGGTTCTTGATTAACACATATACAAAACAAACTCCATAAACAGATTTAGTTAATTAGATATTTAGATATATTAAAATCATTAATTAAGAACATAATAATTTTTTTAAATACATTAATTATAATTAATTAATTAACTACCACCACGACCCAACCACAACAAAGTACGACAACGAAGCGAACTAACACAAAGAACTCAATGACCAATTTGTAAATCTCATAACTTCTAGGGGTCTAAATACAAAGGACACAATGCACTCATTCATTGAAGACAGCGCACTCACCAAACTACTATTTCATTTAGAAAAAAATTGGTATAATACCTGAATTGGTCCCTCTACTTTTCTCTCTCTTTCCTTTTAGTCCCTCTACTCAGAAATGCTCCCGACTAGTCCCTCTACTTTTGAAAATGTGCTCACTTGGGAGAAATGCTCCCAATTAGTCCCTCTACTTTTTAAAATGGGACTAAGTGAAGGGACTAAGTAGGTCCATTTTTAAAAGTAGAGGGACTAGTATGGAGCATTTCTCTCTAAATAGCTACATTTTCAAAAGTAGAGGGATTAGTCGGGAGCATTTCTGAGTAGAGGGACCAAAAGAGAAGAGAGAGAAAAGTAGAGGGACCAATTAGGGTATTATACCAAAAAAATTATATAGTTAAGATAAACATATTTAATTCAAATTTCAGACCCTTTACATGCATCACAGACCCTGGGTTAGTGCTTCTAATAGGTTGCGCAATGTTATTTTATTTTTCATTTGGAAAGTCCAATTTATAAAAATGAAATTAACTTGATGTCATGAAAAGATCTAATCTACCAATTTCACATGAGATTATAATTTAAGCTTATGTAAGGAAGAGCAAGAAAAGTGTAGACACATGCATCGCAAAGACTATCTAGCCTTTTTTTATCAAATAATATAATAATTTTTTTTACAGAATTACAACAGTATTTTTCTTCACCATCTCTAGTGAAGTTTTGTTATCTGTTTTACTTCATCAATAGATGTGGTTTATCTATTTTTTTTTAATTACAATAGTAAAATTTGAGTTCTTTACTTAAAACAAAAATACCAACTGCCCTACCACAAAAATTGATTAATTGAAGAAAAATAACATATCTAATACTAAATCATTGTGTACGTTTTGATAGTTTAACAATAAATCAAAATATCTACAATCAAATCTTATCAATATCTTAATTCGAAGTTTATATTGAATTCTTACACATATATATATATGCATACACATACACGCACACACTGAATAATTATGTAAAAATCTATTGATGAGAAGTCAAATAAAAAAAATCAATTAATGAAACAATTGATTCAGATCCATATGAAAAATACCAACATTTTGCAATGGATGATTCAATTGCTGTGTTATTATTCTAAATACGTTTACAAAATGCATTTTCTTTTGTCTTTCTATAGTTGTGAGTCTAGTGATTGAGAAAACAATTAGGCGAGTTTATGAAAAACCATCACAAGAATGGACTCCGTTTGGATCACCGAATAGAAATGAGGAATGAGAAAGAACGGAAAGGAAAAGAGAATGTGAATAGGAATAAAAAGGAGAAAATAGAATAAAGACAGTGTTTTGTTGTTAGGAATGAACATTGGGAAATAAAAAAAAGCAAAAAGATAGAATGGGGTAAAATGACTTTCATACCCTTATATGAATAAATTAAATTAATATATATAATAGTGAATTTATATTTCACTCTAATTATCATAATTAAATATTTAAATAAAATATTAATTGTAATTATTATATTATAATTAATTATTTAAATTAAATATTTTATTTTATCTAATATTTAAATTATATTACAAATCATAATATATGACACAAACAATTTATATCTAAATATTTATTGCTCCTCACTCTTATTAGGATAATTTATATTTAAATTAAATTATTCATATTATAAATTATTATTATTATTAATCTAATGTTGAAAATTAATAATCAGCAACTTTTGTTATTAGATACTTAAATTAAACCATTCATTTTAATCATTTTTTTCATTTAAAAAGTATAATTATGCATTTTATTTTAAAATAAATGATAATAAATATTAATTATGCTCAAAGAAAATATGACATGGGCTTAAAGAATCATGGTTTTCATACATCCTGAAGATGATTTTGACACGCGCTCACAAATTGTTTTCATGTCTGCATAAATATTGTTGATATGGTCATCACATATTAAATACTTGTTGAACATACAAACTAGAAACAACAAGCATCATATAACACCACAAACATTACAAACACAAAACAAAACCATCCATGTTCCTTGAACATACAAACTAGAATGTACAAACCAGTAATATGCTAATGTCTTGAAGTAGAACAAAATAAGAGAAAGTCCATGATATTAGGTAGTTAATATCACATCCTTCCTAGTATTAAATGACAAAAACTCATCTTCTTATCATCTGGTAAGTCCCAAAATATGTTCAACTGCTCTTCATTTTTCTGTAAAGCTTGCAATACTACTAATGCCTCATCTTCAACAAGTCCATCAACATTGAAAATTACATTACTCAGTAATTTCTTATTTTCTTGAACTTCTCTATGAGTTGCTTCCTTGAGTGTATTGGCTTCAACATTGTGGATTGCACATTCAGCCATCGTCTTAAATCCTAGTCCAACCATTTCCACAAATTGCTAAAAATTTTTAGAAATTGCTTCAATATTTTGTTCCTTAGAACGATTTTCCCTCTTTCGACGTCCAGAACTTGAGGCATTATCATTTGAAGCAGCAGGAGATGATAAGTCAATAGGTTCATCCATGAGCATAAAAAAATCTCCACTTGGAATTTGTGAGAAATATGTATTCTCATTTAGGCTAATGTTTTCATGTAGATATTGGTTTGCATCATCTCCAATATCACCCTTTGCATTACCTTGGGCTTTGTCCTTTGTGAAAATGGGGGTAAGATCATTAAAGAATGGAAAAGATTTTTCATAAAGTCCCGCTGCTTCCTTGTGATTCTACATTGCAATCCAAAAGAAAGTTAATAACGGAAATGCAAAGCAAATTCTCTACATAAGTAACAAAGATAATTATATATACCTTGACATATTCATCGTAAGCACTTTTTTCACATTCAATAGTACTATTTTTATGGTTCCAAACAAAACCAATGATACATAGTATATCAACGATAGCTATTATCTTGTTTCTGAGTAGTTTTACCCGAGACTCCATATTTGGCATGGCCTTCAGTGTCGTCTGTGAGAATTTTTCTTTTATCATTTTTTCCAATTGGAACAAGTAGCCGTTTTGAAATCCATTTTCACCCTGCCACAAAGTGTTTGTAGATAATTTAATTAGGGCCTTATCTTCATGTGCGGTCTAATAGTGTTTGTTTTGTCCCCTACCTCTTTGTTGTGATTCTTGATCCATTATAGAGAAAAAAGAAAAGGAATAAAGCACATGTCACATAAGTAGAAAGTAATAAAGCTCATATCATTATCAAGCAATTCAAATTTATTTCTTAACATATCAATGTGCGATTAAAAAACATACATTAAGCAAGATAGATTATAGATGAAAACATTCATATAAAGTACATAAATCTTGACCACTACATTCATCTTGCTTGCCATGTGCTAAACATGTCATTAGCCATATCAAGCCTAAATTAGGTCCATTCATCAGTTGGTTCAATAGCTATAATGTTATCGATATCATCTTCTGTGCTTTCTTCTACTATTACATTATCAACTTCACCCTCTACAGGATCTTCCACCATCTCTTTTCAACAAGCATTGATGATACGCCTTTGGATGGCTATATTATAAAATTTAGGGCTGGATAGAATTTTCCAATCATTTTTTAAGAGATCAAATGATATCGTTATCATCGAAAAAGTGCATGAAAACTAGGTGAATTCTCATATCCAGCATCAACCAAGAAATAGAAACCTAATGTGTAGATAAATATTTGTCATTAACTTGAGCAATCATTTTTTTAAGAATATATAAAAAGCAATAAGTGCACAATTTATTTACCATTGGAACATTTAAACCATTGGGTTTTGTAATAGCATCCCTAAGAACTCGATCATCATGAGCTGAAGCCTCCCAACCAGACAAAATATATACAAATTGCATATCTTAACAGCATACACCAAGTACATTAGTAGTGATTTTAGATTTTCTTGTTCTATATCTTGGCCGATCAACTTTAGGCACATTTACTCGAATGTGTGTCCATCTATTGCTCCAAGACAATTCTACATAGGGAAAAAGTTAATTGTTATTTACAAAATATCTATTGTGACTTTTTCAAATGACAAGGAAAAAATCAATGCACTTGAGTATTACCTTAAACCACTTCCATCTAAAGTCATTTGAATTTCAGGAACAGGTTCAGGTTTCTTCAAAAGGACTCCATGGCAAAGGATAATTGATTTCAGTATAGCATGGAAATGTCTAACTGTTTAAGCTGATCTTACAAAATCAAACTTAATTATCCTATTCTTGACATAATGTGCCACAATGTTTAAAAACATTGCGATTATCTTCTTAACCATGATATTTCTTGTGTCACGAAGCCCACCGATGGTGGTCAGTAATCGACAAAATCTATGAAAGCAACAATGATCCATGCGTAGTTTATCAATGCACTTAATGTCACTTTCATAAACTACTCTGTATAAATATTGGCATTGCTTGTAGCGCCTAACAGAAGATGACTTGATCTCAAAGTCAACCATGCGACTTCAATTGTCATGTTTGTCTAATGCTCATAGAGTGATCATAATGTTTACAACCAAAAAAATACATGCGTACATCATGTGAAATAGATGGTCTTCGTCAATGTCCTCCATATTCTCATTTGCCATATCTAAAAGAATAATTAAATCTATGTCAATTAATGTAGTTTATCAATGATATAATAAGCATGAATGTTGCATCATCAATGCATTCCATGAGATTGTAGAAAAATTTTGTGACTGTTAATCAATTCTCTGTATATAAACATAAGATTATTTTAAATATTACAAATGTGTAAAACAATTATTGATATCACATAACCAATTATTGTTTCATAACATGATTGGTTTTCATGGAATATAATGATAGGGTAATGCTATAAACATGATTGGTTTTCATGGAATATTATATAAACAATTATTACATAACCAATTATCATGTTTCGATTATGAGCACAGTCTATTAATTTTTTTTTTCTCAGCAACAATATTTACCTGATTAACCTAGATATTCATTCCCCAAGATGGTCACAACTTCTTAAAAATTAATATATTGAGTTCAATGAAAGAGCATGGCTTAGCATAGAACTTGAAAAGTTCATTTTAGCACAAGAGCAAACAATTTTAATCTTTAGTTTTCTTTACATAGCTACCATATAACAATCAATTGACTTTGCTAAAATTTCTTTAAATTGACATAATTTGTTTTGAGTTTTAGACAATGCGGGTTATGATTAGCATTTGTCAATTTTGGGAAATGTTAATAACTAATAGCTACCATGGTATTTTGGCAAGTCATAAGCCCTGGTTTATGTTAGCTAAAAAGAAACGGTTTGCTTATCAACTTCAAATATTGATAGCTTGCCCCAAACCTAATATTTACTAATAAAAAACGGTTTGCTTATTAAAAGAAATTGTCTACTTATCAACTTCAAAAGAAACAGTTTTTGTTAATTGGTTTTAGCAAACCACTAATCAATTTTGCTTTGCTAATAAATTGAGAAAATAGGAGGGAAAAATTAAAAAAATTAGGATAAATAATTAAATTTTAAATTGAAAACACTTATTATTATTAAAAATATATATTTTAATTATCTAATCCATTCATCTTAACAGAACTTAAACAAAATCGCAAATAGATAGTCATAATAAATTCATTATGAATTATCTCATTATCACTATAAAAAATATAATAATACATGAGCTAATTATCCATATCTCCATTATAACTTACAAAAAAAATCTCAAACAAATGAAAAAAAACCCATCTCTTCAACAACCTAGCTCTTCAACATTGAAAAATACAAACAAGCCTTATCTCGTTTTAAATCAAACACACTTGAGCAGATATGATATGGGAGGCTTCGATTAGAGCTGGAAAATAAATTTGGTTTAGATAATAAGCTCAAAATAAATAAACCAAACCGAAACAACAAAACTTACCGATTGCACATGAGGTTGGCTTAAGACAATCATCACCAAATCAGGATGGAGAGGATTACAGGGGTTAGGTCATAAGAGATGGAGAAGAAAGTATATCTTCAAACAATCATATGAGATGGAGAATAAAGCAAGGGAGAAAGGAAAACATGTTTTTGGAAAAAAAATTTAAACAAAGGGCGAAATGGTCTTTTTCAAGAAAAGGATTATCAATCCCACCGATTTTGAAAAGGGTGGGATTGCTTTGTAAAAAGAGTCCCACTCTTTTTAAAAATAAACTGTTCATGCCTTTGCTATATACCAACAAGGTTATATAGCAAAGGATGGGAGTGGTTCCCATTCCATGGCAACCACTCTCATCATCCAAACGGAGCCTTGATGAGTGCTTGAAAGAGTGGGAAAACAAGAAATTTAATGTCACTGGTTCAGTCTATGATGTTTCTTCTAGGATTGAACGAGAGAGAATGATGAACAACATCTCTTCTGTTTTTCTAAGGAAGCGTGATATCCTTGTGAGTACTCTCAAATCACCTTCACATAAAAAGAGAGGTTTTCCTTTTCATTTAATTCCAAATAAATATTTATTTTATATAAATATTAATAAAAGTTTGTTTGAAATACTATATATGATTGCATTCATATTGAAATATACATATTATTGATTTAAAAATTTGATATACAAAATTAAGAAATAAATAATTAGATGTAAATTAACTAAGTAAAATGAAAATGTCTAAACAAATTATTAATTACATAAATTTCAATTAAATTTATTTTATTATTTGGTATATTACAATTAAGATAATTATACTTATTACTTTATATTAAGTTAATCATGAAAAACAATGTAATTAAATAAAATTACCTTTTTCTATTATATGAGAGCATCTTGAAATAGAAATTATGTTTATTTTAGTGTATAGACCATCTATATATTGTAAAGGATTAATAAATTTGGAGTTTATAATAACATTATTGATTTGATTAATAATATAAAAAAGTGGCTATGGAAATATTAAATTAGATTAATAATTAAGAGGGATTAATTAATATATAAATTACTAATTTGATTAAATTTAATGAAACATTCTCAATGGAAAATGATATAAAAATTAATAATAATTGGGTCTAAATAAAAATTGTCATAACATGTCATTTGCAGATGTTTGATTAAAACTGCCGTGAAATGCATTCTTTTAGTGTCGGTTATTGTAGAAATGCTAGGAAATGCATGCAGTTAACGACGGTTCAATCCAAACTACCGCAAAATGCATCCATTTGTGATGGGTCTAGTAAAACTACCACGAAATGCATGTGGTTAACTACAGTTCAATCCAAACTGCCACAAAATGCATTCACTTTGTGACAGTTTTACAGAAAACCGCCGCTAGAAAGTAAACCACCATTATACCTGCCGCCAAAATAGAATTAGTGGCGGTTTTACATAAGCTGCCAAGAAAAGCTCATCGTGAAATGCTTGTTTTCTTGTAGTGTGCACATAATTTGTGAGAAGTTTTTATTATTGTTGTAAAAAAAAAAATCCACATCCATCATCCTGGCAGAACAAGTACTACTAATATAATCATTCATGGCAAAGAAAGCATCCTAGCAGAAGCACCAGTAATGCCATATTTTGGCCTAATAGTTGTATTAAATCTACAATTGACAAAATTTGATCATTCAGGGTTTAATAACTGCACTGCATTTTGTAATGTGTACAAAAATTGATGAAGAAGAACAACATTAATTTCAATTTAAACATAAGTGTTGCACATAGCAAATAAAGTAAGTCATCATTGTTGCACAAAACAAACATCATGACCAAAAATTATAGCCATAGAAAGTAGATCATTTATTCACAATTCAATGTTTTTCTTCAGTGGTCAGCATTTGTCATGCTTTGTTGTGTTGATAATTCTGAGCCACCAACTTCTACAGAGCAATGCTAACTTTGTTCTTCACTTTGCTTTTGTTGTTTCTCATGAGCAGACCCTCTATTCCTCATCCTCTAATCAAGTCAAGCAAGAAGTAGTATGTGTGTTAACCAAACAAAAAAATGTATGCTTTTCAAATTAGCCTAATATGGTTTCAAATAATGAAAAAAATCTTACAAGTAGTTCATTGATAGTGATGAATCCAATGGAATTGGGAGCTTCCCTTCTAATGACAACTCCACAAGTATGGGCACCCTACAACTCAAGAAAGATAAATTTTAGCATTCAAGACCTATAACAAAATCATTCAAAATCACAATGATTAAATTAAGTCATACTCACAAGATTTGGAATGAACTTTGAGTAGATGTATGTGCTTTCTTCTTTCATTTGGATGCAACAACCATTCCTCTTATTGCCTTGCCTTTCTCCTTTGATTTTCCTACATTTTGTACAACTTTGCTTACCTCCACACCTGAACTAATATTGCCAAGTTATGTTGTTGGAGTTGGCTCATGACAGTTATCATCATTATTAAACTACACAAGCACAATGAAGAAATTTTAAGTTGCATATAAGTAAATATATAACCTTATAGGCAACTGACGGACCTTTGAGGTGTGTGTGAATTATGCAAATATATAAACAAGCACATATCCAAATAATATTACAATTAGTCCGTGAATAACGCAAGTGTGCTAGTCATCAGGTAATACCTCATAAGTGAGCACGTGGGCGTATTTCTCCAGGAACAGCGAGAGGCTCCTATTACTTCATTTTCACTTAATCAATAGCCTACACGTTTACGCTTTTTCTTTAATCTACTTTTACAACTTATTACACAATACAATTGGAGAATCATTAAGCACAATTGGAAGGAGTTGAGAGGTTGTATGATAGTTATCTTGATTATTACTTATGGTAGGCGTTGAGTGTGACAATCATGTTCTAGAATTTGACCGGGGGAATTCAAATGCTTACTAGTCCCAATCTCTTGGCAACTAGGTCTAAATCACTAAGAACTTAAGGTGGAATCTCTTCCTACCACAGCCTCCTATGTTTGCCTTAAGTATGAGAACTCCTGTAGAAGGGATAAATCAAACCCTAAGCCTAAGGGGAAATCAATCCCTAATCCAGAGATCTAGCAATACCTAACCTCTTAAAGCATGCATAGATCTAACAGAGCATGGGTCTCCTAATATGGGGGCAAATCTTCCTCATCCACATTAATAAGAATATCATTCAAGCAAACATGCAATGATTCATAAAAGACTAGAAAGATTTTTTTAATTTATCAATCACGATTCATAAACAATAAACGAGGGACCTAGACATACAATTCCCCTCGAATTAGGTTCTTATGGATTATAAAATAATCAATAAAAGTAAGGAAGAACCATAAGACCAAAGAATAAGTAAGCATTTAAAAAAATTCCTAAACTAACTCTCTCCAATAGGTCTGCCAAGGTTGAGGGTGAGAGGATCCCAAGATTAACAAGATGACGTCGAACGCCTTCGCGCACCCTCCTCTGACGATAATCGTTGGATTATCCTTGAGAAACTTGCCAGAATCTGCTGGAATATGAAAGAAACTTGTTTCCAGCCACTCAAATTTCTAGAACTCTGGTCGCCCTACTTTATTTGGCAAAAGAATCTCCCCAAATTTCAAGAAACCTAGAATATTTATATGATCGAGTCCACCACGGCTTCACCATGGTCTTTGTGAAGCCCGTGGTGAGTAAGTTATTACTTGGGCTCCAAGTCACATCCTCGCACGATTCTTTGGGCGTTGTATGACTAGATTATGGGCGTGATGGGTTTTTACAACGGCCGTTGTAAGGTCGTTGTGGCTCCTGTGTTGCTTCCAGTGGTTCTATACTACCACGGCTTGATAATAACAGTGATGAGATTGGATAACGACTGTGGTGAGATGTTACCACAGCCGTTGTGAGCTGTGGTGAAGTTCTAATTCAGTAACTTGGCCTATTTTGCTTCAAAACGCCCTTGAATTCGCTTCTTTTTTCCTAACATAGAAATAAATGCCGAAGTGAATAAAGAATAAAATTTGTACTAATTGGGTGCTAAACATGTCATAATCCATACTAAATTCAGTGTAATTGATATGAAAAATATGAAATATTTAGCACTTATCAGCAACAAAATTTCTCACCAAGAAAGAAGCTTTTTTTTGGACAACTAAGCCCGTTATGTCCTTTAGTATGGCATATCTTGCACTTAAATACCCTTCCTTTCTTGGATAAGTTTGTCTTGCTCTTTGCTTTGGTTTCTAATGGCTCTCTTCTTCTTTTTGTTGCAGGCCTACCTGGCATCCTTCTTGCTATGGGAGGCAGTAAGGGACCTTCTACACACTTATTGGCCAAAATGTTCTACCTTTCACCGGGTTAACAATAGGGCCATATGTCTTCAGATACCTGTCCTTCTTGAGCCAATCAGAGACATAACTAAGAGGATCTACTCCAGCAAAAGCAATGGTAGCAGTGAATGTTAGCAAGGAATTCCAATCTTTTGCCATTTTCCACAATAGCACACCTGATCTGCCAAGACAACAACAAACCCTTCCCTTTAATGTAGTATCATATTATCCAAGTACACCTCATGGAATGCACCCCCATTCCATTGGACCTACCATTTAGCACTCCTTTCCCTTTCTTTTTTCAATTTTTTTTAACTATGCTAGGACCACAATCACACCTCCATTTCTTGATATACTATCTTTTTATAGCTATCTTGGTCATTACATATTGCCTAATATCCTCTAGAATATTAATAATTGGTTTACTCCTAGATTCAAGAATGACACCATTAAATGCTTCACACATATTATTATCTACTGCCTCACATTTGACAACATCAGTAAAAAAGGCTGGACAACAACTTGAAACTAGCCTACCTAAAACAGATGACCTCCATAGCACTATAAGTGTTCAACAACTTTTCTTGTTTGTTTAATTTCAATGCCATACTAGTATCAATTGTTAGACAAAAAAATGAGAGCAGGAAAAAAAACTTGATTATGTATAGCATAATAAAAGAACTGGATTATGTCAAGTTCCATCATAATGACCAAACAAACAAATACATAGCTTTTTTCAGTTTAAAATAACTTGCATTCCATACATCACGATAGTACTATTCAATGCAATCAACATCAAGCCCAAAATTTAACACTTACTTAGCCACTTGACAAAAGAGAGTGCTTCATATGATTGTACTCGTGGAAGGAGTTCTTGGAGATGGCGGTTGTTGGATGTCCTTGGTTCTTCGCAAGGGAGAATATGGCCGTGAACGGACTATGGTCAGGCAGTTGTTGTCGTGATTGAGGGTTTCGGTGTGTGCGGTATGTGTGGTGTTGAAGTGGAAAAAAGGATAGGAAAGTGAAAATGATAAAGAAGTGTTTATTTTTTGTGTCCAAGTTTGATTTGGATCCGGATTCGAAAACTTAAGTGAGTGTTAGTTACTCGCTTAACTATTTCTACATTTTTTAAATTGGTCTAGTGTTATTTTAACCCGGAAAATTGCCACATCTGTAAGATTGGATGGAGAAACCAACTTCTGTTAGATGCAGGACCGACATTTCCCAATCCGAAAAATATAAGAACTTCTAGCAGCTAAATTAAAATAGAGGGGCCAAAAGGGCATATTGACCTACTTTGTCGATGGAATTCACTCCACATGCATGTGTGGATTTATGGCTGCACATCGATTGCCATGCAGACCTATATATTTTGAAGGAGCCTATAGTATGCCCTCTTTGGTATACTGTAGGCTCCTATAAGCAGCCTTATGCTTCTTGTTTTCATCCAATACCAAATTCACAGTTTTGGCAACCTAGGCCTGGACCAAACATGGTTCCATCTGTAGGATGATGAATCACATGCAGACTAAAAATCAGACATAGACGTATGCACATGGATGGAAACCCTGCTCCCATTAGCCATAATTTATTCTGTTTACGTAAACAACCTGGGCATTATAGAACTATTTTCCAACAAGGGTTAGAAATATGTAATATAAAAAAGTTATGGATGTATTTTTTATTTGTACTTGAATACAATTATTGTCATTTAAACTACAAAAGAAACAATTTGTTAAACCAAAATAATAATAATAATAATAATAATAATAATAATAATAATCATCATCATCATCATCATCATCATAATGGTTTTTCAAAAGAATTACCATTTAAAAAAATTAAAAAAATAATAACTTAAAAAGATTTAAAAAATTTTCACTTTTGTGATTGTTTAAAAACTAATTATGTTAATAATAATAGCAATTTTTAAAAATGGCTTAAAAACCAATGTAATATTAACAACAACACCACCACCACCACTACCAACAACAACAACAAAAACATATTTTTCCAAAATAAATGCGGTTGAAAAAAATCAAAACTTAAAAAAAATAATAATAACTTAAAAAGTGTTTAAAATGAAAAAAAAATCTCATTTTTGTGAAATTTTTAAAAGAGAAGGCTGTAGATGAAAAAAAAAGCCAATATCTTAAAATTTTAAAAAAACCAACTCATCACCTCACCTAGGTGATGACATGACTTGATGTGATATTTTGAAACCTATGTTGTTATATACATTTCACGTTGGGTCATGTGATAATTAAAAAAAAGGAAGGTTATATTTAAAATAATCCTATATATATACATATATATCAAAGAACAAAAGCAAAGCTAAAAGGATGCCTACTCCCTAAAAAATCTTACCAGGTAAAGTTAGTGCTAAAATTTGTATGATCCAAACCCATTCCGAAATTCAATCGGGCCTATGTATTTAAGCCTAGCCCGACTCTTTGGGTTATCTTTTTAAGCCTAGATCCTATATTTTTTGGGCTGGGCTCGGGCCAAACCATGGCTAGTTCTAGCAAGAAGAGAAGCAGGAGGAGCTTGATGATGGTGGTGATGGAGATGACTAGTTGCTTTGCTTGACTAATAGCTCAAAGGAATAAAAAGGACAATACCAAAGTAAAAAAACTAGACACAAATCCCTACATCTTATTTACACATACGCATATATATTAAATGACAAAAGCAAAGCTAAAAAGATGCCTAATCCCTAATACAACTTGTCATCTTATATATATATATATATATATCACACAACACAAACACATATAATTTAGTTATTTATTTAGGCCGGGGCGAGCTGGGGAAAAATTTATCTGACCCAAACCCAATATGGCTCTTTAGGCCATCTTCCTACACCCAAAATTTGTATTTTTTTGGGTTGAGCTCAACCCATAAGTCACTAGGCTCATGGGTAATCCTAGTGGGATTATTTCATAGTATTTATTACTGTTTATCTTACTATTCATCATCTCCAACAATTTAGTCTCCAAATGCATAATTTTATGCCTATGTGTTAAGATTTTAATCATTAATTAGATAGAGTTCTACACCAATATGTCTTGAGTTTTATAAATTAATGTCCTAGATGTTCAAAGTTTTACATAGAGATATTTAAAGTTTCATCCCATATGTTTTGAGTTTATACATGATTGTTTAGTGCTTAATCCAAAGTCATACTTATGTATTCAAAGTTTTTTTTTCTTAAATTTTTAAATGTCTATATGCAGATTTTCAAATTAGTACACATACATTTAGAGTTTAACCACTGTTTGTCATCCTATGTAGAGGTTTATACATGTGTGTGCTACGTTTCATTAACATGCTATATTTGATGTTAAGAGTTTTATATTAAGGTATTTATAATTTATATCCACGTTTTATAGTTTTATAAATAAATGTTTAGAGTTATAATTCCCATTTATGTAGAGCTCTATACACAATCATTTGGTGTTTTATACCCAACTATTAAAATGTTCATATATATTGGTTCCGGTAGAGGTTGTAGATTACTAATTTATCAATTATCAAACAATAAGTACACACAACCATAAACATCAATAATGTGTTTGGATTGAGGTTATCATTCCCATGGAATGGGAATAAGCACCCGAATCAAGATAGTCCCCTATTTGGAAGAGCACAGGAATGAGAATGGAATCCCAAATGGGGGGAATCAAGAAATGGATTCCATTCCCCAAAAACTGAGGGGAATGGGGAGGAATAGAAAGTAATTGACGAATTTACCCATCTTCACACAATTGCTCATTAGATCTAGAGCTTTGAATAAGCGATAGCCACCATCGGACATAGAACTTCTCAACATTGATTTGAGAATCATTACAGAAGTGCCAAACTAGAGACACATAGTGGAGGCCAATCCTTCCATTCGTAGCATAGTTGATTGAGATTTGGAGAACCAATGGTCGTCGTTGGAGATCAGAGAAGTAGATTCAACATTCGGAGTGGAGTTGATCCTCAACCTCCTTCGTCTTGATGTAAGTTGATTTGTTAATTGTAGCTTGTTTAATCGCCTCCTCTTCCTCCTCCTTCTTCATCATCATCATCCTCTTCATCATCATCATATTTTTATTTATTTATTATTGATTTTTCTTTTTTTAGTTGTTTCTTATGTTTAAGAAGGTTGTAGATCTTTAGTGAATTGTTTTTGGTTGGGTTAGGATATTACTTGGATGATTTTATTTAAATCTTGGTTTCATTCTATTCCCACTATTATTTGCAATCTTGCAGTTCTTTACATTATTGTTACTCTTTTGATATTTTAAGTATGATTATTAGATAAGAATCTATCTTTGATAGCATTGATTTGTAGTTTCTTATGTTTGCAAAAGGTTGTAGACCTTTGGTGAATTTTTTTGGGCTTTGGTCATAATATTATTTGGGTGAATTTATTTAAATCTTGATTTCATTTTTTTCACACTACTATTTGCGTTCATGGAGTGGTTTACTTCATTGATACTCTCTTGATATTTTACTTTATAGTATCATGATTAGATAACAAGTTGTCCTTGATCCCATGGATTAGGTTTTCAAGCCTTGAAACTTTTCTTTACTAGCTATCCTAGAAGTTTGGTATTTCATGGGATGATATCTTTGTTGATGCACTTTATTGTTGTTATTAATTTAATGATTTAGGGATTCCACTTAAAAATATAAAATAAAATACTTGGTGCCAATGTCACAGAATATTTTTTGCTATGGATATGTGGATATATAACCAAATTTCTGATTATAAGTGTTGAAGATCTTTTTTTTAAAGTAGTAGCTAGAAACTACATAATTAAGTCATTTTTCTTTCTTTTATTGAATTATATTACTCAAAAACCAGGAATGAGATAAAGTGTATAATTACTATCCAATCCTGCACATACTAGGACTTTATTTCTTAAGTGCATCTTACTTAAGTTGTCTAAATAAAATATTCTTAATTGGTCTAATAAATTGTTACATTCTTTAAAGTTAGAAACTCATGCAAATTCTTTTTTCTTTCTTTTCTTTTTTGAGCACACAAGAAGATTTGGGACATGGATGATGAAATATGTTAATTCTTCTATTGAGTTATGAGAGAATTCATGGCATATGTTTCTTTAGTAATGCCTGAAGTTGCTTTCTTGGTGGCATCTTCTATTTATATTGATCAACAATGAATGTGTTGGAAGTCAAATTATTTGAAATTGAATAAATATATTGGGTCAACATTAACCAATAGCTACTATATTAGCTAATTAATAAATTAATTAGTTAAGCATGATTCTACCATAGATAGTTTAGTGGTTATCTCAATTGTTCATTTTCTTTAAACCCAAGTTTTTCTTGAAATGATTGACATTTAATCATCACAAAAAAAGTCTTGTCGTGAAATTTCATGTCCTTCATGTATATAGAAAGATGACTGTAGCTAGTTTTCTTGGTGAGAATAATTTAATTAATAGTTCATATTTGATAGATTAAGAAAATTGATCAAAAGTAAGAGAACGATTAAGATCACTGTCACCCATATAACATGCATCAAATGAAGAAACATTGTAGCTCATAACATCATATATTATTCACTCAATTCTCTTCCATAATTGATTGAACTAATAGTATTGTTATGGCAAATAGATTAGTTGTCCATACAACACACACACACACACATAATAAATAACTGTGTAGAAAGGGAAAAATATAAGGTCAAGCCTTGATTTTGAACTTATGCCTTAAAAAGGGTGGAATGGTTAATGTGCAAACAAGAAATAGATTATGATGATAATGGTCAAGCACTAATTCTCGTGTAGTTCTCTCTCCTTGGATTCTTGCAAAATTTAGCAGGAAGTTTTTTATTAACTGATTGTCATTTATTTTACTAGCTAGCATATTATTCATGGTTATGGGTGTGTATTATTAAAGTTGATTATCTCCAAGTGATGCCCAAACTGATATTAGTGATGTGTACTTGACAATGTTCATTTTTCACTCATCCAATTCCATTTTTTAGATTCAAACAATCCATTTCCTTTTTTGTCATAGGCCCTTGTTAGCATTCTCTTACGTCATTTTGGGTATTTTCTATATCATAAATTTGCTAATATTGATGTCCATCTAATTGTTTAGATATGGCTGATGACAATATGGACAAGATTAAAGAACCTCAACTATATTGTGTAGAGTACGTGTGGTACTTTTTCATACTAAATGTTATGACCACAATATGTTTTATGAGGTGACACAATAATAGAATTGGCACAATTCAAAGTTAGATTGAGTCCATGTTTGTTAGGCACCACAAATAATATGACTATTTGCATTGTGTGGTTTATAAAAGTGATATCAAATGTATTTATAAATTGTGCATGGACCGACAATGTTTTCATAGTTTATGTCTATTATTGAGCACTATTGGGGGCTATGAGGCACCAAAGAATGTTATGGTCTAAGAGATGGTTACAATGTTTCTAAACATTGTGGCACACCATGTAAAAAATAGGGTTATTAAGTTTGATTTTTTCCCATCAGCTGAGATAGTTAGTTGACATTTCAATGTTGTCTTAAAGTCAACTATTCTTTTCCATAGTGTCTTGTTGAAGAAGCTAGAACCTGTTCTTGAAAATTCAAGTTAGATGGAAGTGGTTTAAGGTAATAACTCAAGATCATAGGTGTTTTTGTTTTTATTTTTTAAATTATTCTTAGTGAATGTTTTATGAATACTCATGCTTTTATTCAACATAGATTTGTCCTGGAGCATTGGATGGAAAACTTATTAGAGTTATGTGCCCAAAGTTGATAGACCAAGATATAGATCATGGAAATCTAAAATCACCACTAACATATTCGGTATTTATGGTTAAGACATACAATTATATATCTCTTGTTTGGTTGAGAGGGTTCAGTGCATGAATACTTTAACAAAACCCAATAGACTAAAGGTTCCACATGGTAATTAAAATCTACTCTAATTGCTTTTGAATTTTTTGACAACAATAAAATGGTTTGTAGAACCATTTGCTAATAAAGAATATCTGTCCATTAATTAGGCTTCTATTACTTGATCAATTCTGGTTATGCTAATTGCCCTGGGTTTCTTGCGTTTTTTTGAGGTCAATGATATCATTTGAGTTATTGGCCGATGGATATTGACCACTTACAACGAAAGAGTTTTATTTAACATGAAGCATACAAGAGCAAGCAATGTGTTTGAGAGAGTATTTGGCCTTATAAAAATTCCCTAGAAGATTCTATCTATCCAAGTTTTTACAGCATAGCCACTTAGAGGCATGATATAAATTTATGTTGCTTGCTGCATAATATTATTATTAGGAGGATGGCAGAAGATCTTGCAAAGGAAGAAGTTAATAATCTAACTTTGGAAGAAAACATGAAAGATGATATGAATAACATTACAACTGTTGAACCAATAGACGAATGGAACCAATTTAGGCTTGATATGGTTAAAGACATGTTTAACACTTGGCAATTTAGTTGATTCTATTAATTGATGTCCTTCTATTGAGAATGGGAGCTTCCATGTTGTAGTCTTTTTATTTAATATCAGGCTTTGTATTAACTTTGTAATCGTATATTATAGTCTTTTTTAAAATGTTTGTTTTACAATGTTTGTTTTTGTAATCATATTTTTTAGTATTAATGTTGGACATTTGTGCTACGAAATATAATTCGAGCATTTAACAATTACATGAATTACATTTGCCATGATAGCATTTACTTAACATGTGTATTATTTCTTTCTTTTTTGTTTTCCCAAGTATGAATTCAGATTTAGAACAAAGGGGTGTGAGACAATATAAATGTTTCTAATATTCAAACAAGATTAACCCTTGATTGAAGTATTGTTTGAGCTATCTATTGAACCCACGTGGTGAGCTAAAAATGAGTTTGAAATGGGTACCTCTTAAGTTGGAGAAGATGATAAAGGAACAGATTTTTCAAATTATGCTAAAAGTCGTGTGGAACATCAAATCTCAAGTTAAACTTTTTAGAAGTAGACTACTACATTCATCGATCTATTGTGTGTTAGTAGTTTTGTTTGGAGCCACAAAAGCGCATACAATGAATATGCCAAGGTATAAATAATAATATTTGATAGTTATGTAATCATTTAGATATAGCATAATCTTATCATTAACTCTTTTTTTCATGTCATACAGAATCACAAGGAACTAGCTGAGTTTTATGGAAAATCTTTTTCTTTTCTGAATGATCTGGCCCAAGTTTTCATAAATGATAGAACACATGGTAGTGCAAGCAATGATGTTGGCAATGATACATACCAATATATGCATGATATGATTATCAATGTAGGCTTCTCCCAAATGAAAAATAATGACTTTTTCATGTCCATATAGAAACCTACTGAGACTCTATCATCTATGCCATTGGACAGTAGTGCCTTGAAAACATCTACACCTAAAGAAGAAATAGTGTTGCTAAACACCCAAAATGGAGAGAATTAATGAACATATTAAACATTTTGTAGAAATCATTGGTCTAGAATTCAAGACAATGGTTGAATATGCAGCCCACAATGTTGAAGTTGCAACCCCCAATGCCGAACTTATAGCCAGCAACGTTGAAACTACTACTCGATGGGAAGCATCTTGTAGAAAATCAAAGAGAAGAAAACATTACTAAGTCAAGTAATTTTTACGATTAATGGTCTTCTCAATGATGAAGGACTACTTATGTTACAAGCCTTGGTTAAAGATAAGGATGTTTTGGGACTTGCAGCATAATAAGAAGCTATTTTTTTATCTACTATTTTTAGCCAAGATGTCATATCACCAGCCAAGTATGTAAATCATCTTTAGGTGAGCTCTTCTTCCTTTTCCTTGAATATTTAGTGTTTTTATGAGATCATGGATGAATGATGTTTTGGTTTGGTTGTTGTTTCTTTGTTTTAAGGGAGTTTTATTTGAGTTTTGATTGGTTTCAGAGTTTTCAAATACCTTGCAGAGGGATGTATGTGTTCTCTTATTGTTTTTGTTGAATAGGTACCTCCTTTTCCTTGAGAATGTTTGCATTTTTAGCTTTGCATTTCATGTTGTTACTTTTAGGATCTTATCAACAAACAGGGGAATTGACATGCAAAAATATACATGCCGATACACAGCGCATAGGAAATTTTAACGGCAAGTAAATATAATAAAACACTATTGCATGCCAGAACTAGGATTAAAGGTTTTTTTTTTTTTTTACCTTCCTTTTGATGACAATTCTGAACGTACCCTTGCTTCCCCGAAATCGAAAAAAGGACTACGGATCATAACTCCCCTCTGCAATCATGTACACACGAACACCTCTAGGAATCAAGCAGGTATGCTAGTACCTCGAGAAACAACACTTATTTCTTGGTTCAAATAGAAAGCACACGAGATTGATTGTCTTGAGATCCGATGTGTAAAGAAGAGAAAAATGGGTTGTAGGTGCGGCGATGGTGGGTTCCGGCAGCAGGCTCCGACGGCGAGCACCGGCGACGGCGGCGGCCAAGTGAGAAGAGGAATGGGTAGCAGCTAGGGTTTCTTAAGAGGCTATCTCTCAATCACTCTTTCTCTTCCAATCATATTAGGGTTAGACCATCTGTTTATATTGGAAACCCAAAACCCTAATTTATGGTAAAAGCCTTCACTCCTAATCAAAGTAGGAATCTCTTCTTTACTTGATTAATTAAATCATTTTAATTAACCAAATTGTATAGATTGGATCAACACTTAATAAGACCCAACCTGAATAAGCCATTCAGTCCACCTAATTAGATTTTTCACTAAAACCCTAATCAGGTTGTCCAATAAGTAACAAATATTGAACCTTGATCCTAGCATTCTTAGTGTATGATCCTATAGATCGATTTAACATGGCAATGAGCTTAAACAACTTTAACGCTCATAAATTATAATTATTCTATAACAAGATAATAGGATTACCCAATATTAAATGAAGGTCAATTTTGAGAATTAACGGAACCTATCGCAATCTCATACAATCCTTTGCCACTGAATATCTTAATTAGCATAAGGCATGGAGCGAGTCACCCTTATTTTAATGCTAATTAATTTCTTGATCTCTTAGTGAACTGACTAGGTCAAGTAAATGATAACTCATATCATTTCCCTTGGGCGTGGCCACACACTACTCAGTCTCACTAATCAAGTGGCAGGTGATATTCACTCTCTTTATAGAGAGGGGCAATCCCTTCACTTCACTCATGTATCTTAGTATGAACCGTGACATGCCCAAACATACCCATACTTGCCACTCAGTTATGAATGACGTTAGGCGTAAGTCAAAGCATCCAAGGATTCATCCGAGATCCATATTGATTTCAAGTCGAAGGATTCGAGTGCCAGAATTGCTTGAGAAAAACACTTATGGCTTTACAACCATGCAGTGTTCCTAAGAGCGGATCGATCAAGGTACACTGTTCCCTAACATGTATCTATGTCCTTTGATATCCCATATCCTATGATCCGTAAAACAAGGCTATCTCACAAAAGACATACTAGTCTTAATTTATTTCATTCCCATGAAAATAATTGACTAGGGATATTTAGAATATTGTTCTAGTTTATGCTCCAAGGTTTTACAATCCAAATCATGCATTTGATAACTTGAGCAGAACCAATATTAAAGGAAGTTTTATCTTATTAACTATGCACAAAAATAATAATAGATAAAATGATGCCTCATAATAATTATCCAAGTAATAAGAGTTCACACAATGTATTGGGGCTAGGGCTTACACTAACAGTTACTTATTTTTAAGGAGATGTGAGTTGGAAGGAAATGTATTTGCTTCATCATTAGAATGTACATTTAGAGAATGGCTAATTTTGTGATTTCTTTAATTATCTTATGTTTGATTAGTTGAAGAAAATGTATTTGCTTTATAGATTGTTAAGAATATTTGCAATATAGAATGCCTTGTATGAAGATATGGCTTCTAATTTTTTTCCTTCTTTGTCTTGATAGATTGGCATGAAAAAATATGTATTAATTATAATAAGTAAAATTAATAATAATTAACATGAACTATGTAATTTACATATTTAATTATAAATATTAAAATTAACAATGATATTTAAATTATTTCCAAATGAAGAAGTTTGGGTCATTCTTTGTTTATTTTAAAAAGAATTAGTGCTGCAAATAATTATTTATGATACTTGATTATAATAATTAAAATTAATAAAATTTGAAGTGAATTATTTAATTAATATTGAGTGATAATTTAAGTAAATAATGATGTTTAAAATATTTTACAAATTAAGAAATTGTCATAACCAACTCCCAAAAATTATTTATTTGCACTAAAGGCAAAAAAATAAATAAATAACAATTTTACCACATTCCCTCTTTTAATTTTCTCATTCCCAATTAACTATCCTTCCAACATAACGCAGTTTTCATTCCCACACATTCCCATATATTCCTATTCCCATTTCCATTTCCATTTCCATTCTCTCCATTCTCATTCTTATTCTTGAAATGAAGCGTGTTGTAAGAAAAGAGGATATAAAGTTTAGTAACACAGTTCGACACCACCTACTTACGTCTGCAGCACCAAGCATGAATAATCAAATCCACTAAAAGAGGCAAATAAGAGAACAATGGTTACATAAAACACTCTCACCAGAATATACTCATAATTAAAGATCCTATCCATGAAGTATCACCTTAACCAACCTCTTGCTAGTCTCAATCTTCTATCGATACAACACACATTTACTAGAATCCTTCCATAACCACCTCTTTCAATCAGCTTTCTCTAACAAGATTGACCAATGCTCTCACATCTACCATTTTGGGCCTCTCTCTTACATCCTAAATCTTTGAGCAAGACTTATATAGACTTCATAAGAACTACTTCTTAAGATCTTCCTCTTCTGTCTTGATTATCCTTACCTTCAAATCTTGCATTGCAAATTTTGTTGCAACCAAGTTAAAACTTGTCCTACTATATATACCTGTTGAATTGGTTGAGTTATAATCCACGTTGCAACATGACCTCAAGGCACCATCACCTTTCCCAATTGAGTCTAAGCCTAACAAGGTTGGATCTTCACTATTCATGGCCAGACTAACAATAAATTATACTCACCACTCCCCATCAACAAGAACCCTAACTGGGTTTTCACACGCATCCCAAACTTAATGATCTTCGATCATACCAAACTTGGCTTTAATCAACCTTCAATGACCTTCATATTCTAAAGATAGCTTCAAGGAATCTTCAATCCTCCTTCAATTTGTTCTTCATTAAATCTTCAATCAACTAAATTAGCCTTCAATTATCCTTCAATTAAATCTTCAATCATCTAAATTTAGTCTTGGGTCCTTACCTAATTTAGCTCTATATAAACTTGTCTTCAATTAAATCTCCAATTTAAATGCTCTCCAAAGATATCTTCAATCAATTCTTTATTGCTTTAAATAGATTCACCACCTACTAACTAGAGCTTTTCCCAAACATAATTTCTTTAATTAATTTATAGGTGCTATAAATATCTTCAAAAAAAATAGTTTTCAACCACCACACTCTTTACATTCTATATCATTGCAATCCATTGTTTCTAGTTTGATTTGATTCTTCATGCAATTAATCGCCACATAGCTTCTTGACCGAAATAGCTCTTGATTCATATATAGTCATACCCCCACAGGATGATCCTCCAACTTGAGAAAGATTTGGCACCTACTAACCATGGTTTAATAAATAAGAAAAAATTGGTTATATACCCCTGAAAAATTCTATAATTGCATATTTACCCTCAGAAAAAACCATAATTGTATATATACCCTTGGAAAAATATAGATAATTGTGGATATGTCCCTACCGTTATATTTCGTTAACAGAAGTTAATTAACTTTCTTAACTAAAGTTATAATTTCGATTAAGATATACAAAATGTCTAAAATACCCTTCTATTACTTTACCAATAATATCTCAACAAAAAAATCTAATCTCTCTCTCTCTCTCTCTCTCTCTCTCTCTCCATCACTCTCCCATTCAGCCCGGCAATGAGAAGGCTGATGTGCTAAAATTGTCCCGGCGCCAGCGACGAGAAAAAGGGATCTTTCTACATGTCAGGTTGAAAGGTGGGATCTTTCGACATGCCTGGTGTTCAATTTCAAGCCCTATATATTACCTGTTTTGATGTGTTCTCTATATGGTTCTAAAGTTATGGCAAAACTCTTATTTTCTTTAGATGGAAGGATTTCAAAGTTTTGAAGCTCGAAGAAAGAAGAAATTCGACAAACAAATTGATGCCTGGTGTTCTTTAGATTGATCCAAGACAGTATTTGCAGCGCTTATGCTCCTGCTGCTTGACATTGTTGATCTCTACCACCATCAAGGCTAAGATAACACCAACTGCTCCTCTAGAGAAGGATGCTACAATAGGATCAACCTGACTGCAATGTTGGAAAGTAACTTTTTATCAATAGAAGAATCTAGAAATACCTCTGTAAAAGTTGCCATCCACAGTGCCTATTATACATTGAAACCCAATCATGAAGATGGAGGGCAATTTATGAAGATATATTATCCCTTAACCTTATTACATTTAGTATTAAGCAGATAATGTATGGTTTAGAAATAATATTTTGCACCATGACTTCTTCACCAATTAGCACCTAAACATGAATCATCACTTAGAAAGTAAAAATAAAAAAATAAAAAAAATGTTATAGTCATCAACATACAGCAATACAATATAGTTCGATTAACTGAACTATAGACAATATTTAATTCATGAAAAACTACATAGTGCTTGATTGATGATTGCCTAACCATGTAATTTCAAGTGTGATTCATGCGGTTTAATTTTGATCAACATTTGTCAGTGCAACACCAACTGTCCTTCTTCATAGATATATTTAACTTATAATATCTATCTTGAATGATTGATGCGTTGCTTTGTTACCCGTGTTTTGTGCAGTTCCATTGTAGAATTGAAAAGTTATCTTTTGTGCAATCATTTTAGGAAACAACTATTACATGACTTACCAAAGCTATATATATGTGTGTGTGAAAAAGTTCCAGTTAGAGGTTGCAAAATTTTTTCAAATGTTTGATTGCAAAACTTTTTTGTGCTACTAGCCCTCCTGATTGTGAGCATAGCTCTCTATTTGCAGATATAATCCAAGCCATTTATGAAGCAAAGGGTTGGTCCAATTTCATTAATTAGGATGTCCAACCATTGGATGAGGTTTCTTTTACATGCTAAATGATACCTTTGCGGAATTAAAGGGTTAGTTCCTGGTTCCTCTTCATTTTACAACAATGTGATATCAAAATAATATTTCTACTTTTTTGCTTAAATGTTTTCCTACTTTGGTTGTAAGTTCTTTAAAAAATTCCTACAATTTCTATTTCTTGCAGTGAAATTAAAGGCACTACAAGATTGAAGTATCATTTGGGAAAGCAAAAATCAATTACTGTAGATGCCGATTTATACAACAAAATGAATGTGGAAGAAGATCTATCTCAATTCTACAGTTGGGGGTTGAATCAAATACCAATATTTTGGAGTGTGACAAGACAAAACAGTCAGAAGTCATTTATTGAAATTAGAAGAGAAGAAGATCTCACCAACATGTTTAATGAGTATAAGGACTTAAAGACGTGTGAGATTTATGTAACATTAGTTGATGCAACACAATGTTCTGTTCATGAAGGTGGGCAAAAGGCCACTAATTTAGAAGTAATGAATAAGAGAGAAACTCTAACTTGTGCTTCTAATGACATACCTATTCCAACTCAAGCAAGCATTGATGCAAATCATGAAAACATCAATATGGTGCATGAAGAAGATTGTGGTCAAGATGATGACTTGGTTTAGCAGATTGACAGTGAAACTAGTTATCATTCATTGTCTAACAGTAAATCAGATGATGAATCAAGTGATGAATCAGGTGCTAAGGAAGACCAAATTCTGATTGATGGTGAAAACCCAAGTATAAAGATTGGATCCTTGTTTGCTGATTGTTATCAATTCCAAAGGGCACTTGAACAGTACCCAATCCTTAGGGAGTTTTCCATTAAGTACATCAAAAGTGATCAGTCAAGAGTAACGGCAAGGTGTGCAGATTATAAATGTTCCTGGAGGGTCCATGCATCGATTGTTCGAGAGCAAGGTGTATTCCAAGTAAGAACAATTATTATTTACTTATTGTTACTTAATTTTGTAATACACATTAACTAGAAATTAATATGCATTAATACCTTGTAAGTAAAGACAATGCAAGATGAACACTCTTATTTCTCAAAAAACAAATGTGGAAATAAAATGGCTACCCAACATTGGATTGCAAGTAAGGTTTGTGATTGGCTTCCACAGGAAGGTGATTTATCTACCAAGGAGTTAAGAAGAAGGCTAAATGAAAAGTATTAGGTTGATCTACCATATCATCGGGTTTGGAGTGGGAAAGAAAAAGTAGTGTCTACCATACATGGCAATTGGGAGGATTCTTATATGAAGATCACAGATTTCAAGGATGAGTTGATGAGAAGGAATCATGGCAGTACAGTAAAAATTGACAAAGAGTCAAAGGAGGGGAAATCACATTTCAAGAAGATGTTCATATGTCTAGGATCATGCAGTACAAGATTTCTTTTGCGGTGTAGACCTTTCTTGGGACTTGATGGATGCCATCTCAAAGGCAAATACAAGGGAGTAATGGTAGCAGCTAGTGCTATTGATGGATGTAATCGACTCTTTCCAGTTGCTTATGGCATATTAGAGTCAGAAAACATTGATTCCTAGACATGGTTCTTAAATGGCTTATATGAGACAATAGGTTTGCCTAATGGTTTGGTACTTGCATCTAATAGGCAGAAGGGTCTTGAAGAAGCAATTTGTAGGGTTTATCCATCTATAGAGCATAAAACATGTGTGAGGCACATGTACAAAAATTTCAAGAAGAAATTCCATGGGGAAAGTCTACAAAGAAACGTTTGGGCTGCTGCAAGATCATACACAGTTAGAGGTTACAATACAGCTATAGAAGACATCAAATCAGTTAATATCAGAGCTTATAATTGGATAGAAGACTTGGGGAAGAAACCAGAGATATGGAGTAGATCACAGTTTAGTACTGTTTGCAAATGTTATTACATCACAAATAGTATATATGAGTCATTCAATGCATAGGTTGTAGAAGCCAGAGAAAGGCCTGTTTTGGATCTTTTAGACACAATCAGACAGAAGATAATGGTGACCATGGATAAAAGAAGAAAAATGTCAACAAAATGGAAGGATGATATTGTGCCATCTTTGAAGAAATATGTAAGAAACCTATCTAGAGGATTGACATCATATGAGGTGCAACGTTGTAGTGATTCAAAGGCGGAGGTCTCTTATAAAGGACAAAGGTGTGAGGTTTTGTTGACAGATGGAATATGCAGTTGTAGAAAGTGGCAAGTCTATGGAATACCTTGTGTACATGCTATGCCGTTCATCTTTAGTATCAGAGGTGCACAATGGGAAGAATATATTGATTTATATTTTTCAGTGGAGAAAATTAGGGTTTCCTACAACTTGGAGATTGCCCTGACATTAACCAATGGACTTCTAATGGTCAATTAGATGGTTTACTTCCTCCATTGTCAAGGAGATCAGCTGGAAGAACGAAGAAAAATAGGATAAGAGCTGCAGATGAGATAAAGTCAGGGAGACATAAATGTGTTAGGTGTGGTGGATTTGGTCATCAAGGAAGAACTTGTAAAGAGCCAGAACATTCAACAAATCCATCAACAAGTACCTCCCGAGGAAGGTCTTGAAAATTATATAAATGTTCTACTTGATTGATTTAAATTGTTTTAAATTTTGTTTGAAGTTTTGTAATCTATGTTAAAGTTTCCCTCTTATTAATCAATTAGTTGTTTGTTGAGTTGCTAATCAAGTTTAATTTAAAATTGTAGGGGAAGAGGCAAGCCTAGAAAAACTCCAAGAGATAAAGAGACTCCATTTTGAGTTGCCCATTGTATCAGTTAAGGCAAGCTTCTTTGCTTCTGCTTCAATCTCTTATGTTCTCTAATTGCATGGTAATAACGGATACTCATATAATCTATTTTTGTTAATTTTGCAGGTTTGGCTACAAATATTGGAGCTTTATGATTGTAATAGACTCCATTTTGATATTTGGTTGTAAACATATTCATGTGAACATGTAAACTTTTAATGGTTAGCAAACATTTTGTGAACATGTTGATGTGTTTGTAAACATCATTTTATGAACGTGTTGATGTATTCATAAACATTTTATAGACATGTGGACATGGTAATGTATTTGGAAACATTTTATGATTATATGTTATAACTATAATGTGAATTTCGATTTAGTTAGATGGTTAATGGTGATGTGTTGATTTGATGATACTAGATATATGTGTTATGTATAGTAAACCATTATTGTGAATGTATACATGTAGATCAATGTATTTAATGGTGTATTTCTTATTTAGGTTTTTATCAAAAGTATTTAGATGTATAAATAGGATGGTATAATTGCACATAAAAAATATTTGTTAACTATTTTAAATTTCATATTTTTAAAGGGGTATTCATAAATTGTCATTTTACAATAAAAAAACTTTTCAAGGGTATATATGCAAAGGGTATTTTAGATTTTAGATTTTTAAAGAGGGTATTCGTAAATGGTAATTTTATAATAAAAAAAATCAAAGGTATATATGCAAAGGGTATAACGGTCATTTTATATATCTAGTGTTTGTTAACGGATAGTTTTTCAGCTAATTTGAACACCAGGGATATATACGCAATTATATGTATTATTCAGGGGTATGTATGCAATTATCTGTTATTCAGGGGTAAATATGCAATTTCAAAATGATTCGGGGGTACACTTGCAAAAAGGCTAATAAAGAATGTCAACTCATGCAAATAATGCTAACATACATAATAAGGGGTAGTTTGGTTCACAAAGTATTATATTATTGTTGGGAATAAAATTACTAGAAATATGACTCCCAAGTCATATTGATGGAAATATGTGCATTTTTTATTTGACTGACAACCAAGTAATGTGGCTGTTTATGTAAATTTACATATCCTAATTCAAATCAAATTAAAATTTTAAATCACAAATATCCAAATCCTAATCGGATTAGGACAACATGTGGTTCAGATAAATTAATTTTGATAATATTTGGATATATTCTAGATTATTTGAGATTAGTCGAAGGCAAAGATCTCGAGACAATGTAAAATACAAAAATCTCAAAATCAGTCGAGAGCACATATCTATGGGCGAAATATCTAAATCCCAAGATCAGCCGAAAGCACATATCTCGAGGTGATAAAAAAAATATATAAAAATCTCAGGATCAGCTAAGATCACCGATCTCGAGGCGATCCAAAATATACAAATCTTATGATTAGCCGAGAGCACAGATCTCGAGGCGATATATATATATATATATATATATATATATTCAAATATCAAGATCAGCCAAGAGCACCGATCTCGAGGCGATCTAAAACATATAAATCCCAAGATCAGCCAAGAGCACATATCTCGAGGCGATCAAAAATATTTAAAATCTACGGATCACCTAAGAGCACCAATCTCGAGACGATCCAAAATGTTTAAATCCCGACGCGATCCCTATCCCAAGATCAAACATGGATACAAATCACAAGGCAAAAAAAAATTAATTAAATTAAATTAAATCAAAATATATTAAAAAAAAATCAATCAAAATCAAACAAGATAATATATATATATATATATATATATATATATATATATATATATATATATATATATATAATCAAATCAAATAAAATCAAATTAAATATATAAAATAATAATAATAATAATAATAATAATAATAATATTAATAATAAAATCAGATAAAAAGATAAATCAAATCAAATCAAATTAAAATAAAAAAAATATATCAAAAAAATATAAAATCAAATAAAATTACATATATATATCTATATAAATCAAATCAGACAAAATAAATAAATAAATAATATATTAAAATAAATCAAATAAAATAATAAAAAAACATATAATATAAGAAATAATAACAATAATAATAATAATAAATATATATATAAATAAATAATATATAAATAAATAAAATAAATAAAATAAAATAAAATAAAACGAAATAATAATAATAATAATAATAATAATAATAATAATAATAATAATAATATAAATCAAATCAGATAAATAAAAAAAATTCATAAATATATGTATATAAACGATAATATTTATAATAAATAGATAATATAAAATATAATAAATAAAATAAAATAAAATAAAATAAAAAGGGGAAGTCGTGGAGGACCGAGAAGGCGTACTCGTCGAAGTCGCGCACAACTGCTCCACAATTCCACGTTCTGCACAACCTCACGCACAACCGTTGCACGTTGCGATGAGAGCTTTTAAAATGAAGAGGTTTTCGGTTTCCTAAAAGAGAGAGGAAGGAAGGCGGAGACATCCTCTCCCCCACACTGATATACATATTTAAAGATATATAAAAAAAATGGTTTTGGTTCTATGATCGCTGCCCGTCGACGGATACCGTTCTTGATCGAATCTCGTGAAGACCGAGGGAGGAGCCCGGCAAGGAGATAAGGATTCGGAGGAAGAAGAAGATGAAGGAGAGGCGCCAGAGAGAGATAAAGATGAAGGAGGACGAAAATCAAGAGGAAGAGAGGAGAGCTTCTTGATTTGTTTCTCTGCAAAATATATATATAAAAGGAACTAGCCAGGGCGCTGCCGCTTTTTCTTGCCATCACCACCCTCGCTGCCGTCACCGGAGAGACAACAAATTATAATTCTCCATCAAAGAAGAAGGAAAAGAATCAGGAAAAAGGAAGAGCAAAAAGAAGAAAGCATAGGAACCAAAGAAGAAAAGATCTAAAAAAAAAAAAAGTTGTTGCCGCTGCTCCATTGATTTTGAGGCCGGCCACTGTACGGGGAACAGAAGCACTGACAACGCAATGATCACCATCACTGAGAAGCTAGCGGAGGACAACGAGAAGAAGCCCGTCGCCAAGAAAGCTCCTGCTGAAAAGATGCTTAAGGCCAAGAAGCGTCTCCTGTCCATGGATGCTGCCTCTAGAGAAAAGAAGACGACGGCGAAGAAGGGGAGTGAAACTTACGAGAATTACATCTTCAAGTTTCTCAAACATGCTCACCTTGATATCGGAATCTCCAGCAAATACATAGACATCATGAAACCCTTCATCAACGATATTTTCGATATCTTCAAGTTTCTCATGTTCCGGTTCTTGAGATTTGGATGAAGCCCAACAACAATGGCTACTATTAGTGTATTCAACGACCAAGAAACCGTTTCAAGAATGATACTGATTCAGATGGTTACCTTCTAGTTCATGCAAATGGTGGACTGAATCAAATGAGAATGGGGATAAGCGACATGGTTTCTATGGCAAGGATGATGAGTGCCACCCTAGTTCTCCCTTCTCTGGATCATGATTCCTTCTGGACAGATCCAAGTAACTTTAAGGATATTGTTGACTGGAAACACTTCATAGATGCATTAAAAGATGATGTTGAAACTATGGAGTCTCTGCCGCCACTTCCTGCTCTTGCTTGCTGCCGTTGCTGTGGTTTGCTTGTGCTGTTGCTGCTGTTTCTTTTCTCTTCTCTGTCACAGTTGAGAAAATATTGAAGCTGTTGTGGTTGCGGTTACTCGTCACCAAAATATATGCATATATATTAAAGCCGATATCTCCCTACGAGATGGAAGACGAAGGCTAAGAGCTGTTGGATTCCTATCTCGGGATTTCAAGAGCATCAATGGACTGATCCAAGCCAACATTTGCTTCGCCTTCGAGAAGATCTTTAAGGATGTTTTTGCTGGTGCCGGAGCTATCTCGATCCTAGTCTCTGACTACATCCGCAAGCTCTCTCTCTCTATCTCTCTCCTTCGCCATTGTTTTGTTTTGTGCTGGATCTCCATGGTATGGCTTCTTAAAGGAGAATCTTGCTCAAAGTCATCGTGCAAGGCGATAGTGGGGTTGGCAAGACCTCGTTGATGAATTAATACGTGCAAAAGAAGTTCAACCAGCAATACAAAGCTACCACTGGTGCTGATTTTGTCACTAAGGAACTGCAGATTGATGACAAACTTGTGATTGTATCTTTCAAATGTGAAGTCTTGATTTCCTAACTTTGCACGAATTAGGGATGATCTTGAATTTGATGCAATGTTGAAGAAGCGAGTTAGATGGGGTACTTGACGATGCTTTTACTGAGGTATCATGTGCCTCCTAAATATGGTCCAATAGTTGTGCAGGCATTGGGCAAACAGTGCATGAGAATGGTTCAGACAGCGGAGCAATTTCTTCTTCTACTATGCGTCCATTGTTGATGAATTGGAAGGCCTTGTATCTATATAAATGCTAGTTAAAGTCTTCTCTAATACTCCATCTGTGCCATGTTTATTAGTGTCTTATCATTAACTCTTTATTATTGAATCGGACAAGTCAAGAATTGAATTATGTAAAATCTTACGTGGAGCGGTGCCTATGCTGCATGTTGGTCTTGCCATTAAAATATATATACACACACGGTTTAAAACCTTATTTATTAAAAAAAAAAATGGGTCCCACCCGCAGCAAATGCAAAGTGCAAGTAGACAACCAGGATTCATGCAGAGACAATGGAAACACATTAAGCTTTGATTTCTGGATTGGCATCAGTCCAAGATATGACTCATCCAAAATAAATAAATAAATAAACAAACTTCATGAATGAAACATAATATGTCTCCAATGAATAAAGAATTCTGCACTGTAATATTGCCCCTTGAGTAATTATCCATTGCACCAATTATAAGTCCAAAAATATATATATATATATATATATATATATATATATATATATATATATATATTCGAAATGCTCAAGCTGAAAAAGATCAATGAGAAGACTTTGGTGAAAGCGACACATGCCATTCGGTGGGGTTCTTAGCAAATATATGAGGGGGGGCCTATTATATATATATATAAATATATGAGAATTGAATAAGAATCTTTGCTAGCTTTGGCATCATAAAATATATATATATAAGAATTAAAAAAAATTCTAAAAAAGGCGTGGGGCCATGTGTAAGAGATACACATGCATGCAAAATCTACATATATTCTCACGTGCATTATTATTTGAAAAGAAAAGCACGGACCCCACTATGCACATGGGTTGAAGATGATAAACACGGTTATATATATATATATATATATATATATATATATATATATATATATATATATTCATCCGAACAACTACAAGAATATTCGATTTGAGATAATAACAAAATTTTAAATTTTAAGACAATGAAATATATATTAAGACGGCAACAAAGCATGTAATGTGACGACGAGGCACATACAACAGCTATGTTCAAAGATACACATATGTGAAAGCCAAAGTAACCAAATCGAGACTCAAAATATAAAAAGAGTCAAGATTTGAAAATTCATACAAATTGACAATCAAACTCAGCGGTCTCAAGACACCAAAAGTCAAAGACCCAAAGAGTCTCTCAAGACAAAACTCGAAGGGAGTTTCACCAGCATAAAAGCCGAAGCCTGTGGAAAGTCAAAATCAAGTTTATGATTCATCAAATTCAAATCATACTCAAGATGCAAATCAAATACAAAAGGCAAAAGGTCCAAGACACAAGTTAATATGTCAAGATAATTTCAAGTTCCTTGTACTCTCAATGAAGTCAATGAATTCATATATATATTAAAAAAAATGATGAAATTGATTGTCATAATTTATTTTCTTGTTCACACTTATTTCTTAATCGGAGGTTCATGCGACAATATCCAGGGTAATTAACATTAAGGGCTTGCCCCTAATGGAAGTCATGAACCTATAATCTCTTGAAGTCATAAAAGTAAAATACGATTTGTGATCCATTATTTTTAGCCGGTCTAACCATAATCAAAGGCCGGGTGAGAAAAAGGAGCCCACAGTGGCTAGAAAGTAATATAAGACAACCCAATAGTTTTTATTTTCATTACACATTGTTTTTTTACTAAAATACCATAAGTGTCAAGTATACCAAAATTAATATTTTGAAGTGAATATCAAAATTATTTAATAATAAATATTTTTTTATTATTAAAAAATAAACTTTTGATTTTAATATAATTCATTCTTATTAATATTAATTAACTCAAACTTATTTTAAATAAATATAAAATTTTCCTCTAACTTAATATTTTAAAAAATTAATCTCAAATGATTTTTATCTTCATCTAAATATTTGGATGGGTATATTTTGATATCAAAGATATGTCTGGTTTCAAAACAAGCTGTTGAAGCATTATAGAAGTAAATAAAGACATTCTATCACCACCTTCAAAAAAATTCAATTAATTTTTTAAAAAATTAATATTTTTGAGATTTTATTGAATTTGGAAGGTATAATAGGAAAACAAATTCGCATTACACCCCAGAATGTGAGATTACCAACTATTGGCAATCACATTCTTGGTGGTCAAATTATCACATTTTCGGAATATGATATTCTTAGTCTATATAACCGAACGGAGTAATATAATATTATCCAATCTATATTCCAAGGGTAATCTATTATTACTCCCAACCAAATGGCCCTACAGGCATTATTATAATTTAGCACTATCAATACCTGAGTGTGAAAAGCTTATACTCAATGTTCAGAGTGTTATACCTATGTGTCATATTATTTTGCTTTGCTTACCAACCATTTAGATCATTTTGTTAGTTCCAGAGGGGTAGTTATGTGTTGATTTTTCACTCAACTCACTAGTAATGAAATCACAAACACACAATCAAGCATGCAAGAAAGAGTCACACAATATGGTTACCTAGTTCGGCATATCATTGCCTACATTTGGGGGGCAAAGCCCGGAGAAACAATCCACTAAAAAAGGTTAGGAATGAAGAGTACAAAACCTTTTCTCACTCACACAATAACAAAGAAAACCATCTTAAGATTGGCCGATGCCCACTCTCCTCAACCCTCACCAAAGGGTTTCTTTCCGTGGCTCATCCTAAATCTTCAAGCAGGGTCTCTTATATAAAAGCACCTACGTTTCAATAGATCCTCCTTTTTTAGACTTCTCCGCGGCTTCCTAACTTGGACACCTTACAAAATTAGATGTTACAACACCCAATTGCAACACTGTCTACCTTACTGAACATGACTGAGTTCTAGCCCAATTACAACTGAACTTGCGACACCTTCAACCCTCTCAGTTTCTTCAGTCCATTTTATAGTAGTTGACTTGTCCCAAGCTCCTCCTGCCTGCAACCGCTTATTTCCTCATGTTATTTCAGCAAGTCCCCTCTCCCGAGGGTCGCACTGACCAAGACGCAAGCACCATCTCACCAAAGATAGCCTCCAAAGATCTCCCGATCTTCTTTCCAAACTTGACCCAAGTTTGGTCTTCAATTGATCCATTAATATATTATTACTAACCTTGTTCTCCTCTTATCCAAGTTTAGCCTTCAATATCTTCCAAGCATGATCCCCAATCATCCATGCTTGGGTCTTCAAATCTTCAATCACATCTCATCATATATGTGATTAGTCTCTTTGAATAGCTCCGCCTATAACTAGCCGTCTTACTATCTTATGCTCCATGATGATCTTCTCTCAATAAAGAATACCTCTCTCTTTAAAATATATCTCTCATAGAAGTAGTTTACCAAAGATATAATTCATCATCTTGGATCTTACCAAAGATAAAATCATACCTAAAATAAACTTGCCCTTTAATAGAGATCATTTTACCTTTATGCTCTTTCCAAAAATAGTTATTCTTCAATTAAACTAATGAGAGGAAGAATTCTAATCATAATCCTTTATCATGATTTTCTAGCCCACATCTCTTCATGTGCTATGTCAACACACTTTTAACTACATTATTCTCCTTGTCACTTCTCCTATATGCCAAGTCATCATTGCCATGTTACATTCATTTGTCATGTCATCTCTTGGCTTGTCACATAATGCCAATTCAAGTCTTCAGTCTTAACACATTTGACCAAGTGTTTAATTATCTTCATATAATGATGAGTATAAATTTTCTAACTCAAATGTTTAAATTAATCTATCACAGCTATAATTTGAGGAGCTCTGGTGAAGAAGATATCCCTATTATAAGGTGAAAAATACATAAGAACTCCTACTGTTTTAATTGTGCATATATATATAGTTAAAAATAAATATTGTACTTCGCATTGTGATTGTGATCCTACCAAATATTATTCTTGGATATACTTTGTCTATTTCTTTGTTCTGAGTGCACAATGAATTAAGATATCATGAATGAGACAACCATAAAACATGTACTATCCTCATATATGAGAAAAATATGAAAAGATTCTTCTTATAAATCTAATTTTACTTGTCCTAATCCCACAAGGCTTGATGAATCCATAACCAATTTTCAAATAGATTTGATAATAATCCATGAGTGGAATTTTTTTAAATACTAAAACTATGATAATAGATGAGAGAGCCATCATAACACCAATACAATGGCAAAAAGTTTTTTCTCTAATCTTTGGAGTGTTTCACTACACTATTTTTAAGTTTTAGAAGCACATATATATAGGGGTGAGCAAAACCGAGTACCCAACCCGGTTTTCAAAACCGGATCGGGTACCCGGTTTTTCGGATCGGCAAAAATTTGACTCGACCGATTTAAACCGGGTACCCGGTTTAAGCCGGATCAGATATCGGATATCTGGATCCGAATTTAAGTTTTATCTACTCCATGGATTTGTTTTATGTAACAACATCAAGATTCATAAAAAAACAAAAAACAAAAAAACAAATATGAAAAACTTATATCTTATACAGAGGATTAAAACCTTATATTATTCACCCCACAAAAAAAAAGTCATAACAAAATAATAAAGAGTTTTATCAATCTTAGACATTAAAAAAAAAATCGAATATCTTTTGAAACATCACAGGGATGGAGGCTAAAGAGAAGAGGTAGGGTAATGGACATCGAGGACTAGGAGACAAGGATTTGAAATTTTTTTTCTTTTACTTTTAACCCTAAAAAAGTATAAATTTATTAATATGTATATATATAAATATAACTATATAAGCAATTAAGTATATAACTCTTTAAGTTTTTAAATCTTGGATTTTGATTTTTTTTCTACTTAAGCCCTTGTAAAATTTTAAATATATATATATACTAAAAACCGGATCGGATTCGGATACCCGGTTTTTAATTTCCCCCGACCCGGATCCGACCCGGTTTTCACCTTAAAAATTCAGACAGGGTACTCGACCCTCTATTTCGGATTGGGTACCCAAAAAATTAGGGTCGAAAAACCGGATCTCGGATCGGATCATTGGATCTGGATTTTTTTGCTCACTGATACATATATAGAGGGGTTTTTAAAAAAACGGCTCCATAATGATGTAATATTTTTTTAATACTAATCTATTTAGTCGGTTTAACAAAACCCCTTTACTAATCACATAATTATTCCCATTATACCCTCTCAACAAACCTTCACTCTTCCCGACCTCAAAGTTGGCGTTCGATTTTACTCCCTTCCTCGTTACATTTCCCTCTTCCTCCTTCTCCTTCATTCAATGCCTCCCCTTGAATCCTTCTCTCTCTCCCATCCCTAACCTTAAACCTAACAATGCCTATCCTCCTTCTCATCCTCCTCCCATGCCTCTCCTTTTTGCCTTTCCTCTCCCTCGCCATCGTCCCGGCAATCATCATCTTCGGCGACTCCACCTTTGACACTGGTAACAACAACACTATCCCCACTCTTCTCACGAGCAACTTCGTGCCCTACGGCCGTGACTTCCTCGGCAAACCCTACCCAACTGGCCGATTCAGCAATGGGCGCCTCACCAGCGACTTCTATGCCGAGGCCTTCGGCCTCGACCATATTGTTCCTGCCTGTCTCGTTTGTCGTTTGCTTCACCTTTGCCGGCACCGGCCTCACCAACGCCACCTCCGACGTGCTGGTGAGTTCTCTAGTCCTTCATGCCCGCTAATACCCTTCTTTCCCGTTTCTAAGCAAACCTCATCGCATAGAGAAATCAACCATTTTTTCTCTTTAAATCTCTCCTTCTCTCCCTTCTTTCCCTTCGCTCTTCGGTCTATCCTCCAATGGAGACTACTGCCGTTTTTCGATCTTTTCATGGTATAGTTGCCCTTTTTATCTCACTGTCTGTGCTTGTGCTTGTGCTTGATTACTTGAAGTTAGGCTAATGTTTTTAAAATGTAATTGGTTAATATTTGATGAGTTTGCTGATGATTTTTTAAGTTGTGAATTGTTGCATGGATAATTTAATTTCTTGTTTAGTATCAACAAATTGACGAACTCTTGCTGTGTTTTTTTATTAGCTAAATTGAAGAGCATTATTATTATTATTATTTATATCACTAGCTATTTGTTCTTGTCTGAAGTTGTGCACCTTTTGTTTTGTTTGTTTTCCAGATGAATTTATGAGATTATAGATAAACAGTTGCCTCTTCTTCAAAATGGCTTTATCTAAGCCTTTGTCGAGGATGGTGTCACATGCCATTCTTGATTTGGATGGTATTTTTTTTTAATACAGGTTTGTTTTTGGATTTTTTTTTTTGGGGGGTTCACCTTGTATTTGTTTTTATAATTTCATAAAAGTTTCTTCTTTTTTTCTTTTTATGTGCTTGTACTGTGCTTATTCAGATTGAATTGTGAATGATGTCTTAAAGGGGTTTTTACCCAAGTATAACAAGAAGTGGAATACCAAAGTAGCCCATAAACTAGTGGGGAAGGCTCCAAGGAAAGCTGCTACCATTGTCTTGGAAGATTATGGACTTCCTCGGAGTGTTGAAGAATTAATGGATATAATTACCCCGTTGTTCTCTGACCAGTAATTCCTTTACTTGATTTAATCACCCTTTCATCAGGACATGGGAATACATAGTCATTTTGCCTCTCCATTTTTCTTGTGTCGCTATTAAATTTCTAATGTTTCATTTATCTAAAGGCTTTTGAATCCCTAACTACTCATTCACAGGGTGCAAATGAATCTTTTTTCTTTGATTGATTTTTCAACTCCCAATAGTTGCTAAACAATTGTAGCCTCTCTCTCATTTTTGAACTCTTGCTATGGAGGAAAGGACAGTAAGAACTCTCTTTCTCGGTTCTCATCTTTTGATCATGTGAACATATTAATCTTTGGCTTACGTAGTATGGTTTCTTTTCCATGAGAATATCAAATTACCAGTTGTGTTAGTGTTGTTATGGTTACTTTTTTTCATTGTGTTATGTTTACACTTTAGACCTATTGGCATAATTTACTTTTGCAGGTGGTGCAACATTAAAGCTCCTCCAGGTGCCAATTGGTTGATAAAGCATCTGAGCAGTAATGAGGTTCTGATGCCTTTGGCTTCAAACTCACCAAAATTGAACATAGAAACCAAAATTTCATACCACCATAGTATTTGCATGCTTAAAACAAGAAGAATGTTTTTGATCCTCTATGTAAATCCATTGACCACACTGATTGCTGATTATAGTGTCTCTTCTGGTTTAATGGTTTTTTGTGTCTTGTTGTAGGATGGAAAGAGTCCTAATTTTTAACCATTATTAGTGGAGATGAAGTTATAAATGGAAAGCCATCGCCTAAAATGTAAGATATAGAGATTGAGTTTTCAGTTATCAGGCATTTGTATTATGAGTGGTTATAAGTTCATGGTTCTAACCTTTTTGTTGTAGTCCTTTCAAAGATTTCTTGAAGCTGCTAAAAGGATGAGCACTGAACCATCAAACTGCCTAATGATTGAAGATTCACTGTAAGTGTTAACAATGTCATGTTATTTATTGGAAGTGCGCCAGATGTACATATTTACATCAACACTTTTGTTTGTTTGGATCTGCCATAATTGTGCATTCTACTTTGTCTATGTTCATATTGTTTAATAAAAATATATAATGGGGCTTTTGTTTATCAACAACAAAACTTATGGTTCATATGTATATCTTTTGATCAAGGAAAATGGAAAGAGGAAAAAAGAAGTTAATATTCTAGATTGCTTAAAGGTCGAGATATTAATCAAATATCATACTTCTGTTTCTGATGACATAGCATGCGTGTTTCACCAGGTCTGGTGTTATGGCAGCTAAGAATGCTGGGATGTCAGTTGTAGTTGTACCATCTATTCCAAAACAAGCTGATCACTATAGCTATGCTGATGAGGTGATAAATTCTTTGCTTGATCTACATCCTGAAAAGTGGAGTTTGCCGCCATTTAAGGATTGTGTGCTCTTGAAACCCTACATTTTTAAGTTTTCCTACATTTGATAGGCACTCTATAGCTGCCCATTTTGTTATAATATTTCCTTCACTTATCCAACTGCAGGAATAGAAAACACTTTACCTAATGAGCCTTTATACTGTTATACATTGGAGGACCAGTCATCAAAGGTTTTGGTCGTGGTTCAAAGGTACTTGGAATCCCTACAAGTGTGTTGGAATATCTAAATTCTGGTCCTACTTATTTATTCTGGATTATTATTCTAATCTACATAGAGTTCAATATTTTGGTTCAGTATTTGTATCAGATTATTATCCGGCACTGTGGATTGAGTATCAATCTAATTTACTTAAAATTTAGCATATCCTTGATCTATTGCCTTACATTGATTTGTCTGCATTCTGACCACTTATTGAAAGGAAACTTAAGTTACATAACTGATTTACTTCTCAGTAGAATTTAGATTTTGGTGTTTTCGCAAAACCTCTGCTGTACTTTGCATGCAAGGATAAGCAAGATACCAAGTTTGCAGCACTAACCTGGGTAAGGATTGTATGCCTTTGTTGCAGTGAGGTTGCCATCATGTTATGTGTAGTCTCCATTGTCCTCTTATGAGACCATGCACAATGTATCCTTTAGTGCAATGTTATTTATTTATGGAAAGGTTTGTGCTACCCAAATTTTATTCTGTAGTGCAGATAAATGAATTTAGAAAACTTGGTGTAGACCAGCTTGCTTCATACTATTCTACTATTTTAGATGCCATACTATTCAACTTTTCTGACCCAGAGGAGAACATACGTGAGGTTGGGTTCACTCATTTGCCTTTTTGGTTTATTCCCAACTTATAAGAATTATATTTACTAAGTTAAATTCATTCAGTTGCTCAACTTGCTTATGAAATTAATGAGGATATTCTTGAATCATATGCTAGTCCAGAAGAAAGATCAAACATAATTGCAGTCCTATCGATTTTTACAGAGTACTATTTTGTCTATTGAGGAAATACAAAGATTTTATGGTTATGCATATTACAAGAGGGAGCTGTGCAATATATACTTTATTCGGCTATGACTAGGCCATACATAAATAAATTGCTGATTTATAATCTTAATTGTTGTGCCTTTTCTTATAAACAGGGAAATAGGAAGTGAATGGCAAGATACTAGAATTGTGGCATTACATTGTATCACAAAACTTTCGGAATGGCATAGAGCTGAAGTAAGTTCTCTTCATTCAAAAAATTATGGTTTTCCATTTTTCCCTATAATTTCCTTGGTCATGATACATTACTTGCATGATTTCTGTCTACTGAATTGATTTCTTGATATACAACCAAGATCTATTATCCACTGAAATGTTTGATTTATCTATTTATTTAGATTTTTATGCACTCTTCACGAAATAAAAAACAAATTACAAATAAATTCTTTCAGGAATACTATAACATGATCTCTTTACATATTTTTACAACATCACCAATACATTTCATCATCTATTTCAAAATTGATGATTATTTTCAAAACTAAAAAAAATAATATAAGAATATGGATCACGGGGAATGGGAAGTATAAAAGGTGGAAGTGTTTTTTCACATTATTATACCATGTCGGACCTCCATTTTCTCTTCCATCCTACTGGTTATAAAAGCTAAATGCTTATATATTTGGTGCTGACTTGGCCGTTTTCTTTTTAGTTGCTATATTCTACCAGTTTGTCATAAAGAACAATAACAAATTTCTCTAACAATGTATGATTGGCTAAAGGTAACTTGTTCCAAGTATTTTTATTTTGTTGCTTTATGCCAATAGTATTTTACAAAATGCTTTAGTAAGAAGGAACTAAGACTCACTGAATGTGCTATTGTTGGGGATGCCAACTTTATATCTATAGCTTTGTTCTGATTTCATGTACAAAATTCTAAAAAAAAATGTAAGCCATGAATTATTCTCTTGTGCAAGATTTCAGGTTTTTCTAAATTATTATTATTTTTATTTTATACACCATGGATAACTGAGAATCTACAAAGACATCATAACATATACTGTACATTTCTGAATTAATGTAGGTCTTATTAGTTTTGGCAGATGAAGGATCTATACTAAGAGTATGAATTTGTTAGGAAACTTAGCTGATGAACAACGAGAACCTCGTCGCCGGCGAGCTCCACAGGCAACTCACAAGCTCACACTTCCCTAGGCACACTGTTCTTAGTTTAGTGCTGTCAAACTTGGCAGCCCTTTTCACACTCTATTGCTTTACTTAAATAGACAATTACAAAAACATGGCCTCCAATCAGGCCGACACACATACACAATCACTTACTGATCATGCACCTTTTAATTAGCAACTAACTAAGACAGTAAAACTAAAACTAATCTTGCACACAAGGATTACACTTAACAATCTCCTCCTAAGCCTTGTAGTGCATGATATTTACATCTAACAGGCCGATCTTGGCGCGAAGCTCGTGAAATTTGACTCTGCCGAGAGGCTTTGTCAGAATGTCACCGAGTTGCTCTTCACTCTTGATGAAATCCACATCGATCAGGCCATTGTCTGCAGACTCCCGGACTAAGTGATACTTCACTTCAATGTGCTTGCTCTGTCCATGGAGTACCGGGTTCTTGATCAAAGCAATGGCAGACTTGTTGTCCACCTTCAACATTGGTACCCTCGGTGTAGACCGCTGCACTTCAGTTAACACCCGAGCGAGCCACAATGCTTGACATGCAGCATTTGCAGCTGCTATATACTCTGCTTCGCAACTGGACTGAGCCACAACCTTCTGCTTCATGGACTGCCAGGTAATTGGACTGCTGGCCAAGAAGAAAATCACCCCAGTTGTGCTTTTCCTAGTATCAACATCACCAGCGAAGTCAGCATCACTGAACCCTGTCAGCTGTGCCTGATCCTCTTTCTTCCTTCCAAACCAAAGTCCCCAATTTCTGGTTCCCGCTACATAGCAAAGAATTCGCTTTACTGCTGCAAGATGATCCTCCCGTGGCTCCTCCAAGAAACGGCTCACATACCCAACAGCGAATGCAAGATCAGGGCGGGTGTTAACAAGATACCTCAGGCTCCCGACGATGCTCCTGTAGGCAGTAGCGTCCACCAATGGCTCCGTGCTCTGCTTGCTCAGCTTCAGCCGCGCCTCCATGAGAACCTGACTGGGATTGCACCCTGTCATACCACTTCTCTCCAGAAGCTTGACGGCGTAGGCTCCCTGGCTGAGCGAAATTCCTCTCGCGCTCTGCTTTACTTCAATGCCGAGGTAGTAGTGAAGCAGGCCGAGATCACTCATCTTGAACGCTCCCGCCATCTCCTTCTTGAACAGCTTGATGTCGTCACAGCTGGCGCCGGTGATCACCAGATCATCGACGTATACCCCGACCACCAACTGTGTGTCGCCAGTCCGCCTGACATAAATGGCGTGCTCTGATGGACTCCTCTTGAAGCCGAGCGACACCAGCGTCTCATCTAGTTTCGCGTTCCAGGCCCGTGGTGCTTGGTGTAACCCATACAACGCCTTCTGCAGCTTGAGCACCTTGTGCTCCTTTCCGGCGATGACGAATCCAGCCGGCTGCTCTACATACACTTCCTCCTGTAGGTCGCCGTTTAGGAACGCCGATTTGACGTCCATGTGGTGCACCTCCCACCCCTCGTGCGCCGCAAGAGCAATGAGCAGGCGCACTGAGTCCAGCCGCGCCACCGGCGCGAAAACTTCATTGTAATCGATGCCATGCTGCTGTGCGTATCCCTTCACCACGAGACGCGCTTTGTGCTTGACCACCGCCCCGTGTTCATCCCTCTTGACCTTGAACACCCACTTCAACCCGATCGCCCGGCGACCAGGTGGGAGGTCGGCCAGGGACCAGGTCTTGTTGTCCTCGATGGCCTCTATCTCATCCACCATCGCTTTCCTCCAGCTCGGGCTGTGTTCTGCTTCAGCAAATGAACCAGGTTCGTCAGAGCTTACCACATGCAGCTCCTCCGCAACCAGCACCCGTGGTGCGAAACCAAGTGGCGATGCCGGCCTGATGATGTTGTCGATCTTGCGGAATCGAAGTAGGACATCCTCATCGTGGTCGGCGTCCAGATTGTTGTCGTTCTCGCCTGGTGGCGAGGCGAACTCCACTGCCTGCGCCTCACCTGATCCTCCTGGCGTCGCACCTCCAGCAGCGTGTGGCGATGGTGGCGATGTTAGCTCGCTTTCTGGCACTGCAGCTCCGGGTGTCTTGACGGCGTCCTCGGCCACCGGAGATACCTGGTTGACGATGGAGTACTCCACCGTGAAGACGTCATCGTTCCCACCAGATGCGCCGCTGTCGCTGTCCGTGCCCCAGTTCCATTGGGCTTGCTCGTCGAACACCACGTCTCGCGTGATATGGACGCTCTTCGCGACGGGATCATAGGCGCGATACGCCTTTGTTCCGTGTTCATAGCCGATGAAGATCATCTTGCGGCCTCTGTCCTCCAGCTTCTTGAGGTGAGGCGTCGTGTTCCGGACGTAGACGATGCAGCCGAACGTCTTGAGATGATGTACAGCTGGCTTCTTCCCGTGCCACGCCTCGAACGGAGTCATCCCGTCCACGCTTTTTGTTGGGCACCTGTTCAGCACATACACCGCAGTACTCACCGCCTCGCCCCAGAACCAACCAGGCAGCCCTTTCGCCTTGAGCATGCTTCTTGTCGCTGCTACCACCGTGCCATTCCGGCGTTCAACCACGCCGTTTTGTTGCGGACTGTAAGGTGCGGTGTGTTGGCGATGAACTCCTTCCGCCACGCAGTACTCGGCGAACTCTGTGGAGGTGAATTCACCACCGCGGTCGGTGCGGAGCACCCTCAGCTTGCGTCCAGATTCGCCTTCTGCTCGCGCTTGGATCTCCTTGATGGCAGCCACAGCCCGATCCTTGGAAGGAATCGCAGCTACCCACATGTATCTGCTGAGATCGTCTACCAGCAATAAGAAATACTTGTTGCCCCTTGGAGTCGCCGGCGCGATGGGACCGCACAGATCGCCATGCACCAGGTCCAGGAGCTCCTGTGCGCGGTACTCTGCTTGTGCCGGGAACGAGGTGCGTCTCTGCTTCCCGGCCTGGCATGCCTCGCACACCCGCTCCACATGGGCAATTTCCGGTAGCCCCCGAACAAGCTTCTCCCGAGCCAGCTGCCGCAGCGCCGCCATGTTCACATGACCGAGGCGCGCGTGCCATCGCCAGGCCTCCGCGTCGTCGTGCGTCACCAGACAAACCGGAGGTGCCATCTTGATATTGAGCACATACAACCTGTTCTCCGCGCGCGTCACTTTCGCCAGCAGACGACCATCCGGCTCCCGGATACTCATAACTCTGGTGTCGATGTTGATCTTGTATCCAACCTCGTCGAGCTGCCCGATGCTCACGATGTTCGTCGTCAACCGGGGAATGAAATAGACCCCGGATAACGATCGAAACTCACCGGTCTTGCATATGAACACGACCGTCCCTCGGCCCTCGATCTGCGCCACCGAGTCGTCGCCGAACCGCACCGTCCCCAGCACCTCCTTGTTGAGATCTGCGAACGCTGCTTGACACCCAGACATGTGGTTGGTGGCCCCGGTGTCCAGGACCCATGTCTTGGCGTCGCGATCTTCTTCTTCTCCGAGGTGGACGAACACCTTTTCTTCGTTCAGCTGGATCTGGGCACCCGCCGCCGTTGGCGATGGGGGCAACGGCGCCAGCAAGGTGCTTGCGGGAATGGGTGAGGCCTTCACGAGCAGCAGCGAGGCCTTGTCCTGTGCTTGTGCGACGTGGGCCTGCTCTTTCTTGGGCTTCGAACGGCACTCACGGGCCCAATGGCCCATTTTCCCGCACCTCCTGCATTCATCACCAGTGGGCTTACCAGATTGAGTCGGCGACCCACTTGACGACGGGCCTCCGCGCCCGCGGCCACGCTCGCGTCGGCCTCCGTGGCGCGCTGATCTGCCGCCGGAGCTAGCACCGGAGTGGTTCTCCCCCTCGCGCTTCTTCCGCCGCGCATCCCACTCCTCCTCCGTGAGGTACAGCCTCCCGTCGTGCTGCAACGACGCCGGCGGTTCCTCGAACGAGTCCTCCGCCGCCTTCAACCGCCCTGTCAGATCCGCGACGGAAAGCGTTGACACGTCGAGCAGTGTCGTGATCGCGAGAACGATCTGCTTGAAACGCGGCGGCACACTGCGGATGATCTTCTCCACGATCTTGGCCTCCTCCACCACCTCGCCTAATGTGGCGAGGGTCGCTACCATACCTTGGAGGCGCAGAGCGTAGTCCTCGACGGTCTCGCCGTCGTTGAATGTCGCCAAGTCGAACTTCCGCCGGAGTTGCACCGCGGCAGACTTCTTCACGCGTTCATCACCGACCCGCATCTTCGAGATGGCCTCCCACGCCTCCTTCGCCGTCTTCTTATCGGCGATCGACGACACCATCTCCGGTGGCACCGCACTGCAGAGGGCATCGAGCGCCATCATCTCTTCTTGCTGATCGTTGCCCCCAACCTCGATGACATTCCAGAGCGCCCGCGCCTTCAACTTCACCTTCATCAGGAGCGCCCAATCGGAGTAATTGGTCTTGGTGAGGATGGGGTAGCTACTCCCACTGCCCACCTCACGAATCATCCTCTGGATCACGACGCCATCCTTGGAAGTGCCATCGGCGGGCTTCATCTCGTCACCTATCAAGCCCAGGCTCGAAGAGAGCTCTGATACCACTTGTTAGGAAACTTAGCTGATGAACAACGAGAACCTCGTCGCCGGCGAGCTCCACAGGCAACTCACAAGCTCACACTTCCCTAGGCACACTGTTCTTAGTTTAGTGCTGTCAAACTTGGCAGCCCTTTTCACACTCTATTGCTTTACTTAAATAGACAATTACAAAAACATGGCCTCCAATCAGGCCGACACACATACACAATCACTTACTGATCATGCACCTTTTAATTAGCAACTAACTAAGACAGTAAAACTAAAACTAATCTTGCACACAAGGATTACACTTAACAGAATTCTGTGTCTTATGCATGCACTATTTAAGTCACTTGAAGTTAATTTTCCTTGATCATCTTGAGACCATTTTGTACAATATGTGGTGAAATAGATGAGAATGATTCTATAATTTAGTTAAACTATTGTCCTATAACATGCATAATGCTAGTTGTTAGTTAAATCCGCAGCTATATTTGCCACTGGTGCATAGCTCATGGACCCTCTGTTGCTTGCAAATCCAATTTAAGATGATTGTCAAGTAAAACAACATTAACATTTCTGCGTAATAGCGAAGATAACCAAATTCAACTATGGTATAAATATAACTTGTTTGAGGTGTCTTTTTTTTTTTTTTTAATTTTATGTGTTCATTATCTTTATTAATTATTGATCAGTTATATAGTTATGTATCAACAAATATTTTGTTTTTATCATGTATTGTATGTTGTGGCTGTTTTTTTGGGGGATGGTAAACCCATTTGTATGTGAACTCTGGCCAATGATTGCTTTCCTGCTTCTTAAGCATTTAAAGGTAACCAAAAGTGACTTTTAGTGTGTCATCTTAAAAGTCTAACCAATTCGAGAACCCATGAGGGGCTTTTATTTGATAATTTGTCTGTAAGGGAAGGCATTTATAAGACAATTTATGAGGAGCTATTGCCATATTTTTTACGATATAAATGTCATCCTATATGACAACCCTCTGTATGTGAATGTAGAAGACTTTTGGTCTGCTTGTCACATTGGATAGTCCTCCCTTTACTTAGTGTAGGCATTCATGATGTTTAAACCAGGGAATTGTTTTTTGTTAACGTGTAGTACATCTACTTAGTGGCTTTCTTTATTTTCTCAATCTGGTACCTATGGTTTTTATGCAGTTGGAGGACATCAATTCAAGTTTATTTCTTGTAAAATGCAATGCTATGTTGAACAGAGCAGTGCATAAGCAAGGAGAGAAGCAAACAAAAACAACCAAATTTGGTAGTGGCATTTGTTTGTTCTTTATATTGGTTTGTTTCATTTAGGCTCCTATGCTGGTAAAAGAAGTTAAGGCATTAAATGTTCTGCTTTATCAATCTTATATTTATATATACTTGTAGGAAAACTTTCTTGGTGTGAGACTTAGGATTCATGAGTGCATGAAATCAAATATTTGCAGTCTTGAAAACCTTATGTTTAGCTCTGCAGTTCATTTCTTACATGTTAAATGAATTTTTTGAAGAGATTAGTGTTTATGCTGTTGGCTATTTCTTTGTGCTATTTTGTACTTGTTTCATTCTTAACTCGTGTTTGCATGATATCAAATGCTTGCAGACTTCAAAACTTTATATTTTTTTTGCTCCATTCATTTCTTGCAGACTTCAAAAATATGAGCGGGATAACTTAGGGTTGTTTGGTTGGAGAGTTTGGCTAACTCACCAACCAAACAAGCGCTTAGATGTTGGTTATTCTAGACTGTTTTGAAGGACTACCCGGGTAGATTTTACTTGCTAGTTGTTCATGTTTTTGACAATATTTTTGAGAGCATAGGAGCATAGGCATAACTTCAGCATGTTTCCTGCCAATTTGATTTCAGCATGGGTTTTTTTATTAGTAATTTGTGCAGGTGAATTCATATAATGAGGAATGCTGGGATTTGTACATATATAAAAATTGAGTTACATGCAAATATGGCTTATGTTTTATAGGTTATTTGATGGATAAAGTTTCCTCTTTCCTCTTTCCTCTTTCCTTTGACAGGTTGGAGAAAGACAGGAACGTTAATTACTTATGGATTCAATGTGCAAAGCTCATCTGTGTAAGCAACTTCTTAGTCTTCGTGTTTTCTTTTGTTTTGAGCAGGATGATGGTGTATGAGTATGTAGATAATGGAAATTTGGATCAGTGGCTTCATGGAGATATGGGGAGGGTGAACCCTTTGACATGGGAGATTCAGATAAAAATCATAATAGGAACTGCAAAAGGGTATGACAATTTCAACTTTTTTCTGTTTGTTTGGAGGTTGGAATTGAGAAATGGTTTACTGAGAATTTAATGCATTGGAAGACTAGAATTTTTAATATTTGAAGGTACATGAAGTTCTTTAAACTAAGTAATGGTATATAATGCAAGGAAGCCTAGAATTCTATTATTGAGATGTTAAACAACTTTTTCTTGTTGTTGGACTTCATTGATTGGTGTTATTGAGTTTCATATAATGCAAGGAAGCCTAGAAATAGGGTGTTAGTGTTATTCCATAATCTGTCTGTCAAACTTCTTGAAGTGTTATTTATTATAGTTAAAATAATATACTTGATTATTATGGATATATATATATATAAAAGATTGGATTTTTTTTTATAAGTTTTTGCAGTTTTTGGAGAATTCATGGTTAAAGATCGAGAGGGTTGAAGATGAAGAGGATACCCGAAACTTTTTTACTTTGTGTAATTAAGCCAAAAAATATTTTGTAGTAAAAGTAGATAAAAGAGTGTAAAACTTTTATATTTTGTTATTAATCAAAATACATTACAATTTAGCTCATAACTTGTCAATCAAAGTCAATAACATTGAATTTAGCATATTTTTTAATGTATTAAAATATTCATATTTTTTATTTACAGGTTAAACAAATTTATTTATTATTAGTAAGAAAATAAATTAATATTTAATTTAATTCAATTAATGAACAAATTTAGAGATGGTTATAACCACCTCTAAAAGCATAAACATGTAAGAAATTATTAGCTATAGAGGTGGTTATAACCGCCTCTACCACCTCTAATTTTTAGAAAAACTTAGTAGCTATAGAGACGATTATAACCGTTTTTAAAATTATAATAAAACCTTAGTAGCTATAAAACCTTAATAGCTATAGAGGCGGTTATAACCGTTTCTAAAACTATTGAGGGTAATGGAACCTTAGTAGCTATAAAGGCGGTTATAACCGCCTCTAAAACTATTGAAGTGTAATGAAACTTTAGTAGCTATAGAGGCGATTATAACCACCTCTATAGGTTTTGAAAACCACCTCAAAATCACTTTTTCTATGTAGTGTTTATATATATTGACAATCCACGTTAAGAATGTACACAAACATGAAAGTGTCTTCACCTTGTGCGAGATGAGATTCAAACCCATTTTTTAGTAAGACACAAACACTATAATTAAGGGATTAAAATGTCGTTAATAATATTGTAATACTTTGTTAACCTCATAGAAAGAAACAATTATAAATAAAAATAATAATATAATAAATTGTGTAAAAACTATGATATATATATGTACTGTTACAAAGCATCACAATTGGAGCGAAACCCTTCCCTAATAGTCAATCTTTAACTAAAATAAGCATAATAACCAATTCAACTATAAAATAAGACGGGCGAGAATATAAAATAATTGAATGAAATTCAAGCTACAACACGAGCTAGAAGACCTAATAAAATTTATAAATAATCAATTCATAGACCTAATAAAATAAGTACTACACAATAAACACATAGGTCAAAATAATATAATTGAAATCTCAACGTTTCTATAACTATAACTATTGATTAAATTCTTCAAAACTTGAGGGTTCTACAAATAAAAATCCAACATATGTTTCCAAGTAGGATAATTGTCATGTACACTCAAATAAAATCTTATAATTTATAAAAGCAGCTTAAAAAAATGTCCAAATTACATATACCTCCCTAATATCAAAATATTGTAAATACTACCAATAATTCATTCTCAATATATATATATATATATATATAAAAGTCAAACGTATGCATGCAGGTGAGAATAATATGGGTAATAGAAAGAAATAAACAGAAACCGGTTGATTCAGTTGTATTTGATTTTTTTTAAAATTGAGTTGTATTTGATTTTTTTAAATGGTGTTCATCCTAATTTACTATTCACAAGAGTGACTGTAGATAAAAAATGTTATCCTTTGGATTTGAATCTTTAAACGATCACGACACACATTCGAACGCGCATAGATGACGTGCCCTATATATTTTTTTCATAAATAATATAGAATTGTCATAAAGAAAAACATGAATAATATACAATACGCATAAAAGAAAAGAAGATATATACTCAATACCCTTGCTTTTATTTTATTTATTTTTATTTTTTCTGTATATCACATTTATAATAATTGAGGGGTATTTATAAGCTTTTAAAAGATAAGTGGATGGTTATGATTAATTTTCCGAAATCATTGGTAGGCAGAATAATAACAATGCTAACCATTGCTACAGTAAAACATGATGTCTGATATAGCTTTGTTGGTTGCTACAGTGAATGTGGTTGGCTACTAGAATGCATGTTATTGTTACAGTAATATTGCTGCTACAGTGACATCTACTATTTTTTTTTTTTTGTATTCATAACACAATTTATTTTCTATTTTTATTTTTTTAGTTTTGAGGCAGTAAATCAATATTTATATAAAAAAAATTAAGTAAATTTTATGGTTAATTTAGTTAACTTTAATTATTAGTAAATGCAATCGCCATTTAATCATGGTATTTAATCCCTCATCGGCTTTCACTTGTTTGTTGTTTAGGTGGGTTTAAACCCCCAGATCATTTAGAGGTTATTTGATTTGCGGTAATATAGCTTGTTACGTGGTAATCTGGATGGTAATATCACATTACTAACATGAGAATATTACCAAAAATGTGGTAATAAGATTACCACCAAATTTGGTGTCTATCTTGGATTACTATGGTAATTTTATAATTTTTTATATTTTACCAAATTGATTACCATGAACCAAACAAGGTAATAAACTATTCTCAGTAATAAAAGTCCCCAACCAAACATGGTTATATCAAATTACCACAATATTCCCAACCATATAACATTCTCATCCATATTACTATGGTAATCTCATTATGTGGTAATATGTTATTATCACGAACCAAACGCCCCTGGTGGTAATCTGAATAGTAATATCACATTACCAAGAAAGTTGATAATCCTATTACCGTCAAATTTGGTGTCTATATTGGATTACCAAGCATGTAGTAATTTCATAACTTGGTAATGAACTATTTCCGGTAATAAGAATTTCCAACCAAATATGGTTATATCAAATTATCACAATATTCCCAACCATATAATATTACCATTGTTACATGGTAATATGTCATTACAATGAACCAAACGGCCTATTAAGGTAAGGGCATAGTTCCTCCCATTAGACATGTGCTTTGTTTATATTTCCAAAAAAAGCTTTAATTACTAATGAATTTATTTAAATAAGTAATTTTTTTCTTTAAAAAAATATTGATGAATAAGATAATTCTTCAGTCAAACCTAAATTTCAGTCCAAAAATTATAGATTTCGTGAAGGTTACAAATAAAAAAAATTCAAGTCAGGACAGAAACTAAAACTTTAGTGCTAAAACTAAAGCCGGTGGGCCCCATGATATTTCCCAATAAAATAACTCCACGTGGCAAGCCATCCCTCCTCTACACTCCAGGTCACAATTCCTGGTCTATTTCCACGGTATCCAAAACAACATCCAAGGGCATTACAGTAAATCCCTCTAAAAATCATCCAAATAAATAATCTTCAAACCAATGTAAAATTAAATGCAGTAACAAAAAAAATAAAACCAATATAAATTATTAAAAAAAAACATTTTTACTACACCATCCAATCACATAATGACACGTCATCCAAACTCCTCCCGCTAAATCAGCCCCTCCTCCCTCCTTCCTCCCCCTCCCCTTCCCATTCTGCCCCTCCACTCTCTTCCCCAAAAACAAAATTAAAAAAAAAAAAAAATTAGAGAGAGATCTCGCTAGAGAGAGAAAACATTTTAGAGAGAGAAAGAGTTTTAGAGAGAGAAAGAGTTTGTCGCCATGGTTCCTCCTCCTCCTCCTCCTCCTCAGAACCACGAGTTCCAAGAGTTCTGGAACCGCGAGCGCGAGGCCCTCGGCCTCAGCCCGCCGGCGACCTCCGGCTTCGCCGCCACAGGCGATGCAGGCACCCCTACTGCCGCCGCCCGCCTCCGCGGCCGGAGCACCCGGCAGATCTCTCTTCTCTTTCTTCTCAAGCTCCACCGCCCTTTTTCCACCCTCTCGGTCCTCCCTCGCCTCCTCTTCCGCCTCGTCATTACCGCCGCCCGCCGGATCGCTTCCTCCCCTCGCACCTCTTCTCATTCTTCCCGTCTCTACCGCCTTATCCGTGCCTTTCTCTTTCTCGCCGTCCTCCTCCTCGCCCTCGAGCTTGTGGCTTACTTCAAGGGCTGGCATTTCAGCCCTCCCTCTTACGCCTCCTCGCGCCACGCTTTGGAGCTCCTGTACGCGCAATGGCTCCATGTTCGCGCGGTGTACTTGGCGCCGCCGGTGCAGGCGATGGCGAACGTTTGCATCGTGCTTTTCTTAGTTCAGTCGGTGGATCGGTTGGTTTTGATGCTTGGATGCGCTTGGATCTGGGCGAGAGGAATCCGTCCTGTGGCGGCGATGGAGTATGGGAAGAAGGAGGATGGGGATTTGGAGCAAGGGAGTAGAAGCGGATCCGATGAGTATCCGATGGTGCTGATCCAGATCCCAATGTGCAACGAGCGGGAGGTAAGCAGATGTGGGTTCTCCTCCGGCATTGTGTTCTTCTTTGAAATTGAATTGCGAGTTTGGATTCTCATCTGCATCCTCTTCTTCACCATTTATTATGATATAGATAGAGGAAATTGGAAATTTATTTTCTTGCCTGCCTTTTCATGCCAATTGTTATTTGTGGTTTATAATCAAATGTTGGGATTCTGGATTAAGTTTAGGAGAAATTGGTTTTTTGGGTAATTGATGATATTCTGGGATGATTTGCTGCAAAATTTAACTTAGTGACTTAGTGCATGTGCATGGAATGCCCATTATAAGTAGCTTCCTTCTTTTGATTTAGTGACAGTTAAGGGATTCAGGTTGCATGCCTGATATATCTGTTTTATGGATGCCTTTTGAACTGGGTTGAATGATAAATAAAGACATGCAGCTTTCTTCTTGGATTGATTTAGTGACTGCTAGGATTTAGTGTTCTATGCCTTATATAGCTGCTTTGTTTATGCATTTTGAATTCGTGGTAAGTATTTGGTAAATTAGAAGTGTGGATTTTATTAGAGTAAAATGTATCGTGGTTGAACCTTGATTTTGATATTTATTTGCAATCATTGATCATTTGGTAATTTTGCTGCAAGATATTGTCCCACTGAATTTATAGTGCATTTTTTTGGCTTTGATAAATCAGGGCTTTTAGTTTCTGGTTATTTGTAACTAAAAATTTTTTACTGAACCTTGCCATTTGCAGAAGACTGTTTAGAATTTTCTATGAGTGGTCATGCTCTTGTCCACGTCATCATACTCAGATTTCGCAACTGCAATTTCTTATTCATTGAAATGGATTCGGTGCATCAAGGATCTAAACTTTTTGGCTGTCCATTCAATTAAGCATCAGGGACTTACTAAAAAAGTACAATTTTCAGTATGTAGATATTACTCTATACCAAGAAACGGATTTTATAAAATTCATTTGATTTCTGGATGTTCTTGAATTGATAACAGGTATAAATTAATTTGATTATAAATAATAAACTTTCTGAGGATAAATTAGATGCTTACAAATTTGGCTATGGAAATCTTTGGCTCTTTATTAACTTCTTAATTACATAACTAAATGTACCTTTTCTATGTGGTTTTGTATACTTTGAATGCATAACTTGCTCCAACACCAGAAGAGGTAAGCTGTTCCTTGCAATATGATATACAATGATATCACTCTCTTTTATTTTAAAAAAAAAAGGTAACTGAAAGTTTCTAGTCCTTTGATCTAAAATGGGATGACTCCTAAACACTAAATCCTGTTATGAGTTTCTTGTCAATTCTGCTGAAGATCAAATGACTTTATGTTCTTAGAAATCATAGTATTATTATCTCTTTCATAGTTTAACCATATCTTGTCTCAGCTGCATTCCCCGGAAAATCATCTCTTAGCAAACTGCGTGGTCAACGTGAAGCTTTTAGTAATAAGTATATGGATAACTAGTTGAAGCGCCTTAAAGGAAGATAAAAAGGTTATCATAGAAAATTACTGGATGAGTTCATCATGAAAATGCTTCATCAACAAATAGTCAAGTTGAGCCAGTTGAAGTTTTGGATGGTTATCAAATAGCTAATATTGTAGAAGTATAAGGAACTAATTTCCAGCATAAACATCAAAAGGAGAAACCAGAGCAATTTGCCCAACTAGTCAAGAGTATGGTGATGCTATTAGAGTAGAAATCCAATGTACCATCTTCCTATGATAACTAAGTCTCAATATATGTACTGAATCTTGTGGTGATGTCAGGGGGTGCTAGTAAGACAAAGGATAAAATGGAAGATGGTGCATTTTGGATAATCAGTGTTGCTTCTTTATGCCATACCAGTGAAGTGAATTTTTGTTTTTGTCTTTAATTTTTGTTTTGTTTTTAGTGTGTCTTGTATCAGCTAGAGATTGAAATCTCCAATGAAAAGTCTTAATTTTTTGAATAATTTTATGTACTATAAGAAAGATACAATTGTGTTGGCTTGTCTTTATCTGAATGGTTGCAAGTGATACTGAAAAATAATGTTGAACTTGTTGAACATCTGTATGATGGGGTGGACAAAAAACATTATGATTAGAAAATGAATTACTTGTCACCATGGACTAACACCAATAGTTGATAATGCGCTGATATTTCTCACATTGATTATGGGTGAGGCTCCTAGACTAATCTAGGTTGATAAATTTGTTTGTTCTATCTATGAAAATGCTGGTTAGAACTGACCGTTATGTTTGGCCTAAATGGTCAAGCTTTAAAATGATTGAAACTTAATAGCACAAAACAAAGTTTATGTAGGATGTTCATAAAGACATTGAAAAGAATTAGAATAAAGTGTATGGAACGGAGAAATAAATTTCAAGTCAATTGTAATAACATAAATTCACCCTGCCAATAGATGGAAGTAGAAATTCTAGTTTGAAATGTCTTATGCATAGTGACTCCAGTTTGCAAAAGATAAAGTTGATTTGAACATGCATCTGTAGTCAAAAACTTCCATGAAAGATGTCATAAAGCTCAACTCAGGTTGGTTTACTTGGATGACTGAAGGAAAAACAACTCATGGTGAAGTTTTAGTGTTTACAGCGCATATTACTGCTGATGATAATCTAGGTCATTAATGATTGTGAAGCCATTCTTTTTCTATGATAACCTTAATCTTTTCCAATGCGGAAGAGGTATCCACAATGAAGAAGTAACTTTCATGGTTGTTGTTTCCATCGAATCAGTGACCTTATAGATTAGTATCCCCTTCAAAGCTTTTATTGTCTTGATCAGTGAATGAGAGTCGCTCTTGTTGTCTTTCATGGAGTTGTCAAGAAGTAAGCTTATTTTTTATGATGTTTGCCAAATGAATGAAATTAAAGCATTCTTTAGCTGTCTATCTTTGTCTTAGCAAAGATCTTAGGTTTTATTCACTCATATTAGGATATTTACCTTTGTTCTAGCAGAGAGTTTGTTTGTAGCAGATCACTATTCAAACCTAAATATCCAACTTTTAAGTTTTAACACAACTCTTTCGTTCTTATTTTTCAAATCTTGATTTTTGTCACTTCATTGTCAAGTTAACCCATGAGCTTGTAGATCAATTAAGTTCGTCTGAATTTGGATTTATGTGACCAATTTGGCTTAGAATTGGTTTAGGATGGGTAAGGTTACAAATTTTATGTATAAATTTTACTTGCTGTCAAATCATGTCTTCAATTGATTCTGCTTCTTTTTTTCTACCTTTTTAAATGGAAGCCTCTTTATAATGCCTTCTGGCATTAGGTGAATCATCAAGCCCGATCTATCTGATCTTCTGATGTCTGCTATCCTTGTCTAGTTGATAAATTCTGGAACATGGCACTTAGATGCAAACACTTTAAAGTTCATCCCTATTTTTGACTTGTGTCTTTTATTTGATTTTCTTCTTTGCTGCTTTGACTTGTGCCTTTTCGGATTTTAGGATAGGTTTGTTTTGTTGCTAGATTCAGATATGCTGTCATTAGGTATAGATACAAGTGTGGAATCCATTCCAAATAGAATTATTTACGGTTGTCTTATTAGTGTTATAAGTCAGAACTGTGTTCCTCTTATGAGGAATGCTGTCTGTATATGCTAAGTGTGCCAAATTACTTTGAATTGGTAGCCATTAAATTTTTCTCAAGATAAACAGCATCATGATCTCATGATACTTTGAATTGGTATGAATTGGTATGAATTGCTTGTACAAATAGCATTATTATTCTCTTATTCCCATGCTAATTTGGCTCCTGAATACCTTGATGGAAAATTTAAAGAACATGGGTTTGCATCTATTGTTCAAATATAATCCTTTCAGGGTTCTTCATGAAACTAGAGTTTGATACTTATGTGGAATGGTTTCTATTAAACATTATCAAAGAAGAATTATGAGGAAGATTAGTTCCTCTGAAAAATCAATGGAGTGTCCGGTCCAAAGTAGACATGAATTCTGGTAGAATTTCACTTAGAAACTTGTAGGTCTTCGTAATTTCTGCTAATAAACATTGTATTGGGCTGATTAATGTCCTGCAAAATGTGGCATATTCCATTATGTGACCAACACATTACTTTGTTTAATACTTTATCTTAACTCTTGTGCTCCTTTTTGTTGAAAACAGATCATACAAAATTCAAAATTTTGATATGTAGATCAACAAATGCTTTAAAGTAAAGAAAGCTATTACATGATATGGTACAAATTTGTGAAAACACAGGAAACCACCCATATGTTTCCCTTAGATTTTTGGATTCCACTGAGGTACAACTGGTTATATTAATTAGCAAGTTTGTAAGTGCATGTTTTCTTTTTCGGAAGAAGCTTCAAGCTTCTGAGTTTTTCTGTATTAAACTTCAACTGTCTTTTATAAATTCAACGAAAATCTTGTTAAAGCCCTTTTGGTTTAGTCTAGGGATTTCTCAGAATTGACAATTGTTTTACTTTAATGTTCGTACAGGTTTACCAGCAATCTATAGCAGCAGTTTGTGTCCAGGACTGGCCTAGGGAAAGAATGCTTGTTCAAGTTTTGGATGACTCTGATGATATGGAGGTGCAGGCCCTCATAAAGGCAGAGGTACAGAAATGGCAACAAAAGGGTGTACGCATTTTTTACAGACATCGGCTGATACGCACAGGCTACAAGGCAGGAAACTTGAAGTCAGCCATGAGCTGTGATTACGTAAAGGACTATGAGTTTGTGGCTATTTTTGATGCAGATTTTCAGCCTGCACAGGATTTCTTAAAGAGAACCATTCCACATTTTAAGGTAAATTACAATTCTTCTGTTTATCATCTACAAAATCAAGATGGGACATGGATTGTATACATTTTTCTAATTTTGCAGGGGAATGATGATGTGGCATTGGTTCAAACTAGATGGGCTTTTGTGAACAAGGATGAAAATTTGCTCACTAGGCTGCAAAATATTAATTTATCTTTCCATTTTGAGGTCGAACAACAGGTTAACGGTATATTTATCAATTTCTTTGGGTTTAATGGCACCGCTGGAGTTTGGAGGATAAAAGCTCTCGAAGAATCTGGCGGCTGGCTGGAGAGAACTACTGTTGAAGACATGGATATCGCCGTTCGAGCTCACCTTGCTGGATGGAAGTTCATATATCTGAATGATGTCAAGGTTTGCTCACGCATAATGCCCTCTTATAACAATTCTCAATGATTTGCTTTTGTAGATCTTTGTATAAAGTTGAAACCCTATAGTTTCATGATTTCCTTGCAGTGTCTTTGTGAACTTCCTGAGTCCTATGAGGCATACAAGAAACAACAGTATCGATGGCATTCAGGTCCAATGCAGCTGTTCAGGTTGTGCTTTGTTGACATCCTTGGCTCAAAGGTGAGGTCAACAATTATTTTCTCCTCACCTGTCCATTCAATCTTATCATTATATCCATGATTTTGATCATAACTTGTTGATATTCTAGGTCAGCTGGTCAAAGAAAGCCAATTTGATTTTCTTGTTCTTCCTCTTGAGAAAGCTTATCCTACCATTCTATTCATTCACTCTTTTCTGCATAATCCTCCCATTGACAATGTTCCTGCCTGAAGCTCAATTGCCAGCTTGGGTGGTGTGCTATGTCCCTGGTGTTATGTCCCTCATAAACATCCTTCCCGCTCCGAGGTCATTCCCATTCATTGTCCCCTACCTTCTTTTCGAGAACACAATGTCTGTCACTAAATTCAATGCAATGATCTCGGGACTATTCAAATTCGGGAGCTCATATGAATGGATAGTCACCAAGAAATCAGGCAGATCATCAGAAGCAGACCTGGTTTCCATGTTTGAGAAGGATTCTGTGTCCCCAGCTGAAAACAGAGGTCCACATAGATCATCATCTGATTCAGGCCTTGTCGAATTGAACAAACTGGAGATGTCTAAAAAATCTGGTAAGGTCAAAAGAAACAGACTGTACAGAAAAGAACTCGCTCTAGCTTTCATTCTTTTAACTGCCTCTGCTAGGAGCCTGTTGTCAGCTCAAGGAATCCATTTCTACTTCTTGCTATTTCAAGGAATAACTTTCCTCGTTGTCGGGCTTGATCTTATCGGAGAACAAGTCAGCTGAAACTATACAGTTGATACTCAATTTGTTCAAACAAAGAGCTTCCGCTGTCATGTAATTTATCCAAGGCCGATTTCCACTGTTTCTCATGGCTGCCATTGCACCAGCAGAATGGTCACATTGACCCATTTCTCAGCACAAGAAGGTATGACTTTACTCATTTCTGTGGATGGATTCACCAGCATAAACTTGGGAAGATTTTATCTCTTATTATCAAGTTGATCCAATCCAAATGCTGGCCTTGGGAAAAACAAATACTGTATTGTACTGTACTATGCCTGGAATGTCAGATGTGAAGATATATTTGTTAGCCTTTTTCCCCCCCTATTTGTTCACTTTTCATTCATTAGTAGATCATATAAGCTGTTGTTTCTGTTTAAATTTTGTTGTTGTTGTTTTTGTTGTTTACCCTTGAGAGTGAGATAGTGTTTGTTTCAGGTGTGCCAATTATTTGCAAGATTAAAGCAACCATTTTGTTGTTATTACTATTCAAGTCAGGTGTACTCCTGTTTTACATTTGAAGTTGAATTGAATGTCAAGGAAGTCCCAATATGTATTTTGTTTATCAATTATCAAATAAAATTTTCTTAGTTACTAATCTTTGATTTTTTGGATTAACTTATTTTTGTCCTCTCATGTGTTGCCTTCTAGGCAAAAACTTTTCGATCTTTTTATCTAGGACATATTTGCTTTGTTTGATAATACGATCTTATGAGTTGTTGTTTCTCTTTAAATTTTTTGATCTTTTTATCTAAATTTACACCAAAATTAGACTTAAATGTGACCAATAACTCTAAATTACCTCTTACTCAAAATGACTCATAACATTATTTTTTTTTTTAATTTTTATTTTTCGCTAGCTGTGTTTGTGTGTGTGTGTGTGTGTGTGTGTGTGTGTGTGTGTGTGTGTGTATATACTATATCCACCTTCATATTTCTCCTTCCATATATGTTAGATGGATGATTGAATTAAATCATTAAATATTTTATAAGATTTTTTTTCCTTGCTGTTCAAATAATTTGGAATTTTTATTCTAAAATATTTTTGTTAAATGTAGAAATATAAAAAAGAACTCATGTGAAAAGGTAAATATCTATTTTATACATCTACATCTGAAATGCAAAATATTTAAAGGTATGCAAGAAAACAAATGAATGATATTTTATGCATTTTTTATTTATTATTAAATGATAATATCTAATTAATTAAATTAGATGCATATAACTTCAACAAAAATAAATAAAGAGGAAAAAAAAAAGAGAACATGTGCCAATGATACAAAGGGTTAATTAGCTTGTGGATGACAGTGTTGAAATCCTACAATTCAAAACAGTGTTGAAATTTTAGGGTTCAAAGTAAGAGCGTTAAAATTTTACAATTCAAAGCAAGAGCGTATGATATATTTTAAAAAAATCTTCGTACATCCTCTTGAAGAAAAAAAACTCGATGACCCACTCAGAAACATAAAGAATGAGGTTGAGCTTGGTGGCACTAATGAATTGAATTCAATTGCTTGATCATAGTAGCAAACACATGACCCTACAATAATTGGATAAGTGTTCATAGCTGCAATAATTGGATCCACTCATCTTCTACTTTTATTTTATTTTTATAAATATGGACCAGTTTTTTCTGTTACAGAGAAAGACTCGAATTCTCTTGAATGCTGATTAGTGGGGCAAAAATAATAAAAGGTACTTATTTCAGTTAAAAAGAACATCAAATTTTGAACAAAATTAAGAAAAATGTATGGATAATTTCAAATGATATTTAAAGAATACAAGATTTGCTTGATTTTTGCTGCTCATCTCATCATATACAGTAACAATTAAGTTCCTACCACCATGATTAGTAGGTCCCATTTATACGCATATAACTATATATTAATCTTAATAGTACTTCAAAGCCACTTTAGCTGACATTTGGGACTTTAGTATTGGTTTAACAAATAGTACTTCAAAGCCTCTTCAGCTAACATTTGGAACTTTAATATTTGTTTAAATCATATATCAACTTGGTTTGGAACTTTAATATTGGTTTAAATCATATATCAATTTGGTTTAGACTTGATTTAATAAAATAGAATCTTAGAACATGAGATAGATAAAGAGATACAGTCAAAAATTTCAAATATAAAAAAAGTCTAAGCAGTTGTCTCTGTTTGCCATTGTCTTTCTTCTTTTCCAAGTCCTTTGCTTTCTCCATCTTTGGTTCTTTTCATTCCTCACCGTAAATGCATTGGCCTTCGCAGCAATGATAATCCTCTTACTTCTCTACTTCTCCACATTCCTGTTCTCCTCTACTCCCTCTTACCCGTGGCTCCGTTTCCCGCCCTTCATATACAATTGGATTCTCCGACTCCATCGCCGCCTTCACCTCCACAGAACTCCTATACGCCGCTGCTAACATCCTCTATTCATCCATCCCCTTGCTGTTGGAGATGGCGCAGCGAATGATCGCCACTGTGTCGGGCTGCCGAGCAATCCGCACCTCACTGGATGTGGGTTGTGGATAAGGGATCCTTCTCAACTCCGTAGTAATGCAACTAAAAAAATATGGTGCCAGTTTGTGATGCAGATCTCCAGCAGAGCACTGCTCCAAACCTGCAATAATTCACTAGAATAACACTCACACAACCAAAGGACTATAATTACTAACAAGGATCTCACTGATCCTCTCACAGGTTCATACACACTTAAACACTTAAACACTAATACAGATAAAGCATGAAAACAAGAGACCAGGGGTGATTAACTCGGAGATCTCTTCACATCCTCAGTTAACCCAGAGGATGAAGATGAATAGTGGTTGATTGAAAAGATGCCTTTAAAAAAGAAGATAATCCCTTTCCCAAGATGTAATTGCTTTTCATTCAATCAGCTGATAACTAGGTCCGGCTGCTGGAGTTCACAGTGAATGAATTAGGGAAATGTCTTGTGAGTGACAAAAGACGACATTACCCTTGCCCCTCTAGAGTACCCAACAAACTGTTCAGGGTACTTAATGACACTTCACCCTCCCATTTTCCCTCACCGTTTCAAACACAGGAAAAGGACAAGGATACCCTTTCTCCTTCAGTCAACCAACAGTAACGGTCGGGGCTAACTTATGTCATTTCACATAATTCGAACACACTGCATTTAACATAATACCCTTACTTATGTGCCTACCTGCTTTAATCGTCGGGGATAGAGGGCGTCAATTGTCTCTTCCCTCCTTCTTCTCAGTAGATACTCTTCTATCCTTCTCTTCAATTTATTCAATCACTGCTAATAAACTAACAGACCTGCAACAACTGCCCCCTCCTCCTGCTAATCCTTGTCCTTAAGGATTTTCTGAGCAAAACCCTGGAAATTGCCTTTGCAGCACATCATAGAATTCCCAAGTAGATTCTTCAATTGATGAATTGGACCATTGTACTAGTACCTTGACTCCCGCTTTATTGAATCTTTTTACCAATTGCCAATCCAGTATGGCCACCGGAATTTTGTGTGTTTCTTAAGCTACATTCAGAAATGCAGGCCATTTTGTTGTTGTAATTCAGTCACCAACCTTCCTCTTCAACTGAGAAATATGGAAAACATTGTGAATTCTTGCTTCTATGGGTAGTTGTAATCTGTAAGTGATTGCCCCTATCCTCTCCAATATCACATATGGACCAAAATATTTGGGAGATAGTTTGTGGTTCTTCCTTTGAGCTACTGACATTTGTCTATATGGCTTGAGTTTGACATAAGCCAAATCTCCCACATTGAATTCCTTGTCACTTATTTTCTTATCAACCAATTGTTTCATTCTATTTCTGGCCTTGTACAGTTTTTCCTTGAGGGTCTTTAGCATGTTTTCTCTTTCCAGCAAACTCTTATCCAATAGATCCAACTTTGATGTAGCAGTCTTGTAAGGCAGATGTATTGGAGGGGATTTCCTATATACTACTTCATAAGGAAAGGTCTTAATTGAGGTATGATAGCTGTAGTTGTACCACCATTCAGCTAATGGAAGCCATTTAACCCATTCCTTGGGCTTATCTCCTGTCATACAACGAAGGTATTGTTCTAGTTAGCGGTTCACAACTTTAGTCTGTCCATCAAATTATGGATGGTAAGTAGTTGAATAGTTGAGCTTGACTCCTTGTAACCTGAACAATTCCTTCCAAAATTGGTTCAGAAAGATGGGATCTCTATCGCTGACAATTGATTTTGGAAGTCCATGCAATTTGTAGAATTGGTCCAAGAAGAGTTGAGCAACTGACATGGCAGTATAGGGATGTGCAAGGGCAATGAAGTGAGCATATTTACTCATTCTATCTACTATCACTAGTATAGCTTCTTTTCCATGTGAATTTGGTAAACCTGTGATGAAATCCATGTTGATATCCTCCCATATGCCTTCTGGTATGGGTAAAGGTTGTAAAAGGCCAGCTGGAGGTGAATTTTCTGGCTTATTTCTTTGGCAGGTCACACAATTTTGCACATATCTTCTGATGTCCCCCTTCATTCCCTTTCAATAAAAATGATCCCCAATTCTTTTCCTGGTTACTTCAGCTCCCGAGTGGCCCCCAGTAGCATTGCCATGAAACTCTTGTAGAATTGTCTGCTTGATGGTCTCATCTTTACCTATGACCAATTTTCCTTTTCTTTTAAGTTGATCTTGTGCCCACACATAGTGTTGAATACTCTGATTCCCTTGTTGCAGCTGTTGTATGAGTTGATTTAATTCAAGGTCTTCTTCCCACTGCCTCTGGATTCTCTCCCACAATTCTGATCTAGCAGTTGATAATGCAGCAAGCCCTACCTCAACAGCTGGTAAAGCCTCATAATTTGGTCTTCTGGACAGTGCATCAGCTGCTACATTATCTTTTCCATTCTTATAGACGATTTCATAATCATACCCCATGAGCTTGACTAACCATTTTTGATGCATGGGTGTTGAGATTCTTTGTTGGATGAGGAATTTGAGACTTTGATGGTCAGTTTTAATTTTGAAGTGTCTGCCTAATAGATATGGTCTCCACTTTTATAGATCTAGGACAATAGCCAACATTTCCTTTTCATAAATAGATAGTGCCTTGTGTCTCTCTGCCAATGTCTTGCTCATATAAGCAATAGGGTTGCCTTGTTGCATTAGAACAGCCTCCACTCCCTCTTCACAAGCATCAGTTTCTACCACAAATTCCTCTTCAAAATTTGGGAGAACAAGTAGGGGTTTGGCGACCATTCTGCTCCTGAGTTTATTGAAAGCTTCTGTGTTGTCTTCACTCCAACAGAATTTGTTCTTCTTCAGTAGCTCAGTTAGAGGTTTGGATAAGATGTCATAGCCTTTAATAAATCTCCTATAATAGCCTGTCAAACCCAAGAATCCTCTCAACTCTTTAATGTTTTTAGGAAGGGGCCAACTGTCGATGGCTTCAATTTTAGTGGGATCCATCTCCATCCCTTGTTTACTGATCACATGCCCCAAATAATCAATTTTTGTGGTTGCAAAAACACACTTGCTCCTCTTGGCATATAGCTGATCTTTCCTGAGGGTCTCCAGTACTGTTTTTAGATGCTGCAAATGGGCTTCCCAGCTGCCACTATACGCTAGTATGTCATCAAAGAAGACCAGTACAAACTTCCTCAAAAATTGTTTGAATATCTTGTTCATAAGGCCCTGGAAAGTAGATGGTGCATTAGTAAGCCCAAATGGCATCACCAAGAATTCATAATGGCCTTTATGTGTGCGAAACACAGTTTTACTGATGTCTTGCTCATTCATTTTGATCTGATGATACCCAGATCTTAAGTCCAGCTTGGAGAAATATTCTGCACCATGTAATTCATCCGGGAGCAATTCAATGAGGTGAATTGGGAATTTATCCTTGATAGTCTTCTTATTGATGGCTCTATTATCAATGCACAACCTCTAGCTGTGATCCTTCTTCCTTACCAGCACAATTGGTGCAGAAAAAGGACTTGAATTGGGTCTAATAATTCCCTTGTCAAGCATTTCCTTGACCATTTCTTCAATGACATTTTTCTGAAAAGCTGGGTACCTGTATGGTCTTACATTAATGGGATCAGTCCCCTCTTTCAGGGTAATTTTGTGATCATGGGATCTCACTAGAGGTAGTTGCTGAGTTTCTTGAAAAACTTCTTCATACAAATTGAGTAATTGTTCTAGTTGACAATTCTTATCTGCAGCCAATTATGTTTGCTTCTGATCATTCCTCCCATTCTCATCTTGGAGCTCTGGAATCATCACCAGTGAGCATAAATTGGCTCTGCATAATTCAGTAGGAAGTTGTAATTATTTAACCAATGATTTACTCTGCATTATATGCAACCTTGCTTGAGGAGATCCTCTCAGTACCACCCTTTTGCTGTTGACCTTGAATTCCATTCTGAGTTCCTTGAAATTCCACAAGATAGACCCCAATAAGATTAGCTACTGTATTCCCAGTACCATCTGGCAGTCCTCTAATGGTAAGACCATGAGATTTGCCTTAAACTCCACTCTTTGCATTTTCTATTTCAGCTCAGGACATAATTGGTCACATTTGATCCTTTCTCCATTTGCTACTACAACAGCCATAGGGGAATGATCCTTCATTTCACACCCTAGTTGCCTGGCTGTGAGCACATCAATAAAAATGTGTGTGCTTCTAGAATATATCAAGATGTGCACCTTGTGACCATTAACTGATCCACTCACCCTCATTGTATTATAATCTGCTAATGTTTGTATTCCTGATAGTGCCTTCATTGAGATCATGGCCGAGGCTTCTTCACTGCATTCTGCCTCCCCTTCTAGTTCTGTGAAACTAATTTCTTCCTCCCCATCAACTTCATCATCTCCCACCAATTCCAAGCTATACAGTTTCTTCAATTTACACTTATGACCAGCAGTGTACTTCTCATCACACCAGTAGCACAGACCCTTCTTTCTCTTCTCTTCAAGCTCTCCATTAGATAGTTTCTTGAATGGCTTGACTCCTGAATTTTTGTAATTCTGGTGGACTTTGTCTGCTGAATTCTGCTCCATTCTCATAGGAGTTGACAGTAAAGGTACATTCCCCATTCTAGTTGTGGATTTACCCCTCTTGAAGTCATTATCTATAGTTGTTTCCTGTATTTTTGCTAGGCTGATGGCTTCTTGCAAGTTGGGAGGCCTGAGTAACCTGATAGTGTCCTTGATATCCTCCTTCAACCCACACATAAAGAAACTCAAAATGTGGTCATCTGAGAGATCAACTCTATTGAGAAGTTCTTCAAATTTAATTAGGTAGCTGTGAACAGATCCTATTTGTCTCAGATCTTTTAACTCTGCCATGGGGTCATAATGAAGCTCATTGCCAAACCTTGTGTTCAGTTGAGCTATATACTCTTCCCAACTAGGAGAATTTTCACCCCGCTTGTTCCTCATGTAATTCTGATGCCACTAAAGTGCTGCACCCTCCAGATGTAATGAAACTATCTTCACCTTTATGCAATCTGGTGTTTCATCAAATTCAAAAAACTGTTTGCATTTGAACAACCAATCATACAAATGATCACCATTGAATTTGGGGAACTCCAATTTGGTTAATTTGGGCCGGATGGACTTGAGATAGGATAGCTCCTTCTCAATTCTAGCAGAAACCACCACAGTATTCCCAGTAGGTGTCCCTTCAGCAGGTTGTAGGTTCAAAAGCAAGTCCTCAACCCATTGATATCTCTATCTTGTTTCTCTCTCAATTCTTGCATCTCCTTATCATGTTTCTCGGATTGTTTCTCAACAGTTTCCTTTAGCAAGCCCTTCAAGCTCTCTTCCAACTTCTTGAACTCCTGGTTCCTGCAGCAGTTACTCCTATTCTCAGAGATTCCTCCACCCCCACTGCAATCTAACCTGTCTCTGATACCAGATGATGTAGATCTCTAGCAGAGCACTGCTCCAAACCTGCAATAATTCACTAGAATAACACTCACACAACCAAAGGACTGTAATTACTAACAAGGATCTCACTGATCCTCTCACAGGTTCATACACACTTAAACACTTAAACACTGATAAAGCATGAAAACAAGAGACCAGGGGTGATTAACCCGGAGATCTCTTCAAATCCTCAACTGACCCAGAGGATGAAGATGAACAATGGTTGATTGAAAAGATGCCTTTCAAATAGAAGATAATCCCCTTCCCAAGATGCAATTGCTTTTCATTCAATCAGCTGATAACTGGGTCCGGCTGTTGGAGTTCACAGTGAATGAATTGGGGAAATGTCTTGTGAGTGACAAAAGATGACATTACCCTTGCCCCCCTAAAGTACCTAACAAAACTGTTCAGGGTACTTAATGACATTTCACCCTCCCATTTTCCCTCACCGTTTCAAACACAAGAAAAGGACAAGGATACCCTTTCTCCTTCAGTCAACCAACAGTAACGGTCGGGGCTAACTTATGTCATTTCACATAATTCGAACACACTGCATTTAACATAATACCCTTACTTATGTGCCTACCTGCTTTAATCGTCGGGGATAGAGGGCGTCAATTGTCTCTTCCCTCCTTCTCAGCAGATACTCTTCTATCCTTCTTTTCAATTTATTCAATCACTTCTAATAAACTAATAGACCTGCAACAGTTTGATGGTGGTAAGGTGGACTGCTAGCTTGAGCACTTCGACGGCCGGGGCAGAAGGGGTGCATGGAGGGGGACGGCTAGAGGTTACCATTTAGTTTTAATATAACAATAATAATTATTCTTATTATCTTTAATATTAATTAAAGAATATTAATTGATGATCTCATGTCTGGGGAGAGAACATGATCTAATTAAGTTTTATTTTATTTTTCAAATGTTATTATATATGTAAATATATAATTTTACAAAAACATCCTCTATGTATATTGAGAGTAAATTCTCTTGCATCAACATCAAACATGGCAAAAATGGCATTTTAACCCAAAAAAAAAAAATTCCAAAAAAAAAAAAACACCATTATCGCTACTTGAGTACTATATAATAAAAAAAATGTTTCACATAAGCGACATTATGAAAAAAATGTTTTCATAAAAAAACCATTATCTCTATTTGAGTACTATATAATAAAAAAATGTTTCAAATAAGAGACCTCATCAAATTATTTTATTTTCAAATAAACTCAACTATTCAGCGTGAAGTGTTTTGAATAATCAATGTGTCATATAGGGGTTGTTTTTTTTTTTTTTTTTTTAATGTGTTTGTTTTGTTATTTGTGCCATAATAAGTCTAAATTTGTTGACAGCTCATGCAAACTAACATTAGGGATGAAGAGATGTAAACCTAATTTTATCTTTAAATTCTTATTTATTGTAATTAAATATTCTTTTCCAGTATTCATATAATTGCATGTAATGGTTTGCTTATATATTATGAGTATCTCTTATGCTTTGATGAACAAATCTACCACTCAAGATTTGGGCTCTCCTTTTAGATTGGTGTTTGTATTATCTAAGGTTCTTTTTTTACTTATATTTAGTTTCATTTGAAAGCATTAATTCATAATTCAGTTCATAAACTAACACTATAATTCTTATACAGCTAAAGGAAGTTAGCAAGAGATTTTAAAAATTAACTAGAGCTTGCATCAGGTATACTTTGTGCTCTATAATAGTGTATTCTGAAAATATATATAGCATACATATTTACAATTGTATATATTGCTATTAGTTTGTTATTTTTGGTTTTTTTTTTTAAAGATTATATATACATATATTGTTACAGTTTGGTTTATCCATACATATACATACTATATAGATTTACAATTATATAGGATATATATACATCAACAAGTAAAATAGAAAACAATTACGATTGGTTTTCCCATATATATATATATATATATATATATATTGGTATATATATTGGTATTTGTACAGATATTGTTTATTAAAAAATTAAAGGGAAAATTTAAAAGTAAACCATGTGGTTTCCCAGTTTTGTAAAAATGGGATAGAGGTTTGTTTTTTTTTCATTTTTAACCTATGTGGTTTTCCAGCTAGCAAAAAAGGGAAAAACCGTTAACAACCTAACGGTGTTAACTCAGGGCAAAATGGTCAATTTATTTAAAATCTATCTCATTTAACATTAATTTTTTTTAATCTATTAATCTCTAAAAAAAATTCTAATAAACAAAATCATGTTGAAAATCATGTTTTTAATGACATGTGGCTTTTCTTACAATAAATTGACCATTTTGCCCCTGTGAGTTACCCTTTAACGGTTTTTCTCTTTTTTTACTAGCTGGAGAAACCACATAGATTAAAAACGAAAAAAACTAACCTCTATCCTTTTTTGTAAAATTAGAAAATCATAGGATTTATTTTTAAAATTTCCCAAAATTAAAAGATAAAGACAGAGTGTAAAAGCAAGAAAATGAAAGGTTTTATGGCTGCTTTTATCCATATATGTATGGCTATTGAAAAAAAAATAATAATAAAAAAATATATATATATATATATAATTCGTTTTTTTTAAGCTTAAAGGATTTGATAAAGCACATATTACATATTTACTATATATTATCTTATATAACAACATAATATATATAATAATAATACTTAATAACTTTTTTTTGAATAAAAATACTTAATAATTTTGAAAATTGGAAAATTCCGTATAATATATATCACAATATATAATATTATATATGATTATCATCTATATATAATTTGAAACATTTAATTTGTCCCACTATATATATATATATATGAAACCTCAATCCTAACATCCTTATCATTTGAATTGTTTACTTTGATTTCATGATAATCTATTTTTCAATTTTAAATTGATTTGTTTTTTTAAACAATTTTTTATTTTTATTAGTTTTATTATTATTATTATTATTATTATTATTATTATTATTATTATTATTATTAGTTGATTTATACCGTTTATGAATAGTTCCATCTTTTATTATTATCTTATAAATTTTTTTAATACAAATAATAATTAAAAAATATATAGATTACAACAAAAAAAATTAAAATAAAACCAAAATTTACAAATCAAATAAAAAACAAAATAAAATTCAAAATGATAATTATTAAGATATTATTTGTAATTTTTTATTTGCTAATTATCAAAATGTTTATATATTTCTAAACATTCTTAACATTGTAGATTTTCTTTATCTAAAATGCTGATAATAATTGGCTTAATATAGAATTAGCTTATGAAGTCATGTTTCATCTACTAAATAGTTAATGTTGTTGTTATACAATTTAAGGTGTACTCAAGGAACTTTTTGAAAAATTAAGATTATTGCCTACAATTTATGAATGTGAAAAACATGGTTTAGACCACAATCCATGTTTTTTATGCAAAATCATATATGAAGATAGATGTGGAATGGATGAACAAGTTGGATCGGAAACAAATACCAAAAAACAAGTTGAAAATTATGTTGCATGCCATAAAGCATCTGAAAAATATTTATGATATTATTATTAAAGATGTGAATGAGAAAGAACTATGTGACGCCAAAGATGAATTGGAAGAGCTAAAGGATGTTAACGATATATTATCAAATAGCCTTGCAATGATGAGTATTGAGTTGGAAGAGTTAAAGGGTAGAATAAGACTGAATAAAGTAGAACAGTCTAAAAGCAATATGGGTTAATAAAAAAGAATATTTGCTTCAATAGACAATTCTTCTCTTGGATGTGTTAAAATCAATTTCTTTAGTTACTAAAATAAATTTTAATTTAGTATAAATATTAAGTATAGAGTACACAATTCCAAATCTTTTTTTTTTTTGTGTCTTTCTAATCATGTTATTTACCATTTATCTTATTTTTTTAAAATTTTATTTATTTATCCATCTCTTCAATAACTCATGACATTAATTAGTATTTTATTAATCAAACAAATCCAGTTTCTCACAAATTAAGATGGCCACAAGAAAAACTCAAATAATCTTAGCAAAGCAATGTACATGCTCTGTATATTCTCTTTGACAAAGAAAAAAGAGTAATACATATCATATCAACTTGGTTTGAACTTGATTCAACAAAGTAGAATCTTAGAGCATAAGATAAAGAAAGATATTATAAGGAAAATTTTATTGGGAAAACAACTAATGAGAATATAAGATAGACAAGGAGATAATAACAAAAATTTCAAATATAAAAAAGTCTAAACAGTTGTCTCTGTATGCCATTGTCTTTCTTCTTTTCCAAATCCTTTGCTTTCTCCATCTTTGGTTTTCTTCATTCCTCACCGTAAACGCATCGGCCTTCACCTCCGCATAACTCCTATACGCCACTATTAACATCCTCTATTCATCCATCCCTTTGCCGTTTGAGACGGCGTAGCAAATGATCGCCACCGTGTCGGACTGTCGAGCAATCTACATCACGTCGGACGACGTGGGTTGGGGAAAGGAATCCTTCTCAACTCCGTAGTGACTCGATGCAACTAAAAAAAGATGCTACCAGTGAGAGGGTGATACGGTTGGACTGCTAGCTTGAGCACTTCGATGGGTGGGGGCAGAAGGTGTGCAGGACTACATGATGTGCATGGAGGGGGACGACGGGAGGTTACCATTTAGTTTTAATATTATAATAACAATTATTCATATTATCTTTAATATTAATTGAAGAATATTAATTGATAATCTCATGTTTGATCTGATTAAGTTTTATTTTATTTTTCAAATATTATTATATATGTAAATATATGATTTTATAGAAACATCTAAATTCTGTTGCATCAATATCAAACATGGCAAAAATGGCATTTTCACCCAAAATTTTTTTTTTTAAAAAGACCATTATCTCTATTTGAGTACTATATAATAAAAGAAATGTTTCATATAAGAGACATTATCAAATTATTTTATTTTCAAATAAACTCAACTATTCAGTGAAGTGTTTTGAATCAATGTGTCATATAGGGGTTGTTTTTTTTTTTTTTGTTTTTTTTAAAAAATGGTGTTTGTTTTATTATTTGTGTATAAATTTGTTGACAGCTCATGCAACCTAACATTAGAGACGAAGAGATGTAAACCTAATTTTATCTTTAAATTCTTAATCGTTGTAATTAAATATTCTTTCCCAGTATTCATATAATTGCATGTAATGGCTTGTTTATATATTATGAGTATCTCTTATGCTTTGATGAACAAATCTACTACTCAAGATTTCGGCTCTCCTTTTAGATTGGTGTTTGTATTATATGAGGTTCTTTTTTGTACTTACATTTAGTTTCATTTGAAAGCATTAATTCATAATTCAGTTTATAAACTAATACTATAATTCTTATTACTTTAATATATTTTTTGTTTCCTTTTTAAAAATAATATATATACAGATATTGTTTATAAAAAAAATTAAAAGATAAAGACAGTGTAAAAGAAAAAAAAATGAAAGGTTTTATGGCTGCTTTTATCCGTTTATGTATTGCTATTTAAAATAAATAAATAAATAAATAAATAAATATATATATATATATATATATATATATATATATATATATATATATATATATATATATATATATTACAATTCGTCTGTTTTTTTTTACTTAAAGGATTTGATATAGCACATATTACATATTTATTATGTATTATTTTTTATAACAACAACAGCAGCAACAACAACAACAACATAATAATAATAATAATAATAATAATAATAATAATAATAATAATAATAATTAATAATTTTGAAAATTGAAAGATTCCGTATAATATATATAATTATATATATTACAATATACAGAATTATATATGATTATCATATATATATATATATATATTGAAACATTTAATTTGTCCCTATATATATATAGAAAACCTCAATACCATCCTTATCATTTGAATTGTTTACTTTGATTTCATGATAATTTCTAACCAGATTCAATGGTTTGTAAGATAAAAATTGTATTTCTAGGTGTATTATGTTTAATTAGTTATCATTAAAATTAAACCATAGAGATGCAATATGTTTTTAATAGTACATATATATATGTGTGTTTATGTTTTTTACCCTAAATTTTTAAAAAAATATAAAAACCTTTGATAAATATCGATTCAATAATTGAGCCTTAGCAAACAAATTTCAATGTGAAACTACTTAAGGACAACAGCTATATATAAGCATATTAATTATATCCATAAATAAATATGATTTGGTTTATTCAACATTATTTGTTTTGTTTGAAATTGTTTATTTTAATAACTAATAATCTATTTTAAAATTGAAAATTAGTTTGATTTGTTAAACATTATTTATTTCCTTGGAAATTGTTTAGTTTTTGCATAAGTATGTAATAAACTCAATTCCTAACCTTTTATGAATAAACTTTGTTTATTATCATTATTATTATTATTATTATTATTATTATTATTATTATTATTATTATTATAATATTATTATTATATAACTAATACACTATTTAAAAAATTTAAGTTGATTTGGTTCGTTAAATATTGTGTTTTTTCATTCTAATGTGCTCAGTTTTTTCCCCAAGTCTATATTAAGTTAATTTATACTTTTAAGAATATCATATAAATTTTTAAAATACAAATAATAATAAAAAACTTACTGGAAATTACCAAAAAATACCCCAAAAGTTTGCAATATACACAAAAAACCTCCTAAATTTGAATATCCCTAAAAACCCTCTCATTTTGAATAGAATGAATTTCAAACCCCCCAGGGCTAAAGGTGTTAAGTTTGAATTTATTGGACGAAATTGCCCTTACATTGGAAGTTGTGGTAATTGGTTTGACAATAATGCCCTTTGTGTGGAATGATGTTTCTGCTTTTAGAGGAAGCGGTTTTTTTTTCTTTGTTTAATCCCGAGAGAATACCATCGCCTTTTCATCGCCTGAGAATCTTGCTATCATCGCCTATTCACTAGTGTATCGAAGGAGAACTCCCGCTCAAGTCTTCGACATTTCATCAGTTTTCCAACCAAGGTAATGAAGCGAGGTGGACGCCGTTAATGAAGTTGTGCGGTTTTTCTTTTGTTTTTATATTATGTGTATTGTTTTTCGCCTTTTGGTTTGTAAAGTATTCTCTGTGTTGTTTTTGGCCGTGCGGTTTTATGTGTTCATTATTGGATGTTATTGTAGTTTGCAGCAAGATTTTTCGGCTAGAGTTTTGTTTGTCTGTGCACAGTATCAAAAATGAGAGTGTTGTGGTGAAGGAGATTTTTTGATCGTTATACAAACACATTTTGTTGTCTAATGTTTATAATTTATGTTGCCCCTTTAATTTGATATGGTTTTAAGTATTGTTTAAAGTCTCTGTGTAATATTGAGTTTTCTGTGTAATAATGTAGTTTCCATTTAAGAAATCGGGTTTCCGTTTAAGTATAGAGGTTTCTGTTTAACAAATGAGGTTTCTGTTTAATAAATGACTCTAAATAGATGTATTGTTCTTCTTGTAGGGTTTTGGACATGGCGACCAACCTAGTTAACGGCCGATGCTACTTGACACCGGTTTTCCAGAATTTGAGTGAATTGAAAGTTCACATGATTGGACGACACTGGAAGATCATCAGAAGGACACCATTCATGGCTTTGACCGAGATTGAAGCTGTCCTCCAAGAGAGAGCCCTCTTTGATTCTCTGCTGCAGTGGTTTGATGGCTGCAACAACAAATTCAGGATCGGGGCCAGCATGGTGAGTTTCAGGCCTGAAGATGTGGCTCTCATCCTCGGGCTGCGTTGTGATGGAGAAGCAGTCACACTCTAGAAGAAGAAAACACACTTGGCATTTGAATTGAAGTATTTATCAAAATCGTACGAGAGAAATAGAGACTCCATCAAGAGAATACTTGAGCACATAGTTCAGCCGAGGAGGGAAGAGGAGAATTTTTTAAAGCTCCTCATGGTGTACCTCATGGGTACTATCCTTTTCCCAAACACTTCATGCTCTATTCCAATTTGGATCGTTGACTACGTCGACGACCTATCGGCCATAGGACGATATGCATGGGTGTAAGCGACCCACAAGTGGCTGATGGAGGACGTTCCATAAGCGGCCGCTTGAGTGCAAGCGAGATGCGCCGGGAACAAGACCAACACGGGGTACGCCAAAGGTTGCTCGGTTGGGTTGAGCACTTGGTTCTATGAGCTCACCGGCACTGGAAAGAAGGTTCATTTTGGCAAGAGCCCAAGGAACCTGTGCTACGGTGAAGACAACTACTGAAAGCAAGTGTCCGCAGGAACCTTATTTTCATCACTTGAAGGAAAAGAGGTAATAAATCTATTTAAGTTTAGTTTTTGTCATTTAACAATATTATTTTGTGTTTAAGATTAGATTTTTCTATTTAATTAAATATGTTGGTGTTTAATAATAGCATTTAGTGTTTAAATATTTTGTTTATTGTTTAAATTACTTGGTTAACGTTTAAAATCATTTGTTTAGTGTTTAAAAATATTGGTTGTTTACAATTGCTAGTTTCCCGAATTGGTCGTCGCGAACCCGGACGAAGAAATATTTGTTGGGGCCACCCGTTACGGAGCTACCACCGGTCACGAAGGTGTTATTGCTTCCATTCCCGTTCCTGTTCCTGTTCCGCTGGTGAGAAAGAGAGATGATTGACCAACATCGTCAAAGCGCGTTCAACGCCGATCACCATCTCGGAGCCCACCCCGCGCACGAACTGCTCAGTGATGGGCAAGCCCTCCTCCATCCCCCGACAGCACCAGCCGAGGACCTGACCACACATTGCACGCGTGCGACATATTGACGCACGAGTTCCCTCGGCTTGTTGCTCGCGTGAAGGCTTTGGAGGCACGTTCACAGGGTGGCCATGATACCATCTCCAAAGCATTCCTAAGAGTCCCGCGTCGAAAGAGGCTTGCGTGGAGGAATTCAACAATGTCTCTCCCTTCACCGGTTGACGTTAAGGCATCAGAAGCACCAACTGCTGTCAAACCAACAATGGCAGAAGCTCAGCCAACTTTAGCTCCGAGCGCGCCATTGGAAAAAAGACAAGCAGTGGTTCCACCGACAGCAGATGTCGAGAGGATAATTGAATCCCTTATCAGTAAACTCCCTGTATTGGAGGCATCGACACCGGCATACTATAGTTGCGTGTCAAAAGAAGACACAATCCAGCCCACACTGGCACCAGAAATGAATAAAGACGCTGTGCCGTTACCGGCACTGTCACCGAATAAAGACTCTGTGGCAATACCGGAGTCGAACAAAGAGGCTACTAATGAAGGGCAAGGAGACGTGTAGAAGTATTTTATTCTGAAGAAGAAAAAATATGCTGGAAGCTCACATCTTGAGTCATTCAAACAGGAGATATTAAATATCTTACTCAAATGTCGTATGGACTCGTAAGTATGAAGTCTTTATGTAATCACTTAAATATATATAGTTCTAGTTTAAATACTTATGTTATCATTTAAAGTTTGTACTTTCCGTTTAAATATCGAAGTTACCGTTTAAATATTTTGGTTTACGCTAAAATATGAAATTTATTGTTTTAATAAGTGTGTTACTATTTAACATCAGGACTGTTGTATGGAGGAACGAGGCACTTTTTACGACACAAGCGAACGTGTTCACGTTGCTGCATGGTAAGGAAATGGTGACAGACAACGCCTTTGTCTGCGTCATTCAGAAGTCGTTGAAGCTTGTGTCATATCCTTATAAGAAGCGCACCTCCATTACTCGTCTGCTTGCACTATGCCTGTCCCAACAGGACGACACTTCGAAAGAGGCTCTCCACATGATCGATGATGTTGGACGGAACATCCTTGAAGTCGACATTGTGATCATGCCAATAATTTTGCATGGTCATTTCCATGTCGTCATTCTGGACAACATGAAACAAGAGTAAAGGCATTACTCTTCCTGCCAGAGCAACGAATACGACAACGATGCCAACAATATGGTACTTTTCCTTGTTACCTATAGCGGAAATATTGTACTTCCATCTTAACTTTAAATGTTATTTGTTTACAGTGGAAACTATTCAATAATTGCATTGAGATGGAACTTGGCGAGTCAGCGACGTCCTCGTACCCCCTGATTCACGACAGGGATGCTCCGAGACAAAAACGAGGAAGTGTCGACTTCTCAGTCTATGTGATGCGGTTCATTGAGCAAATTCTTAATGATGAAAAGCTATGGCTACCTCAAATTGACGTCCCTTACTTACGACTGAAGTACGCCATATGCATACTTATGGATGGGAGGGCAGCCGGCGTCAGTCACAAAGGCAACAAGACTACCACATCCGATGCTGTATAAATTTGTTTGTTAATTATAATGTAAATTTTGTAATATAAATTCCTTTCCAATAACTTATGAAATTTGTCCATGTAAATATCATTGTTTCCATATAATAAAGATTGACTGTCTGTATAGATGGCAGTCTTTTTACTAAAGAGCGATGTCTATGTTTAACTTTCATTGTTACCGTTTAAAATTTCTTTTTACTGTTTAACTTTCAATGTTTCTGTTTAACTATCGTTGTTTCTCTTTAACTACAAATGTTCCTATTTAACTTTTAGAGTTTATGTTTAAATATTAATCTCTATGTTTAAATAACTAAGTGTTTGTATCATAAATAGTGATTGACAAGTAAATAAGTTTTTTCTTTGAAATCTGAGTTTATTTACAATAAATGAGACAGTTTTGTAATAAATATGCATGGGAAGTCGTGGGAGTACGTCATGGTTTGACCATAATGGCCACTGCAATAATTTCTCCGTTTTGGGAGGAAGTCGGGGTTTACAAAAGGGTTGTTTGGGGTTTTACAAATTGGCAGGTGCTGATTGGAAAGTTTTGAAATTCTCAGGGATAAAAAGTAATTTTCCCAAAAACTTATAGATATTATAAAAAAAAAAATTAAAAAACTCAACAAGAATAATAATAAGCAAAATAAAATTAAAATAAGAACACATGTTTTTTCACCTAAATTAAAAAAACAAAAAGAATATGTAAATCTTTGATGAATGCCGATCCAATAATCGAATCTTATGAAATTTATTCAAATATGAAACTACTTACAACAGTTATATATGAACATAGTAATTATATCCATGAATGTATCCACGTAGTTTAATCTTATTTTAATTAATGATGAAAATCTATTTAAAAATTATTAAATAATTGGTTTCTTAAACATTATTTGTTTCATTTGAAATTGTTTATTTGAATAACTAATAATCTATTTTTGAATTTTAAATTGATTTGTTTTGTTAAACATATTATTATTATTATTATTATTATTATTATTATTATTATTATTATTATTATTATTATTATTTGTAGTTGATTTATACCGTTTATGAATAGCTCTATCTTTTATTATTATCTTATAAATTTTTAAAATACAAATAATAATTAAAAAAATATAGAGATTACAAAAAATAAAATAAAAATAAAACCAAATTTTACAAATTAACAAGAATAAAAAGCAAAATAAAATTAAAATAAGAACACAATATATCCAATAAAAACATAAAAAAACAAATTAATGTTTATATTTATATATGTCCAGAAAACAATAATAAAATTCAAATTATTTTTTTAAAAAAATATTATTATAACCAAGCATATAATATAATATAGTGTAATATATTCTGTTGTTAATATATTATACTAACATCATATATTTATTGACAAGAACATGGTGTGTGGAGTGTGATACATTTAACTAAAAATAATAATAAAAAAATTACAGGCTAAGAAAAATCAAATCCAATGGTAGCATAAAAAGTATGTCGGTAATATGTGTTTATATATATATATTTGCAAACAATTAATTTTTCAATTTTTGAGGTTCTCAATTTTTCTATATTAAACTTCCGATCCATCAAAAATTGGTATGTGACAATTTTAATAATTGTCATTATTTGTCTATTTTCTTTTTGTATATGTTCATCTACTATGCATTGATTTCAAATATATCAATTATTCAATATGTTATTTTTACTAAACTATTAGATTGTGTATGTATTTTTTTTAAGAATTACTTATTAATATGAATTGTTAATGTTAATTGAAAATGCACAAAAATAAATTAATAGATTTAAAAAAAAGTAAATTACATAATATTTTAAAAAATTATCAAATATACAATTCATACAAAAAATATATTATTTTATATTATATTGTATTGTAATGTATTTAATTATACTTTATGCATAATTAGAACAAATGATCAAAATATATAATACACAAATACCTGAAAATAATAAAAAATATTAAATTACATATTTTTTTGCCTGATTTGACAATTATAAGATATATATACCAAAAATATATTGTTACATGGTATTGTCTTTTAATACACTATTTATATAATTTGATTAATGGTTTGTGTGACATTTTTAAAAAAAAATCCACAATAATAAAATCATAGTTTACTCTATTCATATCCATGTGTCTATATGTGTTTGTCTTATATTATATTATTTTATTTATGGTATCCGTGTAACTTTGTTGGATTACATTTATGCATTTTTAATTTGTTAATCATATGTGATTTATATTATTTTGATTCATAGATTCCATACTTTCTAAATTTAAATAAAATTATTTCTCTTTGTTATATTAATTCATAATTTAATTTGCACGGTTAGATTCAAATTAAAATTGTATTACTGTTTATATTTTATATTGGTAATTTTGTTATTCTAATTGTATTATGAAGGACCCTTTTGCCACACTTTACAATAACTAAGTCCCGTCAAGTCAAAAAGCCTGCTTTATTACCTATAGTCAATAAGTTAGAGGCCAAAAAAAAAAAAAAAAAAAAAAAAAAAAAATACATAGAGATTATGCGGTAAAAAAACACGAAATCAAAAACAAAGAGGTGAAAAAGTTACAGCTAGCCATAGTGATAAGTGAATGCTTGATCATATTTGTTCACATTCAGTTGTTCAAAGCAACGGTCAAATTACAACTATAACAGCAAACCAATTAGCTTATGGTGAGCTTGATCGTTGTAAGATCCATTTGATGATGGGCAATCTTCAAATTTCATTGAAGAGTATTCTAACATTGGTGCTTCAACAAGTAACTTAGCATACGGCTCTGGACATTCAGGATCTGAGATAATAAGGAATATTACTCATAATGATCCACAATATTCTAATATGAGTTTTCCTTCCAATCACATCTAAATGAATGGGTCGCTATTACAAACAATCAACATAAAAGTAAGGCTTCTCATAACTATTTAAAATTTTATTCTTATCTAAAATATGCTTGATTTTTTTAAAAAATTTACATGTTTCTGATAGGAACATGCTTTCAGGCTTCATATTTTGGTGGCTCAGAATTAAAATGCTCTTTTTGCAGCGCATCTATGTGGTACAATGAATCGATTGACAGTTCTAAATCGATTTCTATTTCTAGATTTAATATGTGATGCAAACAAGGGCTTACTCATCTTCCACCTAATAAACTAATGCCATCCTTTTTAAGAGAGTTATTTGATGGCAATTGTCGATCAAGATGTTCACAATTTAAAGAACGCATTCGGATATACAATTCAATTTTCCAATTTACTTCATTAGGTGCCATAGTTGATAATAGCATTAATCATACGAATGGGCCATATGTATTCAAGCTTTTAGGACAAAATTATCACTGAATGAGATCTTTACTTCCAATGGACAATCAAAGACCTAAATTTGCACAGGTTTATATGATTGAATCCGATGTTGAATTCAATTATTGAACATGTTTCCAAAGCAATAATGAAATCGAAGGACTCGATAGTGACATTGTGTGTGGATTAAAAAACATGTTAGATCAGCATAATAAAATTGTCCAAATTTTCTGCACTGCAAGAGAAATGCAAAAACAATGTAAAGAATTACCGATCAAAATAAAATTGATTGCACATCGAAATCCTAAAGAGATATTATAATAGAGCATCGAGAAGAAGGATTGAAAAGGATCAGTGATTTGCACCCTTTATTTATGTTACTTCAATATCCGTTGATTTTCCCATATGGTGAAGATTGTTTTCATCTAAACATACCTTGTGAAGAATCTTCAATACGAAATAAATTATCAAGAAAGTATTTGACCATGAGAGAATATTATGCTTATCTAATTCAACAAAGAAATGTTAATGATAATACTTTGCTAAGAGGAGGTCACCTCTTTCAACAATTTGTAGTTGACTGTTATGCTATAATTGAAGAAACAAGATTAAGATATATACGAGAACACCAAAGATCATTGAGAGCAGAAATGTTTAAGAATGTTAGAGATGCAATGAACTAAGAAGATATATGTGGCAATTCGATTGGAAAGCAAATTATTTTACCTGCAAGTTTTATACCAGCCCCAAGATATATGTTTGAAAAGTATCAAGATGCAATAGCTATTTGTAGATATTTTAGCTATCCTAAACTTTTTATTACATTCACTTGCAATCCTCGATGGACAGAAATATTAGATGCATTAAGAAGTATTAAGAAGCAAAAGCCTGAAGATAGGCCTGACTTAGTTTCAAGGGTTTTCCGAATAAAACTATGACACTTGATAAATGATCTAATAAAGAATCAACATTTTGGGCTTACAAAAGCAGGTTAGTTACCAAAAAAAAAAAAAAAAAAACCAAAATTTGGTTAATGTAAAAAAAAAATTGCATAATAGTTTTTTATTCATATACTAAATACATTTGTACCCTTTTAAAAAGTTGTTTATACAGTTGAATTTCAAAAGTGAGGGCTACCACATGTACACATTTTGCTCTGGTTGGAAAAGGGAAATTATACTATGATGACAACAACAGAGATTGATAGTATAGTTTCTGTATAGCTCCCTAACAAAGAATTTGTTCCCATAACCTATGATGCTGTAAGTTCATTTATGATGAATGGGCCATGTGGATTGGCAAATTTACAAGCACCATGTATGGAAAAAGGGAAATGCAAAAAATTTTACCCAAAATCTTTTCGCAATTCAACAATTATTGATGAAGATGGATTTCCTCAATATCGAAACACCTCAGCAATTGCATTACATAATGGTGTCCAGTTAGATAATCGTTTTGTAGTTTCTCATAATGTTGATTTGATTATACGCTATCAAACTCATATTAATGTAGAAGTTTGCAACAATACAAGGGCAATCAAATATTTGTTCAAATATATCAATAAAGGTCCATACAGAGCTAGAGTTATATTTGAGGAATCAACATCATTGCACAAAATGGATGAAATAAAGAATTACTTAGATTGTCGATACTTATCTGCATATGAAAATTGTTGGAGATTATTTGAATTTTCATTACATCATAGAGAACCTTCTGTCCAAAGATTGTTAATTCATTTACCAGAAGAGCATAATATTTACTTTAGTGATAGACAATCAATTCCTGGTATAATCTCAAATCCTGATGTTGAGAAGACAATGTTCACAGAATGAATGGTTACAAACAAAATATATGAAAGAGGAAGATCGCTTTTATATGCTGATTTCCCAACGAAATTTACTTGGTATCAAAAATACAAAAAATGGGAGTATAGAAAAAATGATAGATCCATTGGAAGAATAATTTATGTTCATCCAAGTGCAGGAGAGTTGTATTACTTACACTTATTACTTAATGAAATCAAGGGTGCAACAAGCTATGAAGATCTACGAGCAATCAATGGAATTACATATACGACCTATAAGGAAACTTGCTTTGTCTTGGGTATATTAGGAGATGATTCAGAATGGTTGAATGCTTTGACTCAAGCATCTCATTGGGCTACCGGTGCACAATTAAGACAACTTTTTGTAACCATAATCTTATTTTATAATGTAGCAAACAAAAAAAAAATTTTTTGATAGTACTTGGCAACTTTTAGAAGAAGACATACAATTTCAACTAAAAAAAATGTAGATAAATCTAATTACAATATCCCACATGAATATTTAAAGAACTTTCTATTACTTACACTTGAAGACCTTCTTAATAACCACTCTTCATCTCTTAAGGATAATAATTTACCTCAACCACAATCATTGAACATGACAAATGATTAGTGCATTTTATATCATGTTTTCATGCCCTTTTCTCTATTCTTTTAGTTGTCCTTTAGCATATTTTTGTGTATAATTGGTGTTATTCAAGGTATAATGTTCATTATGTAGGAATCATGGGCTCGATGAATTCGGGGTGAAACTGAGTGCGTGTTTAGCTACCGAGGGAAAAGAACAAGTTGACACGGGCAACATGGCCGTACTCGATCCACTGTAAATCCCAGCCTGGAGAGCAAGCTAGTAGAATCCTGACATGGGAGTGTCCCAGGAAGAACACGGTCACCACACGCCCGTGCCCATGCCACTGCAAATCTTAGGAGTTTCCCCTTCATGAGTGACACAGGTACGGTACTGGTTACACGGGTGTGCGCCAACTGACACGGAGGTTGCATGGCCATGCTGTTGCCATTGCAAATCTCAGGAGTTTCGCTCAAAATATTCCCAGAAAAGTACACGAGCTGAACACGACCTTGTCCAAACCGTGTAGGGCCCCAAATCTGCCTTTTTAACTCCTGATTTTAGGGTTTCATCTCATCTTTGTTCGGGGACTCTTCTCTCCACCAAGAGAATGTTGATGAGATCGAAGATCAAACTTCACCACACTGCCTAAGGAGACCAAGGACGAGTAAGAGGCATTAAGAGAGGTGGGGTTAGCACTTGGAGCAGGGCAAGGAAGGTCATCCAGAGTATAGAAGGGAGTCATGTCTTCCTCTTGTTGTTTTTTTATTGTTCTTTCCTTGTTGTACCAGCCTATGATGGGGTAACTGGCCATAGTACCCTAGGATTGAGAACTTAGCTGACTTGTAGTGCGTATACACTTGTTCTAATTGTTCTATGGAGTTCTAATTGATTCTTGTGTTAAATCTTGTGTTGCATAACTCGATGTGTTCGATTTGCACAGCTATTAGGGTAAAACTCGGTGCGTAGGTTGCTTTGCAAGAGGCGTGTAGTTATCTTAGCAAAACTAGGTGTAGTTGAGAACTCATAGATGCAACATTTCTTGTGAGCACACACTTGGATCTTTGGAATGTACCTGGTAGGCACTTAGAGCAAGATAGCGTGCAATAGTCTTAGGGGTCACCTCGGGGCATTACTCTCGTCTTGCCGAAACACTCGATCCTAATCTCCCGCCATTTCCATCAATTTATCTTTTCTTATTATCACATAATTCAACTCATTCTCTTTGCAATTCACTAGACACCGAAAGAGCAATTAGTACTTTGAGTACAGTTCTCTGTGGTTCGACAACTCTATCCTTCACGGGGTATCACATTACTACTTGCTTGTGACTCGTACACTTGCGGTTAGCGTATCAACAAATATAACTGATTGGTTATTTCATGAAGAATTGAATTACAATATTTTACAACTACGCAAAGATCATCTATTAATGCTTTCAAAATTAAACCTTGACCAATTAATTATATATAATGAAATACAACAAGCTGTGAATAATAATAAAGAAGGAATGTTTTTTGTATATGGACACGGAGGGACTGAAAAAACCTTTCTATGGACCACTATTATTAATGGCATTCGTTTTGAAGGAAAAATTGTATTAGCTGTTGCCTCATTAGGAATTGCATCACTTTTACTTCCTGGTGGTAAAACAACACATTCTCGATTCAAAATTCCAACAAATATTGGAGAATACTCTACATGTACAATTCCTAAACAAACTAAGCTAGCAAGATTAATTGCAGAGACAACTCTAATTGTTTGGGATGAAGCTCCTATGATTCATAAAAATTGTCTTGAAGCATTAAATAGAACTTTACAAGACATCATCTTAAAAACAATAATAGATGCATCAACAAAACCTTTTGGAGGAAAAACAATATTACTTGGAGGAGATTTTCAACAAATTTTACCAATTATCCAAAGTGGAACCAAAATAGATATCATAAATGCAACTATAACACAATCTCAACTATGGAAAGAATGCAAAGTATTTAAACTAGAAACTAATATGAGATTATATAGAAACAATATTGATGAACAAAGTCGTCACCAAATAAGGGAATTCTCACAATGGATATTACAAATTGGTGATGGTGCAATTCTATCTATAGAAATAAATGATAATGACAATGAAGATGAACATTTGATTGAAATTCCAAAAAAAACTATTAGTTGAAAACTCGGAAGATGCAATACAATCAATCATTGATTATGTCTATGAAGAATTCCAAAAAAATTATTCAAATCCAGAATATATACAATGAAACTGTTGATTTAATAAATTGAATAATTATGAAAAAATTGAAACTCCTGAACAAAAATATGTAAGTTTAGACTACATATCAAAGTCTTCAACTTCTACGAATGCTCATGAACCATTATACTCAACTGAATTTTTAAATACATTGAAGTTTACAAATGTATCTGATCATGAGCTAAATTTAAAATTAGGTTGTGAGATAATGCTTATGAGTAACATTAGCCAAGGAAATGGACTTTGTAATGGAACAAGATTAATAGTTACACAAATACATCCAAACATTTTAGAAGCAAAAATTATTTCTAGATCTAACATTGGTGACAAAGTTTACATTCCAAGAATAATTATGGCAATAGAAGATAAAAAATTACCATTTGTCATGTGCAGAAAACAATTTCTAGTTAGACTTTCATATGCCATGACTATAAATAAAAGCCAAGGCCAAACACTTGATTTAGTGGGTTTATTCTTACCCAGGCCAGTATTTACACATGGACAACTTTATGTAGCATTATTTAGAGTGACTTCTGCAACAGGACTATAAATTTTGATATTTTATGATAATTGAAAAATACAAAGAAAACAAAGAATGTTGTATACAAAGAAATCTTTGATAGTATATAAATCAAATGCCTTTAGTTTTATTATAGCATTGTTATATTAATAATTACAGGTTAGTCATGTGCTATTATTTTCATTCATAAATATTATGTTAAAAATATTATTTTTATTATTTTTATTATTTTGTAGATTATTATAAGCCTCAAGAACATATCACAATTGAGACCTCCAAGACAAAATCAAACAATAAAGCTGGGGATAACAAGAATATGGAATTGTTATATTCCAACTTCACAAAAATTCCTTGGTATGGCATTCTTAGCAACAGATGCAAGGGTATTTCAAATAATTTATTCTATTAATATAAAATAAATGGTGCTTTAAACCCCCCACCCCCACAAAGATACTTTTGTTAGGCTGTTGCAATTCATGTTCAAATCTGAGAAAATGATTGTCCAAGCTTTCAAGATTTATTAATTGAAGGACAAATATATCATATATCAAGATTTCAAGTGGTTAAGGCAAATCTTAGGAATTTATCAACCACACGAGAATTCATCATTTTCTTCACTTCTAACACAATATTGAAGCCAATCACTGATGATCCTACACCTTATCCATGATATTATTTCCAATATCTGAATCGGGAAAAGATGGAAATTTATGCAAATTCTAATAAGTATTTAATAGGTAAAAAAAACTCCTTCTTAAATGTGCATTTTACATATTTTCTTTATGTTTCTAACATATACATGGTTATTTATAAACATGTAGATGCCATTGGTGCTTTAATTTCAATAGGTTCAGTTGAGACTGTTCAGCTAGCAAAATTCAAGAAAATAGTTAAAAAAAAAGAGGCATTTTCATCAGAGAAACAAGGTAACATGTACAAAACACCTCAATTTTTCTTAATCTATAATATATACATACATTTACAATTTTTTTTTAAAAAAAAAAGTGCACAGGAACTTAAGATAACAATATGGGAATCATGTTTTCCCCAATTAAATGAAGAGAAACTACTTCAAATACAACCAAGACCTGTTCTCCTTATTGCTAGGGCTGTGGTTAAAACATTTCAAGGTAAGTTCAAAAGCTTAACTATTTTCACAAATGCAAGAGAAGTGTGCTCATATTTTAAAATATTATTCAGGAACTATTTATTTGGCTTCTACTTCTGCAACAAAAATCTATGTAAATATAGATATACTTGCAACAAAAGCCATTCAAAAATAGTAAGTTCAACAATTAACAATTGAAACAATTGTATTTTTAAAAAATAAAATAAAAATAATAAAACAATATCTATGGAAAACTAGGCAAGGAACACAAGAGCAACATGTGCAATTACTTCAAACTCAACGTGAAGGTCCAACATTGCAACAACGGATTGAACAAGCTAAATATGCAACAATTGACGAACTACTGAATTACAGTCCTACAACAATCGGTGAAAGTATTAATATCTTTTGAAATATATCCTTTTGAACCATACTATCATATATCGATATGTTTGTTTTTGTGTGTGTTACTATGAAACTTGATTTGGTATTAATTTTTTTTTTAGGCAACAATGCTCAAATGTGATGTATCAATTGAAAAAATAGATACATCTCAAAGATGGTTTTACTATTCTTGCAATGTTTGCAAAAAAAGGCTTAATGAGTTGTATGATAGTTGTTCCTGCCACGATCAGAAACTCAAATTCCAAAGTTAATGCACGTGCATAAACCCTTAAAATATAGTTATTTCCCCTAATTCTAAAAGGCTTTAACTAAATCATTATGTAATAGGATGAAGCTGCCACTGCTAGTCAAAGATGAAACCGGAGATATGGAAATAACAGCTTTTGATAAACAAGCAGAGTTGATGACAAATATCAATATCGCTCTAATGAATGCCACATAACAAATTTCCAAATAAAAAATACCAAATAAAATAAACAACATTATTAACCAAAAATTTACACTAACTGTTGGTCTTTCACAGCAATCAATTAGAGATGATCTCCTCAACTACAGAATTTACAAATCCAAACCTATACTTTCACATGGAGAGACCTCTACAAAAGCAACAACTTCACAACTAATACTAGAAGGGCCAAGCAAGCAACAAAGACCAGAAAATGAAGATCCAATCAACAAACATGAAATTGCTGAAATGATAGAATTGGTATCACAACTTGAAATGGTAGACGATTCATATCTAGAAGAAACTCCAGTAAAGAAGCTGAAAATCATGCCTCCATGAAAAAAAAAGGTTAGCCATTATATATATATACCTATAATATTTTGAGAACTAATATCTACAATCAATTTTTCCTTATTTTACATATATAAAGGAATGATAAACATAAACAAACCTCTCATGTTTCACGAAGCTATTTTTTAAACAAGATTAATTTGAATGTTTATATATCATAAGACATTTTACATTAAAGAAATAAATAGATTTTTTTTCATGAAAAAAACACATACATATGCATATACATCCACAAACACACACAGATATGAACAATTATGAAATCAATATGAAAATAAATCTTGTAAATCATTTTGATTTGCTATATATGTATTGCAATTTTTTTAATGGTTTAGTTTATTTATGTTTTAAAAAAATTACAAATAACTAATACAGATCACAATCGCACTCATGTTTTTGTACCTGCTATCCAACAACACAATCTACATGTATGGCAAGATTAATTAAAATCATTCAATGTTTTTTTTATAAGTGAATATACCATTCAAATTGTAATTATGTTTATCTTATGGTTGATAAAATGGGAAATCAAAATAAATTATTTTGTTTTTTATTGTGGCAATGTGCTTCAATAATTATAATTATCATTTTTTTATTCATATTCTGCACTTTATTAACAATTCCATGTCCTTAGTGTTGCATTTATTCAGTAAATGTTGTTATTTACAAACAAAATGTAACCACAACTTTAATTAAACAAGAAATTTTTTAAAAGCTTATATTTGTTGTTCTCTTTGTTTCATACCTTACTCAATTGTTTATTTTATGCACATAGGTGTCCTATTACATAACTAAAGCAAAGCTATTGTTATGCTAAAATTGATCACATTATTATTATTCAATCTAATTCTTTACCTATTTATTGCAGCTCATTACCCAGGTTGTTCATAACAATATGATGGTTACTATGTAATGCTTTTAATTTTGATAATGCCTTCTCTAAATCTTCAATGTAAAAATGTGTAGTTTATTTTATTACTATGTTGTAGGTTTTCATGTTGTTAAAACCTAACTTTATAGCAAGGAAAGTTTACTATATAATGGTTTTTTTTTTTTTTTTGTCATCTTATTTAGAATTTTTTTTTCCCAACAAACTATTAGTGTATGACAAATAAAAGCTCTATGTTGTATAATTTCATATTCTTGAAACTTAAGTTTATAAAAGCACAAAATTTGCTTTGAAAGATTTTAATAAAGTTGTGCAATTGTTTTTGGTCTAACCCATTCAATAATAACAAATTTCACACATGCCGATTGGTGAATTGTGATTTAAAAAAAATTATTATGTTAAAATTAATTGATGAAATTTGAGAAATTGGTTTTAATCTAACCTATTCAGCAATAACAAATTTCACACATGCCCATTAGTGGATTGTGAATTTTTTTTCAAAAATTTAAAGTTTATCCCTAAGAGCCTTTTAAACGCCATTTGGAGATATTTGATTGGTTTTGTAAATAATTTTTTTAGCTAAAAACATAAAGAAATGTAAACCATTAAAATATATAATATATTATTATACATTCTTAATAATACCATAACTTTTCCCATTTAATGGTCGTGCTTTCTTCCCCATTTTTTTTTAAATTTGTGTTTACACACATCACACTTGGGCCCACCTTCCACATCTTGAGTAGACCCAACATCTTCTCAAGGTTTTTATTTGCAAATAAACTACTCTCTTCTTCTCCTTCTCTTTCGCACGGAGCTCCACTAATCTTTTATCCTCGTGGAAGCATTCTCACAAATACCAAATGACATATATTTTTTTAAAAATATATCTTAGTATATGATATTATATTATAGTATATTATATTACATTATGATATATGAAAAAACATTACACACTCCCTATAATATAGTCATATTATTGCAAATGATATAACTATGGAATTATTAAGATGATAAAAAAAACAAAAATGATGGAAAATTTGAAAGATCATTTTGTAACCTTATATGGATAATCCCCAAATTACTAAATTATGTATTATCGTGAATAATAACCATCTAATAACCATAATAAAGTCTTTAACCAAATTAACCGATAACATAAATATAATATATGTGTGTGTGTGTGTGTGAAAAAAAATTGTGAAAATCAAAACCAAATATGATCATCTTCTTAAACAAAGAATCGATAACAAAATCCTTTATATCAAAATAAATAAATTACTGAACAAATAAAAAATCATAACAATAACATTTAAGCCATTGTTTCAAATTTTCATTACATATGGATTTCACTCAAGAAAACACCCATATAAGACTATATTATATGCACAAACAACTTACAAAAAAAAGACTAAACAATTAAACAAGCATTACAAAAGTTTTGTAAACAAATTAAATTCGGATTTCCATCTATAAAGTTGGCTACAAAACGCTCTCACTATTCCATCTTCACCTAACCATTCTTTAGAAATTATATCATTGGTTTTCCGACCTCACAAATAATTTTCACATTCCCATGCCTCTGTTGTAATCCATTTACTATCAAAACTCCATACTATATCACTAAACAATTTTGCTGCAGCATGTCTGCATTTATTAATTGTATGATTACCAGATTTTTTACTTGTTAATGCTCTTGAAACAATATCAACTCTTCCATCAGCGACCATGTTAAGCATTTCCATGCCAAAATGCCATGTTTCTTGATTTTTGTACAAAAGAATCCCCCCTATATAGCCAGCAAGTAAATGACTTTTAAACATTGCATTTATTAGATGTTGGATGCTTGAATCCATTTTCAACTAAATACATTTGATCTGGAAAAAAAAACAAAAAAACAAGTAAATATTACAACTATAACTTATCTAACATGGAAAAAATGAATAATAAGTTTTTCACCAATCCAAGCACCAAAGAGCTACCAAATTGTCTCTCCGGGCACAATTTTGAAGAAAAATAATGTACTCCTTCATATTAAAACACCATAAATTATCAACTTGCATAAACTGGCCAACTTTGTGGCTTTTAGATGTTGCATAAAAACTTTTACAACTGCAAATATATATATATATATATATATATATATATATATATATATATATAATGCAAAGAAACAACAATGAGCTTAATGCTATGAATAATCAATGACATTACCAGGCGCGTAACATTTTCAGATTATGAAGAGATCTAGAAGATGTTGAAGCGATGTATGCAACGACTTCTTCAATAATATCTTGAGGGATAACTTCAACAAAATGGTTACAAGACTTCTCTCACATTCTAACATAATAAAAACAATGATTGTTAAGAATTTGAGAAAGAAAATAGAAGACAAAGGAAAAACAACAAACATTGGAGAAAAATACATAAAGAAAACACAAAATAATTTGAGATATGTATGTATTGATGGAAAATAACATAACTATAAATGAATAAGCCCAACACAAAACAATAATATTTGCCAGCTAATGGTTTGCCAAAATAAAAGACACACAAACATTTATATATATATATATATATATATATATATATATATATATATATATATATATATATATATATATATATTTAGAGAATCAGAAATCAAAAATCAAATCTTATCTTCTATGACTCCTAATAGCAAACACCATAAAAAGAAGGAAACGCCTAAGATTCTGAATAAAGACATATGAAAAACATTAATTCAAGTGCATATCTTCACAAATCCAAGTAATAACAATATGAATATTTTTGTTAATAATTCCAAAAAAACATGCAATTAAAAAAAAAGAAAAGAGATGCAAAAAGGATTACATCATTGTTACCTTAGCACTTGAATCATAAGTATAACAAATTTATCTGTAAATAAATTTGTATGAACTATATACTAAAGTTTAATGAAAATATATAGAGAATGAAACCTAAAAAAAAGAAGGAGATAAAGTGTTAGAGAGACAAAGAGACAGAGAAGGAAAGAGATATGATAATGATGACAAATAGAGCAGAGAACACAATTAAAACAACATGGAATGATTCTTTCACCATTGTTGATTAGCAATGCTCTCTCTCTTTTGTCATCTTCTCTATCTTCATCATCTCTTCATCATACCATCACTATATATCCCGTCTCTATGCATTATACCAACCTTACAAAACATATCAAAATAGAAAATGCTTTTTCAAATCAAAAGCATATCATCATATATATATACTCTTTACAACATAATTTTATCCCCCAAAATCACTATTTCTCAAGAGTTTGTCTTTATTGGACATTTGGCCATCCCTTATTGGTTGAGTGTTTTGTCTTTTTAATGAGTTTGACAAAACCAAAGCATCACAATCTCCTCTATCATCAATATCTCTGTTGGCCCACTTTAACATCCTCCCAGATTCCCCATTGTTAGTCAACGAGCTAATGAGAAGTTGACAGCAATATAATGTTAAGAACACCTGTGAGTGAGCATACCCGGGCATTACTTTTCATTAATTTGTCCTGCCATATCATTTTAGGTTTTGTAAAGAAAGTAAAACCAAACAATAACGATCATCCGTTCAATCACAGTCGTCCACTTTGCAATTTCATGATTGGCCTGTTGAAGTGTCTGGCACCTATTTATCTTGCGGATCAGTGTACCATCAATTCGAGATTGCTGTATCGGAGCCTTTTTTAAAAACCTAAACCTATCCCTCAATGACGTTGTCACCTCAACCTCCTACACTCTCAAGCGTGCTGCCAATCCCGCCGCTTGAATAATGTCATTATCTAAGTTCTTGGCAGACAAAGACAATTGCTTAGACGTTTTTTTATATTTGAAATTTTCGTCTGTATCTCTTTCTCTATCTTATATTCTCATGAGTTATTTTCCCAACTGAATTCATTGCACAAATAATACAATTGTTTTTTCCCGTCTTTTTATTTAAAATTTTCCCTCATGATATTTGCCTATCTCATGCTCTAGGATTCTATTTTATTGAATCAAATCCAAACCAAGTTGATACATGATTTGATATGTATTACCCTTTCTTCTTTGTCAAAGAGAATATACAAAGCATGTACATGGCTTTGCTAAGATAATTTGAGTTTTTCCTGTAGTCATCTTAGTTTCTGAGAAACTGGATTTGTTTGATTAATAAAAAACTAATTAATGTCATGAGTTATTGAGAAGATGGATAACTAAATTAATTTAAAAAAAAATAAGACAAATGGTGAATTTGTGTAAAATGTTTTTCAAAGAAAATAAACATATAACTCTACCAAAAAGGAAAGCAGATATAATAAAATACATATATAATATAAAAACCACTACTCTTCTTTTCAATTTTATTAAAAAAAAACCTTACAAAATACTAAATGTATGACCACCATCATAATACAATCAGCCCAAAAAAAAACCTACAATTATATATATATATATATATGTCAACAACAAGCCTACAAGACCCATTACACATTTTCTATAACAAACAATTGTAGAGGAATCAATACAATAACAAGCACAACAATTGAAGGAAATCAAAATGTAAGAGAAAATGGCTCTCCTTTTAAAAAAAATCTCAATAAACATGATGAATATCTTTGACAAAACACAAAATATTTTGAAAAAAAATTAACCAAAGAAAAACAACACAAGGAAACCAGAGCATCACAACCTCCTCTATCATCAATACCTCTACTGGCCTACTTTAACATCTTTCCCGATTCCATATTGTTAGTCAACTAGCCAATGAGAATCCGACAGCAATATAATGTTAGGAACACTGTCCAGGACCTGTTTATCTACTCTTGTGGATTAGTGTACCATCAATTCGAGAGAGCTTTATTGGTGTTGTTTTTTTTGTAACCCTAACCTTATCCCTCAATTACTCTGCTGCCTCCACCCCCTACGCTCTCAAGTGTGTCACCAATCCCACCGCTTGAATAATATTCCCCTTCTACTTCATATGTAGCTGTGTCTAGTTGTGTCTAGCTTTGTAACATAATTGACAAGAAATCTTAGCTTGGATTTTGTTTTCCCTTGTTATAGAAAAATCCAAATCATCATTTACATATTATGATAACATATTAATGTCCTAGGTTTTTTTTTTATATATGGGCCAGCTTGCATGAGAGTATAATTAAGCCACAATTGTTGACCCTTCTCTACGAGAATCGTACATTTATGTGAAATTCATTGAACTTTACAACCTGTGAAGTAGATTTTGTGTACCCACATTACTCTAGAAACCCCTAATTCAATTGTTTTTCTAAACTATATATATACATATAAGATTGCATGAAACTATATATAGAGAGATAAGATACGAAACAATCTTGCAACAATTAACATTACATATCTATGGACACACCTGATTTATAATGCATCAGGATACCCTGTCACCAAAGAAGATGATCTAGAGGATCAACGGGGTACTTAGGAGTCCGAAAGAGACCATCGGGACATTATGCAGCAGAGATTACAAACCCTCATACTAGAAAGAGACATTTGTTAGGCACATTTGATACACTAGAGGAAGCATCATTGTCTTATGACATGTAATCAATTACCTTTAGTGGTCGCGATGGAGCTCAAACTAATTTTTCCTATATGTTTCTTACTATGCCTTCTTCACCTCCTCCACTACCACCTCCGGTACCTCCTCCTTCAGAAGAAGAGAAGGAATATTATTCTAAGTATGACTTTGAGATTAATAACCATGACGATGATTGGATTAGTATTACCACCATTTTGTAGAGTTTTTGCCAATCAAATGCATTTTCTTCATTTTTTATACTATAACAAAATATGATGTTCATGACTTGCAATGTTGTATTGCAAAATAAAAGTTATGTTCTTGAGAATAATAAGATAACTGAGGTGAGTTTTCTTATGAATAAAATAGGTTTTTAATTTATATTTTTGGTTAGAAGATGAATATAGATTAATCATTAAGACCTTTATATATATATATGTTTGTGGGTAAGCACAAGTTACATTAATTCTCAGATTGGTTATTAACTATGATATTCTTTCATATAAATCGTTCCAAAATGTATGCAAATAAAAAAAAAAAAAAACACAAAACCCGCAGCATAAGCGCGGGCCTTCACACTAGTTCACTATATATTTATATATGCACGAACCATGGTGGCAATGAGCATAAGTCACCACATTTTCACACCCCCAACATACCACTAAATTCTCAACCATGCCGTGAGAAAAAAAAATAGAACCTTCAACTTTCTGCAAAGAGATAATAGCATTAATATATGGTTATTTTGCCTGTGATGAGAGAGGGGTGAAGGTTGGTTAACCGAACTCAATGTGCCGAGTCCAAGTCACCAAAAGGTGTCCCACTACAGTTGGGATCAGTTATAAGTTATTAGCCCGGCTTGACGGGTTTTGTTAGTTCCACCAATGTGATTTGTGGGTTTAGTGAACACTCAAACACTCATAGAATTCTCACACAAACCAAAATAAAAAGGAGATACACAAAGTTGGTAACCCAGTTCGGCATCAACTCTCCTACGTCTGGGGGGCCAAGCCCGGAGATAAAAAATCCACGAAAAGAGGTGATAAAACATGAGTATAAACACTTGTCACTTACACTCACAAATAAAGAACACTACCCTCTCTAGATTGTCTAGTGCATTCCCACTCTCTACTTCAAGAGTCACACACAATCCCAGAGCAAGGTGGCTTATATAGACGCCTCAACATCCCAAATATTGTCCATGCCTCTTTTAGAATCTCCGCGGTTACTAACTTTAGAACCTTCCAAAATTAGCTGTTCCAACTCCTGTTGTAACATAATTTGCAACATGGCTCTGACTGCTGACTTGACTGAGTTCTGGTTACGTTGCGAGGCGATCTCAAGACCCATCAACCTCCTGGTCATGCTAAGTTTGAGTCGATGCAGCTAGATCTCCAGATCCCGACTACCGGTAACTAGCCTACCTTCTCAGCTCCTCATCACGTAGTCCTCTCACAAGGGGCCCACGCCTTTGTGCGTCTTCATGAAACTTACAAACTTGATCTTCAATTCACTCAAGTTTGGCTTTCAAATCTTTCCAAGAAATATCTTCAATCAATCACGGCAATCATGCCAACAATAGGCATGCCTTCAAATCATCCCCTCAATAGTCTTCGATCATATCTATTAAGGTTTTTCAAATCATACCATCAATAGCCTTCAATCATACCATTGATAGGTATCTCTTTAATTAAGCTCCATCCATATTTAGTCATCAATCAAATCTCCTAAATATGGTCTTGATGAGATCTTGCTTCAAGTTACAACACATACTAAAAATAGCTTCCCCAAGATCTTCCAAAATATTTTCCTCCAAGCCAAGACTCCTTGCCATGTCACCATGCTTTCCATGTCATCTTCTATGCCACATCATTATGGTTGTCATGTCACCTTGACTTAGTGTCAAATCATGCCAATAAAAGTGCCTTTGCATTAACAGGTTTACTAGGCCAAATTGGGGATTTTACTAGGTCTGGCCATGTCAAATCTCGGTCTATACCCTTCTACTTGTGGTCATTCACTAATAATCATAGAGTTGATTTAACTTCGAGTTGGTATATTTTTTTTTTTTTTTTGGCCAAGATGAGTAGTTAGGCCTCTAAGAAACACAAGAACGTGCATAGACCTCGGCGAAGTAGGTGGGGATGGGGCACGAGCACACACGGGCACTGGGACCACCTGCACAGAATTTGACACAGCGGATAACTAGTTCTAATCCTAGAACTCACACTCAAATAAGAGTAAACAAGAAAATTAATTTCAATTCATCAATCCCTTCAACAAAACCCTTAAACAATTATTTATAGATGTCTAAACTCAAGACAAAATAGTAAATAAAACTAGAATAATTAAAATAATTACAAAATACTAAATAATTAAATAAAACTAAAATAACTAATAAAGCTAAGATAACTATAAAATACTAAGATAATTTGAAATCCTAAACTCATTAGGTACAATGCTGCGTCATTCACCCTCACTCGCGAGAAACTACATCTCGCGTTTTGATCTGGGCAATTAAACTTATAATTGAATTTTTCATCAAACCATCACTATTCCAAAATTTGAATTTTTTGGTCTTGAAATCTTCCCACTTAGTAGCTATCTTCCTCTTCTTCTTCTTCAAAAATAACTACACCATTAGTTTGGATTCTTTGTGAAACCGAGAGAAATTTTTTTCATGATTCTTCTTTCTTTCTTCAACACTCTCGCTATCAACCTTTTCATCTTTTTCGTCAGTTTTAGAATCCTCGCTAATTACATTTTCACAACTTCCATCATTATTAATAGTACTAAACACCTTATTTTTAAGCAACTAATGGCTTTGAATCTGCTCTTCATGTTTGGAAGTTGGTATTATCCGCCTTATAAGATAAATTTGCTTTTTATCTGCTTCAAATTCATCTTCCTCATCACCATCGGGCTCACAAAAAAATTCTTAATTTTTCTCTATAATGTTCACGGTCTTCCTCAAGGGACATTTGTTTGACTTGTGTCCTAGTTGATTACATTTGAAACACTTCCCCACAGTAGGTTTGACATATGGATTTTCTGTTCTTCTTACATCTTTGTCCTTCCCTTCTTTAACTATCGTCTCTACTACCCTGTTTCGTTTATATTGCTTGTTGGTCTTATTACTATGATCTTCAAACTCTTTTGTGGACTCTGCAACTTTATAATCTTCATAGTTCCTCCAACCTCGCTCTTGTTGCATTAACTCTGTATTTAGGGCCATATTCTTCACATTAAATAAGGTTTGGATAACTTGTACACTGATTTTGTCTTTCAGTGCTGGCCTTAACCCCTCCAAATACCTCGCAACCTGCTATCCTTCTGACTCAAGGAGGTTGTTTCTCTCAATCAGTCTCATGAATTCTGTAGTATATTCATGAACAAACCGACTGCCTTGTTGACAATGTTGGTATTGTTAAAACAAGATCTGCTTAAAATCTAGGAATAAAAACTCCCTCTTCAATTAATATTTCATCCTATACCAAGTTTGTACAGGACCTTGACTTTCTTGTTCTCCTGGATTGAATCCGTTCCCACCATGCAGATGCTTCCCCTTTCAAATGGTATGCTATCAATCGAACCCATTTCTCTGGAGAGGTCTCCATGTATTCAAAGAATCTGTCAATTTCTACAATCCAATTCAAAAATTCTTTAATTGCCAAGCTTTCATTGAAAGACGGGATATCCAACCTTAACCAAAAATCTCCACCATCCCTTTTAACACGCCCATAATTATTTCTGGCCCTGCGGCCTTCATATGGTTGATGACGTCTAGACCAATTTGGTTCAAAATTGTCTTCTTCCTCTGAATCTTCATCATAGATGTATTATCTACAAATAGGGGCAGGACAATGCCTGACAATAGGAACATCACGAGCCAACTCCACCCCTGGCCTTCTATTGGCGTTCCATCTCCTATGTGCATCAATTTGTAGAACATCCAAATGATCTACAATTTCTTCAAAGCGCTCATCAAAACTCTAGAATATGAGATCCATCCGCTGCTCCAAACGCTGCTCCAATCGTTGTAAAGCTTAGTCCCCTAGAAGGGCTCTAGCCTCCTAATCACTGTCACGAAGATCATTACCGTTGCTACTAGTTGACATCCTCTCTTTGATACCACTTGACGCAGCGGATAACCAGTTCTAATCCAAAAACTCACACTCAATAAGAGTAAACAAGAAAATTAATTTCAATTCATCAATCCCTTCCACAAAACCCTAAAATAATTATTTATAGAGGCCTAGACTCAGGACAAAATAGTAAATAAAACAAAAATAATTAAAATCATTACAAAATACTAGATAATTAAATAAACTAAAATAACTAATAAAGCTAAGATGATTATAAAATACTAAGATAATTTAAAATCTTAAAATCATTAGGTACCATGCTACATCATAACCACTATTCTCACTCCTAGAAATGTGTCATCACCCATGATTCAAACTCGCATCACTTGTGAAGGGTTTTAATAGGGATCTCATTAATAATAGACTACTTGGCCATTGGTATGATAGAAATTATTTGAAATTGCTCCATGAATATTCAACTATTTAAGTTCAAGCAATATATATATATATATATATATATATATATATATATATATATATATGAAATTAACAATTTGAAAAATAAGAAGAATCATGATAATATGAAAAGAAAATATTTCCTTATAGATGTTATTTTGAACCCAAATAATATTAAATATGGAAAATCTTTTAATTATAAAAACAGTATTTAAATGGTCAAATCAACTGGTGAGATCAAGTCATACTTGAGAAAAATAATATTTTATTTATTGATCAATGGACAGAAAAAGTAAATAATTTTCTTTTTCAACTAAGTGAGGTGAATTAGCTTTTTTAAATAAAAAAAATACATGAAGAATAAGCCCCGTGTTATTTATGTTAGATAGATTGTTTTTATCAATTTTATAACTTATAATTATAAATGCAAAATGAATCTTATATATTTTAAAATGGTATAATACCCAGATTAGTTTTTTTATTTATCTTTTTCTTCTCTTTTGGACCCTATCTTATTTTTGAATTTATTCATTTACAATTCTATTACTATCATTCAGTCCAAAACATAATCTATGATAGTTCCATCGTTGTTGTTGTTGTTATTATTGTTGCAGATGATGTGGCTTTTACTTTGAGTATATTATTATTTAAAAAAATAAAAAAAATAACTAGCCTCATCCAAAAACTTAATCACCCATTCCCCTTCTTCCTCCCCAATCTTTCCTCCTCTTCCATGCACCTCACCATCATTGAGGCAATCCTCCTCCATGTTGCCCTCATTGTAACCGCAGAAGAGGGCATTAATCCTAGCTTCGTGATTGGAGCAATCCCCTTAAATAAATTCACATGATGGGCCACAATTAACAAGAAGGAAGAAAAACCATTTTTATTTAAATAAATTCTCTAGGATGGGCCACAGCTAACAGGAAGAAAGAAAAATCATTTTTGTAGTTTTAGACTGAATTTCTGCACGTTTTCAAAAGTATGGGAAATTTGTATAAGAATAGTTTATTCTTTTGATGTATGGATTAATGGAGAATTGGTATGTATTTTTTATGTTATATAAAATTTCCAAATTCAGTGAATGATGTTTACATAATTTTAATGGTTGACTTCATTGAAAGAATGTCTTAAATTTTTTGAATTGTTATTCACATCTTCGTATCAATGTTAAGAGATGCAAAAGTATCATTTATTTGCAACAATGGCAAAAACAACAACATATCGGTGTAAATGCACACTCCATTGAATGGAGACTTTTTCTAGAACAAATATAACAATGTATTCAAGAACAAAACTAGTTTAAAACATATAGAACTACCAGGGAAACTAGGGAATTTTTCCTAATAATTTCTATTGAACAAAAGCAACAATGAACTCTAGAATTTCACAATTTGAAGAGAGAAAAGTAAAAGGACCAATCTTGATCTTATACTATTTTAAAATAAAACAAGCTGTTTGTTTGTGAAAGCTCTGTTTATTTGTTATATATCTATTTCTACCCAAATTACCCATAATATGGCCAAAGTTTTAGCTAGCATATATATATATATATATTATGATTTCATAACAAGCGTATAGTTGATCTACTCATGATCTTATGGGGGATAATATCATAGAATATTTTTAAATGATTTCTATTTATTTTAGTGACTTGATTGTAAATTTTTAAGATATAATTGCTCTATAAATCTCCTTGTTGATTGTAGTTTTTTAATATAACTGGAATATTTGTTAATAAGTAGATCTATAATCTTTATCCTATAATACAACAATTAATGAAATACCTTGTTCCTTACTATTCTCTCTCGCTCTTCTAATTGCTTTGTTGGCGAATTATCATGATGTTGAAACCTCCAACAGAATTATAATTAATCTTAGATATGTTTTAAATTAATATGTGCAAGTTGGTGAATTTGATTACATAAGATAAGACAAAATGATAAAATTGTGACTATGCTAGACTTTCAGATTCTCATGTGACCCATTTGTATGCGAGTCTATTTTCAAAGATGATCCTGAATTTGGGTAATTGACTTTAATAAGTGGCAAGTGATGCATGCCCCACGCATGACTTGGGTTGGAGATGAGGACAAGGACAAAATAAAGTGAAACTGGTTTTAAGAATAATTCAAAGTGTGGAAAATTCTAACATAAGTGAGATGTGAATTCGACTCTTTGCTTTTATGAAGGATGAAGACATGTAGCAATTGGGCGTGATGCTTGTTGGTGGAGCCATAGTTTCCCTAGAGCACTCCCCATGCGTACACGGTCAACTTATGTTACATGATAATAACGCACCCACAATGTATAAAAATTAAAAATCACAATCCTTTCAAAGATGTTAGCTTGTAAGTAAATTCTTAATAATTTAGCTTATATAATAAGTGATGATAATTTGATTCAAATTTTATTTATATGAACTTTGCCCTATCAACTTGGACAAGAAATATGATATTTTTCTATTATCTATGGACAAGAAATAATAATTTATAGTTTAGGAGCTTAAATAATTAATTGGATTGAAGTTTAAGAGCCATTAGCAATTTAATTATTTAGAAAGGGGAAAAGGAATAATAAGGCTGTAGGCACTTCATTTTTATTTTATAAATCTTTAATTTTTGATAAATCCTTAATTAGTAGTTTTGTGGGAGAGGTGGTTTATTTATTTTAAGAGGAACTTTTCTTAGAACATATTAGAGAAAAATAATCGATAATTTTCAAGCTTATTAATTGATTTAAAATCATATGTAAATACTGCATTATTTTATAGTTTATTGTACCTAATAGTGTGTTTCATAACCTCTCTCTATATATATAGTGCGTGTCTTCTACGTATGTCCCTAAAATTCAAATTTACGGATGTTTGTGTTTCAATCCAACAGCTCAAAATCATCTCTTCATCTCAACAGTGCACATCCACAATACTCAACTCAAACAATCATAGCTGTCCAACCTGGTTTTTATTAACACCTTTAAAAAAACTTTAATAAAACTAACCCAGTACTCTCTCACTCCATTCTTAATTATTGATTCTGTTTTACTCATTTTTTCCACGCCAACTCCTCTCTGTCTTTTTGTTGGCATATTAAATTATTTTGATTCAAATTGAAGTTTATAGGCTAAAATAAAAAAATAAAAAAAAAGCCATAGCTTGATGTCTTATAAAAAAATTTACCCCGAAATCATTTATAAAATTAAATTCTTAAATATTTTAGAAGATTTTTTCCTTTCTGTTCAAATAATTTGGAATTTTTACTCTAAAATATTTTTGTTAAATATAAAAATAAAAATAAAAACTCATGTAAAAAGGTAAATATCTATTTTATACATTTACATTTGAAATGCTAAATATTTAAAGGTGTGCAAACAAACAAATAAATGGTATTTTATGCATTTTTTATTTATTATTAAATGATAATATCTAATTAATTAAATTAGATACATATAATTTCAACAAAAATAAATAAACAGGAGAGCGTATGATATATTTTAAAAACCTTCGTATATCCTTTTGAAGAAAAAAATAAAAATCGATGACCAACAAAGAAACATAAAGAATGAGGTTGAGCTTGGTGGCACTGATGAATTGAATTCAATTGCTTGATAATAGTAGCAAACACATGACCCTACAATAATTGGTTAAGTGTTCATAGCTGCAATAATTGGATTCACTCATCTTCTATTTTTATTTTATTTTTATAAATATGGACCAGTTTTTCTTTTAGAGAGAGGCTAGAATTCTCTTGAACGCTGATTAGTGGGGAAAAAATAATAAAAGATACTGATTTCAGTTCTAAAGAACATCAAACTTTTAGGAAAATTTAAGAAAAATGTATGGGTAATTTCAAATGATATTTAAAGAATGCAAGGATTATATTGATCTTTGCTACTCAACTCATCATATACAGTAATAATTAAGTCCCTACTACCATGATTAGTAGGTCCCATTTATACACATTGACTATAGCGGTGGCAATGTGAATAAGCACCATATTTTCACACTTCGACATGCACTAAGTTGTCAACTATATCATGGAAAAAAATAGAACCTTCTACTTTTTGCATAGAAATTATACTAGGTTTGGATCACCAAAAACTGATTTGTTATAGTGCAGGTCAGTTATGGGTTGCTGGCCAGCCCGTTGAGTCAGTTGATGCAATGGATTTTACAGAGCTTGACATAGTCAAATATCGACCGGTACGCCTTTTACCTGTGGTCATCCACTAATAATCATATAGTTGATTTAATACCGAGTTGCTTTTAGAAATTTTCCAATAATCGCTCTATAAATATTTAATTATTTAAGTTCAGTCAATATAACTAAGTTAGTTAAGATGATATATATATAGAAGGAGCGCCATCTATGAACGTTTGTAGATTCGTTAGCTATGAGCGTTCATAAATCGTCATTTATTCCTAATCGAACGGCTTTTATTTTTTAAACAGTAAACTTCATATACAGTAAATATATGATAAACAGTATTTGCACTGTGTTTATGAATAGTGCCAAGTGGAATGTCATTTGATCACACTCTTTTACCCTATTCTCACCCGGTACAATGGTTTGACTACTATTGTTGATCTTGTTGCATTCTCTCTTTACACTAATTCCTCTTTGTCTCTCCTATCTTGTTCTCTTTTTTATTTTTGTCAATATGCAGACGTTCTATTAATGTCCACAATTGATGTATGCCTACTATTGTTGATCTTGTTGCATTCTCTCTTTACACTAATTCCTCTTTGTCTCCCTTATCTTGTTCTCTCTTTTATTTTTGTCAATATGTGGGCGTTCTATGAATGTCCACAATTGATATATATATATATATATATATATATATATATATATATATATATATATATATGAAAAATTAACAATTTGCCATACACGAGAATAAGAAAATATGAAAAATTAACAATTTGACAAATAAGAAATATGAAAAAGAAAATATTTCCCTAAAAATGTTATTTTGAACAGAAAATAATATTAAATATGGGAAATTTTTTAATTATAAAAATAGTATTTTAATGGTCTAACTGAGAAAAAAAATTATTTATTAAGTCCATGGGTAGAAAATTATTATTATTTTGTTAACCGGGTGGGTGAAAATTAGCTTTTTTAAATTAAAAGCCAGTGTTATTTATTATAAATAGATTATTTTTATTAATTTTATAATTTTTATAATTATAAGTGTAAAATGAATCTCATTGATTTTAAAATGGTATTATACATAAATTGGTTCCTCTATTTTTATTTTTATTTTTTGGTTTTTTTTTAATATGTTCCTTTTCAATCCTTTTATTATTTACGTTAATTAGGTCCAAAACTGAAGCAACGTTAGTTCTATCACCTATGTGTCTTTTCATTTGAATAAATTATTATTAAAAAATAAAAAATAATAATAAATATTAAAGTAATATATCTTTATGTATAACGTATATGTACATATATTTTGTATCTTCTTGTTTGTATACACTCTTACATACTCATGTATTTATTTCTTACACGGTATCAAATAACAAGCGATCTCGACAACTTTCATCGGAGTTTAGTCCGGTTTATGAAATCCGTTTGGTTTATCTTTGCCGATTCTCTCACTATTCACCGGTTTTGTCTTCACTTTGCGGGATTTGAAGTGCCACTCCCACCGCAGCCACATCGTCTTCCTAGGAGCCGTTTATCAAACGTTGGGTGACAATCCTGCTGAATTTTGCCTCGCTGAACTTTTGTCCATGTTGCCGTAGAGTTGCTCTAACTGCATTTGGCCGCCGCCGAGGCCGTATTCTCTTCTACGTCAACGAGAGAAGCCTCTATTCTCCTTCCGCCCCCGCTACCATTTCTTCATCTTCAGCCAAATAAGTGTGAATAAGAACATAGAAATTTACTCACATTCACTCAACCTGCAGACAATCACAAGGTTTCAGTAGAGCGGAAATTATGAAGCTGAATTCTCATTAGCATATCCAAACTAGAATAGAACAAGAGAATATATAGTAGAGAAAACAATACTAAAGTGTTGTCACAGCACACAAAAGTAATACTAGCTCAAAAGTAAACCAGTCACCAATCACATAGCCTCACTCGATTCTCTGTTGTCCAGTCAGCATGCATTTGTACATAGTAGCCAACATTCTCAAAATGGTCAGCTTCCATAGCATTAATGCTTCTGAGTAGACTTATTCAACATCCTCCCCTTGCTCAAAAGCTCCTCACTCCCAGTGCATCTCGAAAGGCTTCGAACTTGTGACAAGATAAAGCCTTTGTGAAGATATCTGCAATCTGTTCATCAGTTCTACAGTAGACTACATCAATTTCACCATTGCTAACGAGATCTCGAATGAAATGGAACCTTGTATCGATGTGTTTAGTGCGCCCATGCAGAGAAGGATTCTTAGTGATTGAAATGGCTTACCTGTTGTCACAATGAATGATCGTTGGCCCAGTCATCTTCTCATTCAAGTTATCAAGTAGCCTACGCAACCATACAGCTTCACAAGCAGCAGAGGTGGCTGAGACGTATTCAGCCTCGGTATTAGATAGCGCTGTAATTGGCTGTTTCTTCGAGCACCAAGCAACTGCTGTGGATCCGAGAAAGAAAGCCCAACCAGTTGTGCTCCTTCTATCCACTTGTGATCCTCCTCAGTCATTCTCAGTATAGCCAATTAGATCAAGCTTTTCAGAGTGAGTGTAATGTAGTCCAAAATTCAAGGTTCCTGAAATATAATGGAGGGATCCTCTTCACGGCACCGGGATGATGCATTGTTGGTGCCTGCATGAACTGAGACACCAACCCAATTGCAAACATAAGATCGGGTCTCTTGTGTGTCAAGTAAAAAAGACTCCCAACAATCCTTCTATAGCGTGATGGATTGGTTTCTCCAGAGCCATCTTCCAAATAGAGCTTCTCGTTAGTGTTCATAGGATTGTTGATTGGTTTGCAATGCATCATTCCAGCCTTCTTAATATCTTCAGCATATTTTTGCTGAGAGACAAATAGTGTGCCTTCAAATTGCTTCACCTCTAAGCCTAGGAAGTATCTTAGAGGTCCCAGATCGGACATCTCGAACGTCTTCATCATATTAACCTTGAATTTACTTAACATTTCAGTAGATGAACTCATATAAATAATGTCATCGACGTACATGCATATCAGCAAAATGTTTGAATTTCCACCAAGTTTCTTGTATGTTGTAGGCTCATTAAGACTCCTAACGAACCCCATCTGGATAAAATACCGATCTATGTGGCTGTACCATGTTCTTGGCGCTTACCGGAGACCATACAACGTCTTCCGGAGTTTATAGGCATGCTCTTCTTTTCCCTTGACAATGAGGCCTTCTGGTTGAGTGACATAGACCTCTTCTTTCAAATCCCCATTTAGAAATGTCGTCTTCACGCCCAATTGGTGAATGCACCACTTCTTTTGAGCTCCGACAGCAAAGAAGGTTCGAATTGTTTCCATCCTAGCCACTGGTGAGTATACTTCAGTGAAGTCCACTACTTCTCGTTGTGCATAACCCTTTGCTACTATTCTCGCCTTCTTCCTATACACTGAGCCATATGGATTAAACTTTGTCTTAAAAACCCATTTTAAGCCGATAGCTTGTTTCCCTTCTGGCAAGGTGGTGAGTTCCCAGGTGTTATTCTTGTGAACAGCCTTCATTTCTTCACACATAGCAGAGACCCAGTCAGCATTCTCTTCCACTTCATTGAATAGAACTGGATCTACAGCTGTTAAAGCAAATAAGCATGTGTTATAAATATCAGCTAGATCCCTACACCTCGTTAGTGGTTCATCCTCCTCAGCATTCCTTGATGAGTCTTCAGTTGGACAGATTAATCTCCAACCATCCATCTTGTGTATCTGATGGTTATTGTGATACCACTTCAATTGTTTCTTCCACGTTAGCAGTTGGCGGGAAGACTAAGACAGTCGAGTCACCAATCACTGGCCAATCCCAGCATTTGTCTTCAAAAAAATGCAAATTCATGCTGATCTGGACTTTCCTCGTGGCAGGATTCAGAATCTTAAATGCCTTCGAATCTTCATCATAGCCAATGAACACTCCTTTAGAAGATTTGGCATCCATCTTCCTTCTTGGCTGCGAGTCAACCAGTACGTAGCATACGCATCCGAATACCCAAAAGTGATCAACATTTGGTCTTCTTCCGGTCAACGCTTCATGAGGTGTCATCTTCTCCAAGGCACTCGTCGGAGAGAGATTGAGAACATATACTGCAATGGCGACGGCCTCTGCCTAAAGCTCAGTGGGCAAGTTTATCTCCTTCAAAGGGGTTCTGCCCATCTCTGTCACCGTGCGGTTTTTCCGTTCTATGACTCCGTTCTGTTGAGGAGAACGTGGAGCAGTGAGTTGTCGCTTGATCCCGGTGTTTTCACAGAAGGCTCTAAACTAGATGGAGGTGAGCTCCCCTCCTCTGTTTGTGTGTAGGATCTTCACCGACAACGAGAGCTGCTTCTCAACTGCAAGTTTAAACCGCTTGAAGTGTAGAAAAGCATCAGCTTTGCATGGAATGAAGTATACCCAACTGTACCTTTGGAAATCATCAGTTAAAAGAAAGTAATACAGATTACCTCCCAAGGATGGTGCTTGCATAGGTCCCACTAGATCAGCATGTATTAATTCTAGTAGAGCTTTTGCCAGATATGCCTGTCCTTTTGGGAACATATGTCTTGTTTGTTTCCCAAGAGTACAAGCCTCACATGGCTCTTCTACATGTTTGATGGCTGGAAGTCCTTCCACAAGTTGATGCTCTGAGACATAAATTAGATTTCTCTGGCACAAGTGACCATATCTCCTGTGCCACAGCTTGGACAAGTCTCCATCTCCTTGTGCTACTTGAGCAAAGCCTACATCTTCTACTTCTAAGGGAAATAATTGATAAGATGTCATTTGAATTTTTGCCACCAAGTTGTTTGTTTTGGCATCTCTCACCCTGCATTCACCATCTGAAAACTGAACCTTGTAACTGGATGCCATGAGCTGTCCAACGCTTAGCAAATTATGTGCTAAGCTTGGCATGAATTGAACATTAGTGAGTATACTTTCTTTCCCTGAGCTTGCTTTAAGAGTAACATCACCAACTCCAGCCACCTAAAGTAAGTTACCATCCCCTAGCCTGATGGTTTGTTGAGGTGTGTCTTTAATGTGCTTGAAGAGGCTTCTATTCCCTGACATATGGTTAGAACAACCACTATCAAGAAGCCAAGTACCCCAGCTTCATTCTCCAGCCCAGAGCTTGACATGAATAGCAGCCCTTCTTCTACTTCCTTTGCCTCTTCTGCAATGTTTGCTTCTTTGTCTTTATACCAACACTGAGCCTTCATATGTCCTAATTTCTTGCATATGAAGCACTGAACACCTTTGTTCTGTTTGTTTTCGATAGGTTGAGTGAAACCTGTGCTTCTTCCGCGGCCACGACCTCTTCCTCTGCCTTTATAGAAGCCCCTGCGTCCACGACCTCTCCCTCCTTTGTAGTTTTGATCCCTGAAAAGCATGGACTTGGCGTGCAATGCCTTATCTTCATCTTGTTCTTCATCTCCGTTGAGAATATATTCATGACTTTTTAACGAGCCACAGAGCTCATCAACAGTGAGAGTGTTCAGGTTTTTAGCTTCAACGATGGATAAAACAACATTAGTGAAACATCGTGTGAGGCTTCTGAGGATTTTGGTCACCATCGTCTTCTCTGGGAACTCTTCTCCGAGTACTTTGATTTTATATACTATATCAAGAACTTTGGTGATGTAATCTTCAATTATTTTCCCATGTTTCATCTTGGTTGCATCAAGTTCTAGATGCAACGAATGAAGTTTAACTGATACATTGTTTGTGTTACCTTGATATTGTGTTTTCAGCACATCCCATGTTTGTTTTATTGTGGTAGCTTCTGTAATTCTAAGGAGTACTCTTTTGTCCAGGTTTTGTTGAATTAGACACAATGCTTTGGCATCTTTCTTCAAGACTTCAGTAAGTCTATTATTATCTCCTTCTTCTGCAAAGCCCTTCTCAACAATGTTCCATAAATCCTTGGATTTAAACACCGTCTTCATCTTGAGACTCCATAAATTGTAGTCTTCTCCCTTGAAAAGAAGTACATCAAGTTGAGAAGAATTTGAGGATGAGCTGCCTGCCATCTTCAAGCTTTATTGCTATCTCTGATACCATTGTGAATAAGAACATAGAAATTTACTCACATTCACTCAACCTACAGACAATCACAAGGTTTCAGTAGAGCAAGAATTATGAAGCTAAATTCTCATTAGCATATCCAAACTAGAATAGAACAAGAGAATATATAGTAGAGAAAACAATACTAAAATGTTGTCACAGCACATAAAAGTAATACTAGCTCAAAAGTAAACTAGTCACCAATCACATAGCCTCACTCGATTCTCTGTTGTCCAGTCAGCATGCATTTGTACATAGTAGCCAACATTCTCAGAAAGGTCAGCTTCCATAGCATTAGTGCTTCTGAGTAGACTTATTCAACAACAAGCCCGTCAGTCACAGCGCACCCTCAAGAGACCGTGTCTTCCTACCCATTAAATATATATTAAAAAAAAAAGCTCGCCGACGAGACCAAAACCTCATCGTCAAGTGCAGCGATCATTGCTTTCTCATTGCCTAACGGTGCGTTCATGCCTATCCTTAGTTGTTGTCCGAAGAATTCCAGCTTTTCTCCATAATTCCAGCCTTGCTTTTCTCCCTAATTTCAGCATACTTCAAGTCCCAAGACAAAGCTTTGGATCCAACGCATTTATCTCACACTCACTAACTTTTCAAGTCCCGAGACTAGTTTTTCTCCCCATCTTTCAATTATTCCACAGATTTTAATTATTATACAGTGATTGGATATATATATATATATATGACCTCTTTTCAGGATCTTTTGTCATATGCCGTTACTCCAAACGTTCTTGAAATATGAAGCGCCAATATCCTAAGCTTCAAGAAAAGCAAGAGCACTAGTCTCGGTCTCTGTTTTCCTCTTCAATTTTAGCTCATGGTTTTTCTGCTGATCTACTCTCTCAAGTTGCTCAACTTACCAAGCAAGCAAATCCATGACATGCAGCGTGCTATGCAGTTCAGTATTTCCTCAACTATATATACTATCTCCGGTATGTATTCCGTCTCCGGTATGTATTCCTTTATTATGACTGCTGTCTCTGGTATGTCTTCCACCTCCTGGATTTTAGGCTCTAGTGCCACTCATCATATGAATGCAGATGCATATAGCCTAGTTTCTATTTCTACCCTTCCCCCACTTTCCACTGTTCGCATTACTGATGGGAGCATTCACCCCGTCACGCAGTGCAGTCATATTCAGTCCACTTCATTTAATATTCCCAATATCCATCATGTTCCTAGCTTAGCTCTTAACCTAATCTCGGTTACCCAGCTCACTGATTATGGTCTCACAGTCACCTTTTCTTCTTCTATTTTGTGCAAGATCATCTTACAGGCCAAAGGATTGGGACCGGGCATAGAATTGGGGGACTTTATCACTTAGATCATCTTCATCTTCCTGCTTCTCGACCTTCTGCAATTGTTACATCTGTATGTTCTCTCAATCGTTGGCATCGTTGCCTCAGTCACTTATCTAATGCTCGCCTGAAACTCTTAACTACTTTAAGTAATCTTGATTCTATTTCTATAACTTCTTTGCATCCGTGTATGGGTCATCAGCTAGCTAAGTACACAGCTCTTCTCTTCTCATCACGTGAATCTCTTTCATAATCTCCTTTTGACCTTGTTCACTTTGATGTTTAAGGCCTAGCTCCACTCTTATCTCTTGGTGGTTTCTCCTACTATATCAGCTTTATTGATGATTTCTTACGTTACACTTGGCTTTACCTGCTGCATTCTCGATTTGAAGTCTTTACCATTTATTCTCAATTTGCACAAATGGTACATACTCAGTTTGGCAAATGCATTAAAATATTTCACTCTTATGGGGCACGTGAGTATCTCTCTACATCCTTTCGAGAGTTACTCTCTACTCATGGCACTCTGCCTTAGCAATCATGCCCTCATACACCTGGTCAAAATGGTATTGCTGAGCACAAGCATTATCATATCTTGGACATTGCTCATTCCTTTCTCTTTTCCTTTACTGTCCCTTAAACATTTTGGGCTGAGGCTATTCTTACCTCTGTCTATCTCATCAATAGAACTCCTTCCACCACTCTTTTTGGTGTCACTCCTTATGAGAGTTTTTACTCTCAATCTCTCTCTTATGATCATCTTCGCACTTTTGGTTGTACTTGTTTTGTCCTTTTGCTCGTTGTTGAGTGAACCAAACTCTCTCCTCGTTCTGCCATGTGCATTTCTCTAGGTTATAGTTCTGAACACAAGGGCAATCGCTACTATGATCCTCTATCTCATCGTCTACATATTTCCCGGCATATAACCTTTCTTGAAGACACATCCTAATTTTCTTCATCTTCTCATAATCTTTCTTTTCTTACGTCTTCCTCTAGTGTGTCCTCCTCCCTACCTTTAGTAATTATTCCAGATTCCATCATTACTGCAAATTCTGTGCCCAAAGCCTCCACTGAAACTTCTTCTGTTCCTTCTTCCTCTGGGTATATTGATGATTCTGGTGATTCGCTCCTCTCCCCGCCTGCTCACCCTCTCCTGAAGATGCTCCTGATGCCGCCTATCGTTACCCAAATCGTATTCGTCATCCTCCTGCCCGGTATGCACTTTCTCTTTCCTCTACTTACTCCCAAGAGTTCCAAGCTTTTCTTGCTACTGTTCACTCTCATCCCAAGCCGCAATCTTATCATGAGGCTATGATTTACCTCCATTAGCAACAGGCTTTGACAGAGGAACTCAAGGCCCTACAGCGCGTGCATGCATGGGAGCTTTTTCCCCTTCCTTCTAATGTTACTCATATCAGTTATTTGTGGGTCTATCAGGTCAAGACCCAAGCCGATGGTAGTATTGAGTGCCACAAGTCCCGTCTTGTTACTCGTGGTTTCACTCAGGACTATGGCATTGACTATGAGGAGATATTTGCTCTTGTGACCAAGTTGACTACTGTTGGTTTTCTTTTCATTATTACAGCTGTTCTTCAATGGACACTTCATCAGTTAGATGTGACCAATGCCTTCTTACATAGAGATATTTCTGAGGATGTTTATATGACTCATCCTCCCTGTTTCTCTCATCCTCCTCAACATGTCTATCATCTTCATCAGACTATATATGGACTCAAACAGTCTCCCCACACTTAGTTTGAGTGTTTTCGCAGTGTGGTTCTTGCTCTTGGTTTCACTGAGGGCTCTTATGATTTTGCCCTCTTCACTTGGCAGACTCCTCGAGGCCTCACTATTCTTCTTCTTTATGTTGACGATATGGTCATTTTTGGTGATAATGCTAATACTATTCTTTCTCTGAAATAGCGGTTATACACCGAGTTTCAGATGAAAGACCTTGGACCTCTTTGTTACTTTCTAGGTCTTAAGGTCATTTATTCTCATCGAGGTTACTTGGTGTCTCAGCAGATGTACATTTCTGGTATTTTTTTTTATGAACTAACATTATTGATCTCCGCACTGCTTCCACTCCTATTGAGTTACATCATCGTCTCTCCTCTTCCAACGATGAGTCGTTGATTGATCCTACCCGTTGTGGGTGCTCTTGTTTATTTGACCATTACTCAACCTGATATTATGTATGTCATTCGCGTCCTTAGCTCATTTATTAGAGCTCCCCGATTTACTCATTATGCTGCACTTGTACAGGTTCTTCGGTACCTCTGTGGCACTATCACTAGATCTCTACTTTTTTTTACCACATCTTTGCTTGAGTTGTGCGCATATTGTGATGCTAATTGGGCAAGTGACGCTACTGACCAGAGATTTACTACTAGTTTCTGAATTTTCCTTGGAGATTCACTTATCTCTTAGAAAAGCAAGAAATAATTCACTGTTGCTCTTTCCACTGCTGAGGTGAGTATGGTGCTATGTCCTCTACTGCTAAGGAAGTTCTTTGGTTGCGTCAGATTTTGATGGACTTTGGTGTCACCACATCTGATCCCACTCCTATCTATTATGATAAGCATAGTACTATCAAAATTGCTGCAAATCCTGTGTTTCATGAGCGCACAAAGCATCTTGAGGTCTCTCTTCACTTTGTTTGTCATCATTATCTTGCTGGCAGTATTCTTCTTCCGTATGTTGCCTCTAGATAGCAGCTTGCTGATTTTTTTCACTAAAGCACATACTATCACTCGATTTCATTTCCTAATTGACAAACTCTTGGTTTACGATACACCGTGAGTTTGAGGGGCGTGTTAGAGTAATATACCTTTATATATAATGTATATGTATATATACCTTGTATTTTCCTATTTGTATACACTCTTACATACTCATGTATCTATTTATTGGGTTGTTACCCTAATGAGATATACAACTTCTTCTCTCATATTATCTTACAATAAAAAACAACTCTAACGAATCTAAAAACCTAATCACCCATTCCCCTTCTTCCTCCCTGATCTTTCCTCCTTCTCCATACACCTCACTATCATTGAGTCCATCTTCCTCCACATAGCCCTTAATGTAACCGCAAAAAAGGGCATTAGTCCTAGATTTCATGATCCGAGAAATCCTCCTAAATAAATTCTCTAGGATGGACCACAGCTAACATGAAGGAAGAAGAACCATTTTTGTAGTTTTAGACTGAATTTGTGCATGTTTTCAAAAATATGGGAAATTTTGTATAGGAATGGTTTATTGTTTGATATATGGATTAATGGAGAATTGGTTTGTATTTTTTTAATGTTATATGAAATTTCCAAATTTGGTAAATGATGTCTACATATTCTTGATGGCTAAGTTCATGGAAAGTTTGCCTTGAATTTTTTGATTTGTTATTCACATCTTCATGGCAATGTTAAGAAGATACCAAAGTATCATATATTTACAATAATAGCAAAAACAATAATAACATATTGATTTAAATGCACACTCCATTGAATGGAGACTTTTTTTCTAGAACAAATATAACAATATATTCAAGAATAAAACCAGTTTAAAACAAATAGAACTATCAGGGCAACTGGAGAATTTTTCCTAATAATTTCAATTGAACAAAAGCAACAATACACTCTAGAATTTCACAATTTGACAAATAAAAAACTTCCAACTTCGTGATTTTAGTTGCTAGCTACCAATAGTAGAAAGAAGAGAGAAGTTATTTTTATTTTAAAATTTTTTTTAATAATAATTTAATCTTTGGAAAGCCATAACAGTAGAAAATAATGGTGAAAACACCAGTTGGGGTTTGGACCAGATTGACCAATTTAGATAATAGAATACTGAGAAAGGACAAATTCAAAACTATGGACCAAATGGAAAAAGAGAGAAAAGTAAAAGGACCAGTCTGGGTCATATACCATTTTAAAATAAATCAGGTTGTTTGTTTGTGAAGGCTCTGTTTATTTGTTATATATCTATTTCTATCCAAATTACCAATGTTATGACCAAAGTTTTAGCTAGCATTTTTTTTTTTTTTTTTTTGATGATTTTATAACAAGCTTATAGTCGATCTACTCATGATCTTATGGGGGATAAAAGCACATAATATTTTTAAATGATTTTTATTTATTTTTAGTGACTTGATTATAAATTTTTAAGATATAATTGCTTTATAAATATTTTTTTTGTTGATTGTAATATTTTAATATAACTGGAATATTTGTTAATAAATAGATCTATCCTCTTTGTACTATAATACAACAATTAATGAAATACCTTTTTCCTTGCTATTCTCTCTCGTTCTTCTAATTGCTTTGTTCGGGAATTATCATGATGAACAAGTGATGACATGATCTTGAAGCCTCCAACAGACTTATAATTAATCTTAGATATGTTTTAAATTAATATGTGCAAGTTGGTGAATTTGATTACATAAGACATAAAAAGATAAGATAGTATGTAACTATGCTAGACTTTCACATTCTCTGATGACTCATTTGTATCCTAGTCTATTTTCAAAGATGCTCCTGAATTTGGGTTTGTCTTTAATAATTGGCAAGTGATGCATGTCCCATGCATGACTTTGATTGAAGATGAGGACAAGGACAAACAAAGTGAAACTGATTTTAGGAATAATTCCAAGTATGAAAAATTCTAACCTAAACCATTGGACTTTTAGCCTAGTGGTATGCTAGTCTCTTTTAGTTGAGTGAAATATGAATTCGACTCTTTGCTTTTGTGGAAGGATGAAGGTATGTAGCAATTGGGCATGATGCTTGTTGGTGGAGCCATGGTTTCCTTAGAGCGCTTCCTTGCGGGCACGGTCAACTATTACATAATAATAATGCACCCACAATATATAAAAATTAAAGATCACAATTCTTTCAAAGATGTTAAATTAAAAGTAAATCTTTAATAATTTAGCTTTGATAATTAGTGATAATAATTTGATTCAAATTTTATTTACATTTATTTTGCCTTTTAACTCGCACAACAAATATGATAATTTTTTATTATTTATGGATAAGAAAAAATAATTTATAGCGTATGAGTTAAATAATTAATTGGATTGAAGTTTAAAAGCCATTAGCAGCTTTAATTATTTAAGATGAGGGAAAAGGAATGATGAGGCTTTAGGCACTTCATTTTTATTTTATAAATCTTTAATTTTTGATAAATCCCTAATTAGTAGTTTTGTGGGAGAGGTGGTTTATTCATTTTAAGAGGAACTTTCCATAGAACATATTAGAGAAAAATAATCAATAATTTTTAAGTTTATTAATTGATTTAAAATCATATGTAAATACTGCATTACTTTATAGTTTATTGTACATTAGAGTGCGTTTCATAACCACCTAATAATTGAATTTCCATATAATTTGTGGTTTTCTTTACTGTAATGATGACATGGTGTGAATTAAAGAATGGCAATCACTATGAAACATAAATGAAAATAATTAAAAAAAATAATGTATATATATATATATATATATATATATATATATATGAGGGCGAGTCTTGTATGTACGTCTCTAGAATTCAATTTTACAAGCATCTATGTTTCAATTCAACGGCTCCAGATCATCTCTTCATCTCAATAGTGCACATCTACAATACTCAACTCAAATAATCACAGCTGTCCAACCTGATTTTTATTAGCACTTTTCAAAACAAACTTTAATAAAACCAACTCATCACTCTCTCACCCCATTCTTAACCCAATATAATGCTTTGGCTACTGGTATTGATCCTGTTGCACTCACTCTCTCCACACTAATTCCTTTATGTCTCTTTGTCTACATATTACATTTACTTTATATATATACTCTCTTTGTTCTTTCTTACTTCTTAATTTAACCTAATTCACACCGATTAAAAAAAAAATTAGTTGAAGTTAGTTAATAAATTAAAATTTGCAAAAAAAATTATATAAACTTTCTGATATTACTTTTATTAAAAATATGTTTTGAAAAATGTATAGTTAAATATAATTTATTGGAAGATGTAGAAGTACGTTAAATATAAAAGATAAATTTAAAAAAATAATATTTAATGTTACACAAAATTTTTAAATTGAAAAAGTAAAAAAGACTATAGAAAAGTTTTAAAATGTTACAAGTATATATATATATATATATATATATATATTTGTTTAAAACAGCCTTGATGATGTTGGTTAGTTTTGTTGTCTAGTTTTACAAGTCAATAACTACAAAACAAATTTAAAATCATAACTAAGCATAAAAAATTGTGTGTAATAATAACTCACAATCTTCCAAACATACTATTAAAACAACTACAGCAACTCCTGATGTAACTGGGCGGGCCAGGCCCAATCAACACGGCCCATTATGAAAGTACTGGAGTGTAACGGAAGCCAGCGAGTCACTAACTACCAGTCAGTCCACGCGAACTTCACACAGAAGACGCGGCACACGTCGTTGACGTTCTCACGTGACCCTCACATGCTATTCACGTGTCAAACACGTGCCACACTTCCCAATATATATAGACCACTACCCCCACCGACCTCTTCCCAAAATCCCCAGATCTAATTAACCAACCATTCTTAAAAAAGAAAAAAGTTTCTAACCATGGCCTCACGTCTCGCTCCCGTTGTCCTCGTCCTCGTCCTCTGCGCCATCGCCGCATCGGCAACGGCGAGCATCGTCGGAGGGCGAACGGAGATCAAGAACGTGAAATCGAACAAGATGGTGCAGAGCCTGGGGAAGTTCGCGGTGGAGGAGTACAATAAGGGGGTGAAGGGGGGGAGCAACGCGGCGGCGTTGGTGTCATTCTCGAGCGTGATATCGGCGGAGAGTCAGGTGGTGGCTGGGACCAAGTACTACCTGAAGATCGCCGCCGAGGATTCTCATCATGCCCGCAAGTTGTTCGATGCCGAGGTCGTCGTCAAGCCCTGGCTCAAATCCCAACAACTCCTCTCCTTCAAGCCTGCCCACTAAAGTGAATAATAATAATAATAATAATAATGCCTATAGCTCTTGTCTGTTACTGCTTAGTGGTGTATGAGTTGAGTACTAAAGTTATGCTTATGTGAATGAGAATATATATATATGATTATTATTTGCTATGGTTATTATGGAAAAGAAAAATACTTTCCATATGTTTCATTTTGGAAATCATTCAATTCTAGTTTTTTTTTTTTTTGGTGTGTGTGTGTGTTAATTCTTGAATTCTTAATTTTAAAACACTGCCTAATGACGATATTAATTTATACTAATGTGGTACTTTGATTAATAATAAATGCTTTAATCTCCACTTAACAGGGGAGCTTATTATTATCACCTTTGAAATATTGATATATGTATTATTTATTTTACAATCCACAATAATCCCCAAAAATTTTTAAAGAAAGTACTTGTGTAGTGAGGATTTTCCCAACAAAAAGAATAAAAGAGATAACAGATGGAAGCATTTGTTGAATTTTTTTAAAAACAAAAGAGATGAAATAATACTTCTATCTAAAATTAAGTAAACTACATGACTAAATTGATTGAATAATTAAAACATGAATAACAATGGCTTCCAGCCTTACACCACCGAATTTCTCTTAAAAATAGTATAAAGACATTCATATGTGCCTAATTTCGCACAAAGAACTAAAAACACGGATCAACAAAATTCTCAGTTGAAACAAAGCTTAGAGAATATCATTCAAGGTACCACAACATGAAAACACCATTAAATGAGGAAGTCATAGCAAAATCTGGATCATGCCAAATTAATCGTTCAGAAACTGTAAACTACAAGAAATGATCTTAAACTAAATGTGAAATTCTTGATATCAAGCAGGCTCACTTAAGCAGCACCAGCACCACCCTTGCCTTTCTTCCTCTGGATCTTCTTCATGTAAAATTCGAGCTCCTTGCCTTCTAGTATGTATCTACAAATTACAGATGGGTTTGCAAAATGAGCTAAATGGTGTTTTGAACAAGAGGTCACTATGAGAAATGGAGTTGTGGTTTGCTTTCAAGGAATGATGGAATTGGAAAGAAAAAGTATGTTTTACCCATCAGCTCTGCCGCATTGGCCTGGGCGGGATGAGATGCAAGCAAGTAGCCTGCCACCACCAAATTGCTCCTCGATATGAGGATCGAGAGTGCGACCCTCCTGGCGTTTCTCCAGCTTCCTGAGAACATGGTTGCTCTTCTTAGTTTCCTCCGCAGCAGCAGCAGCTTCACCATCCTACAGGGATGGCAAACAAAAATTAACATGAATCACAATTATAACTAAGAACTTAGCTTAGTGAAATGAAACATATAATTCAGAATCATTAGGCAAGTCAAGCACAAATGATTAATAGTTACAATGCTTAATTTATATAAATAAGAACTAGAGATTCAAGTCAAAAATCAAATGATTTATTCCCTACCAGTTGAGGAACAGACTAAACATGAATAAAAACTCATACTTGTGTTGTAACAGTAACAAAATTTAAATGGTTAAGAGGCCTTGGCAATGCCTGTAAGAATACCAGTATGATTCAACTCTTCTTAATTTAACATAGCCAACTCAACACAAATGTTTAAAGGTACAGCCTCATTCATACAAGACTTCAATCGAGAATCTGGAGACGAGTAAGAGTGTAAACAAGAAAACGGATTACAGACTCACCACATGGTTACAGATATTACTTAGAAGGCTACAAAGTTCAAACTATAATAGCATCAACTAAAAAATGCCATCCTAATTCATGACAAAGAAACACAAAAGCAAATGAAGTCAGTAACTCTGCCAGAGACTATGTAGGTAACAAGTAACAAGTTTATCAACTCAAAAGAGTGTGACACAATTGCTTGGTATGCATAAAAACCCACTAAAAAAATCACAGATAACACATCGAATGAGTCTTAAATGCTCATGCATTAGCAATTTACAATTTACTCCACAAGCACAAAGAAGCATAAAATTAGCACTTTCAAGCATCTATTTTTAGTATGAATCATGTAAGGCAATGAGCTTTAGAAATGATTTGGCCTGCAATTCTATGCAATAGTTTCATTTGTAATTTTAGTTTTTCAGTATGTCTACAACAAATGAAGAAGCCAATCAGATACCCTTTTTTTTGTTGACATGATGCGCTTTTTTAAATGTGTTGACTAGACTAACTTTGGGGTTCTGTTGCATTGAAAGTTAAGCATTGATTGATTGCAAAAGACTGGCCTCTAACAAACATATACCCTCTCAGAAAGGGCAATAAGGGAGGATCATGCTCAAGCCTAGCAAATAAATCAACTGCAGCAATAGTCTATAACAAGTTTGCCATGGTTGACATAGAAGAAAATTAACAATATTTAACATGAAGCTTTGAAAAATATCTTCATATGAAAGAAATGTCAAACTTCAAATTGAACAAACACAACTTAATGCATGATAATGCACATATACAAGTCTTACAAAATTATTTATCACAATTAGAAATATACATAATGACCACTATCAAAGTAAATATGAATAAACTAGCAGCCACCGAACACATATGACTAGGAGAAAATTAGAGATATAGCTAACAGCCAACAAAATACAAGCTAAATAAAATCTTAGTTAGAACACTAAATAACATGATTCTGTGCTCTGCTGGATGTTTATTAACTGCATACATGCAAGAAGATTAAAGTTAATAATAGCAGACACAGTCAAAGTATACCAAACACGGCTTTGCTCATCACAAAAGCCATAAATACTTTCTAACTAAAACAAATTAAAAGGTAAACAGTCACCAATATGTGAAGCCACTTTTAAACACAAGTTTTTAAAGGATGCATTAAAGGTACCTTCAAAAGTCCATATTGCTCATGACCTCGAGTGGTTGGAGTGAAATACAAGGCCCACATGTGATTAATCTAAACTATCCTCAGATTACATGCACGCTTATTATAATTCTCTCAAAAAGGATCTAAGGCATATACATTTTTCAAGAAACTCAATGTGTGTTTCACAAAGGGGAAAAAAGAAACTAAAAGGATAGAAAATAATGGATGGATAGAAATATAAGTACATTTTAATTCATCTGCTAAAATGTCTTATACTCTATAGAAGGCGTCTAGCTTTCTTCACCTTTACCTTATTCTCCTTCAACCTAAATGCAGCCTAGACTTTTTTAACAAACAAATTTACAAATTTACAATCATAATTACCCTACCAAAAATAGTACTATGGGACATGTATAAACTATTTCATGCACCTTTAAAACATCCATGACCATACTTAAACACCTCATACAAACACTAAAAACAGAAACATATGAAATATTTTGATACTTTGTGGTCGCTAGTGCTTGCACAATGAAAGGCATTCAGATGAAGTATTCTAGCGTATTATATCAATCTGCTCTCAACAAGTTTCAACTTAATAGAAGAATAAAAGATATCCCAGTGAAAACCTACCTCAGTTGTTTCCTTCTTGGCAGAGGTCGCGGGAGCCTTCTTCTTCCTCCCAACCTCAACACCATAGTGCTGGAGGTACCACTGCTTGAAGGGGGCAGCATCAACCTGTACAATAGCACTCTTGACAAGAGTCTGGGTCCTCACAAGCTCGTTGTTCGAGGCATTGTACACCACATCAAGGACACGGGTCTTGCGCGTGACGGCCTCACTGCCCCATGAATAATTCCCAGTATCCAACCTAAGAGCCCTCCACTTGATGTTACCTCCTCTCACACGAATTCTCCTCACAGTTTTGTTGCTTGATAGCTTCGTGTTTGCTGGCTGCCGGCCCAATTCATACCTATGAAGTGAGACAGAAAAACCAAACCTCATTCAACTATCGTGCCCCTCAACATGGATGAGATAAGCAAAAGATTAACTCAAACAGCAAGAGACACTCATCCTAAAGGAAAATCACATTAAGAAAAAAATTAAGAAAATAGTTTTGGAAGTCTCTGAACAAAAGGAATGTGGCAATTAAAAAAAAGAATACACCACTAGATTAAGTTTTATTATTATCAAATGCAAACTGAACTAGTAAATTAAATGTCAAAATGAGAAAACACATAGTAATCCACAATAACATCAAGAACAAAATTCATTTACTCTAAAAATAAAAACATAAATCCACATGAATGCAAATCAAAATTGCAGAGACCACCAACACTCAATAAAATACTTGACAATACTCTTAAATTCAAATGACTAATAAAAACCATATCAGGATCTGCAACTGAAATTTGCCACAATATAAAGATGACAATCATTAACAATCTTCAGCAAAATCCTTATTTATTATTTCCTTAAAACATTCTAAGAACTCCATTTCATAACAACTAAATCGCCTAAATCGGATCAGATGATCACTGAGTCACGATGCTAGAATACTGAACATACAAAAAGAAGATACAAATCATAAATTAAACAAAAGCACCAACAATCAGCGATAATCAAGAAACAAATCAAGGGATATGTACCATGACCACAAGTAAGAACTAGAACCGAACTACCAAGCTAAAAATCCATAATTTCTTCACTAATACAACATAATCTCACAAAGCCAAAAGGAGAAGCAACTAAAACAAGCACAAAAGCTCACTTTCTCTTCTTCCTCCACGCCTTCTTCTTGCCGCCAGTGGCGCGGCGCTTGTGCATTGAATCCCTAGAGATACCTGCAACCAAAACATCAACGCCACGAAAATCAATCACACCGAAGCAAGATCGAGTGAAAAATCTAGGGTTTTTTAAGGAAATTTAACGCTAAATCTAGGGTTTCATACCCATTTTCGCGGGATCACAGAGCTCTCTAGGGTTCTCTTGAGCTCTCCTTCAGCGCACGGCCGTCGTTCATTTGCTTCACTTTCCAGGCTTTATAGTCGAAACCCTAGCCCTTGTTGTTAGGGTTTCTTAAGGGCTTTTTTATATTTTAACCCATGGTTTTTGAAGTTTATGGCTTTTGTTTTAATTTTGTCATTTAAACCCTGTAAAATTTATAATTACATCCAAATTTTTGTCTATACCTTTCGGAAAATTTTGGATATTGTTGTTTTGCAAATAATTAGAACTTTTACGAGGGTCTATATGCAGCTGCGAGGTTGCTTGTAAAAAATGCATAAATTTTTGTTGTTATATGGGCTTGTTGGTTTTTGAAAAAAAATGCTTTTTTTAATTTGTAGAAGTATTTTTTTCAAAAATACCATTTTATGTTTGAATAACCTAATAAAGAAATAATGTGTAAAGTTGTTTTAATATGAATTTTTAAAATAATTTTTAGAGGTGGCAAATTCCTAAAATGGGCATTCATTTTGTTTTCATTGAGTTACTATTATACATTACTGTTAGTCATGATAACGAAAACAATAATAATAATAATAATAATAATAATAATAATAATAATAATAATAATAATAATAATACATTATATTATTATTATTATTATTAGAATTTAAATTCTAATATCGTGTTAAGAACCCGTTATTAAAAAAAGAAAAATCCAAAAAGAATCTAAAGATTATTTATTTAATATATATTAATTAAATCAATCATTTATTAAATTTAGATATTTTTAAATATTTAATTATATTAATTAAAATTAATAATGATATTTATAATAATTATATATTTTAAAAATATATAATTAAAATTTGAGATTTGGTGGCTTACAACAAAAATTAACAATACCAACAACAACAATGGCAACAATATCATTGATAAAATTAAAAAAATATCTAAAATTTTCAACTTCACAACAACCATAATATCAATATTGTCATACCTAGTTATAAGAAGAATTAACAATAACAACGTTAAGGTTTACCAATAACTAACAACACAAACATTAAATTACAACCTACACAAAAGATAAGGGCAATTTTTTTTTTTAATAACACAACAACCGTGGTAATAAGTTATAAATACTACAAAATTAACTCATATATTGATTGCAGAGTTAGATCACGAATATTGTTCCTAAGTGTGATTATCTGTTGAGTATCCTCATTGGTAGGTTGTTGCCATATAAATGATGTTTCACTATCATCACCCTCAAAGACATATTCTCCTTCTTGAATTTGGTTAATATCTTCAAGTCTCTCAAGAACATCCAAATCATTACTACCCATTCTACGAATAAAACTATGAAGAGCAAAACATGACCATATAATTTGGAATTGAACCTTCATAGTATACTTGGTTATTTTTTGTAGGATCCTCCATCTTGCTTTGCAAACTCCAAATGTTTTTTCTATAGCACTTCTCAAACTCAAGTGATGATAATTGAATACTTCATTTGGAGACCTGAAGGCATAAGATATCCTAAATTATGAAATGTGATATCTTGCACTCTTGTATGGTCCTAAAAATCCTTTCATCATAGGATACCTAGAATCGACAATGTAGTATTTACCTACACAACCATAATATAATAAGAAATGAAAAATAGAACATAGAAAGGTATTAAAAGTAATTTCAAGTAAATGTGAACCTTCTGGCGGTTGAGGAAACTTCAAAAATGAATTTCTCAAAGCCTTCATTAATATACGTGTGTCATGTGCCGATCCCTCCCAACCAATAAGCACAAATGTGAAGCACACATTGAAGTCACATGCGGCTAGAATATTTGTTGATGTGTACCATTTCCTGTTCATAAATGGAACTTATTTCTCAGCCGAGACAAGAATGGCCACATTTGTTCCATCTATTGCGTCAATGTAGTCTTTGAAGTAAAACTAATATCAAACATCACCTTGGATGTAATCCTCCACATCTCTGAAATTTCCATCTACCGGTCTGATAATATCATTCCCAAGTTTGTGGATAGCTTTTAGCACTCGACGAAACTGTTTGTACATTGTTTCTCCAGAATATTGAAAGCTCTCTTCCACATTCCTATAAGTAGCTCCTTGTCCGAGTATATACAGGAACATTATCACTGATTTTTCTACAGTAACATTTCTTGTATGTTCTAAACGATACTTTTGAGTAAGTTCAACCACCAATCTTCTAAATATAGTTTTATTCATCTGGACTTACTCAAAGAAATGACTATATGATCCTTCATTATTTTATTAACCCACCTATGACAAGTTAATAAAGATGTCATCTTCTCTCCCTTCAACATTGACTTCATATACTGGTATTGTGCAGCTGTAGCACATGTATACATACTTCCAGTGTACTCACCCATATGCATACATCCTTTCATTGTACTCCATTTTGATTTTACACCCTACATAAGCAATATCAAATGTTTAATATCATGTAGAATCCATAAAAAAATACTCAACATACAGGTACGAATAAACAAAATCAAATACCATACAAACGTTTAGTATAAACCAAATGCATGACAATAGTCTAATACAATATTTCAACTCTAAAAGTGCAACATGTCAAAAGTTCAAGACAATGTTCGACACATAAACTCAACACATAATTCAAAGTCAGGTGAGGTCATCCACTCTGAAAGTGTGACACCAACCAGTAGCAAGTGATGGATCCTTTTCCACTAGTGCCGCAAAAGTCTCCCTATGATATTCTTTTGCAAACAACCTCACCATGAGTAAGTAATGTGGACTTTCTCGTTCCATTCCCAGAACTGTGTGCAACAAATCCACACATCTAGCTATACTACAATGATCATCATTCTCAACTCTTACATTACTTATACATGACATGTTATCCATCCCAAAGAGTAGGCGGTCAAATGATTCTTGTAGTTTTTCATTTGCACTTTTTTATTTTCTCTTTGTGATTTTTTTTGTCTCTTTCTAGCTTGTGTTGTATTGGTTTCTCCCTAAGTGGCATCATTGTATTGTTGGGCATTGTCACCATCATCATCAAAGTTATCAACCTCTACGTCTACGTCATTCATCTTAGCATAAGCATTATCGTTAGAAACTTCATTCTCTGATGATGGTTCTGCATATGGTACCAATGCCTTGCAGCCTGTCGCCACATCTTTGAAGAATATCTCCATCATGTGATTCATGTCTAAAAACTTTGGACCCTCATTTCTCCATTTCAGATATTATGGGTTTTCCTATTTAGTTAAATAAAAAAAGAAGACAATGTGTAATTATTTATTTGAAATAAAAATTACATAATAAATAAATGACTACATTATGATATATAAGATGGATTCATAGCCTTATGACACATCCCTTGCGTGTGTATACCGCAAGTACATGGGTCGTCGAAGTAATAAAATACCCCGGTGAGTGGGTAGTCGAATTCACAGGGAATAGATGTTCAGAAACAAGAAATATTGCTATTTAGCTAGAGTGAAAACCAATTATGAGTAAATTCAAGATATTAATGCAAAGAAAAACAAAAGAGAAAAGAGAAAGCAAAAGGAGTAAAGAAAGGTAATCAATGATAAAATGGGGTACCCAGACAATGCTCATCCTAGGACTATTGTTTCAAGTGCAAGACTAATATTATGCCTTCTAATTGAAGTTTAATGAGTCGTGGAAATCCAAAGACACACGGTCCCAAACCTAAGGTCAACCGTGACTAGCCCTCTACACTATGCTTCAGCAGAAAGGGGTACTCTCAACACCTCACACTGTGTGGGACCGCTTGAAGCTCTAGGGATTCCAAGTGATGAACCCTATTCCCTAGCTTAGATCTAACTCTTTGGTCCAGGCGAAAGATCTCTAGTCACAATTAAGCCCCAACACTAAGGGTTACTCAACACTTCACTCTGTTACTCGCGCAACTAAGCCCCAATAGAGTTTGTCTCTTAGCACTTCACTCTATCATGACCGCAAAGAACTCTTGGAACATGGATTAAGGATAAATCACGTCGGAGGGGAAATGGGACGTTCCGCTATCTCTCGACTCACCCTTTTAACCATTTTCAACCTTGTTAAGTCTAACCCTAATGAAGTGTCACTCATTCAAAAGGATTACCTAAATAGATTCTTAATCCTAGTGTCACTCTAAGGGAAAATCAAATCAATAAACACATAAGATTGAAACTCAATTAAAACATTAATTAAAGGAAACATAATAGAAGTTAATGAAACAAAATTATCCTAGGGTTTACAAGTCCAAGCACCCACTAAGGGTTTAGCTCTCCATGGAGCAATACAAAATCAAATATGAAATCAAAAATAAGTGCAAGCAATCCATAGAGATAACCCCATTGTTGTTCGTATCGATGGTTTTCAAGAGCCACCTCGTCTTCTCCAAAGACTCCTCCATCAAGCCTAGGGCACATCTCACCGAATCAATGTCGTCGAAAGCTCCCCTAAATAACTCTCCTCTGAAGGAAATCAATGTCGAATACCGTAGAACAGCTCCAAAATTCCAACAAAAATCTCTCCAAACCCTCGCCACGCTCTCCCCAAAAGATAGGCAAAAGATAGGAAGAAGATCTCCAAATTAAACTATCCAAGTGGTATTTAAAGGGCTGAAATCGGGCATCCGCACGGCCCTGTGGAAATTCCACACGAGCGTGTGGATTTCTAGGCTTCATTTTTCCTGTGCACTGTAAACAGTAACTAGTGCAGTAATTTTACTACGGTGCTCCCGACTTCATTTTCTTCATAGAGGCCGCCAAGTTGGGTACACAACCATGCTGTAGATCACGTCACGTTTTGCTTTCGAGCACATTGATGAAGCTCTTAATAATGTTACACAAGTCGAAACATATGAGTATGATTGACTTTGTGCCCCCCCCCCCCCCCCCCCCCCCAAATTTATATATTCACTTGAGCATTTTGGAGATTGGCACACTCAAATGTCTATGAGTACAACTTGTGCCTTAATCCTTGTTTAGTCCAAGAGTTTCCTCATCAATTGCGTCCATGATCTATTTTTGCTTCCTTTCTTCCAAACTTGTCTCCACTACCCTGAATGCATAAAAGAGCACAAATATACACAAATGAACCATAAAATCTAATAAAAATGATGCTCATTGTAAGAAAAGTGTACTTAGTAATACTTATACACAAGCACTTATCACCTTACCTGTCCTTTTCTTTCCCACCATTCATCATTTGCTAAAATATTCCTCTTAACAGGGTCCCAACCAAGCCCTGTTTGGTGCTCCACTAACTTTGCCCATATGTCGAACTCTTTATTGAGAGAGTCCCACTTGTTTTTCAATTGCTTGTAGTTATAACTCACCCTTGTTCTCACAACAAACTTTGATATTATATTTTTCCAACTTTCTTTTGTAAAGTGTGTGTGGCCTATTACCAATTTGGACCTTCTCGACACATGTCTTTAAGAATAATTAAGTATTTGTGTCATCCCATTTGGCTTTATTATTATTTTCACTTGGAACCACATTGACATCACCCACATTTGTCCCATGTACAACTCTTTTTGGTGGTAGTTTTGAGGCCATATTCAAAAGTAATCCTTTAAACCTTTATTTCCAGCAAACCAAATAAGAATATATGAAAGGTTTTTCTTTTCACATATCAAATGAAAATAATCCATCAAGAACAAAAGACAAATGGTGCTATAATAAGAATCTTTACAAAATTAAGGATTTATAATCACATTCATGAACTAACTTGCAAATGAATGAAAGCATAATCACATCATTATAAAATAATAGATTTTCAAAGGGGGAAAATAGACTTATATATCTAAAACTTGGTTCTCTTCCAGTCAAACTCTCTGGCTAGTCATACATCATAAATTAAATTAAGCAACTTAATTAATAACAAAAGGTTACTTTTCACAATAAAGCATGACCAGATTATGACCAGAGTTGCATCTATGATTGTTGAATTAAGAGAAGAAGAGAAGGAAGGGTCTACTTTGGATCCACTTTGGAAATTTATGTTGTACAATACATATATATGGAAGCTATGCAAGTTCATTGTTTGGTTTTGGATTCAACAAAGGAAAGGGATCAATGGTAGTAACAATGCATCATATATATATATATATATATATATATATATATATATATATATATATATATATATATATATATATATATATAAATGAAGAAGCTGGCTTCCTTACCCATCCATCATAATTCATTAAGAAGAAAATAGTAGAGGATCTCAATGAAGCCCAAAAATCAAAGAGAATTAAGACTGAGGGCATGACCTCCACTACTACTCCCAACCATTAATCCCTATCTCTAGTATTAATCCCAACCTTGATTTCAAGTGTGCCTCTTGTTGTGCTAAACAAAGTTCTCATGCAATCATAGAATCGTCTAATAAATCTTTCTTGAAAATGCCACTTGGAAACTCTATATTTATCTTTGTGTGTAACCACCACTTGTAACCCTTATTGACATGATAAACAAGATCCAATGGCCATTGAAGCCCAGACAATATACAGTATTTGAAAAGTAACTTTAAATCCTATCATGTTAGTAATATTGACATTAATATTATCAAAAAGATTAATGATGTTTGACTGTAATAGCTCCTTTCATTCATTAATTTGCCACATTAAATAAAGCAAAAGGAACTCCTTCATTAGAGAAATATGCATTAATTAAATCATATGTTTATCCATAAAAGATTTGTCTTACTATGATGGAGAAAGCAAGAAATCTTCTTTTCTATGAATTTGTCAAATCATGCATGCAGTCGATATTATCTAATTATATTCCCATTTCTTGTCTTGAATTGAAACAGAAAACTCAACTTGTACAATTGACAATGAAACAAAGTGTGTGTTTGCCATTTCCCATCCACCAATTACATTCCTGTTTTCTTCCAGTCATGGAAGACAAGAAACTCATGCTCACTAATCTTGATTTCATCTTCACTGATTAAATATTTAAAAAGACTAGGTCTATAGTTAATTCCCAAGAGCTCTAATGGCTTCACTCAAATCTCTAGCAACAGATTGACCAATATTTATGAATAGAGAAACATATATGTTCAGATGGTGCATGGTGTATAACTAATTAAGAGCATATGAAATAAAAGGCGCAGAATGCAATGATATGAACAACCATAACAAAATATAATTAAGTTTTTCAACATGAGAAAATCATGCAAACAATAAAGATATAGGATCATAGAGAAAGTTATTGGTAGGATTGAGGACGAGGAGCCCAAGCACCACAACAAAAATGGCAGAGAAGTAGTAAGAAAAATTAATTTTTTCCTCCATTAATCATCAGAAAACACAACTTAAAGAATCTCTTTCAATCCCAGATCTCAAGTCGAAAAGAGAAGAAACCAGGCTCAAATTAGCAAGAAATTAGCATAATACTTTCAAATCAAATGGAAATATGAGAGAACAGAGATCATTACCAGCAAATTGGAGGCCCTGATGTTGAGATGACGCTAGGAAAGATGGGCTCAGAAAGATGGAAAAGGATCGGGAGAGCAAATGGGAAGAAATTGGGGTGGGGAAAAAAATATAAAAGCACAGGGTTAATTTAGTAATCTCACAACCCACAAAACAACTTCTCAGAAGTGCTTTTCTTAGAAGCATCTGTTGAGCAGCTTCTGAGAAAAGCTGTATTTCAGCTTTTTTCACAACTTCAACTTCTGCCCAAAAACTAATACAAACATAATTTTTAAAACCCATAAGTTCTTAACTTATAAAAAAGTACTTCTGGGCTTTAAAAAAGCCAATCCAAACATGCCCTATATATAAATATATTTGTATGAAAAAATGAGTTAAATGCATAATAATAATAATAATAATAATAATAATAATAATAATAATTTTTGGTAACTACCATGGGACCAAGACGTGGCTCATGCACAACTATAGATTAGATGCTTTAACATATAACATCAAAAATAATGGGAAATCTATATGACATAAACCATAAAGATGATGAGTTGGTGCATGAGAAGTCAACAATCAATATTCTCAAATTGTTTAAAAAATACTGAAAGGTGGTAGGTTTTGCATGAAAAATATACAAGCATCACTACCATCTTAAAACAAATATCATTATACAACCTCAACTACCATTTTAAAAAATCACTTTTAAAAAATATCATTGCTCTTAAGATGGTAGTGATGCTTGCATATTTTTCATTGCTCTCAAAACAATGCTTGTAGGTTTTGTATATTTTATTCATCAAGAGCAATGATCACTGCCATCTAGTATATTAAATCAAATAGCTTAGCATATAGGGTTAATTCTAGCCACCAAGTTTAGCGAGTAATACTACTTTTCAAAAGAACCTCTACTACCATCTTAAAAAATTAACTATTAAAAAGCATCACTTTCATAAAGAATGTAGAACAATGCCTTAACCCACTGCTTCATCCACTAATTCAAGCCAAAATAATGAGATAGATCCAAGCTCTTTGATGAATAAGATGCATGCCAAGAAGTACAATAATATATTTTGCATGTCATTACTTTGGACTAATAGCGTTCTCTATCTTAAACCTATGTTTTGCATGTCAAAGACAACAACCATTTCTACCATGAATCATATTAAATCTATATGAATGAGAGAGAAGAGAAGAAAGGAAAAGTATGTTTTTTGAAAGATATAGGATGATGACAATGATCGAGGGAATAGTATCAAGTCATGTGAAAGAAAACTAGGCCGTTTTTTGTGTTGTAAAATGTGTCACACTTGAAAAATAAGCAGTATTTTCCAAAAATTAATCCCTCCAAAAACTTTAAGGCTCTTGATGCACAAACCTAGAGGAATATTGTAAGGTATGACAATAACTAGCCAATATGAATAAGCATGCTCGTATTGACTATAGAGCATCAACACAAAGGCCAATTTGAATATTGCAAGGTTCTGAAGCAAAATTGGGATGAGTTTTATCAAAATTTTTCCACTCCTCTACATCAGAAGGATGGCACATGATCTCTTCATTTGTTTCATGAGTGGCATGTCATGTCATATGCAACATAGTCACTTGGGAAGCATATAACCTCTGCAATCTCAGAGTTAGTGACAACTACCTTAATATGGCATATGCAACCCTTTTATGCTTAGGGTTATGAACTCACCTTCCTTTCTGTTTGTACCTTGACAACTTACAAAATTTGCAAAATTCCTCATTCTTGTTATCTTTCCAGAACAATATGCATCCATCTCTGCAAGCATCAATTTTTATCACAAGTAGACCCAAGTCACATGTTAATCTTTTATAACCATAAAAATCCTCATGCAATGTATTATCTTGAGGTAATGATTTTTTGTAAACTCTAGCATTCTCATTAAAGTGATTCTCAGACTAATTGTGTTCAAACTTCATACTTAGCATCTTAGCAACCAAACACAGCTAGGTGTAAGTCTCACATCCAATATAAAAAGGTTTATCATCATCTTTAAGAAAATCAATGAAACCATTATACGAAGCTGTTACTTCATCACTCTCGGGACTATGAACTGCCTTATCAACTGGTGGGCATGACCCTTAGTGTAGTGGTTACATACTTGAGCTTGCTTCACCATGCAATGAGGATGGATTTTCACAATCATAATTACCAACATCATCAAAACCCCAATGTAGAACAGCACTGGGAGTTAGGTCTTTAAAGTTCCCAAACCCCTAATACCACTAGTTAGTTTGCTTTAACAATTGATCAACCCCAAATTGTTGTTCTTCATGCCACATTGCCTCACTATGACATATCCAATTAAAGTAATTAACTACCAATCCTTTCCGAAAGAGGTGAACTGTCACTTTATTTAGGCTAAAAAATTTCAAATTATCACACTTCCTGAATAGACACCTAATTAATAAGCCATCGGTTTACTCAGGTTGTAAAGTTTTATATTTAATTAATTTAGCCACACTTGCAATAAACTCATTAGTCAACACATTACAACTAAACAAATTATTATAATTATACATCAATTTTCTTCATTTTCGTAATGACATTGTTCCTAAGATAAAAAAAAAATTATTAAAATATAATTGGTTAATATTATATGCAGGGTAATTTGCAACACATTTTGCTAAAAACTACGATAAAGGCTGTTGATGAGGAGGATAAGAAAAACTAAGAATCAAGTGAAGAATAGCAAGACTTAGTCTCATGTTTGTTAGACATTAGATAATGGTCTATGTAGTCTTATGAAATGTTCCTCAATTTTAGTGTTAGTGGTCATGTTGTTAGCCATTGGGTAAGTCTTTGTTATCATCCATAAATAATGAGAAGCAATGTAATAAGTTGCATTTATTCAGAACCATTGAATAAATAATTGAATTTCTAGTCTCTCTTTCAAATATATCTTGTTTTATTCGCAATACTTGGTATCTGAGCTGGGTTCTTATGGCAACCAACGGCACTGCAACCGACATCACTCAACCATCCATACCTATCTTCAAAGGAGAAGGTTATTGTCATGTCTCGACCCTAGCCGGACATGTGATAATCACCACGACAACAAGGAGTGGGCCCCATAGCGTCCCACCTCCTAGTCACCATAAGGCTTAACACAAACCTGCTATCACAAACTTACTAAAGGAAGGAGATAATCTTAACAATAAAAGCATATTAGGGTTCCCTTACACTAGGAACCCTAAATACAAAAAAAGTCAACAACGGAACAAGTTAGGATTTCCAAATACAACCAGAGAATACAGAATAGAAGAACCAAACAAATACATCAAGTCTAGTGGATCCAAAGAGTTTACATGCCAACTATAAACTAACCTAGACAAAGGGGGAAAGATAGATCACTCTAATGCCTGCCTAATACAACTAGAACCAATATGGCAGTCTGAGAAAGAAGAAGAACAAGAGTGGAAAGTAACAGACGTTACCCTGTGAGTGGTGACAACATAGACATAATAGAGTAATAAAACATTACAAATAGTAATTACCACAATAATAATAGCATATATATATATGAAGTTCAAGGAATTCAATAGATTAACAGTTAAAACACCAATTTTAACAAAAGTACATACAAGAAAATTTTCAACAAATTGAATAAAATTCCAAATACAGGTTGGCCTCAAATAGTTCACAAACTAATCGTGGTCGCGATTAGATATGGGACCACAAAGGTGTTTCTAAACTTTTTAAAATCCAAAAAAGTTGTCTTCCTTAGTGTTGGCCATTGAGATCCCTATGTGATTACCCCGGGTTTCTCACATAAAAAAAACCCCTGTCAATGGCTCTACGCACCTCTTAACCAGGGTAAACTCAGGATTAACCACGCCACCTCCCATCAGATCTGACCATGGAACCCATCACTGCAGTGTCGGACCAAAGTCCGTAGTCACCATCAAGCCAAATGCAACAATAAAATTATTTCCAATTCCCAACTCAAGGAATCCATCATACCATGATTAAATATGGAAATACACATCAAACCAAATTCCTCTTGCATGTAAATATATACACATACCAACATGCTTCTTTCAAGATAAATACATATAAGTATTCTAGGTTTAACCATTCCAATAAATTCATTTTTGATATATATATATATATGAAATGAAATGAAATGAAATTTATCCTCAGAAATATATTATAAAAAACATAAATAAATACTACAATACTCTTGTTAAGTTTATGCAATTCCAAATTTAACCACTCTCAAAACCAGTCGTCTCGCCTCGAGACGCGCTCACTGGTCTAGATTTCCTTCCCCTTGGAGGATGCTTCACCACCTAGACATAAGCAGAGAATCCAAGAACCAATAAACACAAGAATGAAAAACTTAAATGCATCCGAATGCAATGTTACATGTCGAACATACAACATTAGGGTTTTAGGGCAAAATGATGTCATTTTGGACCCAAATGACTACAAACTGGAGTAACAGTAGGTCTAATGAATTCCAAGTAAGAAGGACTTCAATTTAGACCAAAGAAATACAAGAAAAGGTTGAAAATTTTTGGTGCTACAGTAAAATCATGATTGCTACAGTACCGGCCCTAATACAAAGGTTTTCTCCCAATTTACATCATCTAACCAAGAGATTTCTTTATAACCATCCACAAAAATGAATAAAAAGAATAATGGCTTCAATTTGAACCTAAAATCATCCACACGACCTGTATAATTTAAGATTTAGACATAAGTTTTTAAAGAAATAAAAATGATGAAATACAAGAAAAATACGAAATAAAACTTGGATTAAAGCTCCTACCATATTCAAGAGGATGCGAGGAGGAGAATGGATGCTTAATTCGCCAGAAAAAAATCCCCCGAAAATTCTAAGGAAAGAAGCAAGGTTGGACCCAATGAGAGAAAGAAGGAAGAAAGAAACGAAAGAAGAAGGAGATGAGAAGTCATGTTGCTTTAACTTTATTCTTTTTCTTTTATTTAAAATAAAGAATGACCAATTTGCTCTCCTATTAATAGAATAAAAGAAAAAAGGTCCAAATGATTGAATTGCCCAAGGTTTTTGGTTGGTTTTTATATAGAAGCAATTGTGTGATCATGTAAGGATGCCACTAGTGCTAAATGACTATTTTACCCCTAATGCATGTACAAAAATCTAAAGTGGCCCGAGGTCTAAAATCAGAACAGGGTAGAACAGTTATGGTTACTAGAGTACTAAAATGAAGACCATGGTTAAATCACATAATCTTTGGGGGCTTGTGGAGCATAGGTTCTCAAAGTCTAATTATGAAGCTAAGCTGAAGGAAAAGAGAATAAGATATTCCAAAGAACTATTATTTATTCAGCAAGCTGTGCATAAGTCCATCTTCTCTCGTATAGTAATTGTCAATACGTCCAAAGAGGCATAGACGATGCTGAAAACAGGTACTAGGGGTCATCGAAGGTGGTGACAGTTAAGCTCCAAACATTCAAGCATGAGTTTTAAAGTTTAAGCATGAAGAGTGATGAAACAATGTAGGACTACATCACAATAGTGATGAGCATTGTCAATCAGATGAGAGGATATAGTGATCTCATCCATGAACAAATAGTTATTTTGAAGATATTAAGGAGTTTATCTTCAAAAGTTTGATCATGTCATAGTGGCTATCGAGGATTCCAAAGACTTGACGGCCTACACTGTGGATGAACTTAGCAATTCTTTGCAAGCTCATGAAGCTAGGATCCTTCAGTCATCTGAGAAGACTAAAGAGAAAGCTCTCTAAGTAGAAGAGGAGGTACATACGAAGGAAGCTAAATGAAGTGGAGTAAGAGGACGTGACAAAGGTATATCTCTAGGTAGACATGCTAGACGAGGAAGAGGGAGACACCTAGATGCAAGATTGAATTACAACGGGCAAGGAAATAGCAAACGCAACATCCAGTGTCATAATTGCAAGAAAATTTGAGCATATCAAAGTGGAGTTTGGCTCAAGGAGAAAAGTGCTAACCTTGATGAAGAACAAAGTGTGAGTAATCTCTTTATGACTCAGAATTATGATACTAATATAGTTGAATGCAATTTATGGCTCCTTGACAGTGGGTGCTCAAATCATATGGTCGGTGTGTGGGAGTTGTTTAATGAATTAGATGAGTCTAAGATGCAGACGGTGAGGCTCAGTGATGACAAGGAAATTCAAGTTGAAGGTCGAGGCATAGTTGCACTTTCAACCTCACAAGGGAAGGTAAAGATCATAAGGGATGTGCAATATGCTCCAACTATTGCACATAACTTACTTAGTGTTGGTCAATTGATACAAGTTGGCTACACAGTGTCTTTTGATGATGTTTATTATTATAGCAGAGATAAAAACATAGGCTTGGAGATAGCCGCAATGAATATGATTCATAATCGAATGTTTCCTCTAGAAGTCTCAAAGGTTAAAAGTCTTACTCTACTTACTGAAGGCCATGGAGATTCAAGGCTTTGGCATTTAAGGTATGCCCATCTTAATGTCAAAGAATTGTAGCTCCTGAGTTAAAGAAGAATCGTTTATGCCCAACATTGAACACATTGGTGTTTGTGAGGGGTGCATATATAGGAAGCAAACAAGACATTCCTTTCATTCTGGTTAAGCATGGCAGCAACAACACAGCTAGAGTTCATTTATGCCAATCTTTTGTGGACCCATGAAGATTGAATCTCTTCGACGTAATTTATACTTTATACTCTTCACTAATGAGTATAGCAGAATGAGTTAGGTCCATTTTATCAAGTATAAATCATAGAGTCTTGAATGATTTTCAGAGATTCAAGGCATTAGTAGAAAAAAAAATAGGTTGCAATAAAAAATTTTCTGTATAAATAGAGAAGGAGAGTTTCAATCCAAGGAGTTCATCAACTATTGTGATGAGCATGGCATTCATCATGAGATAACAACACCCACACCCCTGAATAAAACAGCATAGCGGAGAGGGAAAACCGAATTGTCGTGGAAATGACCAGAAGTCTATTAAATGAGAGAGCTCTTCCAAATGAATTCTGGATAGAGGTGGTACCTATGACAATATATATTTTTGGAGCTTTCCCCAATGAAGGTAGTGCTGAACCAGACACTATATAAAGCATTTAAATGTACGCTGCCCTTTGTAAACCATCTAAGAGTATTCAACTGTATTGCCTATACTCTAATTAACTCTCAAACCCATTACAAGTTTGATGTTAAGCCTGAGAAATGCGTATTTATTGGCTATTGTAATGAAAGGATACAAACTATATTATCCTATAACAAGGAAGGCCATAGTTAGAAGAAATGTAATTTTTTGTGAAAAGGAAAGCTGGAGTTGGTGCGATCAAGAAGAAGAATAGTTGAAGGTTCATGTGGAAATCTCAGATGATCCATCTATGGAAGCTGCATGAACACTCATGTTACTTACAAACAGAAGCAAGGGGAAGTAGTTTAAATAGTGCAACTCCAATAGCTAGTAGTTCAACCAATACATCTCCAACAATTGATGAGAGGACTCCACAAGGCAAGGTGAGTTCACTCAAGGAGATATATGATTCTTTTTCTTTTGTATTTTAGATCCCTTAACATATGAAAAAGTTGAACGTTCCGAGGAATGAGATTGGGCCGTGCAAGAGGAGATCTCAGCTATTGAGACAAATGATTTGTTGGAGTTGGTCGATAAACCAAAAGGAAAGAATGTTGTGGACCTTAAATGGGTGTACAAAACTAAACTACATGCAGATGAGAGTATTCAAAAGCTCCAAGCATGTGATAAGTGTTTGTTTAAACATATTTTACTATGGTATTTTATGTAGATTGAGTATGGTTTTTATTAGATATGTATTCTCATATTGTGCATATTTCATTCTTTGGTGTAGATAGGGTGTGTCAAGGCTATTTTAGAAGAAAGGAAGCAAAAATGAAGGTGTGGAGCACTTTTGGAGCTTTTCTAAAAGTTATAAAAAGGGTCAGTTTTCATTGTTTGAGGACATTTTTTGCGTAAGTTGAAGTCAGGGAGATGGCTAAGGTTTAGAGAGAGGGTCTTTGCATTGAAGGAGAGGCTCCAACATCAATCTTTATCTACTTCGTCATCATCAAGGTTATCAGGGGAGTCACTCAGACTAAATTAGAAGCGGCGTATCTCTTGCCAGTGGAGCAATTCTTTGGAGACTTGGGAGCTAGTCATCAGACCATTCACTATGGATTTTAAGGGGTTTTCTTCTATGGATTTTGATTGCACTCATTCATTATTTTGCTTGACATTGTATTGCTTCATGAAGAGCTAAACCCTTTCAGGTACTTCGGCATGTGAACCCTAGAATTTATTCTTTGTATGATTTAACTTTTGCTTTCCTTAATTTGAGATTGATGTTGAGTTTCAACCTTGTGTTTTAATGTCATGCAATCCATACTAACGAGAGCTTGATTGTGTGTTTTAATCACACTAGTGACGTGTCGAGAGCACTAGGGTTAAATTCACCAAAGTTGGAAAGGGTCGAGAGGGTGAGCTTTAAGGTAGAAGAGTGTCTCATTTCCCTTACGAAATGATTTTTTCTACATCAATATTCCATTGAGTTTCATGTAAGCATATGAATCCAAGTGAAGAGAAAGATCACCGCCGAAGTCTGTATGGGAATAAGTCAATCGCCTTGAGAAAGGAATTGATATAATTTTGGGAATTGGGTTAATCTATTTGGATTCTCTAAAGCTCTATGTAGTCATATGTGATTTAGGGAAATAGAGAGATGACAGGAGGCCCGAAAGTGCACGGGTTTGTCGAAGTAATAAAAGTTACCCCGGTGAGAGGGTAGTCGAATCCACAGGGAATAGGGAGTTAGAATTTGAGATTTCACTATTAAAACTATGCGAAGTACGGAAAAGTGATCAATTGATTCGATGAGTGAATTATGGAAACAATTATACTAGAAGACGAGAAATTAAATAGAAAGATGGAAGATGAGAGAGTGCAAGTAAAAGAGAATAGAGAGGACTAGTAATGAATGAAATAGGGCATCCGGACAAGCTACCTCTAGGGTCTATGCTTCTAGTGCAGGACTATGCTATTATACTTTCTTATTGATGTTTAATCGAGTCGAGAATATCCTAAGACTCACGGTCCCAAACCTAAGGACAACCGTGACTAACCCCAACACTATGCCCCGGTATTAGGATTCACGTCACCCTTCACTCTATCGCTCGCACGACTAAGCCCCAGGGGAGTATATCTACCTAAACCTCACACTACGTGGGATTGCTTTAAGCTCTAGGGATTCCTAATGGTAAAACCTGTTCCTATGTGTAGTTCTAACCCTTTGGTCCAGGTGGAAGAACCCTAGTCTAGATTAAGCCCCAATGCATAGGATTCACTTCAACCCTTCACTCTGTTACTTGTGTAACTAAGCCCCAGGGGAGTTTATCTGCCTAGCACTTCACTCTATTTTGACCGCTATGAAATCAAGGAAACGGAGGTAGGGAGAAACCATGTCGGAGGGGAAAGGGGTACATCGCTACCTCACAACTCTCCCTCTCAACCCTCTTCAATCTTAAGTAGTCTAACCCTAAGGAGTTGTCACACCTCCAAAAAGGCAACCTAAATTGTTCTCGATCCTAGTGTCACATCTAAGAGAAAACATTAGCAAGATGAAAATAAGATTGAAACACAATTTTTATTCATCAATAATGGAAAAAGCATAATAACAATGTCAAAGAAACATAATAACCCTAGAGTTTACAAGTCCGAATACCCTTAAGGGGTTTAGCTCCTCATGGAGCTATACATGTTCATCAATGTATGAAAGAAAGCACAAAATAAGGACATCAATGAAAACCCCCTTGTGTATGGTGTGGCCGTGGTCTTGTGCGGCCGTCGAACGTCGGTGACGATGCCGATGACGCACGCTAAACCTCCACGAAATCCTCTCCGAAACCCTAGCCGCACTCTCCAAGTTGAAGAGAAAGATAGGTCAAAAGATCTTTTTTTAAAGTCTCCAAAATCCAGCTTTTTATAGGCTGAGTGCGGCTTTAAATTTGAAGTTATCGGGGCTTCACACGGCCGTGTGGAATTTCCACACGCCCGTGTGAAGTTTCTGTCTTCCTGAAAAATTACTTCACAAGGCCGTGTGGAATTTCCACACGCCCGTGTGAAGTCTCTGGCTTGCTGGAAAATAATTCACACGGCCGTGTGTTAATTCCACACGCCCGTGTGAATTCTCTAGAAACCTAATCTTCGACAGAAATGCACAGTAACTTGCTACAGTGAATTACTACAGTAACAAACTACGGTGCTGCTACAGTAACTCGCCGAAACGCTCCCGAATCCATCGTTCTTCATTGAGGCCATTGAATTGGGCACACAATCAATGGTAGATCGTGCTGATTGCTTCAAGTCTCCTTCTTGGTGAAGTTCTCCTAAGCCACACGAGTTAGACTTGTTGTGAATGTGACTGCCTTTGTGCCCCTCCAAAGGAGGTTGGCACACACTCACAAGTCCAAGCTCGTGCCTTGTTCCTTGCTTGGTCCGAAAACTTCCCAACATCAGTGAACACGACCTAATTTCGTTCTTCTTCTCCAATTTAGCTCCACAAACCTTCAATGCACAAGAATACACAAATGCACGCCGTTTAGTGATAAAAACTGATAAAAGATATGCTCAATGTAAGATAATAACGCTTCACGGTACTATAACACAAGCACTTATCAAGAGATCGCCGCTAAAATCTTGTATGGGACTAGACATTGGTAACCTTGAGAAAGAGACCGGTGTGTTTTAGGATACCCATAACTCAACGTATCTTGATTAGGAAGCATTAGTTAGATTTTGAACTCCACAAAAATCCTAGGGGAATCATTGCCCCGGTACCTATATCAAATTGATTGGATCCTTTCTATTATTGCCTTATTAATCATTTTCTTCTTCATGCAATTACTTGTGAATATCTCATCACACTACTGATTCAATTACTTGTGTAATTTCTCATCATACTACTTAATTGTGGTTAAATAACAAAGAATTGGTAAATGCTAGTATCCTCGTTCCCTGTGGATTCGACTACCCGACCCTCAGGTACATTATACTGCTTGAGCGACTCATGCACTACTTGTGGTACATGGAAAAGGTGTGTCAGCACACCTCATTGCAAAGGGCTACATACAACAATAAGGAGTCAAATTTGAAGAAACATACTCACTAGTCCCCCTTTGATTCAAAGCTGCATACATTCAAAAGAGAACAAAAATAAACATGCTTCAGGATGGAAAGTGGCTTAGTAAATATATCTACAGCTTGTTCCTTTGTATTACAATAGTCCAAGGATATAAAACCATCAACTATTAGACCTATGATGAAATGATATCTCAAGTGTGTGCTTTATTCTAGCATGTAGTGTATAGTTCTTTGCAATAGCAATGGTTGATCTATTGTTACAAAACAACAAAGTTGCACCTAATTGTTTTTGCACCAAATCTGAGAGCAACCTTTGTAGCCACACAGCTTGACAAGGTATAGAAGTTGTAGCAATGTATTCAGCCATAGTAGTCGATAAAGCTATGATCTCCTATTTTTTTAACACCATGAAATAGCGGCCAAGCCCAATGTAAACATGCTGCCAAATGTACTCCTTCGGTCCTCGATAGATCCTACCTAGTAATGATCCTTACACCCGATCAATTTGAACTTTGAGACTTGAGTATACATTATACCAAAGCCTTGAGTTCCTGCCATATACCTCAATATTCTATTTGCTTCTCCCATGTGATGTGTTGAAGGGCAACTCATAAATCTTAATATTATACTTACTGCAAAACAAATATATGGTCTAGTATGGGTTAAATATAGTAGACATCCAACAATAGCTCTATATCTCATCACATCTTCATGCCTTGTCCCATCTTTCAGCTAAATAATGGTCCACAAAGATTGGCATGAATGAGCTCCAGTAGTGTTGATGCTTGCCATGCTTGACCAAAAGGAAAGGAACATCTTGTTTGCTTCCCATATATGTACCCCTCACAAACACCAATGTTTTCAATGTTGGGCAGTCCACAAACCATTCTTCTTTGACTCAGTAGCTACAATCCTTGGACATTGAGATGCAAAATGTAGATCATCTTCCCTATTCATCCAAAATCAACAAAAGATGCAAACTAATGCAATATTACAACAATTATGACAAATTTCAATTAGCAATATACAACATAATTCAATTCACCTAAGACCCATAACTTATATCACCACAAAATTCTAAATACACTAAATTAAACTCTAAAAGCAATTAATAGAGAGTTTAGAAGGAGAGAAAGACATCATACCAAGTTATATCACCAAGAATGAAGTTTTGGAGGCACTATTAACAAATTACTATCCCTGATTTATTAAAAAACTGTGAAATCTTGTGAAAGAAGTCCGAAAAATGTAAAGATAAGTGCTCTAAAAATGAGTTGAAGAAGGAGAAGCTTTATCGTACTTACCCCAAAATACAAATACATTATTATGGTTGGTGGAAACTTGCGACATTTTTTTACAACACACAAAAGTAGTTGCAAAATATATGTCACAATCTATGTTGCAAATAATATTACATTTATATGCTATTATATTTATTTGAACAAGTTGTACAAGAGTCACAAAGTGTTCTAAATAAGTGACATCTTGGAATTGTATGCAAAACATGTTGCAAATTTTAGACACTTTGTAACGATTGTCTGGCGCATCATCTTGCACCAAAATTTTGAATTGAGTTTTACAGCAACTAATAATAGTCATTTTTTTTTTGCAATGCAGTTTAACTAATTTTGCAGCATGATAGGGATGCAAGTGACACGACCTGTCACGTGGGTGTACCTCAAGTACACGGGTGTCGAAGTAATAAAATACCTAGTAAGTAGGGTAGTTGAATCCACAGGGAATAGGGTTTCTAGTACTAACTTCTTCTCTGCTATCTAACCTAATGATCAATGGGATAATGTGATGATCTAGTGTGTGAAGAAATAAATACCAAAGACGAATATGCAAGGGTAAAATAGAGGGAGATCTCAATCAGTAAAAGTGGGGTATTTGGGCAATGCTTCCCTCTAATTCAGGTATTAGGTACCAGATTCACAAAGTGTTCTTAAATCAAGTTAATTAAGTCGTGGAAATCCAAAGATAATCGGATCCTACCTCCAGATCATCGATATTAGTCCCCTACGAGGTTCTGGTGGAGAAATCTCTCAATCTCACACCTCACACTACAAATGACCGCATAATACTCTAGGGATTCCAAAGGATATATCCGATTCCTAAAAAAAGACCTAACCCTACTTCTAGGTGAAAAGTCCCTAACCCCCTATGAGATCCCGATGGAGAAATCTCTCAATCTCAACACCTCACATCACATATGGTTGCACAGAGCTTAGAGAATATGGAGATAGAATACAACAATCGAATGGGAAAGGGAACGTTCCACTATCTCATGGATCACCTTCTCAACTCTCTTCAATCTTGGAGTTCTAACCCTAATGGAGATCTCTCTCTCACCAAGGTGGATAAATCATGCAAACCAATCAATCACAAGATCAATAAGGCAAGCAAGCATTAAGAAAACAAGATTGAAACTCAAATAAACTCATATTTAAAAGAAAGCACTAAGTAATCAGTTCAAAAGATAAAATCCTAGGGTTCACATGCCCAAATACCCTCTAGGCGTTTAGCTTTCCATGGAGCAAGTTACAAAACAAATAATGCAATGTAAAATAATGAAATCCATAGATAAAAATCCCCTTGAATTCATGATGATTGGCCTTGATGGGTCGTTTAACGTCTTGAAGGATTCCTTTCCGAAGTTAGGTTGCCGATGGTTTTCCAAGTTCTATGACGGGGAAGAAAACTATCAAAGTTGGTGAAGAACACCCCTCAAATTTGCAAAGATCTCCTCTCCAAGCCCTAGCCGTCTCCCTCTCAAGAGTCGCACAAAAGATGTCGAAAGAATAGGGCAAATCGGTTATTTAAAGACATAAACCGCGTCTATCACATATCTCCACGCGACTGTGTGAGATTCCACGCAGTCGCATGAGTTGTAGAAATTCCCATGTGACCGTGTGGAATTTTCACGCGGTCCCATGAACAGTAACTTTGTTACAATACTACTACAGTAAATTGATACATTACTCTTTATAAACACGGTCCAACGTCTCTTCTCTTGAGGCCACATGGTCGAGCACACGTCCATGTGGTAGATCATGAGGCTTTTCATCGTCGAATCATCATTTGGAAGCTTTTACAATCTTTACACAAGTAGGGACATAGGAGTGTGACTACCTTTGTGCCCTTCCAACTTACAAATTGGTTTGAATTCTCTTGGAAGTTGTGCTCCTCTTGCATCTTGATCCGTATGTTGTACAAACACTCCCAAAATATGCCTTCATAACCTATCTTTGCTCCCTTTTCTTCCTTCAAGGTATTCACAACCTAATTGCACAAAAGAACATCAAATACATTTTATGAGACATAATCTATGGTAAAAATGATGTTTAATGCATGTAAAACATACAGAGAAATATGTCTACTTAAACACTTATCAGCAAGTGTACATGCCAATCGCGTAATAAAGTGCGCGTAAGTGCAGAATGTTGGTCCACAAGGAAAGAGGTGAATACTAGTAATGACTCTAAATGATCGAGTGATGTGTGTGTGTGAATAAAAACAAATGAACATAAGAAAATACGAGAGGTAATAGGTGAGAAATCAAGGAAGAAAGTAATGTCCGGGCATAGCATCCCTCTAGGGTTATGAGATACAGGACAATGGTTGTCTAAACATACAATCCTATTTAAAACGAAAGGTTTCCAGAAATATACAAAACTCTGATTTCTGAGATGAAGTGTAACTGAATAGGTGCAGAGCCAATACAGGCTAATGATAATCTCTTAAGTAGATAATCTCTCCCCAAAGAAAAAGATTACCCATAATCCAAATACAGAGCAGAAATGCGATTTCTTCTAAAAATCCGCTCCGCATTATTGCAAAGAGTACAAAAACTATCATCTATCCACTCGGAAGGATTGTGGGAAATAAAGTCTCCTAGATACCCTAATCAGAGGTGTACACACTATCCTCTTGAATTGAGGTAAGTCTATGCTAAGTGAGAATTTTTTCTCATCACCCAGCAATACCAAGTATGATTGCTAGGGCTTTTGCCTTGTTAGCTATTAAGCATTCAATCATATAATTAGACTCAAATAAATATGATTACAAATAAGAAATTAATTAAGCATCAAATATCTAACAACTAAAGTCAAAAAAAATAAACTCTAAAGTTCAACTATGTCCAAACATCTACAAATTAGGGCTCCATTAATGGAGGGCAAGAATTCAAGATATAAATAATGGAGGTAAACATGAAAGCCATGAAAACACCCTTTTCAATCCCTAGGATGAAGAATCTCCGGAGAAGTTTCCACACACACTGCCAAGATGAGCTTGACGTCTACGATCTTCAATCCTCTTGAATGTAGATCTGAATCCCTCTCCAAATAGCTCCTTAAGTGCTGGATATTCATTTCTTTTCTTCCTCAACCTCGCCTCCAAGAATCACCCTAAAGAATAGAAAGATAGAATAGAGAATGCCGTAAAAATTCTCATAAGTTCTATTTATACCCGACTGCTTATGGGTTGCTTACAGGTGTAAGGGCTAGGCCGTAAGGGAGTTGGAGAAGATGGTCGTGAGCCTTATGGGATAACTTACAACCATAAGCTCCGTCTGTAAGGTCTTCTATTTGTGTTGCAGTCTAGCTTACGACCATAAGCGCTGGACCATTAGCTTCAATGTTCTGCTTCTTATGACCGCCCTTATGGGAGTATACTGTGATTGTAAGCTCTTTTAGATGGTCCTTACAGGCATAAACCTTTCTTGTAAGGTCCTATGAATTGGCTCTAAATCCCTTTTACGAGCATAAGCATACCCGCAAGGTCTTTTGGAATTGACTTATAACTGTAAGGACGACCGTCAGCTACCCGTAAGCCACCCAGTCTGTCTTGTCCTTGTTTTAATGATGTTGAGAGAGCTCTAACTTCATTGTTTACTCTCTGAAATACTTATTTTGGCTCTCTCTCTCATCTTTAAGTACTGCTCTAAGCTTGTTAATACAAAACACACTATATTTAATATCATATTCCACAATATGGTTCTAATACATACCCATTGAGTGTATAAATTGATATGAAATACATGAACATTGTACACTTATCATAGGGTTTTGTATTTTTTTTTTTGTCACAAATTGTTACAATAATTATCTTAGAATTGCGAAATTTTTTTGTGCTGCAACTTTATGTGTCGTAAATAGTGGTTTTGCTTGTAGTGGAATGATAACAAGGAAAAGGAGATTGACTTTAAATTTGGCAGAAATTTGACTTGATTGAAGATGATGGGAAAAGAAAAGATAGCTAAATGTAAGCTTTGTGGTATAGACTATGTTGCTACAAGAAAAAAATGGGACTGGTAATATGAAAAATCATTAGGATAAAATGTCTAATGATAGATCAATGAGACATTAATTAGTTGATTTTTTTCTCAAGGTACTTTGAGCAATCTAGACTTCTACTTTGAAAATTTTAGGGAGTTGTTGTGTAGTTGTATCATTATGCATGATTTTCCTCTTAACTCTATGGAATGTGTTAGGATTAAATCATTATTACATTACTTGAGAGCCAATATTAATCTTGTGAGAAGAAACACATCCAAATTTGATTGCTTAAAATTGTATAAGAGAGAAAAGGACAAAGCCAAATAGATGTTCGAGATAACATTAGGAATTATTAGTTTAACTTCTGATTGTTGGTCACCATTGACCATATTTAGTTATATATGCTTAACTACACATTTTATTGATAAGGAGTGGCGCATGTAAAAAAGAATTCTTAATTTTGGTTCAAACCACCACCTTATAAAAGCATGTCTTTATCTAAAAAAAATTCATATATTGTTAACTAAATAATATGAAGATTTTGTCACTTACTTTAAACAATGCTTTTGCAAATAATGTTTCTATTGAGTTGTTAAAAAGTCAGTAGTGTACAAAAAGGGGACTTGAGAAGTTAGGCGAGTATCTTCATCTTAGATATTGTGCTCACATTATGAACCTAGTTGTTTAGGAAGGTTTGATGGAGTTAGATGACTTAGTGATGCTAATTCATAAAAGTATCAAGTATGTGAAGGGCTCTCAAGTTAGAAAAAAAAGTTCCTTGAATATGTAGCTCATAGTTCTCTTGCACTACAAAAAAATTACCATATAGTGATGGTGTAAACTGCGTTGGCAAAAGTCAAAATACTGTTGGTAAAGTTCCCAAAACCCTATACCGATGGTAAAAATACCTATTCTAACACTGATTTTACCGTCGATAAAAGCCTTGTAGGTATAGACCTATACCAATGGATATAGCGTTTGTTGGAATAGATTTATTAGTTTTACCGACGGAATATGATTGTAACTATTGGTCATATTGTTGAGATAGCACCGTCAGATTAATTACCCTATACCAACAATAAAAACACTTATTCCAACAATTTTTTTACCATTAGTAGAAGTCTTGTGCACATACATCTATACCAACGGCTATAGGTTCTATTGGAAAAGGTTCATGGGGTTTACCAACGGTTATTTTAATTTATCAATGACTAAAACATCCGTTGCTATAGATATATACTCAAAAAGACATATTTAGCTTTAGCAACGACTATACCATCGCTATAAATTTTTATATTAATAATTAATCTGTCAATGAAACTATTATTATTACCCCTGCAAATATATTATGAATAGTTTAATAACTCATACACAATTAAATTAATTTACAATAAATTAAAACAATTAATGCCATTAAAAAAACAAAAACATTCCACTAAAAATAAAAAAAGAAAAACTATTATATCACCACAAACATATATTTATAAAGTACATGTCCAAAAATAAACCATCATTCAATCTTGACAACCAAGAGTTCTTGTCTTAATTCCAAATCTAACACAAAGATAACTGCTTTCATTTAATACCTAACAACCAAATAAAGCGACAAGAATTTTCCCAAATAAAACCAATGTCATCATCTAAATGGCATCACCTACAAAAACCATTTTAAAAAATTAAAATTAATAAGATGTATGCAACAATAAAACACTAATATAAAAAATTAAAATAATAAGCTAAATAATATAGAAAAAAACTATAAGTAAAATAATATACAACATGCCATGTCTTCTTTTCATTTGGAGACAATAAGAGCTTACTCGATGCATTTGGATTTGCTTGATGACTTGATTCATGAGAATGATTATTCCCACGCCGCGTTTGTTGAACACTAGAAGCATCAGGTACCTACAAATTATATAAACTAGAAGTTAAAATTGGTTACACAACAATAGCTAAAAGGACTTGCAAGCTAGTAGTAAACAAGAGGCTCGTTATTATTATTGTTATCAATAAAATTTTTTGAATGTGTTTTAGCAATAAAATTAAGTAAAATATATGAGTCATTTCTATATAAGATGCAACATAATTGAACTTTAAATAAATGAGATTAAAGCCCACAACTGATAAATACCTTCAAAATAGAGTGATGATCACTGCAGCTCTTGCTCAATCTGTAACTCAAGTGATTGATTTCATTAATGGTAAATGTTTACCTGATCTCTTAGATAGAAAGAAGAGCCAACATATTACCATGCATTCACTTTCATTAATCATGATTGATTGTGTTCTCTAGGATATAACATGTGAGTACTAGCATTACTTTACTACCATTTTTCAACTTAATACAAAATTGCAGAGGTTCTTTCTTAGTGTACCATGCTATTGAAGGTATACAAAATATTTCTTAAGAGCTGCTCTTTCTTAACTAGTTTAACTATCAGTGGAAGTGTACTTTTAATTTGTCAATTATATATTTAAAATCACTTTGGTCTTTTTAACCAAAGAAAAAATTGGTTTAATTTAATCTTTATATTAAGGAGAAAAACAAAGTGCAGAAATAGTTTGTAGTGTAAATGAGCTCAGCTTGAGAGAGTTTGGTCCAAGCTCAACCCAGAAAATCCAGGCTCAAATCTAGCTTAAGCTGTATCTTTGTCTGGTTTAGATTTTCTTTTGGTTTAATATTAACATAAAAACAGTGGAAAATTTTTGAAAAATATTTTTAATATATAGAAACCTGTTAAATTTTCAAATTCAAAGTTAAAAACAATTAAGTATGGATTGCAAGCAAAGAGAAACAAGTTTTAGTACAAATGTGAAAATTTACATTCATTGTAAGTAATCACTGATCTACAACATTGTAAGTAATATGAATTTGAATAACTATAATAAAAATTTTGAAAATTTACATTCCGAGATATTAACCAAAGAGAAAGAAATTTTGAAGGTAGGCAAAACTAAAAATCACAATTTCAAAAGATAATTGGTGTTTTTTTTTTTTTTTTTGTTACAATGCATTGCTAACGTAAAGTCTAGAAAATTAAGCTTATATAAACAAACTAAATTTGTGTACTTCTTATTATATGAAGTTAATGTATAGACAGAAGCAAGGTATGTGATACCAGTTCTATATATACTAAATTTCCAAGTTTATTCACAAAAAAAAAACTCCTATTTGGATTCTATAGCCAAATCTTTCAACCAAGCAAAGGGAAACAAGGAACCACTTAAAGAAACAACAGGCTAATAAAAACCAAATTTAAACCTTGCATTGAACACCAATGTTTACTTTACTCTTAACTCTCATGAAAATTGAAAGAAAGACAACAGGCTGATAGAAACAACAGGCACCATAAAAGAAAGACATAAATGATGAATCAAGCAAGAAAGAAATAACAAAGAACAATTGAAGAAATTCATCCACAACAATTATGAAAGTAAGTAAATGAATAACAATAACAATAACAATAACAATATATATATATATATTACAGTATAAGTGAAGAATGTCTCTGATGCCAACCTCCTACAGTATCTAATTCAAGTTCTACATGCTTGTGTGTGTGTACAGAGTTGGTTATTGGTCTAATATTGTACATGATGATCATGGCACCATTCTATATTCCTACCACCTTGATCTATTTTGAATGTATGTACCAGCAGATAGCTGTTCTCAAGGGAACTTGAAATAACTTCAACAAATTGTACTTTCATGTTACACATAAACACAAATAGAACATCAGCTAATGATGGCAGACATAAATCAGTTTGATGTAAAGTGGGAACTGATCATCTTCACAAGAAGCATGCTTCAATAAAATGAAGATGGCACATATCTTTATCAGTTCGGTAAGACCAAATAAAAGGGATTTTGAGAACATAGTTATTGGAAGTGAAAATAATATCACGTTACAATATACATTCAAGTCCAAAATGAACACAGAGCTAAGCCTACAGTGAGGATCCCACAAAGCTATAACCTTATTATTGAACAGGCTAAGATAAAATTATTACTCTGTTTACAATTAATGCATTACATAAGCCAATTACAAAGCATACAGTTGCTTTGAAATAGTGTAAACTGGAAAAGAATGAAAAATGATGATGATGATGATACCTTGTCGGCGTTAGGCACCAGCTCCTTCAAAGCTTTCACCCATTATGCTATCTTGTCCCTGCGCAGCTGCTCTCACAGGCAAACAAACAAACAAACAACTTACAACCAATTCCAAACTAACAGAAAACCCATAGAACCAGTACTACACCAAATTGTTTTTCATTCTCAAATGTACCATAACACAAATAATGAATTCAATTAACAAGAAAATTTTATGGCATTTGGGTTTTCAGCTAGATTTCCTTCATTTCCAACTAAAAAAATCCAAAAACAAAAACCAAGTGAAAACTGAAAAAAAATCAATCAAAACTTAGACTAATAAAACATCACAAAACATCATTAATCAAGAGAAAAAAAAAAACTCACAATTAGAACAGCAATGAGGGTTTCTTGTGGGATAAGCAACACTCACAACTTCACAAATAGATTGATAACCAGCAAGAGACTAAGACAAAGATAGAAATCAAACCTCACAACTGAGAAATCAACAACAAACACCTCACAACTAAAAAATCAACAACAAACAAATCAGAAAAAATATGAAAAGGTTGAGTTAGGGTTACCTTTAACAATCGGTGTGTGAAGAGGTGGCGAAGGTAAGCAATCCCACCCCGACAAAAATCAACGCCTGTGAAGAGAAGGTGAACAACGACCGTGGCGGTGAAGTGAAGCAGGCAAACAATGGCGGTGAAGTGGTGGATAAAGGGGGCGAAGGGGGTGAAGAGGGTGAAGAAGGTTTGTTTATGTTTTAATATCTTTGTTTTTTTTAATATATTATTAAAATGTATTAAAAAAATATTTATTATTTATATTTTATAAAGTTTCAAGTTTTATAAATATCTCTTATTCAATAATTATTAATTACTTAAATTTAAATATTATAAAATTAACAATAAACCAATTTAATTTAACATAAAAATTATTTTTTTATTTTTATATGAAATATTTATAACTTCATTAATTTATATAATTAACATTATTTGTTATTACAGAAGAGCAAGTAAAGCAATTATTCATTAATTATTTATTATTTAAATTTAAATATTAGAAAACTAACAATAAATTAATTTAATTTAACGTAAAAGTTAATTTTCTATTTTTATATGAAATCTTAAATTTCATTAATTTATTTATATATATATATATATATATATATATATATATATATATATATATATATATATATATATAATATTATAATCCGATGTTAAAAATAATTTTAAAAATAATTAAAATCAAATATTTATTTCCCAAAAAATAAAATACTTTTTTTGGTTGCAGTAAAGAATATTAATCTCTTAAATATTTATTTCAATAATTATTTATCTTAATCAAATAAAAAAGTATATCTTACAAATTAATTTATATAATAAGTGGAAATATGCACAGACTCCCCCTCTAAATTTGAATATCCATAAAAAGCCCTTCCTTTTGAATACAATTATTTTTAAACCCCCCACGCATCTAATAGTGATTAATAGAGTTAATTTTAAACTTTTTGGACGAAATTGTCCCTTGCATGGGAAGTTGTGGCAAGTGCGACATGGTTTGACCATAATGCCTTTGGGTGCAATAATATGGTTGCATTATGTAGTGTTTAATAGTATCAGTTTAAGAAATAAGGTTTCGTTTAAAACAAGAGGTTTCTGTTTAAGAAATGAGTACATACATTATTTTTCAGCATAATATTTTAAACAGAAACTCGATAATTTAAGCGGAAACTTGAATGGAAACTTGATAAATTTAAGCGGAAACTTGGATGAGACAAGAATAGTGGAAAATTTAAACGGAAACATAATATTTTAAACGGAAACTCGATAATTTAAGCGGAAATATAATATTTTAAACGGGAACTCGAGAATTTAAGCGGAAACTTGAATGGAAACTTGATAAATTTAAGCGGAAACTTGGATGAGACAAGGATAGTGGAAAATTTAAGCGGAAACATAATATGTTAAACGGAAACTCGATAATTTAAGAGGAAACATAATATTTTAAACGGGAACTCGAGAATTTAAGCGGAAACTTGAATGGAAACTTGATAAATTTAAGCTGAAAGTTGGATGAGAAAAGGATAGTGGAAAATTTAAGCGGAAACATAATATTTTAAACGGAAACTCGATAATTTAAGTGTAAACATAATATTTTAAACGGAAACTCGATAATTTAAGTGTAAACATAATATTTTAAACGGGAACTCGAGAATTTAAGCGGAAACTTGAATGGAAACTTGATAAATTTAAGCGAAAACTTGGATGAGACAAGGATAGTGGAATATTTAAGCGGAAACATAATAGTTTAAACGGAAAATCGATAATTTAAGCGGAAACATAATATTTTAAATGGAAACTCAAGAATTTAAACAGAAATATGAATGGAAACTTGATAAATTTAAGCGGAAACTTGGATGAGACAAGGATAGTGGAAAATTTAAGCGGAAACATAATATTTTAAACGAAAACTCGATAATTTAAGCGGAAACATAATATTTTAAACGGAAATTTGAGAATTTAAGCGGAAACATAATATTTTAAACGGAAACTCAAGAATTTAAGCCGAAACTTGAATGGAAACTTGATAAATTTAAGCGGAGAAGATGGGAAAGTCAGCGAGCTTGTTGCTGTCCTTGTCGAACCGGAAGTAGGTGAGGAATGGAGGGATGGGGCCGTAACGAAAGCGCGAAGAGCTCGCTGGTGGTAGGATCTTTCTTAGGATGAACGGTCATGCCCATGAAGAGTTTGCCGGAGAAGTCTTCACGGGCGAGAGTGGAGATATCGCCATCGGTGGTGGAAAGCGGGAGGAGAGAAGAGGGGGTAAAGAGGAGTAGGAGGGGGAGGGGAAGGGGAGGGAGTGGAGCATGCCGTTGCCGTCGAAAAGATGGTGAGGACCGCGAGGGAGATATTGAGGGTTGGGGCCGTTGCAGATGTAGGCTGCACCAGCGAGGCAAGGTGGTATACGACCATGAATGATGGAGCATGGGGTCGGGGGGAGCTCGGAGACTAGGGCGAAGTTATCGGAGAGGACGCTACGGGGGTCGACAGAGGGCCGGATGAGAGGTGGGTTTGAGTTTGAGGTTGGTTTTGGTTTTCTCTACGGTCTTGAAGGTAGAGGAAAGAGAATCCATGGTTGAAGGCCGGAGAAGAAAGCGGAAAGGAGGCTGATGAAAGTAGAGGAAAGAGAATCCATGGTGGATTTTTTCCCACCATGTTCAAGGGAAAAGAAGGAATTTCACAACATAGACCCAGTTTGACTGATCTACAAGGGGCAAAAAAGAAGTAAAACAATAAAGGAAGGGCTGTCTGGGGTATTCGAAACTTGCAGGGGCTGATTGGGACGTTTTGAATTTCCCGAGGGGTAAAAAGTAATTTTCCCAAATAATAATTTAAGTAATTTTCATAAAATTTTAAATTAATTGTTTAATTTATATATCCAATCAATGTTCATATGTTTGTTATTTTTACGGATGTGCATATAATATAGAGTAAGTTGTCATGATATTATTTTTTAAATTTGTTTTATAATGTTTAATTTGTTAATTTAATTATTATTCTTAATATAAATCTCAAATTCAATTATGATAATATTAATATAATCACGTTATACTCTACTAAACATAAATATAAAAATTAGATAAAATTCAAATATATAGTTCTACCAACAGAACGATATCCATCACTAAATGTCTGAACTATTCTAACACTTTTAAATATTCATTGGTATAGATAATATATAGCAACTACATTTGACCATTACTATAGATAAGTATAAGTATAGAGTAGTAGTTATACCAATGAAACAATATCCGTCAGTAAATATCATATTTATTCTAACAAATTGAATGTTTCGTTGGTATAGACAATCTATAGCTACAAATTTGATTGTCACTATAGATAAAAGTCTATCTATAGCAATAGAACAAAATCCGTCAGTAAATATCTTATATATTGTAACAGTTTTAAAGTATCATTGGTAAAACCAATCTATAGCTACGGAATTTAACTGTTACTATAGAGGTGTCGTTATATGGCAATTTCTTTGTAGTCTTGATAGGAAAAGAAGTTTAAAGTAAGATGTCCCAGCAAAATGGAATTCCACCTTTGTTATGCTTAATAGGCATTATATTATCAGTATGCTTTTATGCATCTAGAATTAAGTGATTCGAACTACAAGCATTGTCCATATAGAAGTGATTGGGAGAATATTAAAAAAATCATCAAGTTTGTAAGCCTTTTTTTATAATATTACTTGTGTTTTATTAAGCACAAAAATATCCAACTGCAAACTTATATTTTTTGTAGCCGTTTACTGCTCGTTTGGCATGAAAGAAAAAATGAATAGTGATGATGAGTACATGCAAGATATGGAAAGTAGAATGTACTCAAAGTTTGAAAAACATTAGAGCAAGTATAGCAAAATATTAGCTACAATGATGATTTTAGACCCAAAATACAGGCTTAACTTTATTGAGTGTTATTACAAGAAAATATATGGGGAACTTAGGAATTTTGAGTCCAATAAGGTAAAGGAGATATGTTTGCTCTTTATGAGTATTACTCGAATACAAGTCACAATTTCCAAGTTCATAATCTTCCATATCATCTAAGAAGGCCAAGATGTCAAGCATGAATGAAGAAGTTGCTCAATCTCCAATATCCAAAGATATATTGATGGTAAAATACTTGTGTTTATTATGTGTGTTTTTTTTTATGTTCTAATATTATTGTTGTCAATTTTTTTTTTTAAATGACAATTTTTTTCTTGTATAGAAATTTGATTCATTTAAAAGTGTGGAAGCTACACCACAAAAGATACAGTTGGAGCTTTATTTGGAGTATTCTAAAATAGATAAGAAAACATATTTGAATGTGTTGACATATGGGACAGCTAACCAATATAGATATTCAAAAGTTACAATATTTGTCAAAGATATTATATCTATTCCCATCTCCAGTGTTGCATATGAAAGTGGCTTTAGTGTTGGACGGAGTGGTTCTTGATTAATATAGGAGTTCCATAAAGCCTAACATTGTTGAAGCATTAAGGGGGCGTTCATTTCGCCGTAAGTGGGCGGAAGTCAAGAAGTGAAGGAAGTGCCACTTCCCTGAAGTGGTGGAAGTGATATGATTTTCACCACTTCCTGTGTTCATTTTGCAGAAAGTACCACTTCCATGAAGTGCCAAGTTTCTCACTTCTTGTGTTCATTTCGGTGTAAGTGATGTCACTTCCACAATGACTTTCACAACATGTTCATTTCAATGAAAGTGAGGGAAGTGTATAAAAATGAAAATATTATAATAAATTTATAATTAAAATCACTAAAACTTTATATTTTTACAAAATCAAATATTTTTAAATTTAAATGAATTTTTATGTTTTATATTTTATTTTAATTTTTAAACCCACAAGTTTAAATAATTACATACGTTCATATATTTTGATGTTAAAAATTATTAATTAAATTTTAATAATTGTCTCGCTTGTGTAAATATTTTAATTTTATTTACATTAATATGAATTTATTTCTTGTAAATAAACATGACTGACATATTTTAATTATTCATTGTTTCCCCAAACATGCCCATATCCTTCAAGAGTAGACAATGATCACAATCCGCTTCTCCTTGGAAGACTTCATCAACTTCTTTTGTTGCCACAAAGGATGCATTTCTACCTACATATACCATATCACAAATAATAATTTATAATACTTAACCAAGTAATGAAATTCTCAAATATAAAAATAATGATAATAGAGAAAACAATCCTAAAACAACACATGAAATTTGACAATCAAATAAAAAACAAATATAATATAAGCATGATTCCATACCAAAAAAAAAAAAAAAAAAAAATGCAACCAACAACACATGAAATATTTTGAGTTCATAAGTACATAATCCAAATCCATACAAAAAAACATAACAATGCATGTCAAACATAAAATCCATACAATATTCTTACAAATATAAACCAAAATAGTAATTGTCTCATTCAAGATTCCATACAATATTCCTTCAACAAGAAAGTTTGCCATCCACCACTTTAAAGAACAACTTATGCCATCCACCACTCAAAGAATAACTTATGTCATCCACCACTCCAAAGAACAACCTATGCATTCATGACAAAGACAATAAAGAACTCATTAAGTATTTAGGTTTTAAATAAAACAGTTTTTGTTGTATGACTAGAAACCAAAAAATACATACCTAGTGTGATGACCTCCTCAGGGGCTAGAGTTTCTCATGGAATCAATAAAATTATCTATCCATTTTTTCCGGAGAGATGGCTTCCTCAAGTAGAAGTTCTCGGCCTCTTTTTTGTTGTCGATTAACTTATTGTAGACCATTTCCATGTCATCATCACTATAACCTTCCATGTCCCACAACACATCAGTAAGTTTTTCTTTCCATGTCTTTTTTTCTAGTCCTATCTATTGATGCCGCCAACTCACCTATCTTTTCTCCAATATTTTCTCCTGAACCATTTTCGCCATTGGTTCTTGTTCTACGGGTAGCCCTAGCAGTGGTCTTATTCATAGAAGATCTTAGTGCTTAATGTCTTTGATTTCCTATATCCATAGGCTCATCGTCTAATCGTGCATTAAGTGGAGGTACACTCTCATTCTCACCAGGTGTACCACCAAATTGGTCAAAGATAGTGCGTGCATAAACACCAGTAGCATGATCATCTCCAGCAATCAAACGTAGCTCATCAAAAAAGGGTATAGGCTTGTTTAAATACTCTTTGGCTTTTGGTTGTCCATGTATAAAATGAAAGACAATGAAAAATATAATAGTGTTAATAATACTATCAAACATAATAAATAAATAAAACAAGCATACCTCGATGTATGTACGATCCGTCTCATCTTCTAGCACTAACTTCTTTTCTGTGTCATTCCATCCAACACCACTGAGGTTCATAAGCTTTTTAATGTCTTGATATTTTTGTTTCAAAGTGCGCATATGATTCTCCACATTATCCGCATCCATACAAGCGGCAGGAAACCTACTGTTCACTACGTTCGCCGCTTCTACAAGTGCTTGGCATTAGAAGGATTTGTCTACTTTTAGGCCACTTCTTGCCATATCTGCAAGTAATGATATCAAGACATTATCCATTTCTTTTGTCCATCTTTTGTTTGGTGTTCCTTTGCGCTTCTCACCTTGTACACCATCAGTATTGTTCATCCTACAATATTAACAAAAATAGACATCATTATCAAACCAAGGAAAAAAAATCCATTTACCAAGTAATGAGTGAGCAACCATTTAATACAAACATAAAGTTTCATTATTCCAAAAATTTAGTACAACATGAAACAAAACAAATGTAAAAAATACATCCAAACAAGAGTTTTCATGACGGTGCCCCAAAGGCACGACCACTTGATACATAGTCATGCCACATGTCATCTTTAATTTTCTCACAGAGTTCCATCCACTGAGCTTGTCGCTCACGTTTTTCACCTAATATGTTAGGTCTCTCGTGTATGAGTATTTCATCTTCATCACGTATATGTTCTTGCGCCACAATGTCATCCGGATCAACCTCCCTTACAAAATTATGTAGCACACAACAACCAAGAACAATGTCCACTTGTGTTTTAAAGGGATAGAATGGCCTTGAATCTAAAATCCTAAATCGATTTTTTAAAATCCCGAACACTCTTTCTATTCTTGTTCTAAGTTGAGAATGCCGAAGATTGAATAACTCCTTCGCATTTTGGGGTCTACGGCCTGCTTGTTCTCGTAAATGATATCTAACTTTTCTGTACGGAGATATGTAACCATGTGTTATTGTGTACCCGGCATGAACAAGGTAGTATTTACCAAGCATTAAATATTAAAGTTATTGAGTTCACTTTACAAAAGAATATATGAGAAAAATATAACATGTGTTGTATCATTAAACCTGGAGGTATATGCAATCCATATGGCGGTGGTCGTGATAATTTATCTTTCAAAACTAAGTAATCATTTGCCGAACCTTCCCAGCTGGAAAGAACATATGTAAATTTTAAATCCAAATCACATGTGGCAAGCACATTTTGTGTGATACCCTTGCGGCCACGAAATTTACTCATTAGATCGGCACTTACCCTTACTTCTATATGAGTGCCATCAACAAATCTAATGCAATCCTGAGATCTAAAACTTAATTAGATTGGTCGGATAAAATACTTTCTAATTTAAATTTAATGGTAAAGAAATACATCACACCTTGAAAAAAGGATAAAAATTTGGGTTAAATTCTATATCAGGGTGTATTAATGTGCCCGGTTGTTTCACATACAAATGTCGGATGCTACAAATAGCTTGAAGGACATCATTAAAATATCTGCTCACCGTCGCACCTAATCTAACAAAATCAATTTTCATTTCCCTGTTCTTTGCATGGTGCCCGACTATGTGTAAGAACAATGCCACTTGTTCCTCTACAGCGACATGGATGGTATCCCTCAAGTGACCACGCTCCCTTAAAATAGAGCAAAGTTTGAGGAAAGTATCCTTGGACATACGTATGTATTCAACACAATTATGAACGCCCCCATCTAATATTCGAGTCATGTGTGTAGTACGATGAATATCTCTAATGGAGGAAGGTTCTCGAGGTAGCACATGCCGTCTTTGTCGGTTAGACAACTTTGCTAAAATGACAGCCATGGTCACGAGCACAGGGGTATTGATGTAGATTAATTCAGATAAATTGTCATTGGCCATTATTAACCTATACATGCATAGAAATATTTTTTTTCAAAATTATCATATATTTCATATTTATAAAAAATGTCACTAAATATATCTAAACCTATATTATCAAATATTTCATAATTTTCTATGAACATTTGCATTTAGATGCACGAGAAAATAGTTATTGGCCAGCCAAATCATGGTCCATTACCCTCGGTTACACGACAGGCAATAAAATTCAAATCAAACAATGCTAAAAGAGTGGACAAAAAAATGGCATCCGGACGCAATAACAAGGAAAAAAAATGATGAATATCCAACATTAAACCAGTTTAATGAGATAGACATCATGGCCATCACCATCAGCAACACTTGCATTTTACTAACATCTCCATAAAAAAAAGGTCACTATTAGCAACCCTTGTACTTTAATAGCAAGATAGAAAACCTAGTAGTCTCAAATCAATAAAGCAAAGAATATATATAATAAATAAATAAATAATAAAAAAAGCAAGTATCAATGGCAATACCTTATGACAATAACAACATATGCCTAATTGAAGGAAAGGAACCAACTAGATGCTACATAATGTTATACCCAGCATAGGGAAATGGTAACCAAATAATGTTATGGAGCTCATCACACCCACTACAGGCTTAATATTCTAGGATAAAATTACCAACTTTGGGTTGTAACTAGAAATGAAAATTCAAAAAAGAAAATTCATAAGTGAGAGGCAGAACAATGGCAAGATCAAAAGCCATGATCATTATATTGACAATCAAAACTTTAATGATTTTTTTTATAGCTAATTCCAGTTCATTAGGTTGATCTATTTACAAAAAAAAGGAAGGAAGAAATTGAGAAAAGATTAGATAGCATCACAAGGACCTTTTACATCTTCCAAGAAAATTATGAAATAAATATCTATGCAAGCAAATTTAACTAGGCCCTAATGTGGTTTAGGCATGCTTGAGTTTGTGATTGAAGTTCATCAACAATGAAGACACATGCCTTTTAATTGGAAGAAGGGTAAAAATAATGGTGTCTTGGTAGCTATATTAAAGGTAATAAGTGATATATGGGTTTGAATAGTTCATACATACAAGTCAATGTCAAGAAGACAGATAATTGTGATCACTGATCAACAATCAAAGAGGCCAGACTTCAGGCAAGCATAAGATTTCCACTATAAGAACTTAACAAACAGAACCTGCACTGAATGTAAAGGTCAACATTTGTGTGAAGGCCATATCATGATTTCAAATTTGAAACTACATGCATGTGCAAGGGTTCAAGAATGAAGCTAACTACATGATAAGAAACATGTGCTTGTTCAACATCAGGGAGGTCCTAGTATAGAATAAGAACTCAACAAACAACTTTGGATCTCAAAATAGAGTTCTGAAGACATTTGCTACTGGTTCGAACATGATTTGAATTAAAAACCATGCAAGCAAGAAAAGACTACTACAATGCATGGGTGACACAGAAAAATCCAAATGTAAACACATAGCAAAGCACACAGATAAATGCTTGATTTTCAGCCCAAAAAAAAACACACAAATAAGAGTTACAAAATGGGAAGAAGTACAACAACTAAAACCTCCTCAAGAGTCCAAGAACAAACAAAGAACTAGAGCAAAAAATAAACTGATAACATCCATGGAACCAAAATGAAAGAACAAAATCATAAACACAATGCAAGCAAATGCTAAATCTTCAAGCATAGCAAACCAAGAACAAAATAGAAGCAATGGAAAATCCCAAAATCTAATTTTTTTTTTTAAGTTCTCCAAAAACCCACTGTTCGAGAACCAAGCCCTAAAAATTACATCTTTGAAAGTTCTCCACAAACCCACTGTCTGAGAACCACCAACAAATCCGTAATCCTTCAAAAAGAGGGACACAGAGAAAGAGAGAGAGAGAGAGAGAGAGTTGAAGAGAATAGGGATTTGGTAGAAAAAATAAGAAAAATCTACAAACCCAGCAACCGAGAACCACCAACAAATTGATGAAGAAGAAGAAGAAGAAGAAGAAGAGGAGCACCTTGCCGGAGGGAAAATGATCCACTCGTTGCCGACGAGTTCCGACCGAGAAAAACACTGTTTGGCCTCGCGAAGGGGATGGTGAGATGAGCGCCCGATGATCACTTCAGTGACTTCAAAAGAAGTTTGGAAGTGGGTGGAAGTGGGCTTTTATAAGGGGCTCACTTCCCTCACTTCAGTGTTAAAAATCCTGAAGTGGGTTTTAACTAAAACCCACTTGAGAGGAAAAGAACATCAGAAGTAGGGGAAGTCAGTCCACTTTCCCCCACTTACGACGAAATGAATGCCCCCTAATTTGTACTAGAAATTGGTTATACGGAGATCAAGGTAATTCAATAAGTTATTGTCTTTTATTATTTTTTGTTTGTGTTATGCATTAATATATTGTTTAATTTTTTTGAAACATTTAAGTTACAAAAAAATTGTTATTTTTTTGTTGTTACAAATAACATTCTTATTTTATCATGTTTATATGTAGTTACCACTACAAACAAAGAGTTTGAAAAACTCACAAACAATATCATTGATCTCACTATCAATGACATAGATGGAAAGAAAAAAGATCTTGCATTATCAAATTCTATCAAAGTGTGATTTGTGTTCTGTTTATGTTAAGAAGATTCGTGTTGCTCTAAGAATTGTTGTTGAAATTGTTGTGGTGTTCAAGTATTGTTGTTTAAGTATTGTTTTAATGTTTTGTTCTGTACATGTTGGATTTTAGGTATTGAAGTATTGATGTATGTTAGATTCAAGTATTTAGACTGATACATGATTGCTCGACTTTGAAATAATATATTTTGGCTTTAATTTAACTTTAATGATTCATGGATTTTATGTAAGAATAGGTTGATATTTAAATGGGTTTAAATGAGTTTATTAGTGTTACTACTATTATTAATAAGTAACAAGTTACTTGAACTAATTGGGTTCAAAGCTTGTCTATGTAACATGCCATGACCTAATTACTTAAGTGTTAAGTGGATTGTATTGTGTTACACGCTTCATATGTGGGTCGTGCATGTGTTTGGGAATTTGACATGATTAATAATTTTATCATGTCTATGTCTAGTGTTTTTGTTATAATGTTAAGTGGATTGTATTGTGTTACACGCTTCATATGTGGGTCGTGCATGTGTTTGGGAATTTGACATGATTAATAATTTTATCATGTCTGTGTCTAGTGTTTTTGTTATAACCAGTTTTACTGTAGCTATATCTAGCCTGTTGTTGTAGATTTTTCAGCCATCACTGTAGCAGCATGAAAATTCTTCATTTAATCCTTCTTCTTCCTTGGTTTTTCTGGCCGAACCCTTGCATTCACCTTGGATTTCCCGGCAAGTTTTTCCTGTGAATCAAAGCCTTCATTCTCCTCCTCACATCTTCTTGAGCACGGTAAGGCTTTAATTCCAAGTTTTTCTTCCGTATTTTTCTCATATTTCCTTTTTTTTTTAGAAAATTTTGAAAACCTAGGATTACAACTTAGATTGGGTTGTTTGTAGGCTCAAATTGAAGCTAATGTCTTTGCTTTTCATTTGTGTGAATATTTGTAAAGAAATTTCTTAGTAAGGTGTTGTAAATTGGGAGAAAATCTTTGTATAAGGGACGGGTTTACTGTAGCGATTCCAAAAGCACCGATAAGCTTTAGTTATTATTTTTTTATTTTTTATTTTTTGGACTAGAGTGAAGCTCAAACCCCCCACGAATTCATTGGTAACCTTTAGACCTAGCTTTGAGCGAACCCTAGGACCGATTTAGGGTTGTTTGGTAGAGAAACCTAGGGTTTCTTGCTTGGTTTTTGTATTAACAATTGTTGTTGTTAGTGCAAATGCACTTTAATGATTGGCATAATTTGACACCTAGTCAAGGTGACATGGCAAGCATGATGACGTGGCATGGATGAAGACATGGAATGAAGGATGACATGGCAAATATACTTGGCTAGGTGGAAAATATCATGAGAGATCTTGGAGAAGTTATTTTTGGCAAGAAGTTGCAACTCTCATGTAGATTGAATGAAGATCTTGTGAAAACTATTTTAGGCAAGATGATCAAGCAAGCATCAAGTTAAAGACAAGATCCCAATCAAGACCATATTTAGAAGATGTGATTGAAGACTAAATATGGGTGGAGCTAAATGAAGAAACAACCTATCAATGGTGTGATTGTGAAGCTTATTGAAGACAAGATTTAAAGAACCCTAATAGAGATGATATGAAGTCTATTAAGGGTATGTTTGAAGATGCGCCTATTGGTGGCAAGATTCAGCTGATTGAATGAAGATCTTTGTAGAAGATTTGAAGACCAAACTTGGGTGAAGTGAAGACTAAGTTTGGCAAGTTTCATGAAGACGCACATAGGACGTGCACCCCTTGCGAGGGGGCTGTGTGGTGAGGAGCTGAAGAGGGAGGTTAGTTGCTGGTAGGTTCGGATCAGGTGATCGAGCTACATCGACTCAGATGGGGTGTCTTGAGGTCGCTTAGCAATGGAGCCAGAACTCAGCCAAGCCAACAGTCAGGGTCAATGTCGCAACAAATGTTACAACATAAGTTACGTCATCTAATTTCGGAAGGTTCCAAAGTTAGAAGCCGCGGAGATTCTAAAAAGGGTATGCGCTATATTTGGGACGTTGAGGCGTCTATATATACAACCTTGGTCTAGGATTGGGTACGACTCTTGAAAGAGGGAGTAGGGAGGTACCGGACAATCTAGAGAGGGTAGTATTCTTTGTATGTGAGAGAGTGACAAGTGTGTTTTGTACTCTTCTATCTTTTACCCCTTTTTAGTGGATTGTCGATCTCCGGGCATGGCCCCCCAGATGTAGGCAAGTGGATGCCGAACTGGGTTACCAACGTCTTGTGTCTCCTCTTTGTGGTTTGTGTTTATTTTTCTTGAGTGCTTAAGTGAGTGAGTGTTCCTCTTATTTCACAAACCCTAACTGGCGGAACTAACAAGTGGTATCAGAGCTTAGGTCATCTTATTAACTTTGTTTTCAAGGTCGGCGAGATCCTATCTAGTTCATTTGATGGCCGGAAGAGAAGGTGCCTCCGTTACACGTCCTTCATTGCTCAACGGCTCCAACTACCCATATTGGAAGGCTCGAATGAAGGCTTTCATCAAATCCATTGATGAAAGTGCGTGGATGGCTGTTGAAGATGGGTGGACTCCTCCAACTCAAGTTGATAAAGACAAGAACGAGACTGTGAAGAAGATCAACTGGAGTGCTGAAGATATGAAGAGAGCTAATGCAAATGGTAAAGCTCTAAATGCAATTTTTGGAGGTGTGGACGAAGATCAATTCAAGTATGTGGCTACGTGTGAAAGTGCCAAAGAAGCTTGGGATATTCTTCAAACAATTCATGAAGGAACAAACTTGGTAAGAACCTCTAAACTTCAAATGTTAACTACCATGTTTGAAAATCTCAGGATGAGAGAGGAAGAGACAATAGCCACTTTCAATGCAAAGCTTATGGACATTACCAATCAAGCCTATCAACTCGGCAAGAAGTTCTCGGACAAGAAGCTAGTTCAGAAGACTCTTAGATCTCTTCCAAGAAGATTTGAAGCAAAAGTTGCTGCAATAGAAGAAGCAAGGGACATCACTACCTTGAGACTTGATGAGTTGATGGGATCTCTACAAGTCTATGAGATGAATATGAGACCAGGCAAAGCAGAAGATATAATCAGCCATAATGTGTCCTTACCAGTTGTGATGAATAAAAGTGAAGTTTTCAGAAATTTCAATGTTGTTGCAAGTCCTGTTACAACATCAGTTGTAACATCCACAGAAAGAGATTGTAAAGTGGTTACTGAGAAAGATCTTCTTCATGGGTATGAATTTATGTTAAAAAGGTTTGATCAGGTGGTTACAGAAAATAAACATCTTGCACAAAGGTTGGCAGAATATCAAGAAAAGTTGAATGAAACTCTATCAAAGTCTCGAAAATCCAAACAAGTGAAGGAAGACATGAAGAATGGAAGAACAAAGAAGTGGATTCCAACATGTCACTATTGTGGGGTCAAAGGGCACATTCGTCCAAGATGTTGGAAAATGAAGAAAGATTTGAATAAGGGCAGACATGTGAGGCAGTCATCATCTATCAGAGAAAAGAAGAAAGAAACCAAGAAGATGTGGGTTAGAAAAGAAGACTTAGTGGGATACTCTTCAATGAAAAAATCGAAAAAGGACAATTGGTATTTTGACAGTGGTTGCTCAAAACACATGACAGGTGACAAAGATTTTCTGATGAATTACAAAGAATGTCAAATTGGGCATGTGACTTTTGGTGATGGTAAGAAAGGTCAAGTAGTTGGAAAAGGAACATTGATGGTTCCGGGATATCCAAGATTGAAAAACATTCTGCATGTAGAAGGACTCAAGGCAAATCTTCTGAGTATAAGTCAATTATGTGATCGAAATCTGGTGGTAAAATTCACTCAGGACAAATGTGTGGTATACGATGAAGCTGGCTAATGTGTTCTAACCGGTTCAAGATCTTCAGACAATTGCTATTTGCTGGAAAAATTGGAAGTATGTTATAACACTTCTTGCAACATCACTGAAATCTGGCATCAAAAGCTTGGACACTTGAACTTCAGAAACCTAATGAAGATAACTGAAATGGGAGCTGTTAAGAGAGTGCCAAAGCTTACAAAAAGGGAAGATGGTGTTTGCGGACCTTGTCAATTGGGAAAGCAAAGTCGTGCTACTCACAAAGTGCTACGAGACATTGTTACAACAAGAGTGCTAGAACTTTTACATATGGATCTTATTGGACCTACACAAACAGAAAGCTTGTCAGGTAAAAGATATGTATTTGTTTGTGTTGATGACTACTCCAGGTACACTTGGGTGGATTTCCTCGAGGAAAAATCAGATGCCTTTGAAGCTTTCAAGAAACTATGCATGCAACTTCAAAATGAGAAAGAGTGTCAAATTGGGAAGATTGTTAGAATCAGAAGTGATCATGGAAGAGAATTTGAAAATGCTCAGTTTGCAGAACTGTGTAGAGAACATGGGATTCGTCATGAATTTTCAGCTCCAAAGACTCCTCAACAAAACGGGGTAGTTGAACGCAAGAATCGCACTCTTCAAGAAATGGCCAGAGTTATGTTGAATTCAAAGAACCTCCCCACAAGGTTTTGGGCCAAAGCAATCAATACAGCATGTTACACCATCAATAGAGTGTATATTCGACCTTCAACCATCATGACACCATATGAAATTTGGAAAGGGAAAAAGCCAAACCTCAAATACTTTCATATCTTTGGAAGCAAATGTTACATTTTGAATGATAGAGATCAGCTGGGAAAGTTTGACAAGAAAAGTGATGAAAGAGTGTTTATGGGATATTCTACCACCAGTAGAGCATATCGGGTGTTCAATTCAAGAACCAAGAAGATGATGGAGACCATTAATGTTGTTATTGATGATTTCTCTGAAATGGAGACTCAAGGTTCTTCAAGCAAGCCAAAGAAATTTATCACACAGAATTGTGAACCAGCTGATGAAGAATTGCAGGCAGAACAACAGGTTACACTTCCAACTACAACAGCAGAAAGTAGTCAGGATGCAGACAGACAGCAGATTATAACTGATGTTGCAACCGATGTTACAACAAAAGTTACAACAGGCGGAATTATTTCAGATTCTGATAAAGAAGATGAAGAGAGCAGTCTTGAACCATCTTCAAGAATAAAGAAGAATCATCCTATACAGAATGTGATCGGTAATGTGACTGAAGGAAGAAGAACTAGAAGCACTCAAAGAATTGATTATCGAGAATTAGCCGGATACACATGTTACATCTCTCTTATTGAACCAAAGAATGTCAAGGAGGCCTTAGTTGATGAATACTGGATGGAAGCAATGCAAGAAGAATTAAATCAGTTTGTTCGAAATGATGTGTGGACATTGGTCCCAAGACCAAAAGATATGAATGTTATTGGAACAAAGTGGATCTACAAGAACAAGACAGATGACAAAGGCAACATCACAAGAAATAAAGCAAGACTAGTGGCTCAAGGGTATACACAAGTAGAAGGAATTGACTTTGATGAAACGTTTGCACCAGTTGCACGTCTAGAATCCATCAGATTACTGTTAGCAGTTGCATGTTGTATGGGATTCAAGCTACATCAAATGGATGTCAAGAGTGCTTTTCTAAATGGAGTCATAAATGAAGAAGTTTTTGTAGAGCAACCAAAAGGGTTTGAAGATCCTCAACATCCAGATCATGTGTATAAATTGAAAAAGGCTCTCTATGGCTTGAAGCAAGCTCCTAGGGCTTGGTATGAAAGACTCACAAAGTTTTTGCTTGAGAAGGGCTATCAAAGAGGAGGAGTAGACAAAACCCTATTCATCAAAAAGTCCAAATCAGATCTCATGGTGGCACAAATCTATGTTGATGATATTATATTTGGTTCAACATCTCAGAAGCAAGTTGATGAGTTTGTTCTTCTAATGCAAGAAGAGTTTGAGATGAGTATGGTAGGTGAACTAAGCTACTTCTTGGGTTTTCAAGTCAAACAAAGTAATGAAGGAATTTTCATTTCTCAAACCAAATATGCAAAAAACTTGGTGAAAAGGTTTGGTATGGAGAATACCAGACACATGAGGACACCCATGAGTGTAAATGAGAAGTTGACAAAAGATGAGAATGGAAAAGATGTGGACCCAAGTCTCTATCGAAGCATGATTGGAAGCTTACTTTATCTCACAGCTAGTAGGCCAGATATCTCTTTTAGTGTTGGAGTTTGTGCTAGATATCAAGCAACACCAAAGGAATCTCATTTGAAGGCTGTTAAACGCATCATTCGATATGTCAATGGTACTGCAGAATATGGAATTTGGTATTCAAAAGACTCCAACTCACATCTTACCGGTTATAGTGATGCAGATTGGGCAGGAAACATTGATGATAGAAAGAGCACCTCAGGAGGATGTTTCTATCTTGGTAACAACTTGGTCACATGGTATAGCAAGAAGCAAAGCTCTATCTCACTCTCCACTGCAGAGGCTGAATACATAGCGGCAGGAAGTTGTTGCACACAATTGTTATGGATGAAGCAAATGCTTGAAGATTATGGCTTACAACAAGGATTGTTGACTATATTTTGTGACAACAAAAGTGCAATTGATATCTCCAAGAATCCAGTCCAACATTCTCGTACCAAACATATTGATCTTCGACACCATTTTATACGAGATTTGGTTGAAAACAAAACAGTTGTTATGGATTATGTTGCAACAGAAAAACAATTGGCGGATATCTTTACCAAACCCCTTGATGCTACAAGATACGAAAAGTTGAGGGGTGAGATTGGCCTTTGCCAACTTTAATCCTTATTGGGGACTGCAAACGACCTGCATCTGCTACAGTTTATCAATATCGTTTGCAGCAGCAAGAAGAAGTTCTGAAGATAGGGGGAGTTGATGATCAAGAATCCTGAAGATAAGGGAAGTTGCAGAAAAAGTTATGACATGTTTTGCAACAACCAGTGAATACTTTGGCATCATTATGTCACAAAGGGGGAGAAATTGAAGAGTTGAAATGCACTTTAATGATTGGCATAATTTGACACCTAGTCAAGGTGACATGGAAAGCATGATGACGTGGCATGGATGAAGACATGGAATGAAGGATGACATGGCAAATATACTTGGCTAGGTGGAAAATATCATGAGAGATCTTGGAGAAGTTATTTTTGGCAAGAAGTTGCAACTCTCATGTAGATTGAATGAAGATCTTGTGAAAACTATTTTAGGCAAGATGATCAAGCAAGCATCAAGTTAAAGACAAGATCCCAATCAAGACCATATTTAGAAGATGTGATTGAAGACTAAATATGGGTGGAGCTAAATGAAGAAACAACCTATCAATGGTGTGATTGTGAAGCTTATTGAAGACAAGATTTAAAGAACCCTAATAGAGATGATATGAAGTCTATTAAGGGTATGTTTGAAGATGCGCCTATTGGTGGCAAGATTCAGCTGATTGAATGAAGATCTTTGTAGAAGATTTGAAGACCAAACTTGGGTGAAGTGAAGACTAAGTTTGGCAAGTTTCATGAAGACGCACATAGGACGTGCACCCCTTGCGAGGGGGCTGTGTGGTGAGGAGCTGAAGAGGGAGGTTAGTTGCTGGTAGGTTCGGATCAGGTGATCGAGCTACATCGACTCAGATGGGGTGTCTTGAGGTCGCTTAGCAATGGAGCCAGAACTCAGCCAAGCCAACAGTCAGGGTCAATGTCGCAACAAATGTTACAACATAAGTTACGTCATCTAATTTCGGAAGGTTCCAAAGTTAGAAGCCGCGGAGATTCTAAAAAGGGTATGCGCTATATTTGGGACGTTGAGGCGTCTATATATACAACCTTGGTCTAGGATTGGGTACGACTCTTGAAAGAGGGAGTAGGGAGGTACCGGACAATCTAGAGAGGGTAGTATTCTTTGTATGTGAGAGAGTGACAAGTGTGTTTTGTACTCTTCTATCTTTTACCCCTTTTTAGTGGATTGTCGATCTCCGGGCATGGCCCCCCAGATGTAGGCAAGTGGATGCCGAACTGGGTTACCAACGTCTTGTGTCTCCTCTTTGTGGTTTGTGTTTATTTTTCTTGAGTGCTTAAGTGAGTGAGTGTTCCTCTTATTTCACAAACCCTAACCGGCGAAACTAACAGTTGTGTTTTGTTGTGCTTTGGCTAGGAGAAGAAGTGTTGTCTCGAGGGAAAGGATTAGCCGAGGATTAGATTGCAAGGAAGATAAATCGCCAATTCTGTGAGTGGGATTGTAAAGCATAGCTTTATTAGAAGAATGCCGATATATATATATATATATATATATATATTAGGGGTTAAGTATATCTTTATTAGTTTTTACTTGTTTGGCACTTTGGTGAATGATAGTTATTACTATTAAATATCTTGAATATCTTATTGGTGTTTCAATGTTCACATTGGATTTGTGATTGATATTCTTCAAAGAGTTTGCAAAATCTTTGTTTTGTGAAATTTGGGATTTATTGTGAATTCATTGATTTTGTATAATCTAAGCTTGAACTCATTTTGGGTTGTCGAAAGGAAAGAATTTCTATGCTGTTTCTTGTGTTGGATTTTGTAAATTGGTTTATGTTAAAAGCTTGAGTTTTCTAGCACTTTTATCATTTCCTCGTGGAAATGGTGGAGATGTTATTGATTGTTGGTTATTGTTGGATATTGTACTCCAAGTGGAGTTTTGTTTATTATGGTAATTGCATGGTGATATCCTACTACAATCGGCGGTCTCCACGGTCAGCTTTTGAGATGGCATGGCAGATCGGTTGATTTCTATGAGGGCCAGTTCATGTGGGAGTGTAGAGCTCTAACTGGATATTCATCGGGTAGCCGAAGTCACCAACCGGTGAATCGATGGATCAACGTCAAGGGCATGAGTACCTGACGACTCTAAACCTAGCCACGGCCACGGTGAAGGTTTAGAGAGTTTTCTAGACAACATGATGCTGGGTGAGTATTGGGTATTGCTTTATACTGAATTTGAGATTTACCTAGTGTGTTTCTTTTGCAGTGTCATCTTGAATGTGTGGTGAAGGGGTGAAACCCAGCTGCCATTTTTAGAAGGACAGTCTCCCACATATTTGAGTTGCCACAAGTATTGAGCTTATTTATTTCAAAATAATGGCATTTAGTTGTTTTACTTGTATTTGAAACTATTTTGATTTATACATCTTATGATGAAAAATTTGTTTCATGATTAGCTTGTTTTCATCTTCTGGAACCTTATGATCAGTGTCTTGGTATTATATTATGTTATTTTACTTCTTTTAAAGATTTCTATTATATGTACTAATGTTCTAAACTAGTATTGCTTTTGGTAAAGTATTTATTTTGGTGACTTATTATTATTATTACTATTGGTATATTTCTATTAGAGTTGTGCTAACCTCCTCTCACTGAGTAACTTTAGTTGCTCACATCCCCTCATTCCTCTTCCCAGTCTGTTGTAGGTAGTAGGTGCGGCGGTGTGGTAATGTGTTGAGCATTTGCTACTTTTCCATCTGTTGTATTTCCTTTAGTTTACGTATGTTATTTTTATCATGAGCATGCTGTTAAGTGTTGGATCCACTAGCTTGTAGAGAACTCTGTTGCATGGTATTATATCTAAGAAACTCTTAAACTCTTGTGTATCAGCATTTCCTACTGTTGTTAGTGTGCTTCCTTGTGCACTTGTGAACCTCTATATTTTTTGTACTTGCTTTCGTTGTTGTTGTTGTTGTTGTTGTTGTTGTTGTTGTTGTTACTCTCGCTATTTATCATTGTTCTTCTCTACTCTATATCTGTGATAGGTATTGTTGAATTTCAGGTGTGTTGGTCAGCCTTGCGGCGCCCCGAGGGCTGAGTGGTGGGGTATCCTTCCTTGGGAATCGTCGCAGCGGTTGTATCATCTTGTGGGCCCACGCGTCGGGGCGTGACAGCTTTGATGTTATATCCTTATCTTGACATTTCATGATTAGACACATTTTCACGAATTACTGCCCCTACTCATAGTTCAATATATATATATATATATATATATATATATATATATATATATATATATATATATATATATATATTAAGAGTAAGAAATATTTCTCATAATTCTATCACAACAATGGAATAATTCTCTAGTTTTGATGAATTTTAAAGAATCGTGTAAGTTATAAAGGAAAAATGAAATATGTTTCTTATATGTTGTAGGGTGCTCACATTGGTAATCTTATTATTGGATAAGAATTGTTGGAAGATGATCCAGTCATTACTGTCAATCAATTGACTGTTGCATCTTTTTTCATTTTAAACGTAGAACATTGACTTTTTCAATTAGTAATATTTTCCGTAATGATTATGATGGTCAAGTATAAAGAAAATGGGAGGTTACTAAAAAGATAAAACATATTGAGAAAGCAAGTCATTAGTCCTCTACAAATATTAAAGTTCCACACTTCTCAACACAACAAAGGATAACAGCTGCTACAAATAGAAGAAACCCTTTACTTTGAAATAAAGAAATGGTTGTTTAGAGATTTTTTTTTTCATTAGTAGAGTTTATTTATATTTCAAACTTCACAAATGATATGTGCAATATGATGACTTGGAAGATTGAATGTTTTTGTTAATTGCATATCATTTTGGCTCACAAGTTCATAGTTATTTTATGTGGTGATGGTTTTGTTCAATGTTTTATTGTTTAATATAGGTAGCATATATGAAGAACAAATTATATCTATAAAAGGTAGAATTTTTCAGATTCATTTTACTTTTGTTCATAGTTGTCTTTACTTAACATAGCCAATATAATGTAATAATTACAATCAAGAAACAAAAAAATTAGGCAAAAATTTCCATTAATCTAAACATCAAAACATGTAAATATTCTTGTACAAGATAACATTAAGAGAATGTACATTCTTCAACATTTTTGGTTGCCAACCTATCCCTATGGCAACTGTAATAATTTACTCTTTATCATACCATTATTGCTTTTACTCATTCCAATAATCAACAATATTATCCAAATCAAGATCAAACCAAATTTATACTTCTTAACTGCTAATTACCTGTTTTTTTTCCCAACCAATCTTGCATTTTCTAACTCCTGTCAAAGGACTTCAATTTCAACTGTTAAGGTAGCATTTTCATCACCTAATTCTTCAAATTTATGTGTAGAAAACACTTGATTCATTAGCTCCATCTTTACTCTTCAACTTTGCAATATATCTTCTTAATGCTTTATTCTCTTTTCCATCATACTTGAATTATTCCTTTTCAACTTAATCTTTGCACCTCATAACTCAATAATTAGAGATTTCACATGTTCTTGCCTAAAAGGCATACCATGCCAATGAAAAATTCACAACTTTTAACCTGCATACAACAAAGCCAGAATTATTTAACTGTCTCATTTCCATCATACTAAAACCAAACTCCAATACAACTAATCCAAATGCATCATACTAAAACCAAACTCCAATATTGAAAATAACACATCATCAAATTTGACAGAAAACAAACCGTTAGATTTTAGGTTAATATTACCAAATTAAAATAATAAAAAATACAAAAATTTATTGTTATAATAAAAAGATTAGTTGAGCAACCAATTGAGAAATTTGACTAATGAAAAACACAAGCTAGCAAAATCCATAACTCTATCCTTGTAACTGTTAGGGCATGTTTGGTACAGGGAATAATTTAAGATTTTCGGGAATATGAAAAGGGAATGTGTTATTTTCATGTTTGATATAAAATTAATGAACTTATTTCCAAGAATTATTTATTCCACAACTAATAGCTTTTATATTCTCATGGAGGTTGACTATAAGATATTCTCATCTATTTTCTTATATTTAATATTAATAATATATTTTTAGAAATACTATTTTATAAATAATTATTTTATAAACTAAACAAGGTAATAAAATATTTTTTGTTATGAAACGTAATAGAGTAGATGTCTATTAATGCATAACTCTTTCCCCCAACTCCTAAAATCTTTCCTTCTCCCCACAAAATTCCTAAAATCATTCATCACACGATATTAATATATGACTTTCATATGTTGTGCTTAGCCTATAAATAGAGGCTTTGTAAGTTTGTACAGGATATAAAAAGAAGGTGAATAAAAGAAGTTTGCAATCCTTATACTCTATCTTTCTTGTTCATTGTATTTGTTTTCTTTCTTAATTTTATAATATGTTATTAGCATGAAAGCTCTACTTATTCAAGCTTCAAGGTAAATTTTTTTTCTTGTTTATCATAGATCTTCTAATAACAAATAATAGACTATGCATGCCTTTTATATATTCATACTTGCTTTCACAATAATTCAATCTTCATGATATTTGATATTATTTGACTTATTTATATTTATGTGATAGTATCAATATGTTGAATCTAGCCAAGCTTGAATTTGTGGCTCTTGACATTATGGGGAAGAATTATTTATCATGGGTGTTAGATACTGAAATTCATTTGGATGCAAATGGTCTTGGAGACACAATCAAAGAAGGGAATAAAGCATCCAACCAAGATAAAAGACAAAGTCGTGATCTTTCTTCATCATCACCTCCATGAAGGATTAAAAACTGAATATCTTATGATAAAAGGCCCACTTATTCTCTGAAATAATCTAAAAGAAAGATATGACCACCATAAAATTGTATTTCTTCTAAAAGCTAGTTTTGACTGAATGCATTTATGATTACAAGATTTTAAAACTGTAAGTAAGTATAACTCTGCAATATTTAGAATCAGTTCTCAATCAAAATTATGTGGAGAAAAAAATCACTGATGAAGATATGTTAGAAAAAATATTCTCCACTTTTCATGCATCCAATGTGTTCCTACAACAACAATATAGTGAAAAGGGTCCAAGGAATACTCTGAATTGATTTCTTGTCTTTTCATGGCTGAACAAAATAATGAGCTATTAATGAAGAATCAGGAGTCTTGTCCTACCAGTTATACTCTATTCCCTAAAGTGAATGTAACGACACACAATAACTATAATTATGGACAAACTCATGGACGTGGCTATGGTTGTGATCATAGTCGTGGTCATAGGCATGGAAATAATTGAGTTTAGTATCTTAGTGGTCATTCAAAAAAACTCATCTCCCCACCTAAAGTGGAAAAAAAGGAAGAGAAAAATAAAAAGGAAAAAAATGGGCAAACTAGTGAACATGTGGATTATCCATGCTATCGTTGTGGTGGCAAAGGTCATTGATCGCGTACATGTCATATGCCAAACACATCTTGTTGATCATTACCAAGAATCACTCAAAAATAAAAAGAAATAGATTGAGACAAAATTTTTTTTATAAAGATGATCTTGATCATGGTCATATTGATGGTACTCATTTGGATATTGCTAACTCCTTGATCGATCCTTAAGAGAAGATTAATCATTTAATTGGTTATGGGAGTATGATCTTAAAAAAAATATATAGTAAATTTTATGTTTTATTAATATCAAGTGTGTTTTTCTTTTACAAAGACAATAAATAACTTACTTATAAAGTCGCTTTTCATGTTTTTAATTAGCATTTTCTAGTGTTGATTTTTTTTCTTGTTTTGTTTTAATGAAGAATAAATATCCATTTGGTTAGCAACAACATCAATGATGAAGATATGTGTCTCACTAATAGTGCAACAACTCGCACCATCCTTAAAGATAAAAAAATAACTTCTCTTATTTAGTAATCCAAGAAGCCAATGTTAGTACTATATCAAGTAGTATAAAGTTAATTGAAGGCTTTGGAAGAGCTAATTTGTCATTACCTAGAGGAACAAAATTTTACATCAATAATGCATTATATTCTATCAAATCTCAAAGAAACTTGCTAAATTTCAAGAATATTCGCCGAAATGGATATCATATTAAGGCAACAAATGAGGAAAATATTGAATATATTTATATTACAAGTTTGATCTTAGGTGAAGAATGCATATTGGAAAAATTACCTTCATTTTTTTCTAGTTTGTACTACACGTATATTAGTATAATTGAAACATATGTTATTATAATACATTTATTATTTTCCATGATAGGTTGGGTCATCCCAGATTAATTATGATGCAAAAAATAATTTAGAATTCGTGTGGGCATTCGTTAAAGAACCAGAAGATTCTTCATTCCAAAGATTTTCCATATGCTGCATGTTCTCAGAGAAACTTCATTATTTGACCATCATCAACAAAAATAGAAAAAGAATCTCTTATATTTTTGGAACATATATCAGGTGATATTTGTGGACTAGTAGACCCATCATGTGGACCATTTAAATATTTTATTGTTTTCATTGATGCATCAACTAGATAGTCCTATGTATGTTTATTAACAATATGCAACCAAGCATTTGCTAGATTGCTTGCTCAATTAATTCAATTATGAACACAATTTTTTGATTATCCAGTTTTGAAAATACACCTTGATAATGCTGGTGAATTTACTTCTCAAACTTTTAATGACTATTGTATGTCCATTGAAATTAATGTTGAACATCCTGTAACACATTTTTATACACAAAATTGTCCTGCAGAATCACTCATCAAGTGTTTGTAATTAATTGCAAGATGATTGCTTATGAGAACAAAACATCCAATTTCTTGTTAGAGACAAGTTTATTTTGCATGCAGCAGCTTTAATTCGCATCATGTCAACAAGTTATCATAAGTCTTCCTTTACAATTGGTTTTTAGTCAAGAACAAAAAATTTTCGATCGAAAGAATTTTTGGATGTGCGATTTATGTTTCAATTGCTCCACCGCAATGCACTAAGATGGGCCCTCAAAGGGGGTTAGGAATTTATGTATGGTATGAGTCTCCATTTGATAATAAAATATCTAGAACCATTAGCATGAGGCTTATTTACAGCTTGATTTGATTTGTTGATTATCATTTTGATGAATCAATTTTCCCAACATTAGGAGAAGAAAATAAACAGCTGGTACAAGAGATTAGTTGGAATAAATTACCATCATCTTATCTTGATTCTCGTACTAAACAATACGAATTAGAAGTTTAAAAAATAATTCATATAAAAAGTTTAACTGAACAACTGCTAGATGCATTTATCGACCCAAAGAAAGTGGCTAATTCATATATACCAGTTGTTAATGCTCCAATCAAAACTATTGTCCCTTAAGACAAATTAATATAGCAAATGAATCCAAAGCACACATGAAGCGTGGAAAATTTGTCGTTTCCAAGGATTAAAATCTTTGGAAAAAAAGGAGCTAAGAATCTAGATGGCCAAATTGAGGATACGATAATTCTAGAAGAGTCTTTAGAACAATCCCTAATTGCAGAAGAAGCACAGGTACATAAAATTTGTGAAAATAAAGATATCTCAATAAACTATGGTGTAAATGGCATAAAATGGAACCAAAATGAAGTCAACATTGATAATATTTTTGCATATAATATAGGGTTAAATGTTATAAGTAATAAACATCATGAACTAAGGTTTGTTGAGGAATGCAGGCAAAGAAATGTTGGCCAAAATTGAAAGATACAATTGAGTCAAAATTAAACTCACTTATAAAATGAATGATTTTTGGGTCTATAGTTCATACACCTAAAAGTGTAAAGCCAGTTGGATATTGCTAGGATCGATAGGCTGTAGCAACAGAAGATACTAAATAAAGTGGGAAACAATAAAAGATGAAGACACCAAAAATTACGTAATACAACGTTTTGATTCCTACGTCTATAGGAGAAGGAGAAGAAATATTCTACTATAGAAATTATAGTTTTTCAAGTAGAGATTTCACTCAATGCCTCTCAACTAAAAAAATTTAAACGATCCATTCATCCAAGAAGCACTCTTGGTGTTTTTATGGTGATCTTAACATGACCAAAGACTATGTATTTATAGGCAAAATGGAGCAACCAAAAGTCCATGCATTCATACACAGATGTCAAAAATAGAGGCTTCATACATGTTAAAAAAAAACTTGTCAAAAATGAAGGGCTAACCTAGGGTTTAGGCATGGTAATTTGCCAACAACATGCGTAAAATTCAAGGCATATTTTAGACACTTAACAAATCTCCACATTGTCTTAAATTTTGCATATTTGAAGGTTGTAGATCTCCTCCTCCTCCGAAATAACCCTAAAAGGTAGTTAAGTGCCAAGTCTGCAACTTAACTTCAGTCAATGCCTAAACTTTCGTAGTGGTAGAGGCTTGGTTAACATATTAGCAAAATTGCTTGCAATACCAATCTTTTTTACAATTACTTTGTCTTCAATGATAATTTCACGAATGAAATAATACCTAACATCAATGTGTTTTATCTTCCCATGAAACATTTGATCTTTCGTTAAATATATTGCACTTTGGCTATCATAAAAGACAACAATCTCTTGATCTGAAATGAGCTCATTATACAAGCCTTGTAGCCAAATAGCCTTTTTAACAGTTTCAGTTACCACCATATATTCTGCTTCAATAGTAGATAATGCAACTATAGACTATAAAGATGATTTCCAACTAATGATACTATTTCCTAATGTAAAAACATAAACAGTCAAAGACCTTCTTTTGTTGAGATCTCTTGTATAGTTCGAGTTAGCATAACCAACTAAATTACTACTACCTCAAAACTCCAAACAAGTATCAATCGTATCTCTTAAATATCTTAAAATCACTTTACTACTTGCCAATGAATTTTATTTGGATTCACCGTATATTGAATGACAACACTAACTGCATGTAAAATATTGTGTCGAGTACATACCATGGCATACATGAGGCTACCTACGCCAGAGTATGGGACCTCCTCCAAGTAGTTTCTTTCTTTATTTGTTTGAGGTGATAGTGTTGTTGAAAGCTTTAAATGTGTAGCAATAGGAGTACTCACAGATTTAGCTTCTTTCATATTAAAGCGTTCTAGGATTTTCTCAACATAGTTCCTCTAAGTAAGAAGTAATTTTTTTGCTTTCCTATCTCTTAGAATTTATATTCCAAGAATTTCTTTACTCCTCCAAGATCCTTCATTTCAAGTTCTTCGCTTAGTTAAGCCTTCAACTTTTCAATTTAAGAAATATCCTTTGCAATAACTAACATGTCACCCACATACAACAATAAGTATATGAATGACCCATCTGCTATGGCTCTAAAATAAACACAGCTAACGTAGTTACTTCTTGAAAACTCATTACTAATCATGAATGAATCAAATCTTTTGTACCATTGCCTAGGAGATTGCTTTAGGCTGTAAAAGGATTTCTTCAACAAGCAAACATGATCTTCTTTACCTTCAACTTTGAAAGCCTCTAGTTGATGCATGTGGATCTTCTCTTCAAGCTCTCTATGTAAGATTGTAGTTTTAACATGTAACTGTTCCAACTCTAGATCATTCATGGCCACTAAAGCAAGTAAAATATGAATATAATTATGTTTTACAACATGCGAGAAAAAATCATTAAAATATATACCTTGTGTCTGGTTGTATCCTTTTGCAACTAGTCATGCTTTATATCTTACTTCTTCAATGCTTCTTGTTTCTTCTTTTATCTTGAAGACCTACTTACAACCAATAACTTTCTTTCTTATTGGTGGTTTGACAAGTTCCCAAGTGTGATTCTTGTGTAAAGACACCATCTTTTCTTGCATTGCTATCAACCATTTATCTGAATTGGTACTTAAAATGACTTCTGAATATGATGATGGATTTGCAACATTATTTATGCTCAACTATAGTCAAAACATAAGCAACCATTTCTGCACAACTACTTCCAAATTTAGAAGGTACATGTGGTTTTCTCCTTCCTCAATCTAGAGCAATAGAGAATGGTTGCTTTTGTTCAGTTTCAACTTAACTTGTTTTTGAATCATGAAGCGAACTGGATGGTCTTGGTTTTGCCTCTGTTGTTGATAGTGGCTTGTACTGAGCTGGTTGATCATCAATATTTAGCTCAGTCTTCTCGATGTCATCCTCTTCCTTGTCTTGATTATGTTGTATAGAGAACTTCCTTATTTATATAAGCATAAAAGCTTCATAAAAATAGCATCTCTACTGGTTATGAATTTGGGTGATGTTGGATCAATACACCATAATTTATAGCCTTTTACTCCTGATGGATATCCAAGAAAGATAAATATCTTGAATCACCCAAAAATCTTTAAATTTAAGTAGTCAGCAAGCCTACCCCTAACGATACTTCTTTAGGAGTTTTGAATTCAAGTGGTACTGATGGAGATTGGTTCACCAAATAGCAAGCCATGTCAACAGCTTCTACTAAAAAATTTTAGGCAATCCAGCATTTGAGAGTATACACTGAGCTTTCTCAATAGGGGTTCGATTCATACGCTCAGTAAATTTATTTTGTTGATGTGTGTATTAGACAATGTGATGTCTCACAATTCCTTCGGTGCCGCAGAACTCATCAAACTCCAAGCCATTGTATGTTTCTGAGGTGTTTGATATGGCTCTTAGTCTACTTTTTTATTATTGTTTTGCACTTCTTAAATGTGGAAAAAGCATGGTTTTGTGCTTCAAAAAATAAACCCAAACCTTCCTTCAATAATCATCAATAAAGGTAAGCAAATAACTAGCACCTCCTTTTAAAGGAACTTTTGATGACCCCCAAAGGTATAAATGGATATAATGAAGAGTACCTTTGGTTTTATGAGTGCTGATACTAAAGCTTACATGCTTTTGCTTACCGAAGACACAATGTTCTCAGAACTCTAGCTTTCATGTGCTTTGGCCACATAAAAAACCCTTCTAGCTTAATAAGCTTAGGCCTTTTTCTCTCATGTAGCCTAACCTCATATGCCACAAAATAGTGACATCAAACTCTAGCATTGATGTGGAAGCAGCAACAACACATGTAGCTATCATGCCTTCTAAGACATAAAGGCTTCCAAATTTTTTAAGCCTTCATCACAATAAGAGCACCTTTGCTAACCTTCATTACTCCACCTTCAGCTGTGTACTTGCACCCACTAGCATCAAAGTTGCCTATTGAAGTGAGAAATTTTTTCAGGTCAGGAACATGGCAAACATCAGTTAATGTTTTGATAATCCCATCATGCATTCTGATATGCATTGATCCAATGGCTACAACTTTGCAAGCAACATTGTTGCCTATCAAAACAACTCCACCTACAATAGCTTCATATGTGGAAAACCAATCCTTATTGAGACTCATATGAAATGAGCAACCTGAATCCATGATCCACTCATTGCTAAATCTGCATTTATCAATGCTAGTAACCTAAAGAACTTCATATGTTAACTCATTTTCAGCATCACCTACTTCAGCAGACTTTGCTTTTCTTTCTTCTTTATTTTTTAATTTGTAAAAATTAGCTTTAATATGTCCCTTTTTACAATAATAATTGCAAATCAAATTTCTATATCTAGATTTTTATCTAGATTTATATCTAGATTTATTACTGCTTGAACCCCTTTCTTTAAATCTTTCTCTAGTAGTAAGACATTTAGCCAAAATATCAATTTTATATTTGATTATTTCTTTATCAATTATAATTTTAGAAAACAAAGTTGTTTTGGCCTCTAACAAGGACACACATCCTTTTCATATAATAGTGTATCTTGAAAATACTCATATGATGGTAATAATGAACACAATAATTTCATAGCAACATGTTCATCTTCAATTTTAGAACCCATATTTTCTAAATTAACTAGAATGGATGTATATTCATCAAATCGGGGTTTGATAGGAGTAGTGGCGGAACTAAAAACAAATTTTAGGGGATACTGAATTCAAATTTAAAAAATTTATAAATATTAAATAACTTTATTAATTCAAACTTAAGATGATAATAATCAATATTTCAAAAATATAAAATATATATCCATTTAAAAATTTTGGTTAAGGTGTAAAAAACTATCATATCTACACAATTAGCAAATAGCTTAATTAACAATTAAACACTAAATTAACAAATAATACAATTAAAAATAATTTAGCACAAATTCACAATCTAAATTCATTTATACAATAATTATTTAACAAATAATCTATGAGTAATCAATTTTTTTATAACAATTAATCGCAACTAATATTTAACAGTTTTCAAAACAATTTGCATAACAAATAATCAAACAGATATTTAACAAATATCCAACAACTGTTTAACAAATATCATATATTTTTAGACAATAAATAATCACACAAAAATTAAACAAATTAAAATAGATATAAAACAAATGGGGAAAAAATACATAAACATAAACTTGAAAGAGATTAAGCACAACCTACAATGATTTTTTTTTTAGAGATTTTGAGGTAGCAATTGCATTTTTTAGGGTTTTATTTTTATTTATTTATTTATTATTATTATTATTTACATTAATATACTAAAAAATTGATAATTATGTATTGATAAGTTAAAAAAAAAAATCTGAATATAAAATTTGAAAACATAAATATTTGAAGATCCATGTTTGGTTAGCCATATTATTTATTATTGTCACCCAACATCAATTTTATTTAATATAATAATTTTATTATTCTTATTTAATTTATTTTAAATATTGTGGTAGAATTTTGAAAAAATAAATAAAGACTATCACTGTTGATATAAATTATAATTATTAATATTTTAATAATATATATTCATGGGCAAGTGGGTGCTTGAGCACACCCTTGTCCCCTTCTAGATCCGCCTATTGATAGGAGTACTTTCTTGCACCTAAAATGATTAATACTAAGTCATGTGATATAGCTTGTCAGCTAGAGTCTAGGTCATATAAAGGGACTCTAATTTTGACCATAAACCAGCATCAGTATCTTCTTTGATGACTTTTTGAATAACTTCATTTGATAAATACAACTAGATTGTTAACAAAGCTTTTGAAACCAACTCATCCTTCTTATCTTTACTCATTGAGTCCAACATATTATTTTTCCCTGACAAGGATTTTTCTAGTCCATTTTAAATCATAATGACACGCATCTTGATCTTTCATAAAGTGAAGTTTGTGTTGTGATCAAACTTTTCAATATCAAATATTGTAATCGCCATTACTTCCAACACAAAATTTTTGGATGAATAAAATCTAACTTATTTTCAATATGGAGCATCTATGTTTAGTGTTAACCACAAAGCACACGATAAGTATATATGTTCACCAAAAATTGGAACCTGCTCTGATACCAATTTGTTAGGATTGATATGTGGTAGCACCACAAAATATTAAAATAATGTTAAAAAAAAAGACGCCAAAAATTACGTGGTTTGGCTTTTTGTTGTCTACACCCATAGGAGGAGGAGAAATATTCCACTATAGAAATTGTAGTTTTATAAGTAGAGATTTTACTCAATGCCTCTTAACTAAAAAACCCGTAAAGCACCCATTCATCCAAGAAGCACCTTTGGTGTTTTTGTGGTGATCTTAACTTGCAAAATGCCATGTATTTATAGGCAAAATAGAGCAACCAAAAGTCCATGCATTCATACATGGATGCCAAAAATGGAGGCTTCATACATGTTAAAATAAAAAGCTTGTCAAAAATAAAGGGCTAACCTAGGGTTTATACATAGTAATTTGTCAACAACATGTGTAAAATTCAAAGCATATTTTACACGTTTAACAAATATAAATGGGTATTTGTGCAAAAATGAAATGAAAAAGGTGAAATTATGAGATATAAGGCATAACTTGCGGCTCAAGGATTTTTGCAAAAATCTAGCATTGACTATGATGAAACATACTCACATGTGGTAGATGCAATTACTTTTCAATACGTAATTACTCCTGCAGTACATGAAGAACTCGATTTGCATTTGATGGATGTTTTTATAGCTTATTTATATGGATCACTTGATAGTGAAATATGTATAAAACTCTTTGAAAGATTTAAAATGCCTAAAACATGCAATTCAAGCTCTTGAGAACATTATTCAATAAAATTAAACAAGTCTTATTATGGACTGCAGCAATCTAGAAGCATGTGATATAATCGTCTCAGTAAATATTTATTAAAAAAATATAAAAATGATCCTATTTGTCCATGTATTTTTATAAAAAGATCTGGAAACAATGAGTTTGTTATAATTGCAGTTTATGTTGACAACTTAAATATTATTGGAACTCTAGAAGAATTTCAAAAGATAGTATATTAATTAAAGAATAAATTTGAGATGAAGGATCTTAGAAGAACAAAGTTTTGCCTTGGGTTGCAAATTGAACATTTGAAAAATGAGATTTTTGTGTTTCAAGAAGCTTGCACTACAAAAGTGCTAAAATGATTTTATATGGATAAATAACATCTGTTGTCTACCTCAATGGTCATAAGGTCACAAGATATGAATAAAGACCATTTTCAACCTCGAGAAAATGATGAGAAACTACTTGGTCCTAAAGTACTATATCTTAGTGCAATCATAACACTAATGTATGTTGTTGGACACACAAGACCCGATATATCATTTGTCGTTAATTTATTAGCAAGATATAGTTGTTCTCCCACACAAAGGCATTGGAATGGAGTAAAATATATACTTCGCTAGCTTCGAGGTACAATGGATATGGGCTTGTTTTTCCCAAATTTACATAAAATCATATTTAATGAGTTATGCCGATGTAGGGTATTTATCTGACCCACATAATGGGTTGTTACAAACAAGGTATTTGTTTGCATGTGGTGGTACATCCATTTCATGGAAATCTATGAAACAAACTATTACAACCATATTATCTAGTCATGCAAAAATTTTAGTAATACATAAGACAAGTCGAGAATGCGTTTAGTTAAGATCTGTAATTCAAAACATTCAAGGGATTTATGTTTTGTCTTTCGAAAAATGATCCTAATAGCCCTATATAAAGATAATGTTGCATGTATCGTCCAATTGAAAGACGAGTAAATTTTTTGAGTGAGTACCGAATTTTGCCATGTTTTTAGTTTGAGCCCTAACTTTCAATTTGTATCAAAATGAGCACAAAGTTTTAATTTGGTTTCTCCGGCGAGGCAATTGGGGGATTCCGATCACAATCTAATAACGTGGACGCCGAAAATGTGACGTGGAGACCTAGGGACTCTGTCAACCGCTTGCCACCTCAGCGACTTATATACTTGGCTTTTTGTTTCTCCACATAGCTGCTCCTCTCTCCACCAATTCCAATCTCTCCCATTAACTATCGCTTCTCTCTCCACTAACCTCATCATTTCTCTCGCCTTCCCTTTCCTCGCCGCCACGCACAACCCATCTCCAAGTTTCAACAAATCAACAGTCTCCCATGCCCATCTTCTCCAGCAACATCAAACGCCATGTGACCCAATTTGTTCCCTATCTTCTTCGTCCCCGCACCACCTTTACCCACCAAGAGCTGTACCATTATCTCATCCCCGCATGCAACGGTGACATGCAATGGTGTACCAGCTTCTTCACCACCATGTACATGTACGCACCGCTGCCTAGCAACAGCCACCCGTAATACCATCTTCGCTCGCACGTTGCAACAACAACAACAACAACAACGACAACCTCATAATCTCTGTGTGCCTAACCGCCACAGTGTGATACAATGAGCGCTCGGTGGATGCGCGTCGAGCTAAGAATAACTCCACGATCAATGATTCCTTAGAAGCTGCTATTTCCTCCATCAGAGTCTGTCCAACACAGTTAGCTTTCTCCAAGTTTGATTAGAACTTGAGCAAAACCTGAACCAAATTAGACGAAGACCACATGATCGCTTAGGGAAAACGTGAAGAAAAGAGGAAAGAGGAAAAGAAGATCGTGATGACATGGCAGCCACGTGGAGGAACAAAAGGCTAGGTGTATAAGTCGCTTAGGTGGCATAAAACTGATAGGTCCCTGGCTTCCACGTCATTGGATTGTAACCGGAATCCCCCAATTGCCTTATCGGAGAACCAAAATTAAAATTTTGTACTCATTTTGATACAAATTGAAAGTTAATGCTCAAACTGAAAAATATGGCAAAGTTCGGTATTCACTCAAAAAATTTACTCGGGAATAGAACAAAGCATATTCCACCAATTTTTTTTTTTTACTCATGATCTTCAAAAGAATGGTGATATTAATATTCCACAAAGTCTATTCCAAGTGATAATCTAGCATATTTGTTTATCAAGGCACTTCCTACTGCAATATTTGAAATGCTCATTCGTAATATTGGAGTTTGTCGAGTCAAAGATCTTAATTGATATTATAATGAGGGAGAGTTAATACTTGTTGCACTTTTTTTTTCTTATTAACGAGACATTTTTTTATTATAAACATCCAAATGGAGTGTTATAAAATGTAATACAGTGGATGCTTATTAACGCATAACTCTTTTATTTCCCACAACTCTAAAAATTTTTTCTTTACGCAAAACCCCTAAAATCACTCAATCACAAGATATTAATATATGCCCTTTCATATGTTATGCTTAGCTTAGAGACGTTGTAAGCTCAAACAGAATATATATATATATATATATATATAAAATTGAATAAAAGAAGTTTACAATCTTTATATTCACTAAGCTTGTTTATTATATTTTTTTTTTCTTAATTTTATAATGTTTCTGAGTTTATTATTCTTTAGAATTTTATATTTTTAAAAATCTATATTCTCATAATAATATTTCCCTCAAGAACCAAGGTATATGAAATAGCCTACTCCATCTTCTCCACTGCCTCCAATGGATTCTCGTATACCCTTCACTGCCTTCTGGTCTCCCCTTCCTCCAAACCCTAACCCTAACCCTAATCCAATCCCCGTCCCAGACCCTACCTCCTCCTCCGACCTGCCCACCACCATCTCCCTCCTCAAATCCCTCATCTCCTTCGCCAACTCCACCCTCACCTCCATCTCCGACCTGCTCCCCCATTCCGTCCTCCCTTCCTTCATCCCATGCCCTTTCAACTCCTCTCATCGCATGCCTCCCGAGTCCCTCTTCCGCCACTCCCTCCTCTGCTCCTCCGCCCCAGGCTCCTCCCTCCTCGATCTGGCCTTCCTCGACTCCCTCCGCTACCCCAGCTCCTCCCAATCCCCCGCCGAAAGCACCTTCCACCGCTCCAGCCCTAACGGCGACCTTGCCCTCTCCTTCGATGAACCGTTGGATTGTTCCACCTCGAGCTTCTTCTACAAGGGCTGCCATGGTGTCGTCGCCTTCCCTCAGTCTGATGTGTCAAGGAGGACTTTTGTGCTTCCCGCTTTCTTGTCCTCCGAGTGCTCCGACTTTGTTGCAGAGTCTTCTGTTGATGATGAGGAGAAGAAATTTATTGTTTTTAGTATTCTTCCATCGGATTTCTTCAGTTTGAGGCGTGAGGTTAGTGCGTGGATCCATTGCCCGGTTTCATACTCATACACTGTTCTTCGTGTTGCTTCTGGATTGCGGAAGGTTGATGATTTGAGGTTGAAGAGATGGATCATAATGAATTCAGCTGTGTCTGGGGTTGTGATTGATGCCGCAATGAGGGATCATATATTTCTGCTGCTGAAGCTGTGCTTGAAAGTGATTGAGAGAGAAGCTCTTTGTAATCTTGAGCTGCATTTTAGGAAGGATGAGTTCTTAGGTCGAGGGGATCAAAATTTTGAGTGTCCGAAGTTGGTTGGGAGCTTGAACTGGTTGGCTTCTCAGCTCTCTGTTTTGTATGGTGATAGGAACGGCAATTATTTTGCAGTAGCAATGGTTAAGGAATCATTGTTGTTTGCTGGATCATGTTTGATGTTGTTTAAAACTGAAACAGATAGGTTTAGACAGGATGGTTGTGGGAGTGGAGATGGTGATGACGTGAATGTTGACAAGTGTGAAAATGTTGGGTCGCAAAGAATTGGGAATTTGAAGCTCAGAAAGCATTGTCAGGCTGGTTCTGAGGTTTATGTATCCGTGTCTCAAGTTATAGCTGCTGTTTCTGCATTGCATGAAAGGTCTTTGCTTGAGGAACAGATCAAGTTTCTGCGTTTTGGGAGATCTATTACCAAAGCTCAGCTGTATGTGTTCTCACAATTATTATTTCTGTTATTTTTTATACCAGAACTATCTTTTTCATATATGGCTTGTACTTTTTGAAACCTGCAACTTTCTTTGGATATATGATGATGTGAACTCCTTTTTTGAGGCACATGTTCTTGATTATTTGTCATAAATATATTATCTGATTATAGAAAAGCAGTTGAAATTTTATTCATTATGATTCTGGAACAAAAGGGAGCAGGTTTGGGAAATAGTGAACCCTCTTTTAAGACTGGGCTTTCAAGGCATTCGCAGAAGTAAGTGTGTGAAGCTACAATTATTAATCACCTCGAAGTTAGCTAATTCAATTTTAGGATTATTTGATTTTTTATTTTTCAAGTTAAGTCCCTCTGAATACGTATATTTTGTTACCTAGAAATGATGCTATGCTTACCGACTTGCTTCCTCTATGACACGAATCATTGTTTCTTTAGGGTATGCAAAACTAATGGTCATGATAAAAATTCTTTGTGTGGAACATTTGAATTTAGTGGGAGACAATACATTTCATCATGGGGGAGAAGAGGAGGGCATTCTTAATAAAGTAATAGCCATGTCATCAATTGTGATTGAACAAGTTCTTCTTATTCAAATTAGATTGTAAGTTAAGCGGGCATTTGTAGTAGATTTCAAATGGCTACCTTAACTTGATACATGCTTCTGAATTGGGGGAATATGTTACAAAATTGTTTCCTTTAACCAAGCCATGGATCCTTAGTTTACTGTTTTATGACTAAAATATGAAGTGTGCAAACTCTATGCTTTGACTTCTGGACAAATTGCTTTTACTTTCAATTATTCTCACTTTAGTGATATTTTAATTTTCAGAATAACTGAACATTCATTCATATCTACGAGAAGCAGTGAAGAACGGATAAAGCGACCAGAATATAAAGCTGTGTTAGAGCATGATGGGCTTCTGTGGCAGCGACCGCAAGACCAGGTTAAGCATTATATAGATTTAGTTCATGGATTTATTTATTACTTGGACCAGCAAATTGAACTGAAATGAGAAAAATAGATTTTATTCAATATTATTTTGGGGATGTTGATGGTTCCATATGTATATTTTGGCTATTATTTCTCTAGGCATATATGAGTATAAGTTAACAGTTAGATTTGTTTCTATATGGATATCTAAAAGTGTGACTGTTGTGGTTGGGCATGGAAAATTTGCGATTTTGGTTAATGAGGACAAACACTCTATTGCTTGAATTATCCACTGTAGCAAATAATTCCATGGTTCACAGAATAAATAACCCGGTATTTTATCAATGTTTGTATTTGATTTGATTTGATTTTATTTTATTTTGTCAAACCTTCAGATAATAGGATTTTACAAAATACATATGGTAGGTGTCTGTTTACTATATTTTGTAATTTATTTTATTTAGTTTTGTGACTCTCTGAAATAATTGCATTTTCTGGAGGTTCCAGAATCCTGACATGTTCTGGTCATGGCTGAATAAACTGTGACTGTGCTCGAAAGAACGCCGTCTACTGTTCTTAAGACACTTCAATGAAGTGAAAGCCTTGCCATTGGTGTGAGCAAAACAGTAGAAAGTGCTTTCTTAGACTATGTTATCCTTGTCTTTTTTGCGAAGGATATATTTATTTAATAGTGGTGCGTAATAACTACTGTTAAAACATAATTCTATGTTATCATAGAGTGCAATATAACCTTTTAGATAGATGGTTTTAGTCTCTGACATTGAAGTAGCTGGTGGAGGATTATTCTAATTTTGATCTTTTATGTTTGTATATAGGGTGCAAATAAAGAGAAGACAAAAGAGGAGCTTTTGGCTGAGGAAAGGGATTATAAGCGGAGGAGAATGTCATATCGAGGGAAGAAAGTTAAGCGAACTCTCACACAGGTGCAGTGCGCATAGGCTTTCTAGGAAATGAATTTTTCGACTTGATGCCTGCCAATGTTAATCAATATGTGATTTTATGACTTTATTTACCGGGTTTCAATTTTACTCCAAAAGCACTAACTGTCGAAGAAATAACATGGTTGTTCTTATACTCTTTTTGGCTGAGATTGTAGTAAGCTTTTTTTTTTTTTTTTTTTTTTTTTTTGGCTGTTGTTAAAGGTTATACGGGACATAATTGATGAACACATGGAAGAGATCAAGCAGGCCGGAGGGATTGGATGTAGTGGAAAAGCTACTCAGGAAATGGCTAGAGTGACAGGGTTTCATGAACCAGAAAGGAGAAGCAGAACAATTGAAACAGAAGCAGATCCATCCTTTCACAGAAAGCCATTACATGGTGAATATAATGCCAACTCTGGAGTGCATGGAGATGTCTGCAGCAAGGATGTGTCTAACACTGAGCATATCATGCAAAAACCATACAATGAGTGGAGACATCAGGAAGACTATAGGAAAAGGAATAATGAGAGAATGCAGCATTGTGGTTCTAGAAATTCAAGTCATAGTAATGACAGTTATCATCATGAAAAATATGCATATCGCAAAGCAGTTGATTATGATGAAGAACATAGTAGTAAGTATGACAGGAGAGATCAAGACTATTCTGTAAAATCCAAAGATCATCAAGCCCGATCAACGCTCACATCAACATCTGCTAAAATTTTAGCTGAGGAAGAGCATCACCATATATCCAGAGGCAGTAAGAAACCCAGAGACCGACCTTGGAGTCGCAGATCAGTATCTGTGAGACCAAATGGATTTGAGGACAGATATGATCCTCATAGCTCACATGACGAATATGACACTGCTTATACTGATGTTTCTGCAGGCAGCAATTGTGTCACTCCAGGTGGATATTTAGGCTCACCTGATGATGATATGTATGAAAATGAACCTCACAGAGGAGATGTTGCTGCAAAAAGGCACAAATGGCATCATCATGCAAAATAACTAGCTCCCCTTTTACATTATGTAAGTTGAAATTAGTCTATTTTGATTTTATTTGTTGTGATTTCTGTTTGTTTCTATTAGGTTTTAAAGTTTTTGCGTGGGATATCTGTGCAGTACTTACTGTTCATGCTCAGGATTATGCCTGACCTGCTTCTGTATCCTTCTGTGTATCCTCAAATCATGCATGTTCTTTTGATAAGAAAATGTGTTTTTTGACCATGTTATTTTCATCTTGCTCATATTAAACATTTGATTCATGATTGGCTTCTTATGAATACCAAGTCTGCTTGAAATAGTATCTAATTATCGTGCCTCTCTTTACTTGCCACAGAGTATGTGCAGTTTCGATTCCAATTTTACTGCTTATTCTTGGTTTAAAGGACAATTTTGATATGCTTTAAGATGCTTATGTTGCTTGCATTAGAGAGTAAGTCATGAAATTGATTTTGCATGCACTTTTTCTCTTCATTCTCCCTTCTCTTTGGTTCAAGTGCTTCTGCCTGCATATAATGCAATATGAGTTGTGAACCTGAGGATGCACCATATCCAGGTGAGTTCAACATTGCCATTTTCTTCTTTCTGAATAGAGGTAATTTTCAGTATGTTAGAAGTTTGAGGTCAAAAGAACTTATGTGATTCATGGGATTAAATGATGGTGTCACATGCCTATGGATGGTTGTTGAATTTTTGTTGTTTGGCTTCTTATGTTTAACCATGATTTAGCATTTTATTGTCATTACATGTATTTAATGCCATGCATGTCTTGACTTTGGAATTCATTCTCTTAGATTTGATTTTGCTGCAATTAGATTGCACTATAGGCATTTACTTTTTGGTTTTCCATATTATCAACTTTCTAAATGATTATTATGTGATGTTTAAGATTATGATGTTACTAAATCCTTGTTATTTTTCCATTTGATGTTATTATTGTGAAATATCACTTCTCTCATGTTATTGATAAGTACTTGATAACACATGCACTTTGCCACTTGCCAATGATGTAATAATTTTGTTATGCTTTGTGTACAATATGGTCATGTGGAGGTAGAAAAAGAAAAGGTTTATTATTGGTATTACAGCCATATCTATACTGAGCATATTCTTTGAGAGCAAAGCTATAATTAATCTCTAATAAATTGATTTATTAATGCACATGATTTGGTTATGGGTGTAATCAGGCCTAGCTTGAGCAAACTTAGCTTTCTTGCGCTCAGTTCAATCAAGTTCTAATGGAGCTTATTTCAAGCTAGAAGGGAAATTTGTTACCAAGACATGGTGGATTGCAATATAATCATTGGATGTGCGTCATCTGCAGCCATGCAATAGCAGCAACCAAAAGTAGGGTCAGAGTTTATATCAGTTGTGGTGATGATCCAAAAGGAGGGCCTGATGAGAAAAACAATTTTTTTGGAAAAATCTGTTGGAACACATGTCAGTGAAAATTATTTTGAAGTCCTTTTAAAAGAAGTTATAAGACCATTAGGAAATAACATTTAAAAATAAGACCTTTTGTAAGATGAACCAAAAAATTTTATTAAGTCTTCTGTTTAAACGAAATTTGCAATTTGCAATTTAATCCTTTTTTATATGACATATTAGACATTGGACTTCCAGCTATTAGTATATGTTTATGATTAGGATCCATCCTGTATTTAGCCTATAAGTATGTGTTTGTGATAGCTGATAAGAGGCTTACCGGGCCTCATCGAGCCCCATTAGCTTTATTTAATGAGTTGATTTTCGTTTGAGCTCAGCTAGTTTATTTATTAAGCCTCAAATAGCTTGGCTAATTTATTATTCAAACAAGTTCGAGCTAGCCAAATTTCTCACGGTTGACTAAACTCATTCAAGAACTTTGTTATCAGCCTTCTGTTAAAATTGAAGCTTGCCATTAAGTCCTTTATTTATAAATTATTGACAAGTATAAAAGATTTACAACATCCTATGCTATGCTAAATTCTTTACAACATACTATGCTAGATCGGTATATATATATATATACATATAATTTTGTTTTAGTTAATGAGTTTTCGTATGTTTGAGCTCGGACCATTTACTAAGCAAAGATTGAAATCTTGGCTCCAGCTTGTCTTATTATTCATTTAATGAGCTTGAGCCAGCAAAAAGGGTGCCAAAGTCAAACTACTCGTCTCAGTTGACATCCCTAGATATGGTTAATCAGATCAACCATTCTTCAAGTTAGCCTTGTTCAAAAATTTATTAGGAGCACCAAAGATGGATAAATTGGCCGTTTTGGTTAGGTTTGGCATTGGTTAGAATAAGTTGGGTTATGGGCTTTGAAGTTTGAATTTTTAATTTTTTTTTAAATAGCTTATAAATGACGTTGGCTGACATTTGACTTAATTCACACTAATTAAAATAAATAGTTTTCATTGAATTTTTAGTACCCCATTAGTGATTGATGGCTATTATATGTTTATTTAATTAATTAAATCTTGCAAAGAAAAATTATTCTTGTTCCTTTATTTAAGGTTACATGTTGAGCAAACTTGGCCAAAGTTATTTCTTTGACAAGATGTTCTAATAACCACTTTACATATTTCTTAGCTTAGATTTATTTTCTTATTCTATGAGTATGCAATAACAAGGTTGTACCATGGAAGTTAACAAAGTGTTTACAGAAAACCACTGCAAGATCTGTATGGTAGAATTTATTCCATTAGTCTATAAATCTGATGAATTTATTTTATTAATTGGCATTAAAAAATTTCATTGGATAAGCATTTCTTTTGATTTGGGAATTGTGTGTTGTTCATTAGATGTTTGTTTGTGTTCCCATTGGTTTTTCAAATTTACAAATACGAGCCATTAAGTTGCAAAATTCCTTCTCAATCAAGGCTACTACTTGTTTCTGACCACATTAACATCAGAGCTGCCAATCAAGGAATCTAGTGTTCCAGACAAATGAAAGAATCATTGTTGCAATAAATTTAGCAACTAAATATGCATCAAGGAATTTTATGGGTTTTAATGGAACTATGTGTGTTTCTCTTATCCTAGCTTCTGATGTAAATGACGATCTATTTTATTCATTTTCAATTACACTTCTGCTATGATCCCTACTATTTGTTTGGTACTATTAATGATATGAATTGGGTACTGTTAGTGATATGAATTACTTGAAAGATAAATGTTTCAGGCATATACTTCATTGTAATAGTTGGCCAACACATGTTATGTATCACATTTTGTATGTTGGTTTGTGGAATTCGTTGAACTTGAAATAACTTTTGCTGTTTAAGATTGGCTTCAATGAAATGATCTCTGCCTATGAGTGTGTAGTGTCTATATTGAGAGAGGAAATATTTCTTCTTCTCTTAGATATGATCCATGTGATCCCAATATGTACTGATCATGCAGGTTTTATTTGTGCATTTTTATCTCTCACACATTGCATTCATTCTATATTATCTACATGGCTGTTCCACATTTTTAATCATAGAATCTATATGTCTAATCTTATTTGGTCATATATCGCTGCAGGAATGCTTTACCATATTCTCTCCCAATTACTGTTCCAAAAAGTACCACTTTTGAACTCCCGGAGACGAAGATGAAGTTTGGGTTGATGAAAATTTTGTAAAATTTGAACCATTTGTTTACTTTTGCTGTCAATGTATCACAAGCAACATTGAAGTCTTATTTCCTATTCAAATCTTACCAGTTAACCTTCTTTGGTGATTTCTCTCAAAACAGGTACTGAAACCTTCACACAAGCGGGATTAAAACACAAGGGAGTAGTCGATATTCTTAGTAAAGATAAAGGGTAATGCTTATAAGCCTCTGTTACTTATATCCATAATTTGTTATCTCAAACTTAGGCTTGTGATTTTATTCTGTGGGTTTATTCTTTGTTAGAAAGCATACATATGGTGGTTGACGGGTTATTTAATAGAGGTCACCTAGATAATACGGTTACAGAAAACTCAGTCATGCTTTGATGTTCGGCAGGTGGTTTTATTGAAAAACTCTTTTAGATGATAGAATCACAGAAAGCTCATTCAGACCTTGATGGAGCCACACAAGTAACTTGCTATGTTCACAAATAAAGTATTCATATTTAGCATGATATTTGCATGATTTCTATCTTGGGCTTAAGTCTATACACACTTGTCTTAGACCTAATTCTGTTCATTTGTTGAATGAATGTGTTGGTTATGCAAGGTGGGCCTTGCCCTAACTTTGATTGATTTATGTTTTATTTAGAATTTATTTATTTAAACCCTCAGGATAGTGCAAAGTAAAAGGAAAAGGTTTTTTATTTTGAGAAAAAAAATTATTTTGATGAATAAGTCTAAGGGATTGGTATTCATAATTTTGTTTGCCTTCTGACTAGTATGCCAAAAACTAACTTTTTTTTTGGGCCATACATGATTTTAATGCTTATTATATATTATTTACATTTAAAATTTAAATTAATTTGGAATTGGTTTAGGTAAATATTGTTGAGGCTGTCCACCTTAAGAAAAGAAAATAATTATAAAAAAATCTTCTTAACCACCAACACTACAAGAATGGATAACTAGTCAATGTCAGGGATTTATCTTTTGCAATTGCTTGCAAAAAGGTTAAAACTCCATCAAGATTACTTCCCTGTCCAACTTAGTTTTCAATTTTAACAAAAACAAGCAACTCACACTTTGAAACCACATTCCAGACGCTCAAAATTGTTCAGGCCGTGGAGATTGACAGGTTGTGGCAGTGGTTCATAGCACATGGAGGGTAAAGCATAATACTTAATACAGCAACAAGATGCTCCTGTATCAAGGATTGCTTTCAATGAATAAGATTTTTCTCCTATGTCTAAAATGGCAATGAAATTTAGGAGATTGTTCTGTATGGCTGCCAAGGAATTGTATTCATCTTGTTCTTCAATTGAAGCCATATGTACTGTTTCTTCATATACTATTTCAATACCAGAAGACTGTTTTTTGTTTGAGCATTTCTATTTCTTGTTCTAGCTCATTTATATGTTGAGCTTGTTCTAAAATAAGTTTCCTATGGTCAACTTTAGAATGAGGCAATGGTTGAGGACCTAAAGGAACTTCTATTCGCAGTTTAAGCTCTGCACAATATCTACATAATAACAATTGACATGTTGAGCATAAAATTCTTGCTCTTTTTGGAGTCTAAGCCTACAAAAATAGCAACTGTTGTTGATATAATCAACTTCTGGATAGTATTCCCAGTTATGTATGCATTGCTGTTGTTCTTCTGTAAGTTTTTTGTTTGCTCTCTGCAAATTTCACTCTATTTGTTTAGGAACTATCATAAGTATTTTTTCTGTAGGAAAATCATTCTTTCCTTTTGATCTTCTTCATTGTCTGAAAAAGAACAAATATCAGAATCATTTAGGTCTTCTTCGTCATTTAGACTAACTATATCCCATTGTGGATCTAAGTCCAACTCTTCATAAATCGCCATTCTCTGGTTGTTTACAGTTCTATTGTGACATTGATTTGCAAAATGTCCTGGATCACCACAAATGTAACAATTTAGAAAGCTTTCCTGTTGTCTTATCTACCCAGAATTTTCTGACTTGGTTGGATTTTGCATTTTGGCCCTTATATCTTATTGATCTTCTAAGAATCCGTTTTGGGTGCCAAGTTTTGCTATATTGTCTTGGAGCTGTTATGTTTTTGCAGAAAGAAAAATCTTTTGCTTGTCTATGTAATTCATTTGTTTTACACAGATCTTGGAGTACTTTATAAGTAAAATCTATTCTGGGTGAGACGCCAACTAACCAATTGGGATGTTTAGCAGTCCACATCTCTTGAATTTTTGTGTTGAAAGGTGGAGGCAGTTTTCTAAAATATTTAGCGCTAATTTCAGGACTCAAGAATGCTGCTCCTGTTCTAGCTGCTAATGCTAAGAAAGTTATAGAATATGCCTCTGTCTTTCATGTTACTAATTTGTAATTGTTCCAATTCTAATAAAGCTTGATTTTCCATCTCTGTTTGTCCCCTGTATTCATCATATTCTAAGATAATTTGTCGAATTAGGGACGTAATATTTGTTGTATCATTAGCAATATCTACTAATGCTTGAAATTCTAAAGGAAAGGTTGTTCTTTAGTTTTGGAAATATAGTTTGATAGTCTCTCCTAATAGATTTTCAATATATATGACTTTGTCTAAGTTGTCTATGAACTATTTTGTTGCTATATGGGTTATTCATGTTTTGAGTCTCTTGACAAAAAACTCAAATTAATCTATGTTATTGTTTCACAACAAGATATTATCTCTTCACTGTAGTGTTGGTACACTTTTGGCTTTGTTTCCCAGAAATCATGTTGGTAGAGTATTTCTGCCGGAACTAATTGTGCATGCTTGTTCTTTGCTAGGTCTAATTGTTGTTCAGGATTTAATATTTTTTTTATGACAACTGATTTTTGCTTTTTTCTCCCAAAAATTTAGGTTTTATAGGACCTAATAATATTTTTACTGGGAAGAATTTCATTTTTCATATTTCTTCCTATATTCTTCTACTTGTTGTCTTGGATCTGTCCAAATGGCAAATACTCTAGGTGGTGCTTTGATTATAGGTCTTTCTTTTGTACTTGTGCTTGGGCCAAGTTTTAAGTTTTGGACTTTTGAGATTAGCTTGTTTATAACTTCCTCTATATTTGGTTGTTTAGGCTGTTTGATATCTCCGAAGGTTTTGAAGATTCCGATAACAAAACCTAACAAAATCAGAGAGTGAATTATGGAAGATAGCGAGGATATGATAAAGGATAAATAAAAACTAAAACCAAACTCTAAGCAAACTTCTTTGAAGAATAATCATTTTTATACTAGAAACCTTGTTCTTTCACCAAGAACAAGCTTTATCAGGTCTTCAGACTTATCGCCTTACGCCCTTACTAGCCCTTTATGCTCACCTTTCTGCACAGCATACTCGTCCTTTGGATTAGCGATGCTTATCAGATCTCCATCTTCCAGACCTTAAGCATTTTTCTTTGTGTAATTACTTAAACAAGGGTTTTTAGTGTAAAATAGAGTTATATTTGAAAAAGTTTTCCCAGAATTTTGAGTTTATCAGATAGGAACTCGACGTAGCTTTCCCCAAGCTGATCAGCTGACAAAAAACCTGTTCTGAAAACTGTGAGAGGATAATCTCTATAATGAGCTTCCTCCTTAATTATACAAGTTTTATTACCAGGGATCTCACCGTGGTTTACCCCTTAGTAATTAACTAACGAAAACACGATAAAAAAAGAATCTCCCTTGATATTTGTTATAGAAATAAATCATATAAACAACAAGCTTACGAAAGATAATACTTCATTATTTCTGTTTTCCTAAGGATATAGCTTAGATCTTCTTCTGAAGATCTTAGTTACTTAGAACACCATTCCGTTGCTGGAATAGTAGCTTTGATACCAATTCTAAGCAAAAAAGAGGAAAGGGGAGGGGAGGGGGAGAAAGAAGATTACCTGACTTCTTCTTCTCAACGGTTCTTTAGAGTTATTCTCTTTCTCACTTGTATTCAGAGTAACAGTACTTTAAGAGAGGAAATAGGAAGTGAGAGAGGCTTTGGATTTAATTTTGGAATCTTTACAGCTAAGATATGGGTGCTGCATGGCATGGTAACTAGATGCAAAAATGTAACAGGCATCCCAGGAAGACAAGCTCAAGGATTTACAGATATACCAATCCATCCTACAGACCTACAGTTTGAAATGGAGTATGATCAAGCTTCAACAAATTAAAATCTCCAAAAACACCCTTACTATAGAAATAATAAAAGGGTATTTTATGTAAAACTATGTGTTCTTGTGTGTTTCCAAAAAGTACCCTTACTGTATAAAAAAGAAAAGGGTATTTTACGTAATTTCACTTTTTATTTCCGTCTATTTACCCCTGCTTTAGACAGCTGGCAAGGGTAACCAATGTAAATATCCCTAGGACTTTTCTCTATATAAGGAGCCCAGTTATAACTCTTTGAGCAAGAAAAAAAAGAAATAAAAGAAATAAGAGAAGTGAGGATTCCAGAGTTAGATCCAAAGCCTCTCTCGCTTCCTAAATACAAGTGAAAAAGAGAAGAACTCTAAGGGGCCGTTTGGTTAGTGGTAATAACATATTACCACATAAAAAGATTACCATGGTAATATGGGTGGGAATGTTACATGGTTGGGAATATTGTGGTAATTTGATATAACCATATTTGGTTGGGAACTCTTATTACTGGGAATAGTTTATTACATTGTTTGGTTCATGGTAATCAATTTGGTAAAATATAAAAAGTTATAAGATTACCATGGTAATCCAAGATAGACACCAAATTTGGTGGTAATAGAATTACCACCTTCTTGGTAATATTCTCATATTGGTAATGTGATATTACCATCCAGATTACCACGTAACGAGTGGTAATCTTTTTCAGTGTAATGCCATGGTAATCTGAAAATATTACCGCGAACCAAACGGCCCCTAAAGAACTGCTGAGAAGAAGAAGCCAAGTACTCTTCTTTGTCCCCCATTTTTCTCTTTTCGCTTAGAATTGGTATCAAAGCTACTGTTCCGGCAATGGAATGGAGTTCTGAGTAACTAAGATCTTCAGTAGGAGATCTAAGCTATATCCTTAGGAAAACATGAATAATGAAGTATTATCTTTCATAAGCTTGTTGTTTATATGATTTATTTCTATAACAAATATCAAGGGAGATTCTTTTTTTATCGTGTTTTCGTTAGTTAATTACTAAGGGGTAAGCCACGGTGAGATCCCTGGTAATAAAACTCGTATAATTAAGGAGGAAAATCATTATAGAGATTATCCTCTCACAGTTTTTAGAACAGGTTTTTTGTCAGTTGATCAGCTTGGGGAAAGCTACGTCGAGTTCCTATCTGATAAACTCGAAATTCTGGGAAAACTCTTTCAAAGATAACTCTATTTTACACTAAAAACCCTTGTTTAAGTAATTACACAAAGAGAAATGCTTAAGGTCTGGAAGATAGAGACCCGATAAGCATTCCTAATGCAAAAGACGAGTACGATGAGCAAAAAAATGAGCATAAAGGGCTAGTAAGGGCGTAAGGCGATAAGTCTGAAGACCTGATAAAGAATGTTCTTGGTGAAAGAACAAGGTTTCTAGTATATAAATGATTATTCTTCAAAGAAGTTTGCTTAGAGTTTGGTTTTGGTTTTTATTTATCCTTTACCATATCCTCGCTATCTTCCATAATTCACTCTCTGATTTTGTTTGGTTTTGTTTTCGGAATCTTCAAAACCTTCGGAGATACATAAAATCTCTGAATGAATTTTTGAACAATGGTTTATAGTTCAAATATGGTCACTGGTTCTACTTAACATTAATCGGAGGCCTGGCCTGGTCTAGTTACTTTTGGTTACTGAAAAAGGGAACATTGCACCTTGACCACACAAACCAAAGTTCTTATAAATATGTCAAAACCCCTTGAATATTTGAATTTAGAAATAAAGCATGTGCAGAACAAGATTACCTTAGATAATATAAATTATTTTTGTTTTGCTGAAAAACAAGGATATAAGCATAGATTTCACTCTCAAGATCATCAATTAAATCTTTTGTGACTCATCTTATCTTATCTTGCATAATTTGAAGTACTTTCATCATAGTTGTTTTACTTTATTTTAGAAGTTAGAATTTTCAATTGAAAAACAAAATAAAAAATTAGGTCAACTAGAAGAAAAGCTTGAATACCTCAAGCAACAAAAATATTGTAAAAATCCAGACAAGACTACACAAGAAATACTATCTGTAGTCAACAGCATCGAAACAAAGATAGAAAAACTATCAAAGTCACTGAAACAAATTACTGGGGAATGAGTAGGAATGACCCTTCCTTGATCCAAGCATTGGAAGTCCTAAGTAAAACAGAATTTACACTGGCACAAGGTTTCTCTAAGGATTCATCAAATCCTACTATAGTCAAACAGAATAACACCATAATCGAGGTTCTTATTTCCTTACATAAGAAGTTAGATTTATTGATAGAAAATATCAAACAGCCTAAACAACCAAATATAGAGGAAGCTATAAACAAGCTAACCTCAAAAGTCCAAAACTTAAAACTTGGCCCAAGCACAAGTACAGAAGAAAGAGCTATAATCAAAGCACCACCTAGAGTATTTGCCGTTTGGACAGATCCAAGATAGCAAGTAGAAGAATATAGGAAGAAATATGGAAAACAAAATTCTTTCCAGTAAAAATATTATCAGGTCCTATAAAACCCTAATTTTTTGGAGAAAAAAGCAAAAATCAGTTGTCATCGAAAAATATTAAATCCTGAACAACAATTAGACCTAGCAAGGAACAAGCATGCACAATTAGTTCCGGCAGAAATACTGTACCAACATGATTTCTGGGAAACAAAGTCAAAAGTGTACCAACACTACAGTGAAGAGATAATATCTTGTTGTGAAACAACAACACAGATTAATTTGAGTTTTTTGTCAAGAGACTCAAAACATGAATTATTATCAAAAAATTATTCCATTATACATATTGGACTAATTTTAATAGGCATAAAAGGCCTACACAGAAAAGATTATGGATCTAAGGTAATGATAGCCTTAGCTGATACATCAAACAGCATACCCCAGAAAGTTGTCATAGGAACAATGGAAGTAGATGTGTCCAGTACACATGAATTGTGCTATTTTGCTCCAGACATGTCAATGACTATCAATGATTTCTGTAGATACTTCACACTGATCATCAAAACCAAGGGATACGAATCAATGCCCCAAAGAGATAATCTAGTTATTACAAAAGCCTTAGTAGGAAAGATTGGAAACAATTCTCCTTCAGCTTACAAGTTGAAACTTGAAAATGCTTTAGCACATCTTTCAACACAAGGTGTTAAAGCTATAGAAGGTAAAAAATATTCCTTAATAGAATATGAAAAGATAGATTGGCAAATAACCATGAGGAATGAGAAATCTTCAAAGGCACCAGTTAAAATGAATTATTGGACCTCTACATCAGATCCAACAACTGTCACCTTCAGGTTTACATCATTTGTACAAAATCCAATCCAGGATATAGAAGAAGAGGTAGAAACATGCCTAATCATTACAGATGAAGGATGGACAAATGAAGAATTAGAAGAAGAATTTGGGCAAGGTTTATTAAGGCCTTTAAATGTTGATTATCATGAAAAGCCGATATCTGATTTTTATGATGATGATGATATCATAATACCTCAAGTCCAGCCACTACATGATGAAGAACCAATTCATGACAATAGATCTATATTTGAAAGGTTATAAGAACAAAATAATCAAATCTTTGAGTTTGAGTATCCTGAAAGGATACAACAGAAAAATCAAATATTAATGGAAGCTGAATCCTCCACCTCAAGGCAAACATCAGTACCAACAACAAGAGTTTATGGAACTCCTATTTTTGGTCCCCCTGCAATACAACCATTTCCTCTACAAACAAACAGAGGAAATACACAGAAAAGACCGTATAGGTATGATACAATAGCAACACTTCCTTCAGCGAACTTACAAACAAGGTCTATGTTAGTACTCTCAGAAATTTCAAAATGGGAAGAAATAATAAGGAGATGGGAGAGTAACACTATAACCCATATAGCAATATTCAAGAATTTACACATCTTGACCATAAAATGATTCTGGTATAGCTTAATTTAGAGTCAATTCAGTGGAAGTTACACTAATTGGTTATGGATGGAGTAGGATAGAAAGGTTTTCTCTATTTAAGATATATATTTTTATGTATATAAATTGTAATTTTCTTTGTTTTGGATTTTATGATAAGACCAATGGATCTTAATAGTACTTAATAGAATAAGGCAAACTTGGCAAAGACACATAATTCTTTTGTATTTATGAGATTGTTTTTGTGATTTGTTTTTTGGTTGATATTTCCTATTGTTTGAACTTTTGCTAGTTTGCTTTAACATATAATTCTAAGTCCTATACTCACATTTTGTATTCCAATGCAGATTTTTCGCCTTATAAAAACTAAGTTTTTGAAACCACATGTTTTCAATCTTAAATAAACAACATCAGCACCTTTATAATATTTCACATTCTCAACGAGATAAGAACATTATTATAACCTATATGAACCAATGGACAAAAACAATGCATCTAATTTGAATGGAACACACTGGCTGATAGATATGGTTGCTAAGGGTAAACATTTCTTGAATTGTTACTTTTCCTTAGGGTTGAAGCTGCCAAAGTGGTTGATGAAGAGTATTGAATTGGCAGGGTTTTGGTTTTTGTTTCCCCTCTAATCTCATAGTCATGACATTCTCCAACATTATGAACTTTCTTTTTTTTTTTATATGGTGTAGTCCCAATATAACTTTTGTAGATAGAACTACATCTTTTTCTATTTCATTGGTTCATTTAAAGCATTTGTAACTCATGATAATACTATTGGCTACTGCTTAACTACTTTTTATTTTGATTGGCTATATTATAATATGCCAACCAATATGCCCTCATATAAAGTAATCTTGGTATTTCGTGATGAGCTTTGAAGTCTTGCGAGCTCGCCCACTTCTGCGGACTGGTGCATCATCTTGAGATGAACCAGCTGCATGCCCCCTAGATGTGCTAACTGCATCAATTGTCACCATCCTCGTAAGTACCTTATCCTCGAGGTGGAATTCAGGGTAATCCCTGTGAAAGTCAATCAAGGTTTCCCATGTTGCATCAGATTTAGGTTGACTGTCCCACTGCACAAGCACTTGTTTAAATGGTCGCCTGCGCTTGAGAATGATACAAGACTTAAGAATAGATAGTGGTTTGAGGAGGGGTTGCTCACTCACGAAATGGGTTGGCAAGGGAATCGATGGTGCAGTAAGCCACTAGTGACAGCGTTTCAATTTGGAGACATGAAAGGCGTCATGGATGCAAGCGCCGGTGGGTAGATCTAGCCGTTATGTAACCTAACCTATGCAAACCAAATGCGAAACGGGCCATAAAATCAACACGTTAGTTTATGGTTCTAGCGGTGCGTGATAGTAGTTTGGCGGTGAGGGTGCATGCAAAGGAAGACACAAACATCTACTTAGAATGAGACATCCCTGCATTTGCCATTAGCCTGGTCACGCATACGTTGTTGGGCTCTCTGTTAATTCTTATGAAGAGTAAGTAAAATGGACATTCAGTTGAGGAAGAGATCATTAACTGATAAAACTAATGAAGTTACGGTAAGGTAATATAATAGTTAAGAAGGGGGTAGAACTAAAGACTGCATAATACGAGGTCACCCGTATATCAAAATGCCAAGTGATGTTGTAGTGCCACTTTGCCCAAGGTAGATAGTGAAGCCATTGTTGCGGCTAATCAGTGACGAAGCATATATCTTAGGCACTCCTCAAGGCAATGGTTTAAAACTTCAGTTTGACCATCAGATTGGGGGTGATGCACACTAGACATGGCAAGGACGGTCCCTTGTAGCCGAAAAAGTTCCTTCCAAAAGGCACTCATAAAGATGGGATCGTGATCGGAGATGATGTTCGAGGAAAAGCTGTGGAGCCGCACCATATGACGAATGAAGATCGTGGCTACTTGAGGGGCCATGAATTAAGGCCCAAGCGCAAAAAAAATGAGCGTGTTTTGTTAGCTGATCCACCACGACGAGGATTGTTATCTTGTTATTGGATGGAGGCAAATGCGTGATGAAATCGATAGACAGTAAGTCCCATATTTTCGCTTGTATAGGAAGCGATTGAAGGACCCTTGGGATGCAACGTTAAATGGTTTTGTAAACTGACAAGTGGAACAACGGTTAACTTACAAACCATTTTTTGAAACTCCAGCCAGTAAAACACACTTGCCAGTTGAGTGTAAATGCGTCGAATGCCTGCATGGTCTCTCATCGGAGAAGAATGAAACTCGGCCAAGAGTAGGGATTGGAGAGCTATTTTAGTTGGCACAAGAGCGTAGCCTTTGTAGAGGATGATGCCATCCTTAACAGTGTGGTCAGGGTGAGCTGGTAGATTATCTAGTACAGAATGAAGAAGGTCAATAAGCTTTGGTTGACTTTGATAATATAACATAATATGTCTCACAAAGCAGTGACTGGATGAGAGACAGCGAAGAGTGTATGCAAAGAAAGATCCAAAAGTCTAGAGAGGGAATTAGCGGGCCATTGAGTAAGCCTAGTTTATAGAGAATGTCAAAATCAAAATCGAGCAACTTAGTGAGGTAACATTATTGCTCAGGTGTTTGATGGTATGACATAGCATGAAGGCTTTGAAGATCAATGACCACCGAAGCGTTGGCCTAGGAGGTAGTGCCGCCATTTCTGAATGGCCTCAATGATCGTGTACATCTTGCGATTATATGTGGATGAGTTATGCAGCCAAGGCAACAATTGCTTGCTAAAGAAGGTAATTGATTGACCTTGTTGCGGCAATACTGCCCCACACCAGTGTTGGACATATCTGTATGAATTTCAAATGGAATGGTGAAATCGGGCAATTGTAAGATAGGGTAGTTGACATGATGCCTGAGTTTCTAAAACGCTACAGTCGCATTAGCCATCCAAGTGAAAGCATCTTTACATAAGAGGTTTGTGAGTGGAGTGGTTAGACATGCATAATGAGGCACAAAGCGTCTGTAATACCCCGTTAAACCGAGGAAGTTGTGCAAATCGTGGACGAAGCGTGGTAGTGGCCGAGGTATCCAATTTCGGTTCTACTGAATACGCACTTTTGTTGTTTCACAAATAGACAATGGGATTACAACAGGGGGAAAACGGTGTGAAGATGCTCGAGATGAGTGTTCTAATCACGACTATAAATTAGGATATTCTTAAAGAAGACCAAGATGAAGAGCCGCTAGACACCCTTGAAGACGGCATTCATAAGGGACTAGAAGGTGGAGGAAGAGGAAGATGGTGAGAAAAGGAATATTTTCTCTGCTTATCTTTTTTGTTTCATTGGTTCATTTAAAGCATTTGTAATAAGCTACTACGTGTATAGATAAGCATAGACTCCTATACGACATTCTAACTGGCTATAATAAACGATGATGTGCTTTGCCGGCTCATGATAATACTATTGAGTACTACTTAACTACTTTTTATGCTAATTGGTTATATTATAATATGCCAACCAATACACTTACATAACATAATCCTGGTATTTCATGCTGATCTTTGAAGTCTTGCGAGCGTGCCAACCTCTATGGACTGGTAAATCATCTTGGGATAAGCCAACTACGTGGCCCACGGATGTGCCAACTACATGAGACAATATCTTCTAAATTCTCAATTTTTGACAAAACTCAAGTGTCATCCTCCAAAAGATCAAGAGTATAAAAGACTAACTATGTTTAACACATGACCACAAGTTTGGTGGGTACTACAATGTGCTCTCTCTTTCTCTCTCTCTCTCTCTCTCTCTCTCTCTCTCTCTCTCTCTCTCTATATATATATATATATATATATATATATATATATATATATAGTATTTTCTTCCTTTTAAAATAAAAAATAAAATATGATTTTGATTTATTCTATAATTTAGAAATTTCACTTAAAATTTTAAAAAATAAAATACTAATCATTAGAATTCACTTATATATTCCATGATTTAGTGTTTCTTTTTTTTTTCGCCTTGGTCCTTAATCTAATTCTAACCCTCCACATCTAGAAGACCATAGAAAAACAAACAATCCTTGGACTTGCACTTGCAAAAAGGAAGGATATATTTTTAAAACGCTTTTACAAATAGACTCTGTTGGTCACTAACTACCACTAACAAGTTATCCCTTCTTGCAAGTCATTTCCCATAAAATAAAAAACAAAAACAAGCTTCATGGGAATCATTAGATGGCATGACTTGTCAAGGTGCACTAAATAGTCAAACAAAGAAAGCTTTGGTATCCTTCCACTTTCTAAACTTCCAAAAAGAAACACTAAACTTATCTTGGATTAAACACTATTAAATCACTCTCTTTTTTAGGTTAGCCATATTCTTCCCCTCTAATCCCTTGCATTTGACTTCTTGCCCATTGGGTTTCCAGGAAAACCCTAAAGTTTCCCATTTAATTAAGAAAAAAGGAAAGGATGAAGGATGAATTATGAAGTTAGTGGAATGTCATCATCAGCTAAACCCTTTGTATGCATAATATTATTACATGAGGATACTATCAAAAAAAAAAAAAAGATTTACTATAAATAATTTTCTTCTTTCTGTTTATGACTTTTATTTAATAGGTTCATTTTCTCTTTTCAACTTGAACAAAATAACTCTCTAAAGATACACTTTCCAAAAAAAAAAAAATACATACACAAAATAATAAGGGAAAATTACTATTCACCCCTCGGGAATTGCAAACTTTCCCAGACAGCCCCTGCAAATTTGCAATACCCCAGAAAGCCCTTCCGTTAGTGTTTTATTTCATTTTTACCCCCTGTCGTTCATTTGTACAAGGTTTATGCTGTGAAATTCCGTGTGTACCCTTGTAAATGGTGGGAAAACAACCGCCCAGTCACATCATGTTAAACATTTTTTATTTGGCTTTTGTCAATCTTTTTCATTCCTTCTTGTATTGAATTTTCTGAAACAAAGTTTGGAAGTGTCATCGTTCGCATTCGTTTGAATTCCGCCGGTTGTCCGATAAGGGGAGATAAGGTGAGAATGTCTTCCTTTTTGTCTCTGTTTGATCATCCTTTAAGAGAGAGTACCAATTTATATTTATTTACATGCAGGTTTTTAATGGAGAGTTTTTGTGCAATTGCAAGATACAACGGGGAGGGACGAGTGCTAGTGTTCACGGCACAGACTTGTTGGGATTCAATCGTAGCGGAGATATGTGACCGATGGGGTCTTGATGTTTCCCATGTTAGGGTGAAGTTTATCACACCCGATGGACATAAAACGATTTGTCCAATAGAAAATGAGGTTGACTTCCAGCGCATGTGTCATGTATACTCACTCTTCAAATGCGCTGCAGTCGATCTCGTTGTTGAAACAGATGATGTGCCATTGTCGCATCATAGTCAAAACGAATTCTTGTCATTGTAAAGTTCTTATCCTTCATCTTTACTCTTAAAGTCATATGTGTTCGCCTAATTATTATATTTACCGTTTAATTATTATAGTTACCGTTTAAGTATTCAAGTTTCCTTTTAAAAAAATAAGTTCCCGTGGTAAACCAATAAGTTATGCTTGTTAACCGGTCTCATCCCCGTTCCCGTTTAAACATATATTTTACCGTTTAAAAATTTGTGTCTGTGTTTAACTTATTATGTTTTAGTTTAAATATACTTGTTTGAAGTGAACTTATTTTGTTTCCGATTAAGTTACTGATGTTTTCCGTTTGTCTGAAGTGTTGGCAGGAATTCTGATTCTGCCAGCGCACCTGTTCCATCTGATGGCGACCCGAACGCGGCAGCATGCCTTCCGTCCTCCTCGGATCATTCCGAAGTGTTGTCGTTGGATATCGGACAACGTTTCGTAGACGTTGAACATTTCAGAGACGCGCTTCGGAATTTTGCAATCAAGAGGAATTTTGACTTCAAATTCGTAAAGAATGAGAAACACAGGGTGACTGTAGAATGCGCTGCCGTTGGTTGTCGCTGGCGCCTTCATGCATCAAAGGAATACAATAAAAATACGTTCAGAATAAAGACAATGCACCCGTCACACACTTGCGGTGGTGGAATTGGCTCGGTGTCACATCCTAAAGCGTCGAAAAAATGGGTAAGCGCTCGAGTTATTGATAAGCTTAAAGGCCAGCCATTGTACAGGCCAATCGACATTCAGAAGGACATGTTACGGGAACACGGTGTCCACATTCCATACAAGCAAGCCTGGTTGGGTAAAGAGCGTGCCCGGGTGATCCTCGACGGCAGCGACGTCTCCAGCTATGATCTGCTGCTCTGGTACGTCGATAAGGTGGCTGAGACAAATCCCGGCAGCATTGCGATTGTAGAAAGAGACGGTGACCGTTTTAAACGTGCATTCTTCTCATTCCGTGCGTGTATCATGGGATTCAAGCGGGGTTGCAGGCCGCTGCTGTTTGTCGACGGTACCCATCTTCTTGGGAAATATCGTGGCACGTTGCTGGGCGCCACAGGCAAAGATGGAAACAATGGGTTTTTCCACTTGGCCTTCGGTATCGTCGACAACGAGACTGATGCGAATTGGACGTGGTTCATTTCCAAGTTAGGTGATGCGTTATACGATGAAGGCGATTATGAAGAGATTATTACGTTTGTGTCAGACAGGTCTAAGGGGCTTGTGAACGCCATTGCTAGGGTCTTCCCCTCTTCCCCACATGCCTATTGCCTTCGACACTTGGAGGCCAATTTTATGAAAGCCAATGGCGGACTTGGTAGGGCATTGAAGGACGAGTGCTGGTCCATATGCTTTCGTATTGCGTGGGCATCAACGAGTAAAGAATTTGATGATACGGTGAATGAATTGCGGGGCATATCACCAGAAGCACATCGCTGGCTGCTTCAAAAGTCAGATTTGTCACATTGGTGTAATTTTTTGTTCAAAGGACAACGTTGGGGCAATATGTATTCAAATGTCGCAGAGTCCTTCAATGCGTGGATAAAAGAAGCTCGCCATTTACCCGTTACGAGAATGGTCGACTCCATACGGTATTTGAATGTTTGATTCCTTCGATCTGTTTAAACATCTTCGTCAGTCTTTAACTTCGTTTACTTTACATGTGTCTATAATGGTCTGTGTTTAACTACGTTTGTTACTATTTAACTATAATTGTTTTCGTTTAACTATCCACGTTTATGTTTACGTATTCTTTGCTTACGTTAACAATCAATTATAATTTGTTATGATACAGGTTCAAATTAATGCGGATGTTATGCACACGTCGTGAGCAAGCGAACAAATGGGACACGTACTTGTGCCCCGATATACATAGGAAGGTAGATGAACTGGTTGCGGAAAGCCGAAATCTTTATGTTGGTCGTTGTGTCGATGATCGTTACGAAGTCGTTGACCATTGCAGCAACTCCGTCGATCTATCGGGTAGAACATGCTCATGTCGCAGGTGGCAAATTTATGGTATCCCGTGCACACACGCTTGCGCTGCAATAATGCAGACAGACACCAACGTTCATCAATTTATTAGCCGGTACTTCACCGTGGAGACATACAAACTTGCGTATACGGACGCTATTTTCCCTATACCAGACGATGACAAGCCTACGGACGACAATCGAGAACTCCATCTGCGTCCGCCTGCGACGAGAAGGCAACCTGGGCGACCCAGACGGAAGCGGCTCGAGTCGTAAGCGTCCGCGGTCCGCGAGTTACGGTGCAGCCGTTGCCACGCGTCCGGCCATAATCGTAGATCTTGTAATGAACCTGTCGCCGACTAGCCATTGTAAACAAACACCTATTTTAACTCATAATTAGCATATTTATGTCTATATGTTTGATATTTACATAGTAAGTTTAAACATAAATATATTATTTTAATGAGTAACAATTGTTGTTAAAGGGAGACATTAATATTTAAATGGGTTAAGTTAAAATTAAATGGAGAACGTTTTGTTTAAGGGATAACATAGACATGTAACACATATAATACCGAAGCGTAGTTGTCCGGTCAAAATTGATCGACCCTTGGAATTCTCATTGAAAGACATTTAATGTATCTCCTGAATTGAAGTAGCCAAGTTGAACGACCCTTCCATTTCCCGTGCACATATAATGTATCTTCTGTATAAATTGCCTTCGAGTGGAGTGATTAGATTATAAAGTTACAAAAACAATTGATGCGACATCTGCTCGACCAGGGGATCGCCGGGACACATATCGTCAATGAAATCGGAGTATCCTTGAAGATCAGAGAATCTGCAGGTGGTTGTTCAACTTGCAATTTGAACAACTCCCTGCGATGCCTCTGATTTACAAGACTCCGACGATGACATTGATGATATGCATCCTGGACATCCCCTGTGCGATCAGATATCCCATCAATTGTTTTAAAACTTTATGAAGGTTTCTAGACACCATCAGATTTTGCAGGCGAATATAGTACAATGGCCAGGGATAAAGTTACAAAAAACAATTGATGTGACATCTGCTCGACCAGGGGATCGGCGGGACACATCTTGGCGATGTAATCGGAGTATTCTTCGAGATCAGAGGCTTCCCAGGTGGTTGTTGAACTTGCAATTTGAACAACTGCCTGCGAACCCTCTGATGTGCAAGATTCCAACGATTACATCGCCGAGTTGCATCTTGCTCATGTCCTGGTGGATCAGATATCTCATCAATTGTTTTAAAACGTGTCTTTGTTTAATATTTATTCTCGTATTTGCAATAAACGTGGCCTTGTTTGTTATGTAATCAGTTATTCTCGTATTTGCAATAAACATATTTCATTTCATGTGTAAAACTGTCTCTATGTTTAATATTTAAACACAAACGGTTGCTTTTCAGCATAAAAATATTATTGTTAAAGGACTAAAATTCCGGTAGTACAATGGCCATGCTGATGTTTAAATAGAAAGTTTTAAAATTAAATATATACACTTATAGTTATACATAAATCAAATTTGCCTTCGAGTGGAGTGACTAGATTATAGAGTTACAAAAACCTGTTCAAATTCACGCTTGAAGACGAAGACGATGATGATGAACTTGCGCAAGACGTGTCCATTTTTAGACGATGATGATATGTAACCAGTTATTCTCGTTTTCACAATAAAGTTATTATCCTTTTCTCCGTAAACATGTTAAATTCAAGATTACAAATCTGGCTATTAAACAGAGCCGCATTATTTAAACAAAGACGGAAATAGTTATACAGAAACGAGTGGGTTTCAAAAATAACATATTTAGTTAAACAGAATAATTTAAAACAATAACTCAAGTCGGTTTCCCCTCCATAGTCGAAGACTCGCCTCTTTCTAAGATACCGGTTCTTCGACCTTCGAAAAGTATGCGGGCAACATACTTTAATCGGAAATATGGTACATCCTTTCGAGCAACGCGTAGCTCCTCACCTTCGAGCATTTGCTCGATAAATCGCATCAAATAAACAGCGCAGTCGACACTTCCTCGTCTCTGTGGTGGGGTGTCACCGTCGTGAATTAGCGGGTACAACATAGTCACCGCGTTGCTGAACTCCATATCGACACAGTAGTCAAATAGTTGCCGCTGTTGAGATATACAACCTGATGCTATTAAATTACTATTCATGAACCTGTGACTATGTCTAGGGAACGTACCATTTCAAACGCGTCTCTGATGTAATCATCGCAAAGGCATGAGGAATAATGCCTGTATTCCTGCTTCTCATTGTCCAGCACCACCACATGGACGCGGCCGTTAATGATTATTGGAAAGATAACAATGTCAACTTCATGCAGGTTTCGCGCGGCGTCTCCGATCATATCGAGCGACAACTCGCACGCGTCAGGAACCTTGGACATAAACAGCGCCAGTGGACGTGTAATGGAGGCGCGCTTCTTATAAGGGTATGGTACCCTCTTCATGGACTTTTGCATTATGCATACGAACGCGTCCTCGTGTGGCATAGTGAATAGTTGTCCTCGTGTGGCGCTGACAACGGCATTACTCCAGACGATGGTGCTGCGGTTAAATGGTAACAGGTATAGTTAAACACCGACAGACATATTTATATGTTGAAAGCTTAAGTTAAACGTAAAAATATAGTGCTAAAGGATAATGTCGATTTCTAAGGCGTAATGTTAATATTTAACCTCACATGTACGAACTACATACATACTCGTCAATATAGCAGTTGGCGAAGATCGTTATCAACTCTTGCTCGAATATGTCGAGACGCGAGTACCCGGGGTATTTTTTTTTCACTGGAATGAAGACGTGCCGTACCTGGTCGTATGGTTCATTGTTGCTATTGTCTGTCTGCGATACGGCCACTACGACGTCGTACCCCGGATCTCTGTCTGTCTGTGATGCTGGCATTGTCTCGTCGGCAGCCTGCGGGTAGATTCGCTTCGTTGTTTTTGTTTTTTTCGTACGTCTCCTCGAGTGTGACCGTCTGCGAATGGAGGCCCCAATAACCTCATCGGAGTCAATTTCCGAGCTCATCTCAATGAAGGCACCCGCATTCGCCGGGACTACCTCCGGGGCATTCGAACCGGGAAGGTCATTTGTTTGTATGGACGGCGCAGTCGATTGTGCCCGCCCTTCCATTGCGTCAACCCGAGCAACAAGCTGAGGGAACTCGGTTGTCAATAACTGACACGCCTGCAGCAGACGTGCGGTGACATCGTCGCTTCGTGCGGTCGGGGTGGCTGCCGTATTACGAGAATGGGGGCTTACGCGCTCGGAAGAGCTTGGAGTTTCATCTTGCATTGTCTGGCGGGCGGCCCCAACAATTATATCTTCATTCGCATTCGCATTCGCGGTAGCCAGCTCACGAAACTAAGATACATCCGACAAAGTTATGGAGACCATGTTGTGTTAAACAAAGAAGTATAAATCTAAACGGTAAATGATTTAGTTAAAGGTTAATCCATATAGTTAAATAGAGACTTCGGTATATGTACCTCCTTTCCTTCCAGAGATGGCAAAATGGTTTGTATAGACCCTTGCTTGTCATAACACAGCATCGTTGGTGTCTTGCTAGTATTCACTTTGTTTCCACAGCCGGTTAACTCGTAAAACCATATGTTCAATGCGAGCGAACAACCCTTCACGAACCCCGTCTGGATCTTCTCCCCGGCACATCTTGCTCGCACTCTTGCGGCAGCTAGTGGGACGCCATCCATAAGCCACTTGTGCGTCGCTTGTGCCCAAGCGTATCGGCCCATGCCAGGTAGATCATCGACGTAATCAACGACCCAATTTGGCACTGAGCATGATGTATTTGGGAAGAGGACTGTACCCATAAGGTACACCATCAGGAGTTTGACAAAATTTTCCTCTTCCCCACTCTGCCGAACAAGTTGCTCAAGAGTGCTCTTGATAGAGTCGCTGTGTCTCTCGTAGCTTTTGGAGAAATACCTCTCTTGGAAAGATGAGCGTGATTTCTTCTTCTGGAAGACGACTTCCTCTCCATCGCAACGCAGACCAAGAACGACGGTGACATCTTCAGGCCTGAAACTTACCATGCTTGCCCCGATCCTGAATTTTTTTGTGCGGTCATCGTACCTTTGCAACAAAGAATCAAGAAGGGCCCTATCGTGGAATACCGCTCCCACCTCAGTAAATGCTTCGAACGGTGTCAATCGTATAAGTTCCCAGTGCTGTCCATTCATGTAAACCTTCAAGCCATCCATCGTGTCCGCAACCGCTGCCATGGAGCATCGGCCATTAACTAGGGTTGCCGCCATAAGCCCTCCGTCGAGACAATGACCGAAAGGTTAATTCCGGGCATACAGTGCGGAGTAGAGAATATATTTCAAAATCCCTGTTCTCCTCCCAACAAGCCGAAATTATTGCAGTGACCGTTACGATCATACCACGTCACACTCCCACGAATTCCCATGCAGAGTTCAAACAAAAACTTGTCTATTTCTCAATCAGTGTTTATGACACACAAGCTTACTTACGTAATCCAAGATATTTATATTTAAACAGAGACCTTTATATTTAAACAGGGACCTTTGTGTTTAAACAGAGACCTTTGTATTTAAACACAGACATTCTTACTCAAACATGTATTTGTAAACGTAAACACTAACGAATAAAATTTACATTGTATTTAACAAACTAATTTATTCTTGTGCATCGGATGCGGTACTCTTCTCGGCTTTGTCCTTGACACCGGCTGGACTCCCATCGATGAGTATGCGTGCGACAAACTTCGCTCGTAGGTAAGGGACATCCGCTTGTGGTAGGCGTAGCTTTTCACCATTTAGAATCAGCTCAATGAACCGCATCGCGTACACTGCGCAGTCGACAGTTCCTTTTTTTTGTCGTGGAGCACTCCTATCGTGAATCATGGGGTACGAGGACATCGCCGACACGCCCAATTCCATCTCGACGCAATTTTCGAATAGTTTCCGCTGTAACGAAATAAGCTTTAAAGTTAGTATGGACAAATATGAACTCCGATGTGTGTGCTATACGTGACTTGTAGCTCACCATATCGATCGCGTCTCTGTCGTATTCCTCACTCTCGCAAGAGGAGTAATGCCTGTACTCTCGTTTGACGTTGTCCAGCACGATGACGTGGAAATGGCCATTTAAAATTATTGGCATGATCACGATGTCGACATCATGGACGTTCCGCGCAGCATCGTCGATCATGCTGAGAGCGTCTTCCGCCGTGTCCTCTTGTTTGGACAGGCACAGGGCCAGTGGCCGAGTGATGGCAGCGCGTTTCTTGTAAGGAGACCGCGATCTCTTCAGCGCTTTCTGGATGATGCAGACCAGAACGTCGACGACGTCGTCTGTCACCATTTCCTTCCCGTCCAACAACGTGAACACGTTGGCTCGTGTAGTGAAAACATAATCATTCCTCCATACGACAGTCCTGACATTTAAACGAAAAATTAAACAAATTACATTGTAAGTAACATACTTAAACAGATATATAACCTAGTTGATTAATAAATCGGATAGTTAAATATAAAAGTAAACTACTTAAATGATAACATAGATAGTTAAACGGAACTTACGAGTCCATATAACAGTTTAAGAATACCAATATGATTTCCTGTTCGAATTTCGAAAGACGCGGTAACCCGGCATATTTCTTCTTCTTCGGAAGAAAGTTCTTCGGCACGTCATCGAATTGTTGATTTGCAAGGAGTGTCCTCTCAGCTTGAGTGAGCGTTCTTTGCTCGTTGACAGCTCCTTGCCCTTCGGTGGCAGCCTGTTTATTTCCCGTACCTGCTGCAGCAACTTTATTAGACTCCGGTACTGCCACAGAGTCTTTATCCGGTGCCGGTGCCGGTAACACGACAGCGTCTTTGTTCGATTCCAGGGATACTGTCACCTGGACTGTGTCCTCCTTCGTTGCCGGTGCCGCTACCGGTAACAAGCCAAGGTCTTTCTCCGTTTCTACGGAAATCACCGCCTGGATGGTGTTCTCCTTCGTTGCCGGTGCCAGTGCCTCCAACGAAGGGACTTCACTGGCAAGAGATTCTATTATCCTGTCGACATCGCCAGCGGGATCGACAGGCAGGGCCACAGCCAGTGCAGCCGGCGCATACAGTGCTTGCGGCTTTTCCAATGGCGCGCTCGGAGTTAAAGTTGGCTGAGCCTCAGCCATTGTTGGTTCAACATCAATTGGTGCTTCCGTTGCGACGACGTCTGCCGGCGAAGGCAGCGACATTGTCGGTTCCTTCCACGCAAGCCTCTTCCGGCGAAGGAAGCGACGTCGGCCTCGCGGGACTGCTTTCGCAATGACGTCGTCATCGGAGATGGTAGCACAGTCAACCGGTGGATGGAGGGGGGCTCTTGCGTCAACATCGGCCTGCGAACGTGCCTCCAGAGCCGCCACGCGAGCAACAAGCCTGGGGAACTCTACAGTCAATATCTCGCACGCCTGCAATAGACGTGCGGTCAGGTCATCGGATGTTGCTATCGGGGGGGTGGAGGGGGGCTTGCCCGTCGCCGATCAGTCCGTGCGCGGGGTGGGCTCTGAGATGGTGGTCGGCGTCGGACGCGCTTCGAGGATGTTGGCCGATCATCTCTCCTTGACGCCAACGGAACGGGAGCAGGAATATCACCTCCGTGTGTAGTTGTATCACCGACACGCCTCGCCCCAAGAAATATTTCTTCGTCCTGGTTCGCGGCGACCAATTCCGGAAACTGACAATTGTAATCAACAATACTGTTAAACACTAAATACTATGTTTGTAACAAAAACAATTCAGTTAAACAATAACCAATATAGTTAACGGTTAACTTATATGTTTAAAAATTAATATAGTTTGTTAAACGACAAATACAATACTTAAATCGATTTAGTACCTCTTTTCCTTCAAAAGATGAAAATAAGTTTCCCGTGGACACTTGCTTCCGGTAGCTGTTCTCACCGTAGCACAGGATCCTCGGGGTCTTGCCAAAACGAATCTTCTTGCCGGTTCCGGTGAGCTCATAGAACCAAGTCGTTAGCGCAACCGAGCAACCTTTGACATACCCCGTGTTGGTCTTGTTCCCGGCGCACCTCGCTTGCACTCGAGCGGCCGCTTGTGGAACGTCCTCCATCATCCACTTGTGGGTCACTTGCGCCCATGCATATCGTCCCATTCCCGCTAGGTCGTCGACATAGTCTACGATCCAGATTGGAACAGAGCAGGAGGTGTTCGGGAAGAGGATAGTACCCATGAGGTACACCATGAGGAGTTTTACAAAATTCTCCTCTTCCCCCCTCTGCCGAACTACCTGCTCAAGTGTTTTCTTGATGGAGTCTTTATTTCTCTCGTACGCTTTCGATAGGAACCTCGACTCGAATACCGAGCGTGGTTTCTTCTTGTGGAACACGACAGCGTCTCCAACACACCGTAGCCCCAGGATGAGAGCCACATCTTGAGGCCTGAAACTGACCAGGCTTGCCCCGATCCTGAATTTGTTGCTGCGGTCATCAAACCTCTGCAGCAGAGAATCAAGAAGGGTTCTCTCTTGGAGGACGGCTTCAATCTCGGTCAAAGCCGCGAACGGTGTCCTTCTAATGATCTCCCAGTGACGTCCACTCATGTGAGCTTTCAATTCACTCAGAGTCTCGACAACAGGTGTCAAGTAGCATCGACCGTTAACTAGGTTGATTGCCATGACCAAAACCCTACAAGAAGAACAATACATCTGTTTAGAGTCGTATAGTTAAACAGAAAGCAAAATAGTTAAACAGTAAACTCAATACTTAAACGGAGACATAAATTGTTAAACGGAGACAACATTATAAAACACAAAATCAGATTTATCACACAGAAAAAGTCAACCATCAGATTCATCAACGGCCTCCTTACCTTGGTGTGAAAACTGATGAAATTCCGAAGCCTTGAGCGGGAGTTCTCCTTCCAGACAAGGGTGAAGAGGCGATGATCACAAATAACCCAGCCAATGACAACTTCGGAAACGGAAAAGGTGAAGAGGAGATGATCGCAAATAACCCAGCCAACAACGACAACTTCGGAAACGGAAAAGATGAAGATGCGATGATCGCAGTTAACCGGCGGCGTAAATGGTGCCCTCTCGGTAATAAACAAAGAAAAATAACCGGCTTCCTCTATAAGCGGTAACATCATTCCACGTAAGGGCATTACCGTCAAACCAACTTGCGATTTCACAACTTCCCAGGTAAGGGTAATTTCGTCAAATAAATTCAAATTTAACTCCGTCAATCTCCGTTACAGCCCTGGGGGGTTTGAAATTCATTCTATAGAAAAGGAGGGGTTTTTTAGGGATATCAAAATTCGTGGGGTTTTTTTGTGAATATTGTAAACTTTGAGGGTTTCTTTGGTAATTACCAGAAATAATAATTCCTATTTTATAATAACTTTTTCTTTTGAAATATGTTTCTTTACAACAAACCAAAAATAAATGATATACTAATATTACTGTATCTCCTAAAAAAAACTCCTAAACTTATCACTATGATTTTCTAATAATAATTATTTTGGTTCTAATTAAGATCAATAAGTATATACAATATAAAAAAAAAGTATGCTCATAATATTTTTAAGGATAAACATAAAACAACTTCAGCAGTGACTTTTTTAAATCCAATACATATACATTGCAATCTATACTATTTAAATAATAAAAAAAGGATTATGTATAAAAGAAACTTGAGTCAAAAATAAAAAATACCACATAATAAGCATGCAACAAGTGGAGGGAATTGCCACACTAACCAAAAGTTAGAATAAGAAAAGAGGAAAGAAACAAAAGATAAAGAGAGTGAAGAAAGACATTGGTATCGGTTGGTTGAAATGGGGTGGCAAAGACAATGAGGTAGTGGAACATGCCTCTCTCCATTAAGTGTCCAAAACCATTGTCTTGTCTCCATGTTTGTGTCCAATGCTTGCATGGGGACTACCTCAACCTCTTGAGTGTCCCTCCCAACTCTTGTTAGCCATCTAGTCACCCATTATTTCCACTATTTATGTTTCTTCTTAAGGGACCTTCAACTTCATCTTATTATGTATGGAAACCCCACTTTTGTTTTCTTCTTCTTCCATTGTTTGGTACACCAATAGAAAGAAAAGAAGGTAGAAGTGTCTTGATTAGATGAGTTTATGAGTTATATAAGCTTCCAACTTAATACTTTAATGGGACACATGGAACAAGAATGATTGTTTTTAGCTATTTCTCACATGGTTGTTTATTGTGTTTGGTAGCACTATTTCATTAGATATGTGGTTATTTCCAAATGACATGAATAGTACTTGATGATATTGCAAGTTATTTTAAAGAGTGTATTAATTATTGATTTATTCTTTTGAGTAATCAGCTAATGGAAGTTGATCATAGTTTAAAAAGATTCAAAGAGAAAATGTCTTAAATATTTCTTTTTCTTTGTTTTTAAATGGATGAGAAAACTTTAACCAGTTTGTGAATACAAAAAATGCTATATACATTTTTTATCTTCAAAATTTATAATTGTTTTATATATTATTCCATAATTAAATGGTTTTGCAATGTTCATTATGATTTAGATGAAAATCTACTCTTCATGTCTACTCATGAAAGGGGTAAAAATCTTATGAAAAACTAAGATTATTACATAAATACCTTGGTAGTGGTAAATAGTACATAAAAATATCATTGTTAACGTTTGAATATTTACATATGCCACTCTAGGTGTTATATAAGAACTTTGAATTTACATATGACAAGGAAGGTAAGTAATTAAAAATTTTACGTCAGGGAAGTAAAGTAATTTAATCATTAGGTTATTACTGTAGTGACTAAATATATTATTATAAATAAACAAATATATAAGATACAAATACGAAAATACATTCTTGATGATATAAGTAAGATGAAAAGCACAAGATAAACATATAATAAGGTTTAGAAGGTTTACATAATTTATTTAATTTGGCATATAATAAAGGTGAGAAGGTTAACATAATATATCTAATTTGGCATTCTTCTATTGTCTGTGAACCTTATCATGACGGAATGTTGTTCTTGCTTAGCATTATTTAGGTCATAACCTCCACAAAGATGACAACATTGAAAGGAAGATCACCATTTATAGGCCTACATTTGTTAGTGGTCCATATGCTAAGAACCACAAAATTTAATCATTTTATAATTCAAGTGGTCTTATTCAATGTTGATTAACTAGTTGGTGAAGCAATCAATCAGTTATTTTAGGTAGGATTTAATAAGTATAAATTGGAATTAACATTTAATAAATTTTGATGCTTCGAAAATAATTAGATATTTTTAATAGTACATTAACTATTGGAATAGATTGAACGATCCGACTATGAGAAGAAAAAAAAACTTGGATGTAAGAGTTATATGTAAGAATAACTCACTTGTGATCGACTACATGTAGAATAATATTTGTATAAAATGCCTGTTTTAACTAATTTTCATATGATTCATAAACAAATTGAAAAAAAAAATATATGAATCTATTTTAATAAGATAAAGATGCACAATTTGCATTTTTTTTTTTTTTTGGTGAATACATAGTGAATTCACTCTATATTTATTACCTAGAGTTTTTTGAATTTTTTTTTTTTTTTTGAAGCACAATTAAAGCCAATAATAAACACACTATAAAATAAACTTTATTAATCCTCTATTTACATTTATCAATCATCAACCTAACTTGTCATTAACAATCCATGTGTAATAAGAATACTGTATGAAATGAATTTCTTTTGCATAATGTGATTGAATGTATATATATATATATATATGCCACAGTGAAATTATAAGTATTTTAATAAGAACTTCAATTGAAAAATAAATGTAATTATAAATAAAGATGGATTATCTACTCTACTATTAAATCCTACACCAAAACATTTTTCATTTTTTTGGGTTGCTCAATTGTAGAAGGAGAATCAATTGAGTGGGACAAGAAAGCAAGGAACATGAAGCATCAATGAGTTGGATCATGAGTTTTATTCTTATGAAATAATTTGATGAGGTGGAGCCGCTTCACTATCAAGTATTGTCACCTTCTACTTTTCATCCATTAAAGTCCTCTCCTTACTCTCAACTTTATCCAAATTCCACACACCAGTAACCAACTCCATTAATATGACCTACCAATTTATTGACACTTCATATTTATACAAGGAGGCAGAACTGACTCATGGGGTTGAATATGTTTGAGTAAAAAATATATATTAATAATATTATGAATTTTAAACACATATAACCTAATTGAGTTCTTTTATTTATATACAACAAAAAAAATTAAGAAAAAAAAGTGTCTTAGGTCACTTGTACATCTGTAAACATATAAAATTTCATATATATATATATATATATATATATATATATATATATATATATATAGTTATTTTAGAAACAAAAAAATAAAAAAAAAATAACGAGATAATGGAAAGAATTGACAAAAAAAAAATGCTTTTACTTAATTGAGAATGATTACAATGCTTCTTATGTTCTATGTCATGCAGATAATAAAACAACTGTCTATCTATTTCTCCTTTGTCCCATGGCAACACGAATATAGCACTTTTCACACAGGTCTTCAAACTTTTTGGTCCACCATTGTCTTTGTAGGAGTTGTGGGGGCAATGGAGACCCCAACTCTCCAGTATGGTGAGAGTCTGGAGACATCATTGTTAGGGCCATTATTTGGAATATTTGATTGGAAAAAAATGCATGCATATTTCATGATAAATTCTCTGACTATACTGTTGTAATTTCAAAACTATTTATATAGTTTTGCCATGGATTGTTGTAGCCCTAGAAGCAAAGAAATCGAGATTAGAAAACACAATCTAGAGTTCCTCAGGCAGCACGCAGGATCAAGCGATGAATGAGTATAAGTGGAATGGAGTGAGCAAGAATCAGTATCTTGCTCATAACTCTTTTGTCCCTGTTTCCCCAGGGCTACGAAACTTGTTTATTTTCTTGTTTTGCTCTCTTTTATGTCTTTTTTGTGCTCCTCTTTCAGTTTCCACATCTAGTGGATGTTTTTGTTTGCACTTCGTTTTTTTTCTAATGAATGTAGTTTATCCACTTTTCAAAAAAAAATTGCAATGCTTCTTCACAACCTCTATTTATAAGTAGATGCCAATCTCATAAATTTTGACAATAAAAATAAATAAATAAATAAATAATCACAAGCATAATTTTATAAAATCTAGCTAATATATTCAGGCATTGAACGCTGTATATTCAACGAGAGTAAAGTGCAATGCCTGAATATATTAGTAAGCATGCACTTAGACCAACAACGAGAGTATATTCAAACATCACAAGACCTGAAAGACCAAATTAAAGCAACGACTATTAAACCAGACAACAAACCTTGACCCTAATCCAAAGAGTGAGATATCTCCCTAAATCTCATTGCATGCTTTTCAAGCAGAGAAACAAAAACATCCACGCCACCATTCCGAGACAAAGCAGGGATGAAGATTAACAACCCTTCCAAAGGCACCCAATTTATAGGCAAAAAAGCACATAAAGCCCCACCACCACCAAAATCAACCTCGTCAAACCGAAACCCTAACCAGCTATTAACCTCCAGTTTTGGTGAAATCACATTGTCATCCACATCATAAAACATCATGAAGTAGTTTTAAGATGCTGGTAATGTTTGCATATCCATCATTTGAGTCTCCAACAGAGAATAGACAAGTTGATTATGGTTGCTAAAGATCACAAAGAACAATTCAGCTCAAATAAATACCAGTCTAAGGTTATACTTTTTACTCATGAAGATCAATCCTATATGAATCATCAAATTTCCTCAAACTCAAAACCCTAAAACCAAGACAATGTTGAATCAAAATAAACCTTAAATTTCACACCACAAACTTGATTACTCTACAAATCAGTTAAAAACAACAAAATTCACCCGATCCATTCATCACCAAATAAAAAAAATCCAAACAAACAAAAAATACAAATCCAAACTCAAATTCAATTGAAGAATTGAAACAAAGATAGAAATCAAACATCACAACTAAGAAATCAACAACAAACACCTCGCAACTAAAAAATCATCAACAAAACAAATCGGAAAAAACATGAAAAGATTGAGTTAGGGTTACCTTTAACAATTGGTGAGTGAAGAGGTGGCAAAAGTAAGCAATCCCACCCCGGAAACAATCAATGGCGTTGAAGAGAAGATGAACAACGACAATGGCGGTGAAGAGAAGGCGGCAAGCAATGGCGATGAAGTGGTGGATGAAGGGGGTGAAGGGGGTGAAGAGGATGAAGAGGGTTTGGTTATGTTTTAATATCTTTTGTTTTTTTTTTTTGGATATATTATTAAAATGTATGAAAAAATATTTATTATTTATATTTTATAAAGTTTCAAGTTTTATAAGTATCTCTTATTCATTTATTATTTAAATTTTAATATTATAAAATTAACAATGAACCAATTTAATTTAACATAAAAATTAATTTTCTATTTATATATAAAATACTTAAATTTCATTTATTTATAAACATTATCTTTTAATAACATGCGTTTTTTCAAAATAGATATATAAAATATTTATAATCCAATATTAAAAGTAATTTTAAAAATAATTAAAATCAAATATTTATTTTCCAAAAAATAAAATATATTTTTTAATTGTTGTAGTAAAGAATGTTAGCCTTTTAAAAAATTATTTTCAATAAATATTTATCTTAATCAAATAAAAAAGTATATATTACAAATTATTTTATATAAAATAATAAGTTAAGTAATTTTCATAAATTTGTAAATTAATTGTTTAATTTATATATCCAATCAATGTTAATCTTGTTATTTTACAGATGTGCATATAATTTATAGACTAAATTATCATGATATTATTTTTTACATTTTTTTATAATGTTTAATTTTTTAATTTAATTATTATTTTAATATTAAACTCAAATTCAATTCTAATAATATTATTATAATTAAGTCATGCTCTACTAAACATAAATATAAAAATCGGATAAAATTCAAAATATATAGTTCTACCAACAGAACGATATCCATCACTGAATGTCTAATCTATTCTAACACTTTTAAAGATTCATTGGTATAGATAATCTATAGCTACTACATTTTACCATTGCTATAGATAAGTATAAGTATAGAGTAGTAGTTATACCAATAGAATAATATCTGTCAGTAAATGTCATATTTATTGTAACAAATTGAATGTTCTGTTGGTATAGATAGTCTATAGCTACAAATTTAACTGTCACTATAGATAAAAGTCTATCTATACCAACAAAACAAAATCCGTCAGTAAATATCTTATATATTGTGACAGTTGTAAAATATTGTCGGTAAAACCAGTCTATAGCTATGAAATTTAACTGTTACTATAGAGAAGCGTCACTATATGGCAATTCTTTTGTAGTGATAATGTTAGGGGCTGGAAATTTTTTTTTTAGTAGTTGATTTGAGTTACTTGGATCTATATGTTACATGATAAATCTAATACTCTTGATGTCACCAAGAAATTTTTCTCTCAAATAAAAGCAGTTTTTTTCTACAATTCACATCTTTCATTCATATAATGATTTGGAACTTACGAACTCTACTCTTTATTAATTTTTTTGGAATGTTAACGGTATTGTATCATGCTTTTGTATTCGTACCTCCAAGAAAAATGGGATGGTTAAACTGAAACTAAGATATTTGTTGGATGTGGCTCATACCATTATGTTTCATATACATATTTCATATGCCCTTTCGTTAGATGTTGTCTCAACTATTTGCCATCTTATATCAACCATGTTTCCTCATATGTTCTTTAAGGAAAATCTCATATATCTCTTTTATGACCTAATATTACTGTATTTTATGCCCTACCTTGTGTGTTTTGGTGTGCATGCTTTGTTTATTAGTTTATGTTTAATAAGTTATTTTCTCATTTTGTGAAGTATGTGTTTGTAAGATACTCTCAGACCCAAAAAAGGTTATCGGTGCTATGATCCAAACACAAGACATTACTTTGTATGTGGTGATTTAACATTCTTTAAGGATATCCAATATTAATCTAATGAAAGAAAATCCTTAGAGCTTATTGTTCTTGACGAGGTATCCTTATCTACATCCACATATACTCCAACTATTGTTATCCTTCCAAGGATGAGACATGATTTTTTAAAAGTTTGTCAACAAACACCTAAGACAACTCCCACTATACAACATGAGATAGAACTACTTACTATCATGGATGAATTTCAACTCCCACTAAATAATGCTTCATCTAAAAGAGATCCAGCATTTGACTTTATGGATGATTCTCAACTACCTAATGATTTTTGCAAGGCAAGAAGATCATGTCTACTACTTACTCAGTATTCTATTTCTATATATATATATATCTAGCATTGATAATTACTATTGATAGTTTGCCCTTACACTTGGTACTATTTTTGTTCCTTGAAATTTTGATAAGGCTAATCAAATTTCTGAATGGCAACTTATCGTGGAAGAGGAAATGGTTGCTTTATAGTCACATGGTACTTGGAAGTTTTTTTATTTGCCTTCTAACATGGAGATGGAAGACTGTCGTTGGATGTTCACTATTAAAAACTCACATGATGGCTCGATAGAACGCTATAAAGCTCGACTTGTTACAAAAGGGACTACTCAGACCTATAGGTTCGATTACTTTAAGACCTTTTTCTCTTGTTGCGTGACTTAACTCTATTAGGATTTTGATCTCTATTACTGTGAATTCTAGATGCCATATTTATCAACTTGATATTCAAAATTATGAATGGTAATCTCTCTAAGGATGCCTTCATGCAACAAGCCCTAGCTTTACTACTCAGGGGAAGCAATATTAAGCCTGCAAGCTTAGAAAGGCCATCTATGGACTCTTAGATTGAAGGTGGGCTCTTAGACTGTAAGCTTGCATCTACACAAACGGATCTAAAAGTGAGTTCGCATGATCATAATAACTCAAACTATTTTGATAGTCAACATTATAGTCCTCTTGTGGGTAAACTATTGTACTTACTATTATCCAATCATATATATCGTTTATTGTTGGCAAAGTGAGTTTGTTCATGGAAAAGCCTAAATAGTTTCACTGGAATGTAGCGTATTATATAAGTCATTATTTAAAGTCTTCCCTAAGTAAAATCTTGTGCTTTATATCTCATCGGCACCTTAAAATTGCTAGATTCTTAGATGTTGATCATACAGGCTCGCCTAAAGTTAGACACTCCATAACTAAATATTGTACGTATATTGGTAACAATCTTACCACTTGGAGGCATAAGAAGCAAAATGTAGTTTCTCAATCTAGTGCAGAGTCTGAAAATGAAGCAATAACCCATAATGCTTATGACTTATTACAGATTTCTTCTTTGCTAACTGACATGGTAATATTTGTTCAATTTCCTTTACCTATATACTGTGATAACAAGGTTGTGACTTTATTCATAATAACCCGACATTCCAGGAATAAACTAAATATATAGAGGTTGATTGTCACTTCATCATGATGCTATGATGCCTGGTCAGGTAAGCACTCTGTTCCTTTAGTTGTCGAAACAACTGGTTGATATTTTGACGAAGGCACTCCCAAAGGCTCATTTCATGGATATTTTGTCCAAGCTAGGCATGAGAGGTATATATACTTTAGCTTTAGGGGAAGTGTTAGAGATTATTATAGTTGACTTCCATTTTTTTTTTCTGCCTATATTGTATTTCTTTCCTTTGTATAACTTGATTGCCTCATGATAGAAAGAGGAGATACTTCTTCAATTATGAATAATTCAATTCTTTCTACAAGGAAAAAAGAGTGTGGCGCATATTTTACTCCTCCTTATAGCAACAGTATTTAATGTCTTTAAGTTACCATATTCCAATCTTATATTATTTTTCTTAAAGTTTGTATTAGGGATTGTTTTAGTGAACATCTACCAAATTATCACTTAAATGAATTTGTTGAACATCTATAATGCCATTCTTTTAAAAATCCTATATGTAAAAAAAACTAGGCAAAATGTATTTCATTTGCCTCTTTTCATATATCCTCCTTTTAACTAAGCAATATGTGCAACATATTTTTATGCAATATATTGTTAGAATATTCTTTTGTAAAAGGAAAACACAAATCTCATAGATCTGTTGGGTTATTATCTTAGCTAAATACATATTCTGTTTGCTTTAAGAATTGCAATTATCATGGTATGGTATGATTTGAAGAAGTAGCAACTATAGTTTGTTTTATTGAATGCCATGATATGCTCTACCATTGCTTATAAGTAAATAAACTGTTTGAGATCATTGTTCATATATGTCAAATGAACATCAAGTATTTGTAAAGCTAATTAATCGAGGTCCAAATTTTTTTGAATAAAATAAAGCCATGTCAATAGTTACTTGTAACTATGTAAAAATACATATGATTCTAAATTCTAATAACTTCATTTAAAGAGAAGCAAAATCTTGTAATAATCTTACAAAAATGCTTGCGTAAAATAAGTAAGATACATTAGATTTCCAATAGCATTGGCCATAAAATTCTTCATCATTTTTTTAACGTACACTACAAAAGAAAAACCCTTTTGCCACGAACTCATTTCGTCTCCGATAGTCCTTTTTTCGTCACTGAAACACATTAACGACAAAGATCTTCGTCGCTCCACTTGGTCGCCATAGGCTCGTCGCTAACCTACATACCGCGATGAAACTTTACTTCGTCGCCAACATTTTGGAGGGGCGACAACCATCATTCGTCGCCATTTTCGTTGCTAACTGTTTCATGGCTTCGCGCTCAAACAATTTCGCGCCAATTTTTTCGCTCCAAATTTCATCCCAAAAACTTTCGGCGACGACAAAATGTCGTCACTGAAGATATCAGGCGTTACAGCAGTGTCAATTTCTGCCACGAAATAGAGGTTCTTTTGTGACGAAATATGTTGTCGCTAAATAAAAAAAACCATTTTTCCAAATTTATTTATTTTTGCATATATAATTTCATTTCAATTCTAGCTGTATGTTTCTACCATAAATTCAATTTCATAAACAAAATTATATTAAAATTTATAAATGCATCAGTTTTACAAAATAGCATTTCAAAATATATAACTATTCCCAAATAGTTACATAACAAAATATGTTAGTCTTGATATTCCAATATCTAAGATGTACCTATCTATCATCAAACTGCCTTATATATATCGTCCTCATAAAAATCATCACCATCAACATTATCACCATCACCATCATCATCACTATCATCATCAGCATCATCATCATCATCATCAGCATCATCAGCATCAGCATCAGGAGGAAAATTAGCTGCACATCGAGCTGTTATCCTCTTAATAGATCGTAGAAGTTTGTTGACCGTCGCTTGGAGCTGATTCACCTGTCCTCGAAGCATATGCACTTCTTCCCCAGATGCACCAACAGATGTAGCATGTGAGGAACTTCCTACATTCAAGGAGCAGCCAAGACCCCCGCGTTTCTTCTTCTTATTTATGAAGATACTCATCTAAACTGAAAGAGGAACCTGAATATCTTCTACTGAAGTCCCTGATGCCTCAGCTAATTTCTGCTTGATCTTCAATAACTCTTCCTTGTAATGTTTCTACAAGAATTAAACAAAAAAGATAATTAGTTGCCATAATAATTATACTAACCAAGTTTCAGAAATATTTCAGAAATATTAACCAAGTTTAATTAGAGTCTTGAATCATCAAAATTACCACAAAATTAAGAACATGCATTTCAATAACACATAGATTTATCTATGTGAAAAAAAAACAAGAGAATTCAAGAAAGTTTACCAAAAAGGAAGAGAGAACAAGAACATGAGTTAGAGATGAAACAAAACTGAATAAATAATATTATAGTGAAATGTGTGCATTGAAGTAGAACAAATTATTAATGCACATACAAACTTCATTTATATGAACATTCACTTCTTCATAGACACTTACAAGTAAACAAGAACATAATGGCATTACAAGGTCATAAGAAGCTCACTGAAAATACAAAACAAGTAAACAAGTTCACTAGTGAACATTCACTTCTTCATAGACACTTACAATGTTTACAAGAACATAATGGCATTACAAGGTCATAAGATGCCAATCAAACATCTACCAATACAGCATTCTTATCAGACTTTTGATTATATACAGTCTTAATCTTAGCTATAGATAAATAAACATGACAGCATGCATTTCATAAATAACTAAGCTTCTTTTAAATGATTAAAGATCTATTTTAATTTAACCATATAATATACCTATTTTTAAATGATTACAACTTATTCTTGAAAATAAGAACTTATATATATAATTAGTACTGATTATAGCTTTTTTGACTGTGTTACTTGTATTTATTGCGCACTCCTAAAACCAACTCACATCTAACCAAAAAAAAAAAAATACAAATTGCACTTTTATAAAATGAGATACAAGTGAATTTAGATAAATTTAAAACTAGGATTTCAGATTCTCAATAAATAATAAAATGCTACCACAAACTAAGTTAATTAACAATGCCCATTCAATGTCCACACAAAATTCTTTGGCTCATTAAATAAAAATTCAACAATATATTTGACTTATTAAAAAATTTAAAAATTCAAAACAACTCTTATCTTCGTTTAATAAAAGCCAGCAAAACAATTCTTAATATCTCTAACTAATTAAAGATGTAAATATATTACATTAAAGAAACATATCGACAATGAGGTATCAAAGATTGTTTTGTAGGCTTTTCTTAAAAAAAGATAAAATTTGCTTTTGCTTTTCAAATTTTTCAATAAGTCAATAAATATATTGTTGAATCTTTATTGAATGAGCTAAAGGATTTTGTATGACTATTGGATTGGCATTGTTAATTAAAATGCAAAATGCAGTCATGCGAGGAAAATTGATGTAGTACTAAAACCACCACGCCACCACCAATCCAACCTCATCAACTACTACAGTACTCCAGAAGTTGCTGTCATTGGTCTCCTCGTTCTAAGATGCTACATAATCCCTCCAATTTCCCTAAACTTACATCCAGGTAAGATCCCCTTCTAATCTTCTTGCCTTATTATTCTTCAATTCTCTAAAAGTTTTTGCTTTTTCGATAAAAAGGTGTGAAATCCTTGCGTTATAAGGTTATTCTTGCAATTCAAAAGACAAACAATCCTATTACTTTAGTTTTTCACAGGTATCGTTCTCTATTCTTTCAAAATTTGATACTTCCCAATGTTCCAATCAACAAGTGATTTGCCTAACATTTTTCAATTACTAAGCCTTGTCATAATAAAAAGCTTGCTTTTGTACCTAAAATTAATAAAACAGAAACTACAAGTAATTAAAAAAGACAAAATGAAAAATTTTATGTTCTGGGAAAATCCAACTCAAAAAATGTAAAATTTTTTCAGCAGGTGTATAAATACCAAAGACAACATAACATAGTGTAACATTCAATCTAATCCATACCATTTTTTTATTTAACCTATGTCAAAACTATTCACCATATCTGTCTATTTTCTCATAATATTTATTGCATTGGGAGTCACCTGTTACATTTTCAAAGTAAAGTGATAAATAACACATAACACACTTTGGCTAAATATGAATTCTTGCAAGAAAAGGCCACTATATTTTACATTCATTTCACAGCCTCATAATCACAAGAAAAGCTTGTATTTTCTCATCTTATTTTCTTTTATGCATAATTCAGGACATTAAATATTTGTTGTTCTGTTTAATTTTGCTAATTCAGCAAGTTATGAATAGTTCGACAATGATAACTAATTTAGTCATGAAAATTTTGATAACTAATTCTTTGGTCTTTGTTGCTTATTAACTGAAATATTACATGTAATAATCTAGAAATTAAAGAATCTTACTTTTAGTTCCCAAAATTTGAGATGATATTCAAGCAGAACATTATAATTAGTTTTACCATTACCAAGAAGGGATTCCTCAAGAATATCATTCTTATCAATGACTTGAATTTCCTGATCATTCATGTCAGTTATATCCACTTTTCCTCCTTAATTTATATTTAGTTTCTTGCTAGACAGAAAATGTACTGAATTTTCATTTTCTAATTAACCTTTGAGTATCAATATAAATCTAGGCAAGGCTCTTATAGTTTCAAACTTCTACAGTACTTGAACTAGATGTGGGCGAAGGTGCTGATGATGATACATACATAACTTAAGGATGAAGTTGTTAAATTAGTGGTTTAATTATCCACTTTTTCAAAAAGAAAAAGAAAAGAAAAAATGAGGAAGTTGGCAGTAATTGAGCATTCATGAGTTTCTTGCACTTTGGAATCTATTTCTTCAGAACATGGGAAAAAAAAACCACAGAATCCTTCTTTGTTGAGATAGACTGCTCTTTTGGCATCATTTTTCTTTTCAAGATGGTCCTTGTCATCTTAAGGATATATTGTGTTTTTTTTTTGTTGTGGTGCACATCTCAGAACTATCAAAGAATATATTACAAATTCCATATGGCATTGATCATAAAAGCCTGAATTGAATTAATTTAATTAATGGAAGTGATCAGTACTTCTCCATGCACCTTGATCAATTCATGGAGCTTTGATTCAAACTGTATACTGACAAAGGCTGGTATGCTGACAAAGGCTCTTTCAAGACAACAATATGAAGATCTTTAAAAAAAAATGGGAATGATTAGCATCTATTCCTTAGTTTCAGGAGGTGTGTAGAATTGCATGTATTCTCTTACATATTAATTATTGTATAATATTCTAGGCCGTTAAACATCAATATGACTAATTCAAAATTGTATTTATGTTAGTTCTAGATTTTAAAGAGTTTGTTTATGTATTCTGGTAGAAGAAATTAGGCTCCATATATATAGTGTAGAGAACTCAAAGTTGAAAGAGATAAAGACTCAATTACTCCTTTGATTTCTTCACTAAACAATCCCATATAAACATGACACAAAGACCCACACTTGTCTCTACCAACCAGCTGCATGAAAACAAACAAGAGGCTATTCTTACAGTGATAGTAAACATATGGTTTAGAAGTTAAAATGGCATAATAAAAACAACATTCCAGTAGAAGTTGGCAGAGAATAAGAAATCATAAGCATGCATCTGTCTGCAGAAAAAGTGGACAAAAACAACTGCTGACCTTTTCAGTTGGTTTGTTAGGTAACTTTGTCTAGCCTTCAAAATTTGCTTGCACCTGCTCCACAGTAAAGAACCCCTTCAAAGACTTGTAGTTTCCAAGCTGAAAAAAAAATCAAAATCAATAAGTTTTGAAATAGTCTCCACAATGAGAAAGACAACAGTGAGAAGTAGTATAAAAGAAAATAAGAGAAAGACAATCGTACAACAAGATTTTCCATTTCAAACAGAACTACTTAGTTTTTTTTATTTCAGTGTTATCAATCACCATAGAGGTTATCAATCACCATTTCCAGATCCTCCACACTGATAGATCTAGAAAAATGAACCATCAAATTGACAAATAACACTTTGCTCTAGCATAATAGAATGCAATCAGCTAATCAAAACCATGGTTCATCAAGAGCGAGATCAAAGAAACACCAGAATAACAAAAAAATATTTGAGCCCTTTACTTGTTAAGTTACCATCTACAAACAAAATTTGGAAAATACGTGAGCCCAGAGTAGCGTAAACTATTAACAAACAATGATTTGTATTCCTCGTCACACAAAACTATATCTTCTAATAATCTGTCAAGAACTTCCCTTGAGATGATAATAGACTTCAGCATACTTTTATCATGGGACTGAAAAAATGACATCTTTTTAAATCATGTGTTTCTGAATATGTATCACACATTTTTTTATTATTATTTATTGGGTTAACATTACATCTACCAATAGAATAAAATCACCACAAATAAATCGAACTAAAAACTAATATTTCATTTCTTTCCCAACTCAACAGTTCGATACAATTAATAGTTGATTCAATTGGTGGGAATAAACTTTGAAGTATATAGTTTGGCTGATATAATTAAAATTTTAAAAACTACCTAAGACTAAGGGAATTGAATATATAAAAGTACATGAGTCACCTATTTGTCAATGAAATCCACCTGACCACTTTTGCTGAAAGAAACTTAAAAATGTTTTCAAACTTGCGACATAAAAAATGAAAGAAACACTATACGATCATTCATTGTCTAATAAACGCTACTTCTTTACAAGCTTCATCAACTTCAATTTAGTCTGAACAACAAACCAAGAGATCTAACTAAATTGAATTTAGGTGTATTTGGAAAATTTTGTTCTATAAGAGCCATAATTGATGCTTTTGAGCTAAACTAAACTTTATCTCTTGTTCAATTCCATAGAATCATACACTATACGGCCAACAAAGAAGTAAAAATAAACATAAAGCTAGTAATTCCTTTGATGACTTTAATCGACATAGAAGTATATTATCACAGAACATAATAGATATTTAAGAAGTGGATCAACCAAAATTAACTAATCTTAATCCAGTGATTTGCTAGAAGCTCGAATATTGATCACCTTATTGAAGGATACATATGAAAGGCAATGACCGTTAGCAGCTTCTGCAGCGATATGACTAGAGCATGTTATCAAGCACAAAGAAATTCCTAGACAGAGAAAAGTGTAGATGAACCTGCACGTCCGGATAAACTCCAGTTAGTTGAATTCTCAAGTAATCACAAAATGAACAGAAACATTTATCGTCTTGTGGGATGAAGCCAAAGTTAAGAATGCCATCCTTGCTAGTAAAAAATTGATGGGTTGTCATCAATGCATTCAAAAAGTGTAGAAAAAGATGCTCTATTGGAAAATACATAAATAAAAAACCTTAAAACATTCAATATAATTAGCACATTATGGTTATAGTCGTGATGGAAAACAACAATACTGATACATTGTTATGGCATATTGGCACAAAACTTACAATCCAGAGCTCCTTTTGCATGGCATCTTTAAGTTCCAAACTTTGCTGTGAAATGTAAGATCAAAAGCCACTTAACATGGTTTAGGTATGAACCCAATCTAGTCACACTATTATTATCAAATGTCAACCTGCATATAACATTTCCACCTTAAAATATGAATGCCTTGTAGAGCATAAAATTTGGCTTTCGCTGCTGAATTGTAACTCACCAAGCAAAATTTAATTTCTACATGGTTCCTTTGGGTAACCGTGAATCACAAAACTACTCACTCACAGTGTGAGTTATTTTACACAGATCCATTACCAATTCAAGTAGCTGGTGCTGTCAAGCAAAAGTTGCCAAAAACTTGTGAATGGATGGCTGACTAATAATGTTATGTCTCACAAAACCACTCTCCAAATTCAAAGTCTACTACCAAGCCACCTAAAACATCAAGAACTTATTCCTTCAAGTCATGATTTCTGCTTGTGATTGCAAAAATTCACCTATGTGAAAAAACAAATTTGCATATACTCTTAAAGGAATGCCACCTTATACAACGGTCAAAAGGTCATACAAAGTATTTGATTGTTGAACCATGATTACTTACAAAAATCATTGTTGAAGAGCATATATGGATGTCATGAGAATAGAACTAAGCTTGTTCAGCAATAGCTTTATCAAGTTTAAGTTGACAAAGGATACTCTTTTTCGCTTTTGAATCATAGTTGCCACTTCCAATTTGTACAAATAATCCTATACATAAAATTAAGATAGTCACTCAAATCATAACACTAACAAAATATATGGTTGCTTCAAACCTCAAAATATAGTGAAAAAGGCCTATCCTTGAATATAAATATGTGCGAGTTCTATCCAAATGAAAGAAAATGGATAATGTATTGTAGACTTCTATGAAAAAAGAAGATTCATGGAGTGTAGAGTTCTCCTAACATCAAAATGCTCTTCAAAGGCCTAACAAATCCATACCAGAAATAACAACCAGACCTTTTCAATCAGGTTTTGCAAGTCATTATTTATATGCCTGATGTTTATTCTATTAAGCATCTTTGTTGACCTGAGTGCTTAGAAGATAATGAGATGCAGTTAAAATGAATGAACACATAAATGAAATACTAGATTCCTCTATAGGCAACTCTAACGCTCATATTTGACACAAAATTGAGGAAACCTAACTACTGCAAACGGAAACCTAAGAGTAACCATTATTTGTATCAATAAGACTCAACGACTGAATAGAAGGAACTGCAAAACTTACTACATGGTTTCAAAGAATGTGATCTTACCATACAAGCCCAAGAATAGTAATCATTGATGATTCTTATTCGCAACAAATACTACATAGATTTAACATGAAGACAACAATGCAAGAAGAACTCAACTTGGGAACAAGCAAAAGGCAATCATATAATGTAAATCAAGCCCTGACCAGCAATTCTCACATGACACTAGAGACAGAATGCTTTAGTTCCAATACAGACAACACAATAAGAATCCTTTGATCTTTTGCAAACCCAACAATGACAATTATTGAAGATTCTTATTTGCAACAAACACCATATAGATTAACAATTATTGAAGTAAAATTTGTTGAATTTTACTTCTGGTCAGAATGTCTCATTAGTTTGAATGTATGATTTGGACAATGCAAGGAATGTTGACATTGCACATGCACCCTTGAAGAATTTCAGCAGCAAACTATCATGAGGAATATTTGGACAATGCAAGGAATGTTGACATTACTTCTGGTCAGATGTCCATTCAAAATCAATATATAGTGGCTTAGCATGAGGAATCACTGAACTTTAAGTCACACAACAAAGCGGTGATCCGTCCCTCATTGAAGCCTTGGAGAATTTCAGCAGCAAACTATCACACGAAACATTGCAGGCCGCGTATCGGCACAGGGAAAAAGCAAGGTGGATCTCATCGGAAGGTCTCTGAGTATCGAAATCAGATTATGCTGGTAGCCTTCTCATCCCTCATCTTTTTGCTTTTTGTTTTAGTATATCAATCATCTTCTTTTGTTCAATCTTATTATGCTGGTAGCCTTGTCAATATGATGCTGTTATTTGGTTAGAGTTTTTTTATTGTACAGTGGAATATTTTTGAGGTCTATCAATTTAATTCATATACAACAAAACCTAACAGATAAGGAAACATACAACAAACCACATTCACAAAAATCAAACAAAACCTACAAAAAAACACAAAAAATACGAACAATAGCTATCCAAATCAAACTCTAACACACCAAAACACAAGCAAAACCTAACAGATCTACCCGAAAATCCATCATCTCCTCTCCAATCATACAACAACCAATCAAAACCCCTAAATGAGTTTTTTATACCAAAAAACAGCGATTAGAGAGCAAAACATCCGAAAAACAACATCAAAAAGAGGAAAAAATAGATGAATACCTAGCGGAGAAGCTCCACGATGGATCGATTCATCCGATTTCCAATCTTTTTCTCCAGTTTTTTTATTTTCAGGACATGCTCCACAGAACCAAGAGAGGAATAGAGAGAGAGATAATAAAGTGTGAGGGTGAGTGAGTGAATGGAGAGAGAGGGTTTTTATAATAAAGTTTTAAAGTATTTAAAAAATTTAAATTCCAAAAGAAATTATTTATATAAAGTGTTGTTTACTTACATGATTTTTGTAAAAAAAAAGTTTTTATGAATTAAAAAATTAGTTATTTAAAATTTTAAAGTATTATGAAATATATTTATTAAATTCATATTCCTAAAAATATTATTTATAATAAAGTGTTAGAATTTTTTTTTTACTTACATGATATTTTGTAAAACACTTCAAATATTTTTCAAAAATTATGAAATACATTTATTAAATTTTATCTCTTAATTTTTTTTAAATTATATTAATATTTTTTTGGGATTTAAAATATTAGAAATTTATATTTATATATATATATATATATATATATATATATATATATATATATATATATATATATATTTGTGTGTATGAAATTTAAATCTTAGTTTGTAAACTTTAGCAAAACCAAATAATTTTGGTTAAATTTTAGTATGTATATTTTGGCGCCACATTTTGGGTGCTAAAACAGTTTGCCACGAAATGAGGATGCAATAGCCATGAAATAATTCGTCGCTAAGGATTTAAGAGGTCGCGCAGATTAGATGTATCTCGATTAGCCATGGCCATGTTAGAGACGAAGTAATTTTCGTGGCTAAAATAGCCTTTAGAGACAAACCTAGGTTTCGTGGCAAATTATTTCGTGGCTGAAGGGTTATTTTCTTGTAGTGGTAGGAATGTATATATCTTTGTATGAAGCGATCTCATAAGTATTGGGGGTACTCAATGGCTATACTTTTTCTATAGAACAGTGTTTTAAAATCTTTTTGCATAGGTTATTGATAAACAAATATTCTATTATGTTTTTCCTATGTCTTTTTCTTTAAGTAATCTACATTTTTTGGGAGCTCTTCACAATTTCTGATAGTATTTAAATGATAAATATATACAATAATAATAATAAACTTAAAAATAAGGTTTTTATAATTTTTTATAAAGATACATAATCATATTGGGTCATTTTAATAAAAATTCACAAGGTTATTATGTCACACATATTCAAACTCCTTTAATCTACATAGAGATTTTTATAATTATATTAAATAAATTCTCCAAGAAGTTTTACATGCTTCAGATATTTTATATCCTTTAGAGATTTTTGTAGAAATTTTACTATCTAGAAAGTCATAAATAGGTTGTTATGACATTCATAGACACATATCAAGTTTTTCATAGCTCCAAGTGATCGATTGTATTCTTCATAAAAAAAAAAAATACGCCTCTTCATAATCAATGCTAGGCCTTTGCAAAAAATAAATTCTTATGCCATAAGCAATGCTTTGCATTTTATACCTTCATTTTTCATTTCATTTTCGCACAAATACCTAGTTTCCCACGTTGACTTTACATCTTTACCTATTTTGGTTATTGTAAATTTAAGTTTTCTTAAATTACATATTTTCATTTTAACCAATCGTTATTACTTCTACATTCTTCAACAGATTTAGGCTCAATATCTTGAATTTATACTAAAATATTTATTGCTATATTTTATGAAAATGTTATTGACAACTATATATTTTCAGGTTTATCTCTTTCCAATTTTGATATACATTATCAAGATCTCTTCGTTTTCACTCTATTTAAGTATCTAAGCCTCTTTTAAGGTTTTGCGAATAGTTATATCTTATACGCCTTCTTAAGTATGTACCTCCAAATTAGGGCTATCTTGATTACTTTGCTTCTTTTCATTTATAAATATTTTTATTTTTATTAGTGGAACCAATTAATCTCCATACTTCAAATATGGTTTAGTTTCATTTGCACTCATAGATTTTTTTATGGGGGCATTATTTTTAATTGATTAGCAGTTGGTATATGGGATTTGGTATCTTTTTATAAACTAGTAAATACATCTTGCTATTGATTTGCAATATCAATTATCTTTGGAACTTTTCTTCATAGAAATGACAATCACTAAATATTGTCATAAATAAATCTGCATTCATTGGTTAAAGATATAAAAAAAATTTTATGGAGATTCATATCCACCATATGTTCTCAAAATTCTTTGAGGACCCATATTTGTGCATTGTGGTATAGCAATTAGGATATATACCGCATTTTCAAAACACTAAAATGGAAAGCATTTAGCCCCTAATTAAATGTCAATTAGGATATATAAGTAATGTTCTAGCTATTAATTTGAGGCATTTAATTGATGATTCTGCTAAACTATTTTTTTATATGAACACAAGGAATATGCCTTTCAATCGTTATACCATTTGATATACAATAATCATTTAAAGTTTGAGATATAATTCACCATCATTATTAAGACATGTTATACTAATTACATAATCCAGAAATCAAACTATTTAATGAATTATCTGACCAAGCAATCTTGCAAAAATGCAGTTATAAGCAAATGTGTGATCATCTTGAAGATGCTTATATTAGAACCATAAACTATCTAAATGTTCCACATACATCACCTTGAATATGTTCCAGAAATATAAAGGATTCATCCTTAACTTTAATTATTATTAGTCTACTAATTAATTTATGTTAAAAACAACAAACATATAAGAATTCCTTAAATTGAAAAATCGTCTTGGTTCTTTTGTGTATGATTTCTCAATGATTTTTGGAATTATAATTGATTAGAATTGGCCTGACTAGTCATATTAAATGGTAAACTTCTGGTTTAACATAGTTTATGTTTTAGTTGTACTAATATTTGTATAATAATACATAAATCAATTATAAATCTCAATCCCATAAATTTGGTAAAAATCATGACCTCCATCTCATGAAATAAAAGCTAAAATAATGGCCTCGTAAAATATAGATATCTACATAAAATCTTACATATTCAAGTCAAATATTAAAAAAATAAATAAAAATAAAAATCTGTTATCATTCTCATGGTGGATGCAAGGACAAGGTTTTTTTTCTAGTATAGCGCTAACTAGAATCGATTTTTTTTTTTTTAAGGAAATACCCTCTTATTATCTACTTGGCCTCCAAAATATTATCATGTTTGTATATCTTTAAAACTTAAAGCTTTTCCAATTCACCAATGTAACATAAAGTTAATATACAAGTTATATTTTATTAATAAAAATAAAAATTACTTATAACTTTAGAGTTCATAAACTATCTTTAAAGGATATCGAATTTATTTTAAATGTATATTGAGGTATTTTAATAATTACAATAGTTTTATTAATTTATATTAAAATAATAAATTTATTTGATCCAAAGGTCATAGAAGCAAACATCAAGTTTTTCAAGGTTAAGAAGAGGGTGGTATACAAACAATCGGAATATTTTAAAAGTCAAATACATAATTTTAAAGAAATTTTTAAAAACATGTTGAAGAGGAAGCTTATACTAATTAGTTTTTAAATAACAAAACCATTGTACTTAAATCCACCAAAATTATTATAATACAAGAGCAGTTGATGAAGATAATGTTAAACTCATGTGTTTTTTAAGTTGAGTTGGGAGTTCAAGTTTGAATTTGATTTGAATAGACACTTTTATTCCTTGTAGGGACAAATTGAATAATCTTACCTTTCTTATGATATTAAATTTTGATAGTGAGATCAGATGCAAAGGTGGAATAAGATGATCTTATTTAAGAAAACTTTTGATTAATTTTAAATTCAAAGATGTGTATACATACATGCATGCAAATATTTGTATTGTGTGGAGTATATAATATGCGTATGTGTGTGTTTTATTTATGTTCATATACACCATCAAAACTTCAATTAAATCACATATATTTAAAATTTTTATCTTTACAAATATTTACTTCTAAAAATCATAATTAATTAAGACTAAATCTCACATTTTTTTTTTAATTTTCAATCCAGATTTTCTAATAATTTCTAATTAATTTGAGCCAATATTTCAACAATTGTACTCTCAACATGACTAAAATGATTGACAGAAACTCTACTTGACCCAACCCAAAAAATTAGTGTGACTTTATGATTTTTCAAATAATGATAATTTTTTGAGATTTATAGCGGTAGTTGAGGGATTGCACTGCTTGTAGTCCACCACTGATATCGGTGATGATGCACTGATGGTACAATGCCCTCTTGGTATAGGCATATTTTTAAGGTTTTATTATAATAAAAAACATTGACAAATTGAACCGTAACTATTGTACTTAATTTTCAAACTAACTAATAGTGGTTTTTCTCAGTTTTAGGTTTTCTAAGTGAGTTTGCATATTTTTTATTTTATTTTATTTTTATTGTCTATTATTTTTTTGGTAAAAATTAAATAAAAATAAAAATAAAGAAAAAAAAAAAGTTGGATTGGAATATATTCTTACAAGCTTTTGAACTTTGCATCCATCAATCTTAAATTTGTTAAAAAAAAGAAAATTAATAAAAAAGGTTGAGAAAAAAAAAAGAATGGAAGGAATGAGGAGACAATACTGAGCAAGAAGCACATGCTAACAATAGAAGAGAATTGACCTATGCTGCATCTCACTTCCTTTTCATACATCATGGAAGAGCCTACATTGGATATAGACACAAAGAAATAAATGAATTAAAAAGGCCCACTCTATATGAATGATTAATAAAAGCCCTTGTTTTTGGAAAATCAAAACCCAATTGTTCCTCTTATTATTGTTTTTTTTTTTAAATTAATGCAAGAACTAATGACATCATTAAAATAAAATAATAATATTCTTTTTTTTTTACAAGTGTAGATAATCCACATGTATGCCTCCCAACTACATAAGCTAGAATTCGAATCTATCTCCTCAACAAGAGAAATGGTGCCAATAACTCAAATAGTCATTAATATTTTATAATTTTTTATTAGTGTAAATATTTAAGTATGAACTACTAATATAATAAGAAATAAAAGCAAAAACAATTCACACACACCCTAAAAATAAAATTCTAAATATGTGTTTATTAAAGAATTTGATTAGTATTATTTTTGTGAAGTGTATATATAAAAAAATAAAAAATTAAAATTAAAACAGCATATATATTAACTGGAATCTTCTTTTTTTTATTAAAAAAAATGATTAAAAAAAAGTCTACATTCGGTGATCCAAAATCTTACCAAATTTCTACTAGTCAAATATTTGATGATGATGATGGTCATGGTGGTCAATATACTACTTTGAAAAAAGAAAAATAATTATTATCATTGCTTTCCAAGCTCAAACTAGTGGCAAAAACACGCTTTTCATTTATTAATTAATTAATTAATTAATACTATTATTATTATTATTATTATTATTATTATAAATCTATGGCACCTAAAAAAATCATTGTTTTTCTAATTTTTCAGGTTTTTTTTTAAACAACCCCTTTTTCATGTACCACCATTGATAAATTAGGTTTAGCCCGCTATCTAAGCAGGCTGATAGATTTACAAACATTCGTTATGATCAGTTTCTCTCATAATAAAAAGTAAAATATACAACTAAACCTATAGTTAAAACTATAAAAACCAAACATAACTAATTAACCACCCATACAATGGTGTGACTACTGTTCATGATACTATGCTCCCTCTCTATGCACCCATCTATATTTGCTCTCTCATCTACCTTCTCTCATTTTTTTTTTTTTTTAAATCTAGGAACATTCTGTGAACGTCCCAAGATGATTTATTATATATATATATATTTGTGTCGGTCTCTCTCATTTAACCCTCTAGTGAATAGTAACAGTGCTATTATGTTTATAAATAATAGTATAGAAAAAATGATATGTATAGTAATTTGATTTTAAGGGAAAAGTATGAACCTCCTCAATTGAAGTATTCTTATATATATATATATATATATATATACCCGGAAAACTCATTAGAATATGATGTACTACATGTATAGTTACACCAAATTCATTGACTTGAAATAGGAATAAATTAATTACAAAAATTAATTAATTAATTAAATTAACATAATTACTACATAAAAATTATATTTTTGACTAATTTTATTAATTGAATTAATTAATGCAACATGAATTGACAACCATTTACATTAATTAGAATTAATTAGTAAATAGATACTTACACATAAACACTCATAAAAATTGTATTTGCAACTTTAACTATACAACAATTTTTTTTTACATTAATTGACAACCATTTACGTTAATTAGTATTAATCCACTAAATAGATACTTACACATAAACCGTCATAAAAATTATATTTGCAACTATATTTATACAACAATATTTTTTATTTGTACAAAGGCGACAAACGATCACTTAAAAATTTACCATGTAGAGTGGACTAACACGCAAGATAATGAAGGCTTACCACATGTACTCAAATTGATATATCAGACATCATAACCACACAATCATAAATCCCTAACTATCTAAACCTCAATGTGTGGAAAATAAGATTTTTTTCAATATGAGACTCACGTTGAGATCTAGTATACGATGAATAAACCATATTCTATAGCACTAGGCCCCATGATGAAATACTGAGTAAACAATATTGATGAATAGTGTTGCAGGAGTAAGATTTTAAACCCTTGCCTCTTTGCACACTTTGATGTGAATTACCATTGGACTAACAATTTTAGAGTTAACAATCAACTAAATTACACATTGAAAATTTCCAAAGTTTTTTTTTAAGGCTATATATGTAATTTTATTTATTTATTTATTAAAAAATATATATAGAGAGATAATAAGGTTCCTAGAATAATGCTTTTTGTGAAAGGTACTCTTCGTTTCTCCAACATCACTCAAACTGTTCTCAATTCCACGTCTGATCCATACCGTACACATACACGTGTCGTTCTCTTAATTAAGACGTACATTTACTATTGTGCACCCTTGCTCATTGTCTTCCACGTGTCCTCATAAACCGGGCCCACAAGATTCCCCGTTCTTTTGTTTTATTCTCTATTTTTACCAATAAACCCCGTGGATTTTTGAAAATTTATGAGTTTCTATTTTATGGAAATTTTCATATACACCCTCATAAAATAAATTATATATTATTTTATAGATAAATAACAAAAGTTCTATTTATTTATTTATTTTTGGCACATCAGTGTTTACACCCACTTGAAGAACAAACAAAACTAAGTGGTTGGACAGAGAGGGACAAAATTAATATTTTCGTAAAATTCAAAAGTTCCAAAACCGACATCAACCACCCATTGTTTAGAAACTTTAAACTTTGGACATGGCTTTAATTTTAGTAGTATATATTTGTAAATATGCCACTAAAATATTTTTTTTAATAAAAACCCTTAAAATTATAAAAATTACCAACATACATAGTTTATCGTTAATGGAAGTTAGGAGAGAGATGTGATTGGATGAACAGATCACGTGATGGTTAAGTGGACCCATTCTTGATTTGGCTCTGTCCGTGACAAGGTTAGGTCGCACCACGTTACACCTTGCCCGCTTTGTCCGTTCCACAAGCGTTTAGGTTTTCTCTTTTACGTATACAAACCGTATTTTGCTTTTGATATTTAAATATAAGTCCTTTGTTATGCTAATTTATATTTTTTTTGAAATATATTTTTTTTTTACAAATGGAATAAGTGTAGTATAGCCAAGAATTGTTCGTCCAACCAACCTATGTGTGTTCACCCCGTTACACAAGGTTCAAACAACAATTTTACACCCATAATTGGGATCTATAACTATCAATGTATGCAGGTTATCTTACTATTATTCAGTAAAATTTGAATTCGGAACTCTTAAATTCTTACAAATATTTTTCCGGTGGAATCAATGCCGTTAAATTATGAACTCTTTAGATTCAAATATTTACTCATGTTCATCATTATAATTTATTTAATATTTTTCTCAAAATACTAATTCTTTTATATATTTTTTTAATGAATTGGTAGATTAATTTATTCCTCAATAATGTGAGCATAAATCATTAAAAATTTGGACTCTGTTAATTTGAGTTAAATCTAACTCAATTCAATCAATGTATATTTTTATTATAATTCTTATATATTCATATCTTATTGTTAGGTATTTATATTATTGTATTAAAAATATTATATAATTTATATTTTCCATCATTAATAAGCAAAAAATCAAGTTGAATTTTAGTTTCCAACTAAATTAAACTATTATGAGAATATTGGAGTTGGTATAATAAAATTTAGCAAAAACATTATTGAGCTATATGCAAATATAAACAAGTCAAAGGGGTTATATGTAAATATGAAAGATTCGAGGGACATAAATGCCAAAAGGATTCTTTTCTGGTTCAACCGCAATTTGTTTTCTTTTTTCCTAAGACGACCCCGCAAAATAGTTAAATTAAATGGGCACGTTTCTAAAGTTCAAAGTAATTGGAGTTTTTTTTGCATATAAACCCCTAAAATATAAATAATCGCCATGATCAAAATTTACTTCATTTAAAAAACTTATTATAAAATTAATTCTTCTTGGCAATTATTAATTTATTCACATATTAAATAACTAAAATTAAAAAAAAATCATATTTCGTAAAAATTTACCAAATATTTACTATTGAATAGTGATATGCATATGTAAAAATAACATTATTATTTATAAATATATAAAATAATGAATATTTTATGAGACACACATGCAATAAGAATTTTTATCCGTATATATATATATATATATATATATATATATATATATATATATATATATATATAAAGGGTATGTTTGGAAATAGAGATATTATTATTGTTCATAGCCAGCTAGGTTGAACATGATGGGACCATCTAACTAGTCATGAACTTGAGTCCCTTTTTGCTCTTTATTAAGGCTTGTCAACCAAAGTGAACTGAATGGGTCGGTTGTTCATGAGACTAGTCCACATATATCTCGTGGATGTTCAATGGCTCTATAAATTGGACATGCCATTGGTTTTCAAGGGTGTTTCCGGAATTTCATAGATCATAATTCTATGGGTGAAATTAATATAATAATTTATGAATTAAATTTCTTTGTGGATCTCACTGTTATAAAGTTTTCCAAAGTTTATGTATGTATACACAGACACTTGCATATTTTTAGTTGTCAAGAATATATATATATTTTAATTTCTTTTAAGATTTTTTTTTTGAAAAATTAGTGAAAACTTCCTATACATTTTCATTATAATCATATAGCCCTTTAATTTATTTTATTTTATTTTTTGAAAAATATATATTTTTATATCTTGTAGTCTCGATATTATTATAGAATGTTGAAACTATCATTGGCACCAACAAGCTGGGAGTTAGAGGTTGTAATGGGAGGGGGTAGAGATGGGGTGTGGCCTCTTTGTCGTCGTCCTTGCCAAGGATGGGGACAGGGAATCTCCATCCCCGCAGGAATTCGTGAAGATCGCTTTTATGTTAAGACACCTATAAATTTTAGTTTTTTTAATCACTATTTAATACAAATATACCTATGGAATAATATTCATTACGGTTAATACAAATATGTATATAGAGCTCAACAATCTAACAAAACTATGAAATTTTGGAGTTAGCTAAAATTTAAAGGACTAGTATATAAATATAATCAAGTTAGAGATCCCCACCCCTTCCTTTTTAAGGAAGCAGGGATGAGTTGACCTCGCACCTGTCCCTGCTCCATCAAGTAGAGTCCTAGCAAGAATAGGGGATTCCCCGCCCTATTATCACTCTAACTAAGAGCAGAGCAACATTGAGAGATGAGTATTCCATCCATGTTCATGTGTGAAGGTTGAGAGTGTGCTCCTTGTGCTTGAATGCACATGACAGACTCACACAAGCACTGTGAGAGAAGACAAAGGTAATTTGATAATTTTAATTTAATTTAAATTTTAAAATAAAATTTTTAAAAATTATGAATGTTTTGGAGATTTGATATATTTACAAGATTGGGGAAATAAAAGGAATTGGAGGGACTACTATTACTTTCTTCTTTTTTTTTTTTATAAACCTAAAAAAGTTAAAATAAATTACAATATAAAGTGAAAACATTGAGAATTAAAAAAAAAAAAAAAGTAACCAAGAATGTTTCTATCAAGAATGCGTCCATGGTTGTCAATTATGTTTGCTTGCATTCTTGTATAATTGTGGTCCAATATGTACAAGTTTTGGACATAATGGTATATGAGCTTGACTTTCAATATTTTAATTTTTGAGATTACAAAAAAAAGATTAAATGTGATGTGATGGATCTCATGCTTGCTTGACATCAAATCCCACAAATCATGGTTATTAATTTAATTTTCCAATTTTTTTAATTGCTTAGAATTAATAAGTCATAGTTGTAACTTGTAACTAGTATCTTATACTTCTTATAAACAAAAATGGCATCAATTGATAAAAGGACTTAATTTAATATATATATATATATATATATATATATATATATATATATATATATATATATATATATATATAACCCATTCACATTGAATCTATTAAATAAAAAATATTCCTTTAATCTATCTCAAAAATAATTTTGAATATTTTAAAATAAATTTAATACCCTATTCTATTAAAAAAATTTTGTAGGCTCCCATAAAATAATATGATACTAAGCACCCATAAAATATATAATTACCTCTCATTGAGTTACTTTTTTTAAAAAAAATAATTTTTAATAAAAAATGTTTTTTTAATCTATATTCTCAACAACTAAAATTAGTTTTTCTTAATTCACTTGAACGCTATGACACAAGAATAATACATAATTTATTTTTATCGGAATATATGCTTGCTCATTTTTCTCTCATTTTTTATTAGTAAAAGTAAACTATTTGTAAATATTCAAATTAAAATTAAAAATTAAAAAAAAGAAGTCAAAAGGAGTATTAATATTTACTTTTCTTTTACCATAAATGCACATCATGGTCATCGACATTGATTAAAATCATGGATGAGAAAGGAGGTACTTTTGCTTTCTACTTTTTTATTAACAAATAATAGAGGTTTTTAAATTAATAAATACAGTTATCTTTTTCCATAAAATATCATAATTTATTAAAAATAATAAAATAATTATTTAAATATAACATAACCTTAGTTAAAACCACTTTTAAAAACCAAATAAAATAAAATAAAATTAAGAAAAACTTGGGGGTTGTTTGTGGAAAAATGTGTAAGTGATAAAAATTTGCTATTTTTCAAGGGATTGCACATAACACTATAAAATGTGTGCCCTTGAGTTGTAACACACAGGGTCTTCTGTGGGACATTCGTATGAGAATCACTCTCTTTCCATAAGTTGAAGTCAGGGAGATGGCTAAGGTTTAGAGAAAGGGTCTTTGCATTGAAGGAGAGGCTCCAACATCAATCTTTATCTACTTCGTCATCATCAAGGTCATCAAGGGAGTCACTCAAACTAAATTCGAAGCGACGTATCTTTTGCCAGTGGAGCAATTCTTTGGAGATTTGGGAGTTAGTCATCAGACCATTCACTATGGATTTTAAGGGGTTTTCTTCTATGGATTTTGATTGCACTCATTCATTATTTTGCTTGACATTGTATTGCTTCATGAAGAGCTAAACCCTTTCAGGTACTTCGGCATGTGAATCCTAGAATTTATTCTTTGTATGATTTAACTTTTGCTTTCCTTAATTTGAGATTGATGTTGAGTTTCAACCTTGTGTTTTAATGTCATGCAATCCATACTAGCAAGAGCTTGATTGTGTGTTTTAATCACACTAGTGACGTGTCGAGAGCACTAGGGTTAAATTCACCAAGGTTGGAGAGGGTCGAGAGGGTGAGCTTTAAGGTAGAAGAGTGTCTCATTTCCCTTACGAAATGATTTTTTCTACATCCATATTCCATTGAGTTTCATGTAACCGTATGAATCCAAGTGAAGAGAAAGATCATCGCCGAAGTTTGTATGGGAATAAGTCAATCACTTTGATAAAGGAATTGATATAATTTTGGGAATTGGGTTAATCTATTTGGATTCTCTAAAGCTCTATGTAGTCATATGTGATTTAGGGAAATAGAGAGATCACCGCTAAAATCTCGTATGGGACTAGACATCGGTAACCTTGAGAAAGGGACCGATGTGTTTTAGGATACCCATAACTCAACGTAACTTGATTAGGAAGCATTAGTTAGATTTTGAACTCCACAAAAATCCTAGGGGAATCATTGCCCGGGTACCAATATCAAATTGATTGGATCCTTTCTATTATTGCCTTATTAATCATTTGCTTCTTCATGCAATTACTTGTGTAATATCTCATCACACTACTGATTCAATTACTTTCGTAATTTCTCATCATACTACTTAATTGTGGTTAAATAACAAAGAATTGGTAAATGCTAGTATCCTTGTTCCCTGTGGATTCAACTACCCGACCCTCAGGTACATTATACTGCTTGAGCGACTCATGCACTACTTGTGGTACATGGAAAAGGTGTGTCAGCACACCTCATTGCAAAGGGCTATGTGCAACAATAAGGAGTCAACTTTGAAGAAACATACGCACTAATCCCCCTTTGATTCAAAGCTGCATACATTCAAAGGAGAACAAAAATAAACATGCTTCAGGATGGAAAACGGCTTAGTAAATATATCTACAACTTGTTCCTTTGTATTACAATAGTCCAAGGATATAAAACCATCAACTATTAGACCTCTGATGAAATGATATCTTAAGTGTGTGCTTTATTCTAGCATGTAGTGTACAGTTCTTTTCAATAGCAATGGTTGATCTATTGTCACAAAACAACAAAGTTGCACCTAATTGTTTTTGCACCAAATCTAAGAGCAACCTTTGCAGCCACACAGCTTGACAAGCTATAGAAGTTGCAGCAATGTATTCAGCCTTAGTAGTCGATAAAGCTATGATCTCCTATTTTTTTAACACCATGAAATAGCGGCCGAGCCCAATGTTAACATGCTGCCAAATGTACTCCTTCGGTACTCGATAGATCCTGCCTAGTAATGATCCTTACACCCGATCAATTTGAACTTTAAGACTTGAGTATACATTATGACAAAGCCTTGAGTTCCTGCCATATACCTCAATATTCTATTTGCTGCTCCCATGTGATGTGTTGAAGGGCAACTCATAAATCTTAATATTATACTTACTGCAAAACAAATATATAGGCTAGTATGGGTTAAATATAGTAGACATCCAACAATAGCTCTATATCTCATCACATCTTCATGCCTTGTCCCATCCTTCAGCTAAATAATGGTCCACAAAGATTGGCATGAATGAGCTTCAGTAGTGTTGATGCTTGCCATGCTTGACCAAAAGGAAAGGAACATCTTGTTTGCTTCCCATATATGTACCCCTCACAAACACCAATGTTTTCAATGTTGGGCAGTCCACAAACCATTCTTCTTTGACTCAGTAGCTACAATCCTTGGACATTGAGATGCAAAATGTAGATCATCTTCCCTATTCATCCAAAATCAACAAAAGATGCAAACTAATGCAATATTACAACAATTATGACAAATTTCAATTAGCAATATACAACATAATTCAATTCACCTAAGACCCATAACTTATATCACCACAAAATTCTAAATACACTAAATTAAACTCTAAAAGCAATTAATAGAGAGTTTAGGAGGAGAGAAAGACATCATACCAAGTTATATCACCAAGAATGAAGTTTTGGAGGCACTATTAACAAATTACTATCCCTGATTTATTAAAAAACTGTGAAATCTTGTGAAAGAAGTCAGAAAAATGTAAAGATAAGTGCTCTAAAAATGAGTTGAAGAAGGAGAAGCTTTATCATACCTACCCCAAAATACAAATACATTATTAAGGTTGGTGAAACTTGCGACATTTTTTTACAACACACAAAAGTAGTTGCAAAATATATGTTGCAATCTATGTTGCAAATCATATTACATTTATATGCTATTATATTTATTTGAACAATTTGTACAAAAGTCACAAAGTGTTCTAAATAAGTGACGTCTTGGAATTGTATACAAAACGTGTTGCAAATTTTAGACACTTTGTAACGATTGTCTGGCGCATCATCTTGCACCAAAATTTTGAATTGAGTTTTACAGCAACTAATAATAGTCATTTTTTTGCAATGGAGTTTGACTAATTTTGCAGCGTGATAGGGATGCAAGTGACACGACCTATCACGTGTGTGTACCTCAAGTACACGGGTGTCGAAGTAATAAAATACCTAGTGAGTAGGGTAGTTGAATCCACAGGGAACAGAGTTTCTAGTACTAACTTCTTCTCTACTATCTAGCCTAATGATCAATGGGATAATGTGATGATCTAGTGTGCGAAGAAATAAATACCAAAGACGAATATGCAAGGGTAAAATAGAGGGAGATCTCAATCAGTAAAAGTGGGGTACTCGGGCAATGCTTCCCCTCTAATTCAGGTATTAGGTACCATATTCACAAAGTGTTTTTAAATTGAGTTAATTAAGTCATGGAAATCCAAAGATAATCGGATCCTACCTCCAGATCACCGATATTAGTCCCCTACGAGGTTCTGGTGGAGAAATCTCTCAATCTTACACCTCACACCACATATGACCGCATAATACTCTAGGGATTCCAAAGGATATATCCGATTCCTAAAAAAAGACCTAACCCTACTTCTAGGTGAAAGGTCCCTAACCCCCTATGAGATCCCGATGGAGAAATCTCTCAATCTCAACACCTCACATCACATATGGTTGCATAGAGCTTAGAGAATATGGAGATAGAGTACACCAATCGAATGGGAAAGGAAACGCTCCACTATCTCATGGCTCACCTTTTCAACTCTCTTCAATCTTGGAGTTCTAACCCTAATGGAGATCTCTCTCTCACCAAGGTGAATAAATCATGCAAACCAATCAATCACAAGATCAATAAGGCAAGTAAGTATTAAGAAAACAAGATTGAAACTCAAATAAACTCAGATTTAAAAAGAAGCACTAAGTAAATCAGTTCAAAAGATAAAATCCTAGGGTTCACATGCCCAAATGCCCTCTAGGTGTTTAGCTTTCCATGGAGCAAGTTACAAAACAAATAATGCAATGTAAAACAATGAAATCCATAGATAAAAATCCCCTTGAATTCGTGATGATTGGCCTTGATGGGTCGTTTAACGTCCTGAAGGATTCCTTTCCGAAGTTAGGTTGCCTATGGCTCCCCAAGTGCTATGACGGGGAAGGAAACTATCAAAGTTGGTGAAGAAAACCCCTCAAATTTGCAAAGATGATAAGTGCTCGTGTTATAGTAATGAGAAGTGTTATTATCTTGCAATGGGCATTGATTTAATCAGATTTTATCACTAAAATGTGTGTATTTGTGTTCTTTTATATATATAGGGTTGTGGAGAAGATTTAGAGAAAAAGAAGCAAGAATAGGTTATGTTCGCCATTGTTGAGGAGTTCTCGGACCAAGCAAGGAACAAGGCACGAGTCTAGACTTGTGGGTGTGTGCCAACCTCCATTGGAGCGGCACAAGGGCAGTCACACTCACAAAAGTCTATAACTCGTGTGGCATTGGAGAACTTCGCCAATGAAGAGAAATGAAGTAATCGACATAATCTACCGTTGATTGTGTGTCCAATTCAACGGCCTCGATGAAGAACGATGAATTCGGGAGCATTTCGACAAAAATACTGTAGCAGCATTGTAGCTTTGTGCTGTAGTAAACTAATGTAGCAGAAGCACTGTAGCAAAAACACTGTTCACAGTCTACCGAAAATCATTTCCATACGCCCGTGTGGAATTAAGACACGGGCGTGTGGAATTCCTGGTTTTACACAGGGCCGTGTGGAATTAACACAGGGGCGTGTGGAACTCCGATTTTAGCCCGATTTCAGCCTATAAATAGCCCGTTTTCAGATCTATTTGGGGACCCTCCCCTTCTATCACTTGCCTATCTTTTGGGGGGCTTTCGGCTAGGGTTTGGAGACGTTCTTGGAGGTCTTTGGAGGCGATTATACGGCATCGGCATCAACATCTATTGGAAGATAGCTATTGGGGGAGCTTTCGTTGGCATCGATTCGGCGAGGTGTGCCCTAAGCTTGACAAGAGATTCGTGGAGAAGACTAGGCGGCTCCACAAGACCATCGATACGATCTACAAGGGGGTTTTCTTTATGGTTTTATTGCATATGTTCTTAATCTCTTTATTGATTTTTTATTGCTCCATGGAGAGCTAAACCCTAGTGGGTATTCGGACTTGTAAACCCTAGGATGATATTGTTTCAATGACTTTTATTATGCTTTCTTTATTGATGAATTTAATTGAGTTTCAATTTTAATTATCTTTTGCTATTGTTTTCCCTTAACCGTGACACTAGGGTTGAGAGCAATTTAGGTTACTCTTTGGAGGTGTGACAACTCCTATAGGGTTAGACTACTTAAGATTGAAGAGGGTTGAGAGGGAGAGTTGTGAGGTAGTGATGTACCCCTTTCCCTTCCGGTGTGATTTCTCCTACCTCCGATTCCTTGATTTATTAGTGGTCAAAATAGAGTGAAGTGTTAGGTAAATAAACTTCCCCAAGGCTTTGGGGTGACGTGAATCCTATGCACTGGGGCTTAATTTAGACTAGGGTTCTTCCACCTGGACCAAAGGGTTAGAACTACTACACATAGGAACATGTTTTATCACTAGGAATCCCTAGAGCTTAAAGCAATTCCACGTAGTGTTAGGCTTAGGTAGATATACTCCCCTGGGGCTTAGTTACGCAAGTAACAGAGTGAAGGGCTGAAGTGAATCCTATTGCCGGGACATAGTGTTGGGGTTAGTCACAGTTGACCTTAGGTTTTGGACCGTGTGTTTAAGGATATCCTCGACTCAATAGGCATCAATTGTAGAGCATAATACAAGTTTTGCACTAGAAGCATTAGTCCTAGGGGGAGCTTTGTCCGGGTATCCCATCGTTATATCGATTACCTCTCCTACCTATATCGCTCTTTTTGTATTATTTTATTTTCTTTTCTATCTATACATATATATTTCTTTCACCATCGTTTCTCTTCATAGCTAAATAGTGATAACACTTGTTTCTGAACACTATTCCCTGTGGATACGACTACCCACTCACCAGGGTATTTTATTACTTTGACAACCCGTGCACTTGCGGGGTACACACGCAAGGGGTGTGTCAAAAGACCTCCTTTCCAAACCCTAGCCGTCTCCCTCTCAAGAGCAGCACAAAAGATGTCGAAAGAATAGGGCAAATTGGTTATTTAAAGACATAAACCGCATATGTCACATATGTCCATGCGACTATGTGAGATTCCACGCAGTCGCATGAGCTGTAGAAATTCCCATGTGACTGTGTGGAATTTTCACGCAGTCGCATGAACAGTAACTTTGTTACAATACTACTACAGTAAATTGCTACATTACTCTTCATAAACGCTGTCCAACGTCTCTTCTCTTGAGGCCACATGGTCGAGCACACGCCCACATGGTAGATTATGAGGCTTTTCATCCTCGAATCATCATTTGGAAGCTTTTACAATCTTCACACAAGTAGGAACATAGAAGTGTGACTGCCTTTGTGCCCTTCCAACTTACAAATTGGCTTGAATTCTCTTGGAAGTTGGCACATACCCTCATGTACATGAGCTCCTCTTGCATCTTGATCCGTATGTTGTACAAACACTCCCAAAATATGCCTTCATAACCTATCTTTGCTCCTTTTTCTTCCTTCAAGGTATTCACAACCTAATTGCACAAAAGAACACCAAATACATTTTATGAGACATAATCTATGGTAAAAATGATGTTTAATGCATGTAAAACATACAGAAAAATATGTCTACTCAAACACTTATCAACAAGTGTACATATCAATCGCGTAATAAAGTGCGCGTAAGTGCAGAATGTCGGTCCACAGGGAAGGAGGTGAATACTAGTAATAACTCTAAACGATCGAGTGATGTGTGTGTGAATAAAAACAAATGAACATAAGAAAATACGAGAGGTAATAGGTGAGAAATCAAGGAAGAAAGTAATGTTCGGGCATAGCATCCCTCTAGGGCTATGAGATACAGGACAATGGTTGTCTAAACATGCAATCCTATTTAAAATGAAAGGTTTCCAGAAATATACAAAACCCTGATTTCTGAGATGAAGTGTAAATAAATAGGTGGAGAGCTAATACAGGCTAATGATGATCTCTTAAGTAGATAATCTCTCCCCAAAGAAAGAGATTATCCCTAATCCAAATACAGAGTAGAAATGCGATTTATTCTAAAAATCCGCTCCACATGATTGCAGAGAGTACAAAAACTATCATCAATCCACTCGGAAGTATTGTGAGAAATAAAGTCTCCTAGATACCCTAATCAGAGGTGTACCCACTATCCTCTCGAATTGAGGTAAGTCTATGCTAAGTGAGAATTTTTTCTCATCACACAGTAATACCAAGTATGATAGCTAGGGCTTTCGCCTTGTTAGCTATTAAGCATTCAATCATATAATTAGACTCAAATAAATATGATTGCAAATAAGAAATTAATTAAGCATCAAAGATCTAACAACCAAAGTAAAAAAAAATAAACTCTAAAGTTCAACTATGTCCAAACATCTACAAATTAGGGCTCCATTAATGGAGGGCAAGCATTCAAGATATAAATAATGGAGGAAAACATGAAAGCCATGAAAACACCCTTTTCAATCCCTAGGATGAAGAATCTCCGGAGAGGTTTCCACACACACTGCCAAGATGAGCTTGACTGCTACGATCTTCAATCCTCTTGAATGTAGATCTGAATCCCTCTCCAAATAGCTCCTTAAGTGTTGGATATTCATTTCTTTTCTTCCTCGACCTCGCCTCCAGGAATCACCCTAAAGAATAGAAAGATAGAATGGAGAATGCCCTAAAAATTCTCATAAGTTCTATTTATACCCGACTGCTTATGGGTTGCTTACAAGTGTAAGGGCTAGGCCGTAAGGGAGTTGGAGAAGATGGTCGTGAGCCTTATGGGATGAATTACAACCATAAGCCCCGTCCGTAAGGTCTTTTATTTGTGTTGCAGTCTAGCTTACGACCATAAGCGCTGGACCATTAGCTTCAATGTTCTGCTTCTTACGACCACCCTTATGGGAGTATGCTGTGATTGTAAGCTCCTTTAGATGGTCCTTACGGGCATAAAGCTTTCTTGTAAGGTCCTCTGAATTGGCTCTAAATCCCTTTTACGAGCATAAGCATACCCGCAAGGTCTTTTGGAATTGACTTACAGCTGAAAAGATGACCGTAAGCTGCCCATAAGCCACCCAGTTTGCCTTGTCCTTGTTTTAATGATGTTGAGAGAGCTCTTACTTCATTGTTTACAGTCTGAAATACTTCTTTTGGCTCTCTCTCTCTCTCTCTCTCTCTCATTTTTAAGTACTGCCCTAAGCTTGTTAATACAAAACACACTATATTTAGCATCATATTCCATAATATGGTTCTAATACATGCCAATTGAGTGTACAAATTGATATGAAATACATGAAAATTGTACACTTATCATAGGGTTTTGTATTTTTTTGTCACAAATTGTTACAATAATTATCTTAGAATTGCGACATTTTTTTGTGCTGCAACTTTATGTGTCGTAAATAGTGGTTTTTCTTGTAGTGGAATGATAACAAGGAAAAGGAGATTGACTTTAAGTTTGGCAGAATTTTGACTTGATTGAAGATGATGGGAAAAGAAAAGATAGCTAAATGTAAGCTTTGTGGTATAGACTATGTTGCTACAAGCAAAAAATGGGACTTGTAATATGAAAAATCATTAGGATAAAATGTCTAATGATAGATCAATGAGACAGTAATTAGTTGATTTTTTTCTCAAGGTACTTTGAGCAATCCAGACTTCTACTTTGATTTTCAGAGAGTTGTTGTGTAGTTGTATCATTATGCATGATTTTCCTCTTAACTCTATGGAATGTGTTAGGATTAAATCATTATTACATTACTTGAGAGCCAATATTAATCTTGTGAGAAGAAACACATCCAAATTTGATTGCTTAAAATTGTATAAGAGAGAAAAGGACAAAGCCAAATACATGTTCGGGATAACATTAGGAAGGATTAGTTTGACTTCTGATTGTTGGTCACCATTGACCATATTTAGTTATATATGCTTAACTACACATTTTATTGATAAGGAGTGGCGCATGTAAAAAAGAATTCTTAATTTTGGTTCAAACCGCCACCTTGTAAAAGCATGTCTTTATCTAAAAAAAAATTCATACATTGTTAACTAAATAATATGAAGATTTTGTCACTTACTTTAAACAATGCTTTTGCAAATAATGTTTCTATTGACTTGTTAAAAAGTCAGTAGTGTACAAAAAGAGGACTTGAGAAGTTAGGCGAGTATCTTCATCTTAGATATTGTGCTCACATTATGAACCTAGTTGTTTAGGAAGGTTTGATGGAGTTAGATGACTTAGTGATGCTAATTCATAAAAGTATCAAGTATGTGAAGGGCTCTGAAGTTAAAAAAAAAAAAAGTTCCTTGAATATGTAGCTCATAGTTCTCTTGATAAGAAAAGAAGTTTAAAGTAAGATGTCTCAGCAAAATGGAATTCCACTTTTGTTATGCTTAATAGGCATTATATTATCAATATGCTTTTATGCATCTAGAATTAAGTGATTCGAACTACAAGCATTGTCCATATAGAAGTGATTGGGAGAATATTTAAAAAATCATCAAGTTCGTAAGCCTTTTTTATAATATTACTTGTGTTTTATTAAGCACAAAAATATCCAACTACAAACTTATATTTTTTGTAGCCGTTTACTGCTCGTTTGGCATGAAACAAAAAATGAATAGTGATGATGAGTACATGCAAGATATGGCAAATAGAATGTACTCAAAGTATGAAAAACATTAGAGCAAGTATAGCAAAATATTAGCTACAGTGATGATTTTAGACCCAAAATACAGGTTTAACATTATTGAGTGTTATTATAAGAAAATATATGGGGAACTTAGGAATTTTGAGTCCAATAAGGTAAAGGAGATCTGTTTGCTCTTTATGAGTATTACTCGAATACAAGTCACAATTTCCAAGTTCATAATCTTCCATATCATTTGAGAAGGCCAAGATGTCAAGCATGAATGAAGAAGTTGCTCAATCTCCAATATCCAAAGATATATTGATGGTAAAATACTTGTGTTTATTATGTGTGTCTTTTTTATGTTCTAATATTATTGTTGTCAATTTTTTTTAAATGACAATTTTTTTCTTGTATAGAAATTTGATTCATTTGAAAGTGTGGAAGCTACACCACAAAAGATACAGTTGGAGCTTTATTTGGAGTATTCTAAAATAGATAGGAAAACATATTTGAATGTGTTGACATATGGGAAAGCTAACCAATATAGATATTCAAAAGTTACAATATTTGTCAAAGATATTATATCTATTCCCATCTCCAGTGTTGCATATGAAAGTGGATTTAGTGTTGGAGGGAGTGGTTCTTGATTAATATAGGAGTTCCATAAAGCCTAACATTGTTGAAGCATTAAGGGGGCGTTCATTTCGCCGTAAGTGGGCGGAAGTCAGGAAGTGGAGGAAGTGCCACTTCCCTGAAGTGGTGGAAGTGATATAACTTTCACCACTTCATGTGTTCATTTTGCAGAAAGTACTTCCATGAAGTGCCAAGTTTCTCACTTCTTGTGTTCATTTCGGTGTAAGTGATGTCACTTCTACAATGGCTTCCACAACATGTTCATTTCAGGGCATGTTCATTTGGGCAGAAGTGCTGGGGAAGTGGGGGAAGTGGGCTGACTTCCCCCACTTCATGTGTTCATTTGTCCTGAAGTGGGGGAAATGCCACTTCCCCCACTTTCACCAGAAAGTAAAAATATAACTAGTCCCACTTCAGTGAATTTTACACTGAAGTGGGTGAAGTGGACCTAATATAAAAGGATGACTTCCACCACTTCCCTCATCCATATGGAAGTCACAAGATCTCACAATTTCTAGGTCTGGTGAAGTGGACCTCTTCAGACGGCAGCCTTTCTCATCTCGATCGGCCGGTGGTACCACTTTTATTCTTGTTCCTCTTCTCTCGTCGCCGGTGCTACGACTTCAAATTGGTTGTTCGGTGAGTTTTTCGTTGTTTTCATTCTTGATTTGGGAACCGGTGTTTTGGTGATGATGTTGATGTTGTTGCTGATGTTGTTGACGATGATGCTGCTACTGATGTTGTTGACGATGATGATGATGATGATGATGATGATGCTGATGATGCTGATGATGATGATAATGATGTTGTTACTGATGATGATGCTGATGATGATGATAATGATGTTGTTACTGATGATGATGCTGCTGATGATATTTGAATTCTAGGTTAGAATTTCAGTGGGATTTTGGTTGTGGAAGGAAGTCTGAAAGCAACAGAGTAACTATTGAGGAATCTGCTAAGTGGCAACTGAAAGTGGTATTTCTCATCAAGATTAATAATTTAGCACATTATTTTAATTTTTCCTGAACTGCATCAAATCATTCAGTGTTTCTCATAGACCTTTACTTTTTTCCATCTTTCAAGAAATTTATGCCAAATGGTCTTATTAACTTTATCAAAGGTGTAGTTGTTAAAACCAAAACCAATCAACATAGGATGGGAGAGTATCATCTATAAAGAAACTAAATTAGGAGGACCATCCAAATCATTTTGGACAACAAAAGCAAGGCTAGTTAGCACTTTAAGAGATTGGTTGAGCTTTTTTTTCCTCACACACAATAAAATGGGCCACTTGAGTTGCTAAACACTACATATCTAATTCAATTAGGTGCTTGCTAAACCATTAGAAAACACTTGGCTGGTCCTTTATACTGATTACTTCATTAACCAAATCCTTTGTTATAAATAAATTGAAAAGTACTAACTAAACACAATTTTAAAGAGTTACAACAATTTAATGTCTTCAATTCATTTAAAGAGTTACATGAACTCAAATTCCTACCGGGTACCAACTAAATAAATGCAACTTTAAAGTTGAACAAGCACACCTAAGTTATCTGATAAAGTTCAATATATATTAATTAACCTAATCCATTAGATTTATGCATACTGTTAAAGATCTAATTTTTTAATGATAAGTTGGAAAAGCATTCACGCACCCAGTCCATCATTCCATTTACACAGGTCTTATCCAAATAAATAACTGATAAACACATGATATATATATATATATATATATATATTGGAACTTAAAACAATTATGAGATCATGGACTTGTAGCTTGATTGGCCATAGTATGAGAATGGCTTTTCCCTGAATCTCATGATGTTATGTGGTTTTTTATTTTTATTTTTTATTCTTATTTATTTTAATTAAGAACTCATTTGCATGATGAATCCTTCCATGTGAACTAAATATTGAAAATTATTATTGTAGAAAAGGAAAAAAAATTCTAAATATTGAAAGCTTATATATAACAATATATATATATATAGTTGAACAAAGCTCATTAATTGATATAAATAGTTACAAAGCAAAAAGAGAAACTCCTGCTCACTAATGTTTAGTGTTTATGAATTTCATGGATGATAACTTCTAGCATATCATAAACTTTAGAATACTTATCACTTATGTTTACTTTAATGTTGTTTGTAATATTGATGATAGACATGATGGTGTTATAGGAATCCAATATTAAGTTATGATATTCTGTGTTCATAAACCTTTTTCCCACTCTCGCATAGGAATACAATGGCTAATGATACTTTGGATGAACTTATTTTCATTGACGCACCGGTGTTTGAAACTATAGCCGTTATTTTAGTCATGATGTCTAATCGTGCAAGGCGACAATCACTTCCTCGAGTGTCGTACTTAGTTAGAAATTCTCAAAGGAATGCACATATGGCTCATATACTAGATGGAGGGGTCCATAACTGTCTTGAATATTTACGAATGACCAAAGACACTTTCCTTAGACTATGCACTATGTTACGAGAACGTGGTCATTTGAAGGATACGATTCACGTTGGAGTGGAGGAACAAGTGGCGGTTTTTCTCCACATAGTTGGCCATCATACAAAAAATCGGGCAATGAAAATTGACTTTGTTAGGTCGGGTGCAACAGTGAGCCGATATTTTAATGATGTTCTCCGAGCTATTTGTTGTATTAGAAGTATGTTTGTCAAACAACCAGATGCATCAATACATCCCGATGTAGAACTCAACCCAAACTACTATCCTTTTTTCAAGGTATCACATATTCTTTTCTATCTCCATAGCTTGTTAAAATTATTACATAGTTTGAAAACATCTAATAAAATTTATTATTCCAGGATTGTATTGGTTTCATTGATGGAACTCATATTAATGCAAGAGTTAGTGCAAATCTAGTTGGTAAATTTTGAGGACGCAAGGGAATCACACAAAATGTACTTGCCGCATGCAATTTTGACTTAAAATTTACATATGTTCTCGCCGGTTGGGAAGGTTCAACAAATGACTATTTAGTCCTTAAAGATGCATTGTCAAAACCACGGCCTAATGGTTTGCATATTCCTCAAGGTTTAATAATATAATCAATTTATATACTTTATTATTAATTATACAAACTTCTATGAAATATGTTGAGAGTTTGGTATGTTTTTTATTATAGGAAAATACTATCTTGTCGATGCTGGGTACACGACAACAAATGGATTGATAAGTCCTTATAGGAAAGTACGATATCATCTAAAAGAGCACGTGGGTCGTAGACCGCAAAATACGAAGGAGTTGTTTAATCTTCGTCATTCCCAACTTAGATCCAGAATCCAAAGAGCATTTGGGATTCTAAAGAATCGGTTTAGGATCTTGGACACAAAATCATTCTACCCTTTTACAACTCAAGTGGACATTGTCCTTGCTTGTTGTGTGTTGCACAATTTTATAAAAGAAGTAGACCCTAGTGACATATTACTAAATGCAGATGTTCCAATTGTGGAGGAAGTGTCTACACAAGAAAGACCTATCACATATGGTGAACGACGAGAGGCACAAGTGCAATGGCGGGAACTTCGTGAGAAAATTGCGGGTGACATGTGGCTTGACTATGTTAGACGGGGGCGTACTTTAGAATAATATTTTGTTTGTGTTTTTGGGTATGTTTTGTTTTGACATTGAGGTTTTGGGTTAATGAGAAGTGATATGCATTTTTTTTTTTTTTGGTGCTTTCAATGGCATGTATGCTTGAATGATTGATTTATGAAAAATATGTACATTGCCTTCATTGTTCCTTCCTAAAAATACAATGTGTTGAATTTTGTTCATTTGATGGATATAAATAAAAATATGATTATTTCATTTTCATACTCCTATTAAGTGTTAATGCTATCACTTTTTCAAATGAGATAACACATGTTTTACTTTTATTTTGTATTTTTGTCTTGGTATCATATAAGATGTCAAGTTCACGTAATATTGTTGATGGGGCACCAAGTGAAAAGCGAAAAGGAACACCAAATAAAAGATGGTCAAAAGAAATGGACAATGTGTTAATTCCATTGCTTGCGGACATGGCAAAGAGTGGTTTGAAGGTGGATAAGTCATTCAAATGTCAAGCATTTATTGAAGCCGCAAATGTTGTCAATAATAGATTCCCCAATGCTTGCATGGACGCAGATAATGTGGAGAACCACATGCGCACCTTGAAGCAAAAATACCAAGACATCAAAAAATCAATGGCCCTTAGTGGTGTTGGGTGGAATGACTCGGAAAAAATGCTAGTGCTCGAGGATGAAACGTATCGTACTTATGTGGAGGTACTTGATTGAATTTAATTTATTTCAAATCTTTTCTTCTTTTAATTCATACATATAACATATCTTTGATGACTTTGATTAATTTAATTTTTTTCAAAGGGACATCCAAAAGCCAAAGAGTACTTGAACAAGTCCATACCTTTATTTGAGGAGTTACGTTTGGTTGCTGGAGATGACCATGCCACCGGTGATTATGCAAGATCAATCTATGACCAATTTGGTGGTACAATCCATGAAGATGACCATGATACAATCCCTGATAATGTTCCTGCACCTAATGACCCAATGGACTGCAAAGCTTTTGAGGCAAATAGTCGAAGGCATGAAGTATTAAGATCAAATACAAGTAAGACAACTGCTAGGTCTAGTCGCACAGCAAGGACCATGGGTGAAAATGGTGGAATGGAAATTGTTGGAGATAAATTGGGTCAATTGGCAACATCAATTGACCGAGCAAGAAAAAAGACATGGAAGGAAAAACTATCAGATGCTTTATGGGACATGGAAGGTTATGACGATAAGGACATGGGAATGGTATTTGATAGATTAATGACTAACAAAGCACAAGCTGAATTGTTCTACTTAAGGAAGCCGTCTCTCCGAAAAATATGGTTGGATGAATATATTGAATCTATAAAGAATTCTAGCCGTTGATGTTAACATCAAAGGTAAGTATTGCATTGCGTATGCATTATTTAATACAAACTGAATACCGAGTTGGATTTAATATGATTGCTTGTTTTGCAGGATGCAAACCCTTGATGACGTATCTTGTGTTGCAAAACTTGGACCATATAAATGGTGTTTATTGTTTCCTTGGATGATTTTGTAATATGTTTCTTATAACTGTTGTTTGTCATGAAAACCTTGGAACATTGTATGGTGTTTCTTATATTTGTGATGCAAACCTTGGATGGTGTTTCTTGTTTCCTTGGATGATTTTGTGATGCAAGCCTTAAAACATTGTATTGGTGCTTGTAATGAACACCTTGTAATGCAAACCTTGTAGTTCTATTGATTGTATGATGCAAATCTTGTGTCAATGTTTCTATATTTGCACTTGTGGATTTATATGTATGAGATTATTGAATGAATGAATTTTTTTAGCCATGCATAATTTGAGATTATTTTAAAAGCATAAAAATAAAGCATGCATTTCATTCTCATCTATTTTTTTTAATTTGAAAAAAATTGTTTTATATTTATTTTATTGAATTATGCATATAATAATATTGATCAAAATAATAACAACAATATTATTTTATAAGTATTATTATTGGTAAACTTTACATATCATTATAAAGTATTTAAAATTATATTAATTAAAATATAAATTGATTGTTACAAATATTTATTATTATAATTTACTTCCCTCACTTCCCTCACTTTCGTAGAAAGAAACAAGTTACGGAAGTCAATCCTGAAGTGATCCCACTTTCTTACAAATGAACATAGGAAGTGAAAAACTGGGCACTTCAGGAAAGTGTCACTTCAGCCTAAATGAACACATGAATAACCAGAAGTGACACCACTTCATCCACTTCATGGAAGTGCCACTTCCTCCACTTCCTGACTTCCATTGAGTTCAGCCCAAATGAACATGTCAATGAAAGTGAGGGAAGTGTATAAAAATGAAAATATTATAATAAATTTATAATTAAAATCACTAAAACTTTATATTTTTACAAAATCAAATATTTTTAAATTTAAACAAATTTTTATGTTTTATATTTTATTTTAATTTTTAAACCCACAAGTTTAAATAATTATTTACGTTCATATATTTTGATGCTAAACATTATTAATTAAATTTTAATAATGATCTCGCTTGTGTAAATATTTTAATTTTATTTACATTAATATGAATTTATTTCTTGTAAATAAACATGACTGACATATTTTAATTATTCATTGTTTCCCCAAACATGCCCATATCCTTCAAGAGTAGACAATGATCACAATCCCCTTCTCCTTGGAAGACTTCATCAACTTTTTTGTTGCCACAAAGGATGCATTTCTACCTACATATACCATATCACAAATAATAATTTATAATACTTAACCAAGTAATGAAATTCTCAAATATAAAAATAATGATAATAGAGGAAACAATCCTAAAACAACACATGAAATTTGACAATCAAACAAAAAACAAATATAATATAAGCATGTTCCATACAAAAAAAAATGCAACCAACAACACATGAAATATTTTGGGTTCACAAGTACATAATCCAAATCCATACAAAAAAACATAACAATGCATGTCAAATATAAAATCCATACAATATTCTTACAAATATAAAGCAAAATAGTAATTGTCTCATTCAAGATTCCATACAATATTCCTTCAACAAGAAAGTTTGCCATCCACCACTTCAAAGAACAACTTATGCCATCCACCACTCAAAGAACAACTTATTTCATCCACCACTCCAAAGAACAACCTATGCATTCATGACAAAGACAATAAAGAACTCATTAAGTATTTAGGTTTTAAATAAAACAATTTTTGTTGTATGACTAGAAACCAAAAAATACATACCTAGTGTGATGACCTCCTCAGGGGCTAGAGTTTCTCATGGAAGTAATAAAATTATCTATCCATTTTTTCTGGAGAGATGGCTTCCTCAAGTAGAAGTTCTCGGTCTTTTTTTTGTTGTCGATTAACTTATTGTAGACCATTTCCATGTCATCATCACTATAACCTTCCATGTCCCACAACACATCGGTAAGTTTTTCTTTCCATGTCCTTTTTCGAGTCCTATCTATTGATGCCGCCAACTCACCTATCTTTTCTCCAATGTTTTCTCCTGAACCATTTTCGCCATTGGTTCTTGTTCTATGAGTAGCCCTAGCAATGATTCATAGAAGATCTTAGTGCTTAATGTCTTTGATTTCCTGTATCCATAGGCTCGCCGTCTAATGGTGCATTAGGTGGAGGTGCACTCTCATCCTCACCAAGTGTACCACCAAATTGGTCAAAGATAGTGCGTGCATAATCACTAGTAGCATGATCATCTCTAGCAATCAAACGTAGCTCATCAAAAAAGGGTATAGGCTTGTTTAAATACTCCTTGGCTTTTGGTTGTCCCTGTATAAAATGAAAGACAATGAAAAATATAATAGTGTTAATAATACTATCAAACATAATAAATAAATAAAACAAGCATACCTCGATGTATGTACGATGTGTCTCATCTTCTAGCACTAACTTATTTTCTGTGTCATTCTATCCAACACCACTGAGGTTCATAAGATTTTTAATGTCTTGATATTTTTGTTTCAAAGTGCGCATGTGATTCTCCACATTATCCGCATCCATGCAAGCGGCAGGAAACCTACTGTTCACTACGTTCGCCGCTTCTACAAATGCTTGCCGTTTGAAGGATTTGTCTACTTTTAGGCCACTTCTTGCCATATCTGCAAGTAATGGTATCAAGACATTATCCATTTCTTTTGTCCATCTTTTGTTTGGCGTTCCTTTGCACTTCTCACCTTGTACACCATCAGTATTGTTCATCCTACAATATTAATGAAAATAGACATCATTATCAAACCAAGGAAAAAAATCCATTTACCAAGTAATGAGTGAGCAACCATTTAATACAAACATAAAGTTTCATTATTCCAAAAATTTAGTACAACATGAAACAAAACAAATGTAAAAAATACATCCAAACAAGAGTTTTCATGACGGTGCCCCAAAGGCACGACCACTTGATACATAGTCATGCCACATGTCATCTTTAATTTTCTCACAGAGTTCCATCCACTGAGCCTGTCACTCATGTCGTTCGCCTAATATGTTAGGTCTCTCGTGCATGAGTATTTCATCTTCATCACGTATATGTTCTCGCGCCACAAAATTATGTAGCACACAACAACCAAGAACAATGTCCACTTGTGTTTTAAAGGGATAGAATGGCCTTGAATCTAAAATCCTAAATCAATTTTTTAAAATCCCGAACGCTCTTTCTATTCTTGTTCTAAGTTGAGAATGCCGAAGATTGAATAACTCCTTCGCATTTTGGGGTCTACGGCTTGCTTGTTCTCGTAAATGATATATAACTTTTCGGTACGGAGATATGTAACCATATGTTATTGTGTACCCGGCATCAACAAGGTAGTATTTACCTAGCATTAAATATTAAAGAATATATGAGAAAAATATAACATGTGTTGTATCATTAAACCTGGAGGTATATGTAATCCATATGGCGGTGGTCGTGATAATACATCTTTCAAAACTAAGTAATCATTTGCCGAACCTTCCCAGCTGGCAAGAACATATGTAAATTTTAAATCCAAATCACATGTGGCAAGCACATTTTGTGTGATACCCTTGCGGCCACGAAATTTACTCATTAGATCGGCACTTACCCTTGCTTCTATATGAGTGCCATTAACAAATCCAATGCAATCCTGAGAGCTAAAACTTAATTAGATTGGTCGAATAAAATACTTTCTAATTTAAATTTAATGGTAAAGAAATACATCACACCTTGAAAAAAGGATAAAAATTTGGGTTAAATTCTATATCAGGGTGTATTAATGTGCCCGGTTGTTTCACAAACAAATGTCAGATGCTACAAATAGCATGAAGGACATCATTAAAATATCTGCTCACCGGCGTACCTGATCTAACAAAATCAATTTTCATTGCCCTGTTCTTTGCATGGTGCCCGACTATGTGTAAGAACAATGCCACTTGTTCCTCTACAGCGACATGGATGGTATCCCTCAAGTGACCACGCTTCCTTAAAATAGAGCAAAGTTTGAGAAAAGTATCCTTGGACATCAGTATGTATTCAACACAATTATGAACGCCCCATCTAATATTCGGGTCATGTGTGCAGTACGATGAATATCTCTAATGGAGGAAGGTTCTCGAGAAAGCACATGCCGTCTTTGTCGGTTAGACAACATTGCTAAAATGACGGCCATGGTCACGAGCACAGGGGTGTTGATGTAGATTAATTCAGATAAATTGTCATTGGCCATTATTAAGCTATACATGCATAGAAATATTTTTTTTTCAAAATTATCATATATTTCATATTTATAAAAAATGTCACTCAATATATCTAAACCTATATTATCAAATATTTCATAATTTTCTATGAACATTTGCATCTAGATGCACAAGAAAATAGTTATTGGCCGGCCAAATCATGGTCCATTACCCTCAGTCACACGGCAGGCAATAAAATTCAGATCAAACAATGCTAAAAGAGTGGACAAAAAAAATGGCATCTGGACACAATAACAAGGAAAAAAAATGATGAATATCCACCATTAAACCAGTTTAATGAGATAGACATCATGGCCATCACCATCAGCAACACTTGCATTTTACTAACATCTCCATAAAAAAAAAGGTCACTATTAGCAACCCTTGTACTTTAATAACAGGAAAGAAAACCTAGTAGTCTCAAATCAATAAAGCAAAGAATATATATATAATAAATAAATAAAGAATAAAAAAAGCAAGTATCAATGGCAGTACCTTATGACAATAACAACATATGCCTAATTGAAGGAAAGGAACCAACTAGATGCTACATAATGTTATACCCAGCACAAGGAAATGGTAACCAAATAATGTTATGGAGCTCATCACACCCACTACAGGCTAAATATTCCAGTAGAAAATTACCAACTTTGGGTTGTAACTAGAAATGAAAATTCAAAAAAGAAAATTCATAAGTGAGAGGCAAAACAATGGCAAGATCAAAAGCCATGATCATTAGATTGACAATCAAAACTTTAATGATTTTTTTATAGCTAATTCCAGATCTTTAGATTGATCTATTTAAAAAAAAAGGAAGGAAGAAATTGAGAAGAGATTAGATAGCATCACAAGGACCTTTTACATCTTCCAAGAAAATTATGAAATAAATATCTATGCAAGCAAATTTAACTAGGCCCTAATGTGGTTTAGGCATGCTTGCGTCTGTGATTGAAGTTCGTCAACAATGAAGACACATGCCTTTTAATTGGAAGAATAGTAAAAATAATGGCGTCTTGGTAGCTATATTAAAGGTAATAAGTGATATATGGGTTTGAATAGTTCGTACATACAAGTCAATGTCAAGAAGACAAATAATTGTGATCACTGATCAACAATCAGAGAGGCCAGACTTCAGGCAAGCATAAGATTTCCATTATAAGAACTTAACAAACAGAACCTGTGCTGAATAAAAAGGTCAACATTTGTGTGAAGGCTTGATCATGATTTCAAATTTGAAACTACATGCATGTGCAAGGGTTCAAGAATGAAGCTAACTACATGATAAGAAACATGTGCTTGTTCAACATCAGGGAGGTCCCAATATAGAATAAGAAGTCAACAAACAAGTTTGGATCTCAAGATAGAGTTCTGAAGACATTTGCTACTGGTTCGAACATGATTTGATTTAAAAACCATGCAAGCAAGAAAAGACTACTACAATGCATGGGTGAAACAGAAAAATCCAAATGTAAACACATAGCAAAGCACATAGATAAATGCTTGATTTTCAGCCCAAAAAAAAAAAAGAAAAACACACAAATAAGAGCTACAAAATGGGAAGAAGTACAACAACTAAAACCTCCTCAAGAGTCCAATAACAAACAAAGAACTAGAGCAAATAATAAACTGATAACATCCATGGAACCAAAATGAAAGAACAAAATCATAAGCACAATACAAGCAAATGCTAAATCTTCAAGCATAGCAAACCAAGAACAAAATAGAAGCAATGGACAATCCCAAAATCCAATTTTTTTTTAAAGTTCTCCAAAAACCCACTGTCCGAGAACCAAGCCCTAAAAATCACATCTTTGAAAGTTCTCCACAAACCCACTATCTAAGAACCACCAACAAATCCCTAATCCTTCAAAAAGAGAGACACAGGGAGAGAGAGAGAGAGAGAGAGAGAGAGAGATGAAGAGAATAGGGATTTGGTAGAAAAAATCAGAAAAATCCACAAACCCAGCGACCGAGAACCACCAACAAATTGATGAAGAAGAAGAAGAAGAAGAAGAGCACCTTGCCGGAGGGAAAATCAGGTCACTTCCAGAGGAGATATCCACTCGTTGCCGATGAGTTCCGACTGAGAAAAACACTGTTCGGCCTCACGAAGGGGATGGTGAGATAAGCGCCCGATGATCACTTCAGTGATTTCAAAAGAAGTTTGGAAGTGGGTGGAAGTGGGCTTTTATAAGGGGCTCACTTCCCTCACTTCAGTGTTAAAAATCCTAAAGTGGCTTTTAACTAAAACCCACTTCAAAGGAAAAGAACATTAGAAGTAGGGAAAGTCAGTCCATTTCCCCCCACTTACGACGAAATGAATGCCCCCTAATTTGTACTAGAAATTGGTTATACGGAGATCAAGGTAATTCAATAAGTTATTGTCTTTTATTATTTTTGTTTGTGTTATGCATTAATATATTGTTTAATTTTTTGAAACATTTAAGTTACAAAAAATTGTTATATGTTTGTTGTTACAAATAACATTCTTATTTTATCATGTTTATATGTAGTTACCACTACAAATAAAGAGCTTGAAAAACTCACAAACGATATCATTGCTATCAATGACATAGATGGAAAGAAAAAAAGATCTTGCATTATCAAATTCTATCAAAGTGTGATTTGTGTTTTGTTTATGTTAAGAAGATTCGTGTTGCTCTAAGAATTGTTGTTGAAATTGTTGTGGTGTTCAAGTATTGTTGTTTAAGTATTGTTTCAATGTTTTGTTCTATACATGTTGGATTTTAGGTATTGAAGTATTGATGTATGTCAGATTCAAGTATTTAGACTGATACATGATTGTTCAACTATGAAATAATATATTTTGGCTTTAATTTAACTTTAATGATTCATGGATTTTATGTAAGAATAGGTTGATATTTAAATGGGTTTAAATGAGTTTATTAGTGTTACTACTATCATTAATAAGTAACAAGTTACTTGAACTAATTGGCTTCAAAGCTTGTCTATGTAACACTCCATGACTTAATTACTTAGTGTTAAGTGGATTGTATTGTGTTACACGCTTCATATGTGGGTCGTGCATGTGTTTGGGAATTTGACATGATTAATAATTTTATCATGTCTGTGTCTGGTGTTTTTGTTATAACCAATTTTACTGTAGCTATAACTAGCCCGTTGTTGTAGATTTTTCAACCAGCACTGTAGCAGCATGAAAATTCTTCATTTAATCCTTCTTCTTCCTTGGTTTTTTTGGCCGAACCCTTGCATTCACCTTGGATTTCCCGGTGAGCTTTTCCGGCGAAGCAAAGCCTTCATTCTCCTCCTCACATCTTCTTGAGCACGGTAAGGCTTCGATTCCAAGTTTTTCTTCTGTATTTTTCTCATATTTCCTTTTTTTTAGAAAATTTTGAAAACCTAGAATTACAACTCAGATTGAGTTGTTTGTAGGCTCAAATTGAAGCTAATATCTTTGCTTTTCATTTGTGTGAATATTTGTAAAGAAATTTCTTAGTAAGGTGTTGTAAATTGGGAGAAAATCTTTGTATAAGGGACGGGTTTATTGTAGCAATTTCGAAAGCACCGATAAGCTTTAGTTGTTTTTTTTATTTTTTATTTTTTGGACTAGAGTGAAGCTCAAACCCCCACGAATTAATTGGTAACCTTTAGACCTAGCTTTGAGCGAACCCTAGGACCGATTTAGGGTTGTTTGGTAGAGAAACCTAGGGTTTCTTGCTTGGTTTTTGTATTAATAATTGTTGTGTTTTGTTGTGCTTTGGCTAGGAGAAGAAGTGTTGTCTCGAGGGAAAGGATTAGCCGAGGATTAGCTTGCAAGGAAGATAAATCGCCAATTATGTGAGTGGGATTGTAAAGCATAGCTTTATTAGAAGAATGCCGATATATATATATATATATATATATATATATATATATATATATATATATATATATATATATATATATATATATATATATAAGGGGTTAAGTATATCTTTATTAGTTTTTACTTGTTTGTCACTTTGGTGAATGATAGTTATTACTATTAAATATCTTGAATATCTTATTGGTGTTTCAATGTTCACGTTGGATTTGTGATTGATATTCTTCAAAGAGTTTGCAAAATCTTTGTTTTGTGAAATTTGGGATTTATTGTGAATTCATTGATTTTGTATAATCTAAGCTTGAACTCATTTTGGGTTGTCGAAAGGAAAGAATTTCTATGTTGTTTCTTGTGTTGGATTTTGTAAATTGATTTATGTTAAAAGCTTGAGTTTTCTTGCACTTTTATCATTTCCTCGTGGAAATGATGGAGATGTTATTGATTGTTGGTTATTGTTGGATATTGTACTCCAATTGGAGTTTTGTTTATTATGATAATTGCATGGTGATATCCTACTGCAATAGGCGGTCTCCACGGTCAGCCTTTGAGATGGCATGGCAGATCGGTTGATTTCTATGAGGGCCAGTTCATGTGGGAGTGTAGAGCCCTAACTGGATATTCATTGGGTAGCCGAAGTCACCAACTGGTGAATCGATGGATCAACATCAAGGGCATGAGTACATTGACGACTCTAAACCTAGCCACGGCCACGACAAAGGTTTAGAGAGTTTTCTAGACCACATGATGCTGTGTGAGTATTGGGTATTGCTTTATACTGAATTTGAGATTTACCTAGTGTGTTTCTTTTGCAGTGTCATCTTGAATGTGTGGTGAAGGGGTGAAACCCAGCTGCCACTTTTAGAAGGACAGTCTCCCACATATTTGAGTTGCCACAAGTATTGATCTTATTTATTTCAAAATAATGGCATTTAGTTATTTTACTTATATTTGAAACTATTTTGATTTATACATCTTATGATGAAAGATTTGTTTCATGATTAGCTTGTTTTCATCTTTTGGAACCTTATGATCAGTGTCTTGGTATTATATTATGTTATTTTACTTCTTTTAAAGATTTCTATTATATGTGCTAATGTTTTAAACTAGTATTGCTTTTGGTAAAGTATTTATTTTGGTGACTTATTATTACTATTACTGTTGGTATATTTCTATTATAGTTGTGCTAACCTCTCCTCACTGAGTAACTTTAGTTGCTCACCTCCCCTCGTTCCTCTTCCCAGTCTGTTGTAGGTAGTAGGTGCGGCGGTGTGGCAATGTGCTGAGCATTTGCTACTTTTCCATCTGTTGTATTTCCTTTAGTTTACGTATGTTATTTTTATCATAAGCATGCTGTTAAGTGTTGGATCTACTAGCTTGTAGAGAACTCTGTTGCATGGTATTATATCTAAGAAACTCTTAAACTCTTATGTATCAGCATTTCCTACTATTGTTAGTGTGCTTCCCTGTGCACTTGTGAACCTCTATATTTTCTGTACTTGCTTTCGTTGTTGTTGTTGTTGTTGTTGTTGTTGTTACTCTCGCTATTTATCATTGTTCTTCTCTACTCTATATCTGCGATAGATATTTTTGAATTCCAGGTGTGTTGGTCAGCCTTGTGGCGCCCCGAGGGCTGAGTGACGGGGTATCCTTCCTTGGGAATCGTCGCAGTGGTTGTATCATCCTGTGGGCCCACGCATCGAGGCGTGACAGTTTTGATGTTATATCCTTATCTTGACATTTCATGATTAGACACATTTTCACGAATTACTGCCCCTACTCATAATTCAATATATATATATATATATATATATATATATATATATTAAGAGTAAGAAATATTTCTCATAATTCTATCACAACAATGGAATAATTCTCTAGTTTTGATGAATTTTAAAGAATCGTGTAAGTTATAAAGGAAAAATTGAAATATGTTTCTTATATGTTGTAGGGTGCTCACATTGGTAATCTTATTATTGGAAAAGAATTGTTGGAAGATGGTCCAGTCATTACTGTCAATCAATTGATTGTTGTATCTTTTTTCATTTTAAACGCAGAACATTGACTTTTTCAATTAGTAATATTTTCCATAATGATTATGATGGTCAAGTATAAAGAAATAGGGAGGTTACTAAAAAGATAAAACATATTGAAAAAGCAAGTCATTAGTCCTCTACAAATATTAAAGTTCCACACTTCTCAACACAACAAAGGATAACAGCTGCTACAAATAGAAGAAACCCTTTACTTTGAAATAAAGAAATGGTTGTTTAGAGATTTTTTTTTCATTAGTAGAGTTTATTTATATTTCAAACTTCACAAATGATATGTGCAATATGATGACATGGAAGATTGAAAGTTTTTGTTAATTGCATATCATTTTGGCTCACAAGTTCATAGTCATTTTATGTGGTGATGGTTTTGCTCAATGTTTTATTGTTTAATATGGGTAGCATATATGAAGAACAAATTATATCTATAAAAGGTAGAATTTTTCAGATTCATTTTACTTTTGTTCATAGTTGTCTTTACTTAACATAGCCAATATAATGTAATAATTACAATCAAGAAACAAAAAATTTAGACAAAACTTTCCATTAATCTAAACATCAAAACATGTAAACATTCTTGTGCAAGATAACATTAAGAGAATGTACATTCTTCAACATTTTTGGTTGCCAACCTATCCCTATGGCAACTTCAATAATTTACTCTTTATCATATCATTATTGCTTTTACTCATTCCAATAATCAACAATATTATCCAAATCAAGATCAAACCAAATTTATACTTCTTAACTGCTAATTGCCATTTTTTTTCAACCAATCTTGCATTTTCTAACTCCTATCAAAGGACTTCAATTTCAACTGTTAAGGTACCATTACACTTGATAATTTCTATTACCAAAAAATTTTCTTCTAGGATTATCATCACATGTTGATATAATTAAAGGAGCTCTCATTCAACATAAACAATAAGCAGGGTCACCTTCATCCTCATAGCTCATACTTGCTTTTCCTACTTTAAACCCCATTAACCACAAATACCGCACAAACTTACCAAATTAGACAAAATACAACATTGCAACAATCAATTACCTTTTTACCTATATTTTTGCCTATTTCCTTCTTATCAATACCTTTCCTTTTTCCCATTTGCACACTATATTGATATTTTTCCTCTGTTTTTAAGATTTCTTTCTCTTCAATTTCTAGCAATGTCTTCCCTTTTTCTTTTGTCTACCAATTTCTTTAATTTCATTAAACTTATTGACTAGAAGGAAGGGTATGAAATATTTTTTTATTTTAATCTAGAGTTAGGGTTCATATATGGGAGGGAAATTTTTATGAGCAAAATTTTAGTTTAGAAACAATATTGAAGATCACATTGTTAAATGAAAGAAATAAGTAAAAAAAATATTAAAAAATAGAAATAAATATTTTTTTTTTTGTAGTTTTATTATAAATTCTACATGTAATTTATGAAGCTCAACAAAATTATATGTTAGCAACCGATATTTGAAAATAACACATCATCAAATTTGACAGAAAACAAACCACTAGATTTTAGGTTAATATTACCAAATTAAAATAATAAAAAATACAAAAAATTATTATTATAATAAAAAGATTAGTTGAGCAACCAATTGAGAAATTTGACTAATGAAAAACACAAGCTAGCAAAATCCATAACTCTATCCTTGTAACTGTCAGGGCATGTTTGATACAGGGAATAATTTAAGATTTTCGGGAATATAAAAAGGGAATGTGTTATTTTCATGTTTGATATAAAATTAATGAACTTATTTCCAAGAATTATTTATTCCACAACTAATAGCTTTTATATTCTCATGGAGGTTGACTATAAGATATTCTCATCTATTTTCTTATATTTAATATTAATAATATATTTTTAGAAATACTATTTTATAAATAATTATTTTATAAACTAAACAAGGTAATAAAATATTTTTTGTTATGGAACGTAATAGAGTAGATGTCTATTAATGCATAACTCTTTCCCCCAACTCCTAAAATCTTTCCTTCTCCCCATAAAACTCCTAAAATCATTCATCACACGATATTAATATATGACTTTCATATGTTGTGCTTAGCCTATAAATAGAGGCTTTGTAAGTTTGTACATGATATAAAAAGAAGGTGAATAAAAGAAGTTTGCAATCTTTATACTCTGTCTTTCTTGTTTATTGTATTTGTTTTCTTTCTTAATTTTATAATATGTTATTAGCATGAAAGCTCTACTTATTCAAGCTTCAAGGTAAATTTTTTTTCTTGTTTATCATAGATCTTCTAATAACAAATAATAGACTAAGCATGCCTTTTATATATTCATACTTGCTTTCACAATAATTCAATCTTCATGATATTTGATATTATTTGACTTATTTATATTTATGTGATAGTATCAATATGTTGAATCTAGCAAAGCTTGAATTTGTGGCTCTTGACATTATGGGGAAGAATTATTTATCATAGGTGTTAGATACTGAAATTCATTTGGATGCAAATGGTCTTGGAGACACAATCAAAGAAGGGAATAAAGCATCCAACCAAGATAAAAGACAAAGCCGTGATCTTTCTTCATCATCACCTCCATGAAGGATTAAAAACTGAATATCTTATGATAAAAGGCCCACTTATTCTCTAAAATAATCTAAAAGAAAGATATGACCACCAGAAAATTGTATTTCTTCTAAAAGCTAGTTATGACTGAATACATTTATGATTACAAGGTTTTGAAACTGTAAGTAAGTATAACTCTGCAATATTTAGAATCAGTTCTCAATCGAAATTATGTGGAGAAAAAATCATTGATGAAGATATGTTAGAAAAAATATTCTCCACTTTTCATGCATCCAATGTGTTCCTACAACAACAATATAGTGAAAAGGGTTCAAGGAATACTCTGAATTGATTTCTTGTCTTTTCATGGCTGAACAAAATAATGAGCTATTAATGAAGAAGCAGGAGTCTTGTCCTACCAGTTATACTCTATTCCCTGAAGTGAATGTAACGACACACAATAACTATAATTATAGACAAACTCATGGACGTGGCTATGGTCGTGATCGTAGTCGTGGTCATAGGCATGGAAATAATTGAGTTTAGTATCTTAGTGGTCATTCAAAAAAACTCATCTCCCCACCTAAAGTGGAAAATAAGGAAGAGAAAAATAAAAAGGAAAAAAATGGGCAAACTAGTGAACATGTGGATAATCCATGCTATTATTGTGATGGCAAAGGTCATTGATCCCGTACATGTCATATGCCAAAACATCTTGTTGATCATTACCAAGAATCACTCAAAAATAAAAAGAAATAGATTGAGACAGAATTTTTTTTATAAAGATGATCTTGATCATGGTCATATTGATGGTACTCATTTGGATATTGCTAACTCCTTGATCGATCCTTAAGAGAAGATTAATCATTTAATTGGTTATGGGAGTATGATCTTAAAAAAATATATAGTAAATTTTATGTTTTATTAATATCAAGTGTGTTTTTCTTTTACAAAGACAATAAATAACTTACTTATAAAGTCGCTTTTCATGTTTTTAATTAGCATTTTCTAGTGTTGATTTTTTTTTTCTTGTTTTGTTTTAATGAAGAATAAATATCCATTTGGTTAGCAACAACATCAATGATGAAGATATGTGTCTCGCTAATAGTGCAACAACTCGCACCATCCTTAAAGATAAAAAAATAACTTCTCTTATTTAGTAATCCAAGAAGCCAATGTTAGTACTATATCAAGTAGTATAAAGTTAATTGAAGGCTCTGGAAGAGCTAATTTGTCATTACCTAGAGGAACAAAATTTTACATCAATAATGCATTATAAATTTTAAGAATATTCGCCGAAATGGATATCATATTAAGGCAATAAATGAGGAAAATATTGAATATATTTATATTACAAGTTTGATCTCAGGTGAAGAATGCATATTGGAAAAATTACCTTTATTTTCTTCTAGTTTGTACTACACTTATATTAGTATAATTGAAACATATGTTATTATAATACATTTATTATTTTCCACGATAGGTTGGGTCATCCCAGATTAATTATGATGCAAAAAATAATTTAGAATTCGTGTGGGCATTCGTTAAAAAACCAGAAGATTCTTCATTCCAAAGATTTTCCATATGCTGCATGTTCTCAAAGAAACTTCATTATTCGATCATCATCAACAAAAATAGAAAAAGAATCTCTTATATTTTTGGAACATATATTAGGTGATATTTGTGGACTAGTAGACCCATCATGTGAACCATTTAAATATTTTATTGTTTTAATTGATGCATCAACTAGATAGTCCTATGTATGTTTATTAACAATATGCAACCAAGCATTTGCTAGATTGCTTGCTCAATTAATTCAATTATGAGCACAATTTTTTGATTATCCAGTTATGAAAATACACCTTGATAATGCTGGTGAATTTACTTCTCAAACTTTTAATGACTATTGTATGTCCATTGAAATTAATGTTGAACATCCTATAACACATTTTTATACACAAAATTGTCTTGCAGAATCACTCATCAAGTGTTTGTAATTAATTGCAAGATGATTGCTTATAAGAACAAAACATCCAATTTCTTGTTAGAGACATGTTTATTTTGCATGCAGCAGCTTTAATTCGCATCATGTCAACAAGTTATCATAAGTACTTCCTTTACAATTGGTTTTTAGTCAAGAATCAAAAATTTTCCATTGAAAGAATTTTTGGATGTGCGGTTTATGTTTCAATTGCTCCACCACAATGCACTAAGATGGGCCCTCAAAGGGGGTTAGGAATTTCTGTATGGTATGAGTCTCCATTTGATAATAAAATATCTAAAACCATTAGCATGAGGCTTATTTACAGCTTGATTTGATTTGTTGATTATCATTTTGATGAATCAGTTTTCCCAACATTAGGAGAAGAAAATAAACAACTGGTAAAAGAGATTAGTTGGAATAAATTACCATCATATTATCTTGATTCTCGTACTAAACAATGCGAATTAGAAGTTCAAAAAATAATTCATATAAAAAGTTTAACTGAACAACTGCTAGATGCATTTATCGACCCAAAGTAAGTGACTAATTCATATATACCAGTTGTTAATGCTCCAATCAAAACTATTGTCCCTTAAGACAAATTAATATAGCAAATGAATCCAAAGCACATATCAAGCATGGAAAATTTGTCGTTTCCAAAGATTAAAATCTTTGAAAAAAAAGGAGCTAAGAATCTAGATGGCCAAATTGAGGATACGATAATTCTAGAAGAGTCTTTAGAACAATCCCTAATTGCAGAAGAAGCACAGGTACCTAAAATTTGTGAAAATAAAGATATCTCAATAAACTATGGTCTAAATGGCATAAAATGGAACCAAAATAAAGTCAACATTGATAATATTTTTGCATATAATATAGGGTTAAATGTTATAAGTAATAAACATCATGAACTAAGGTATGTTGGGAATGCAGGCAAAGAAATGTTGGCCAAATTTGAAAGATACAATTGAGTCAAAATTAAACTCACTTATAAAATGAATGATTTTTGGGTCTGTAGTTCATACGCCTAAAAGTGTAAAGCCAGTTGGATATTGCTAGGATCGATAGGCTGTAGCAACAGAAGATACTAAATAAAGTGGGAAACAATAAAAGATGAAGACACAAAAAATTACGTAATACACCGTTTTGATTCCTACGTCTATGGGAGAAGGAGAAGAAATATTCTACAATAGAAATTATAGTTTTACAAGTAGAGATTTCACTCAATGCCTCTTAACTAAAAAAATTTAAAACATCCATTCATCCAAGAAGCACTCTTGGTGTTTTTATGGTGATCTTAACATGACCAAAGACTATGTATTTATAGGCAAAATGGAGCAACCAAAAGTCCACGCATTCATACACAGATGTCAAAAATAGAGGCTTCACACATGTTAAAAAAAACTTGTCAAAAATGAAGGGCTAACCTAGGGTTTAGGCATGATAATTTGCCAACAACATGTGTAAAATTCAAGGCATATTTTAGACACTTAACAAATCTCCACATTGTCTTAAATTTTGCATATTTGAAGGTTGTAGATCTCCTCCTCCTCCGAAATAACCCTAAAAGGTAGTTAAGTGCCAAGTCTACAACTTAACTTCAGTCAATGCCTAAACTTTCCTAGTGGTAGAGGCTTGGTTAACATATTAGCAAAATTGTTTGCAATACCAATCTTTTTTACAATTACTTTGTCTTCAATGATAATTTCACGAATGAAATGATACCTAACATCAATGTGTTTTGTCTTCCCATGAAACATTTGATCTTTCGTTAAATATATTGCACTTTGGCTATCATAAAAGACAACAATCTCTTGATCTGAAATGAGCTCATTATACAAGCCTTGTAGCCAAATAGCCTTTTTAACAGTTTCAGTTACCACCATATATTCTGCTTCAACAGTAGATAATGCAACTATAGACTATAAAGATGATTTCCAACTAATTAATGATACTATTTCCTAATGTAAAAACATAAATAGTCAAAGTCCTTCTTTTATTGAGATCTCTTGTATACTACCTCAACTCCAAACAAGTATCAATCGTATCTCTGAAATATCGTAAAATCACTTTACCACTTGCCAATGAATTTTATTTGGATTCACCATATATTGAATGACAACACTAACTGCATGTAAAATATTATGTCGAGTACATACCATGGCACATGAGGCTACCTACATTAGAGTATGGGACCTCCTCCAAATAGTTTCTTTCTTTATTTGTTTGAGGTGATAGTGTTGTTGAAAGCTTAAAATGTGCAGCAATAGGAGTACTCACAGATTTAGCTTCTTTCATATTAAAGCGTTCTAGGATTTTCTCAACATAGTTCTTCTAAGTAAGAAGTAATTTTTTTTTGCTTTCCTATCTCTTAGAATTTATATTCCAAGAATTTCTTTGCTCCTCCAAGATCCTTCATTTCAAGTTCTTCGCTTAGTTAAGCCTTCAACTTTTCAATTTAAGAAATATCCTTTGCAACAACTAACATGTCACCCACATACAACAATAAGTATATGAATGACCCATCTGCTATAGCTCTAAAATAAACACAGCTATCGTAGTTACTTCTTGAAAACTCATTACTAATCATGAATGAATTCAATCTTTTGTACCATTGCCTAGGAGATTGCTTTAGGCTGTAAAAGGATTTCTTCAACAAGCAAACATGATCTTCTTTACCTTAAACTTTGAAAGCCTCTAGTTGATGCATGGGGATCTTCTCTTCAAGCTCTCTATGTATGATTGCAGTTTTAACATGTAACTGTTCCAACTCTAGATCATTCATGGCCACTAAAGCAAGTAAAATATGAATATAATTATGTTTTACAACAGGTGAGAAAAATTCATTAAAATATATACCTTGTGTTTGGTTGTATCCTTTTGCAACTAGTCGTGCTTTACATATTACTTCTTCGATGCTTCTTGTTTCTTCTTTTATCTTGAAGACCTACTTACAACCAATAACTTTCTTTCTTATTGGTGGTTTGACAAGTTCCTAAGTGTGATTCTTGTGTAAAGACTCCATCTTTTCTTGCATTGCTATCAACCATTTATCTGAATTGGTACTTAAAATGACTTCTGAATATGATGATGGATTTGCAACATTATTTATGCTCAACTATAGTCAAAACATAAGCAACCAATTCAGCACAACTACTTCCAAATTTAGAAGGTACATGTGGTTTTCTCCTTCCTCAATCTAGAGCAATAGATAATGGTTGCTTTTGTTCAGCTTCAACTTAACTTGTTTTTGAATCATGAAGCGAACTGGATGATCTTGGTTTTGCCTCTGTTGTTGATAGTGGCTTGTACTGAGCTGGTTGATCATCAATATTTAGCTCAGTTTTCTCGATGTCATCCTCTTCCTTGTCTTGATTATGTTGTATAGAGAACTCCCTTATTTATATAAGCATAAAAGCTTCATAAAAATAGCATCTCTACTGGTTATGAATTTGGGTGATGTTGGATCAATACACCATAATTTATAGCCTTTTACTCCTGATGGATATCCAAGAAAGATACATATCTTGAATCACCCAAAAATCTTTAAATTTAAGTAGTCAGCAAGCCTACCCCTAACGATACTTCTTTAGGAGTTTTTAATTCAAGTGATACTGATGAAGATTGGTTCACCAAATAGCAAGCCATGTCAACAGCTTCTGCTAAAAAATTTTAGGCAATCAAAGAGTATACACTGAGCTTTCTCAATAAGGGTTCGATTCATACGCTCAGTAAATTTATTTTGTTGATGTGTGTATTAGACAATGTGATGTCTCACAATTCCTTCGGTGCCGCAGAACTCATCAAACTCCAAGCCATTGTATGTTTATGAGGTGTTTGATATGGCTCTTAGTATACTTTTTTATAATTGTTTTGCACTTCTTAAATGTGGAAAAAGCATGGTTTTTGTGCTTCAAAAAATAAACCCAAACCTTCCTTCAATAATCATCAATAAAGGTAAGCAAATAACTAGCACCTCCTTTTAAAGGAACTTTTGATGACCCCCAAAGGTATAAATGGATATAATGAAGAGTACCTTTGGTTTTATGAGTGCTTATACTAAAGCTTACATGTTTTTGCTTACCAAAGACACAATGTTCTCAGAACTCTAGCTTTCATGTGCTTTGGCCACATAAAAAACCCCTTTAGCTTAATAAGCTTAGGCCTTTTTCTCTCATGTGGCCTAACCTCATATGCCACAAAATAGTGACATCAAACTCTAGCATTGATGTGGAAGCAACAACAACACATGTAGCTATCATGCCTTCTAAGACATAAAGGCTTCCAAATTTTTTAAGCCTTCATCACAATAAGAGCACCTTTACTAACCTTCATTACTCCACCTTCAGCTGTGTACTTGCACCCACTAGCATCAGAGGTGCCTATTGAAGTAAGAAATTTTTTCAGGTCAGGAACATGGCAAACATTAGTTAATGTTTTGATAATCCCATCATGCATTTTGATGTGCATTGATCCAATGGCTACAACTTTGCAAGCAACATTGTTGCCTATCAAAACAACTCCACCTACAATAGCTTCATATGTGAAAAACCAATCCTTATTGAGACTCATATGAAATGAGCAACCTGTATCCATGATCCACTCATTGCTAAATCTGCATTTATCAGTGCTAGTAACCTAAAGAACTTCATATGTTAACTCATTTTCAACATCACCTACTTCAGCAGACTTTGCTTTTCTTTCTTCTTCATTTTTTAATTTGTAACAATTAGCTTTAATATGTCCCTTTTTACAATAATAATTGCAAATCAAATTTCTATATCTAAATTTTTATCTAGATTTATTACTGCTTGAACCCCTTTCTTTAAATCTTTCTCTAGTAGTAAGACATTTAGCCAAAATATCAATTTTATATTTGATTATTTCTTTATCAATTATAATTTTAGAAAACAAAGTTGTTTTGGCCTCTGACAAGGACACACATCCTTTTCATATAATAGTGTATTTTGAAAATACCCATATGATGGTAATAATGAACACAATAATTTCATAGCAACATGTTCATCTTCAATTTTAGAACCCATATTTTCTAAATTAACTAGAATGGATGTATATTCATCAAATTGGGGTTTGATAGGAGTAGTGGCGGAACTAGAAACAAATTTTAGGAGATACTGAATTCAAATTTAAAAATTTATAAATATTAAATAACTTTATTAATTCAAACTTAAGATGATAATAATCAATATTTCAAAAATATAAAATATATATCCATTTAAAAATTTTGGTTAAGGTTTAAAAAACTATCATATCTACACAATTAACAAATAGCTTAATTAACAATTAAACACTAAATTAACAAATAATACAATTAAAAATAATTTAGCACAAATTCACAATCTAAATTCATTTATACAATAATTATTTAACAAATAATCTATGAGTAATCAATTTTTTATAACAATTAATCGCAACAAATATTTAACAGTTTTCAAAACAATTTGCCTAACAAATAATCAAACAAATATTTAACAAATATCCAACAATTGTTTAACAAATATCATATATTTTTAGACAATAAATAATCACACAAAATTAAACAAATTAAAATAGATATAAAACAAATGGGGAAAAAAATACATAAACATAAACTTCAAAGAGATTAAGCACAACCTACAATGATTTTTTTTAGAGATTTTGAGGTAGCAATTGCATTTTTTAGGGTTTGATTTTTATTTTTATTTATTTATTTATTTTTATTATTATTATTATTTACATTAATATTCTAAAAAATTGATAATTATGTATTGATAAGTTAAAAAAAATACCTAAATATAAAATTAAAAAACATAAATATTTGAAGATCCATGTTTGGTTAGCCATATTATTTATTATTGTCACCCAACATCAATTTTATTTAATACAATAATTTTATTATTCTTATTTAATTTATTTTAAATGTTGTGGTAGAATTTTGAAAAAATAAATAAATACTATCACTGTTCATATAAATTATAATTATTAATATTTTAATAATATATATATTCATGGGCAAGTGGGTGCTTGAGCACACCCTTGCACCTAAAATGATTAATATCAAGTCATGTGATATAGCTTGTTAGTTCCGCCGGTTAGGGTTTGTGAAATAAGAGGAACACTCAGCCGGTTAGGGTTTGTGAAATAAGAGGAACACTCACTCACTTAAGCACTCAAGAAAAATAAACACAAACCACAAAGAGGAGACACAAGACGTTGGTAACCCAGTTCGGCATCCACTTGCCTACATCTGGGGGGCCATGCCCGGAGATCAACAATCCACTAAAAAGGGGTAAAAGATAAAAGAGTACAAAACACACTTGTCACTCTCTCACAATACAAAAATACTACCCTCTCTAGATTGTCCGGTACCTCCCTACTCCCTCTTTCAAGAGTTGTACCCAATCCTAGACCAAGGTCGTATATATAGACGCCTCAACGTCCCAAATATAGCACATACCCTTTTTAAAATCTCCGCGGCTTCTAACTTTGGAACCTTCCGAAATTAGATGTCGTAACTTATGTTGTAACATTTGTTGCGACATTGGCCCTGGCTGTTGGCTTGGCTGAATTCTGGCTCCATTGCTAAGCGACCTCAAGACACCCTATCTGAGTCGATGTAGCTCGATCATCTGATCCGAACCTACCAGCAACTAACCTCCCTCTTCAGCTCCTCACCACACAGCCCCATCGCAAGGGGCGCACCACCTATGTGCGTCTTCATGGAACTTGCCAAACTTGGTCTTCACATCACCCAAATTTGGTCTTCAAATCTTCAACAAAGATCTTCATTCAAACATCTGAATCTTGCCAACAATAGGCGCATCTTCAAACATACCCTTAATAGACTTCATATCATCTCTATTAAGGTTCTTCAAATCTTGCCTTCAATAGTCTTCAAGAATCATTCCATTAATAGGTTATGTCTTCATTTAGCTCCACCCATATTTAGTCTTCAATCACATCTTCTAAATATGGTCTTGATTTGGATCTTGTCTTCAACTTGATGCTTGCTTGATCATCTTGCCTAAAATAGTTTTCACAAGATCTTCATTCAATCTTCATGAGAGTTGCAACTTCTTGCCAAAAATAACTTCTCCAAGATCTCTCATGATATTTTCCACCTAGCCAAGTATATTTGCCATGTCATCCTTCATTCCATGTCATCATCCATGCCACGTCATCATGCTTGCCATGTCACCTTGACTAGGTGTCAAATTATGCCAATCATTAAAGTGCATTTGCACTAACAATCTCCCCCTTTGGCATAATTTGACACAACTTCTTCTGCTTCCAGACTGACCACTGTTACAACACTCTGTTACAACATTTTACTGAGACACAGACTAGACTGACATATCAACTAGTTGCTTACAAGATACTACAACTAGTGATTTACAAATTCAGCATAAATGTAAAAAATACAAAAGTAAGACAACTGGACAATTCAGTCTGGAGCACTTCAACTCTTCAATTTCTCCCCCTTTGTGACATAATGATGCCAAAGTCTTCACTGGTTGTTGCAAAACATGTTATAACTTTTTCTGCAACTCCCCCTATCTTCAGGATTCTTGATCATCAGCTCCCCCTATCTTTAGAACTGTTGGTCATCAACTCCCCCTGTCTTCATAGCTCTTGGACATCAGCTCCCCCTGTCGTTTTTCCTCCAAGTCTTTAAGCTGCTCCTTCAAGAGCTTCTTATATTTTTCTTCAATATTGGAGCTTAAGCATTCATCTTCTTCGAAATTTGTTAGACTATTCCCTTTGCCATTTTTTTTTTCAGACTTCATTTTCTTTTCTTTCTTTTCTCTCTTTTTTTTTTTTTTAATCTTCGAAAGATATCAAGAGATTTTCACCCATTGGGGTATTTCAATTGTTGACCTCCAAGGTCCTCGATCAATGCACTTCATGTTGCATGCTGATGTTGAAACCTTATGTTTTGTCCTTTCTTCTACCATCTCCTGATTTGAACTAGGGCACTCAGCAACTTTTCTTGGCACTTCATCTTTTCGGATCCATAGCTTCTTGATCACAATTTTCTTTCCTCTGACTTTTCTTTTGATGATTGCATGCTCATGTCCAACCACTTTTCCACTCTTCAAGTCTTCTTTTAATTTATTGCACTTGGGTCTTATATGCCCGGTTTCTCCACAATGAAAGCATGTAGGCACTTTTCTTATGCGCTCCTTCTTGGCTTTAACTTGCTTCTCTTTATGTTGAGTGGTTGACTTGACAAAAGTAACTCTTGGGCCTTTAGTCTTGGTACTTGAGGTTTCACCAACATATCCAATGCCTTTCTTGACTTTGCTTGATCTCCCGATTGATAAGATTTCGTCTAGCTTGGCTTTACCTTTGTTCATAGAATCTAAAGTCTTTTCAGCATGGCTCAACTTTCCTTTACATTCATCCAACTCTTCCTCCAAGCGTTTGTTTTGCAACATCATCTCATTAAACTTGGTCAGCATAAGTTTATAATTAATAAGAAGGTCTTTTTCGGTTACCTCATCATGTTCACTGTCAGTTCTGTTAGATGTTGTAACTGATGTTGCAACATATTCTGCGACATGCTTGGATTTGTTGAAGCATGCTACTTCTTTTATTACTGCTGGGAAGGAAGTATGATGGTTTCTTAGATTGTGCTCGTATTCTTCCTCAAGGCTGCCATCTGAATCATCACTCCTTACATTGAGTAACTTTCCTTTCTTCTTTAGAGTGTTAGCACACTCGGCTTGATAATGACCAAGGCCACCACATTCTCTACACTTGATTTTCTTTAGATGATCTTCGACTTCTTTCTTTTCTTCACTAAGAGGATCTTTTCTTGGGAATCTGCTACCTTTCTTCTTATACTTTTTGAACATGTTGCGCAGCTTCCTTGACAGAGAAACAAACTCGTTATCTTCTTCATCCTCATCTTCTGTTATAACAGCTTGTTGTAACTTTTTCTGCCTTGTTGCTTCAGCCTTCAAAGCAAAATCTTCCACTTTTCGTTCAGGATACAGATTCATCTCATATGCTTGTAAAGACCCCATCAACTCGTCAAGCCTCATGGTGGTGATGTCTCTTGCCTCTTCAATTGCGGCTACTTTTGCATCGAACCTTCTTGGAAGAGACCTAAGAGTCTTTTGCACTAACTTTTTATCGGAGTACTTCTTCCCAAGTTGATAGGCTTGATTCGTAATATCCATCAGCTTTGCATTAAAAGTGGCTATTGTCTCTTCTTCTCTCATCCTGAGATTTTCAAACATGGTAGTTAACATTTGAAGTTTAGAGGTTCTTACCAAGTTTGTGCCTTCATGAATCGTTTGAAGAATCTCCCAAGCTTCTTTTGCACTTTCACACGTAGCCACATACTTGAATTGATCTTCATCCACACCTCCAAAAATTGCATTTAGAGCTTTACCATTTGCATTAGCTCTCTTTATTTCTTCAGCACTCCAGTTGATCTTTTTCTTCACAGTCTCGTTCTTGTCTTCATCAACTTGAGTTGGAGGAGTCCATCCATCTTCAACAGCCATCCACACACTCTCATCAATGGACTTGATGAAAGCCTTCATTCGAGCCTTCCAATATGGGTAGTTGGAGCCGTTGAGCAATGGAGGACGTGTGACGGAGGCACCTTCTCTTCCAGCCATCAAAGGAACTAGATAGGATCTCGCCGACCTTGAAACCAAAGTTAACACGATGACCTAAGCTCTGATACCACTTGTTAGTTCCGCCGGTTAGGGTTTGTGAAATAAGAGGAACACTCACTCACTTAAGCACTCAAGAAAAATAAACACAAACCACAAAGAGGAGACACAAGACGTTGGTAACCCAGTTCGGCATCCACTTGCCTACATCTGGGGGGCCATGCCCGGAGATCAACAATCCACTCAAAAGGGGTAAAAGATAGAAGAGTACAAAACACACTTGTCACTCTCTCACAATACAAAAATACTACCCTCTCTAGATTGTCCGGTACCTCCCTACTCCCTCTTTCAAGAGTCGTACCCAATCCTAGACCAAGGTCGTATATATAGACGCCTCAACGTCCCAAATATAGCACATACCCTTTTTAAAATCTCCGCGGCTTCTAACTTTGGAACCTTCCGAAATTAGATGTCGTAACTTATGTTGTAACATTTGTTGCGACATTGGCCCTGGCTGTTGGCTTGGCTGAATTCTGGCTCCATTGCTAAGCGACCTCAAGACACCCTATCTGAGTCGATGTAGCTCGATCATCTGATCCGAACCTACCAGCAACTAACCTCCCTCTTCAGCTCCTCACCACACAGCCCCATCGCAAGGGGCGCACCACCTATGTGCGTCTTCATGGAACTTGCCAAACTTGGTCTTCACATCACCCAAATTTGGTCTTCAAATCTTCAACAAAGATCTTCATTCAAACATCTGAATCTTGCCAACAATAGGCGCATCTTCAAACATACCCTTAATAGACTTCATATCATCTCTATTAAGGTTCTTCAAATCTTGCCTTCAATAGTCTTCAAGAATCATTCCATTAATAGGTTATGTCTTCATTTAGCTCCACCCATATTTAGTCTTCAATCACATCTTCTAAATATGGTCTTGATTTGGATCTTGTCTTCAACTTGATGCTTGCTTGATCATCTTGCCTAAAATAGTTTTCACAAGATCTTCATTCAATCTTCATGAGAGTTGCAACTTCTTGCCAAAAATAACTTCTCCAAGATCTCTCATGATATTTTCCATCTAGCCAAGTATATTTGCCATGTCATCCTTCATTCCATGTCATCATCCATGCCACGTCATCATGCTTGCCATGTCACCTTGACTAGGTGTCAAATTATACCAATCATTAAAGTGCATTTGCACTAACATAGCTTGTCAGCTAGAGTCTTTGTCATATAAAGGGACTCTAATTTTGACCATAAACTAGCATTAGTATCTTCTTTGATGACTTTTTGAATAATTTCATTTGATAAACACAACTGGATCGTTCACAAAGCTTTTGAAACCAACTCATCCTTCTTGTCTTTACTCATTGAGTCCAACATATTATTTTTCCCAGACAAGGATTTTTCTAGTCCATTTTAAATCAAAATGGCACGTATCTTGATCTTTCATAAAGTGAAGTTTGTGTTGTGATCAAACTTTTCAAAATCAAATATTGTAATCGCCATTACTTCCAACACAAAATTTTTGGATGAATAAAATCTAACTTATTTTCAATATTGAGCATCTATGTTTAGTGTTAACCACAAAGCATACAATAAGTATATATGTTCACCAAAAATTAGAACCTGCTCTGATACCAATTTGTTAGGATTGATATGTGGTAGCACAACAAAATATTAAAATAATGTGAAAAAAGACGCCAAAAATTACGTGGTTTGCCTTTTTGTTATCTACACCCATGGGAGAAGGAGGAGAAATATTTCACTATAGAAATTGTAGTTTTATAAGTAGAGATTTTACTCAATGCCTCTTAACTAAAAAACCCTAAAACACCCATTCATCCAAGAAGCACTCTTGGTGTTTTTGTGGTGATCTTAACTTGCAAAATGACATGTATTTATAGGCAAAATAGAGCAACCAAAAGTCCATGCATTCATACATGGATGCCAAAAATGGAGGCTTCATACATGTTAAAATAAAAAGCTTGTCAAAAATAAAGGGCTAACCTAGGGTTTATACATGGTAATTTGTCAACAACATGTGTAAAATTCAAAGCATATTTTACACGTTTAACAAATATAAATGGGTATTTGTGCGAAAACGAAATGAAAAAGGTGAAATTATGAGATATAAGGCATGACTTGCGGCTCAAAGATTTTTGCAAAAACCTAGCATTGACTATGATGAAACATACTCACATGTGGTAGATGCAATTACTTTTCAATACTTAATTACTCCTGCAGTACATGAAGAACTCGATTTGCATTTGATGGATGTTTTTATAGCTTATTTATATGGATCACTTGATAGTGAAATATGTATAAAACTCTTTGAAAGATTTAAAATGCCTAAAACATGCAATTCAAGCTCTTGAGAACATTATTCAATAAAATTAAACAAGTCTTATTATGGATTGCAGCAATCTAGAAGCATGTGATATAATCGTCTCAGTAAATATTTATTAAAAAAATATATAAGAATGATCCTATTTGTCCATGTATTTTTATAAAAAGATCTGGAAACAATGAGTTTGTTATAATTGCAGTTTATGTTGACAACTTAAATATTATTGGAACTCTAGAAGAACTTCAAAAGATAGTATATTAATTAAAGAATAAATTTGAGATGAAGGATCTTGGAAGAACAAAGTTTTGCCTTGGGTTGCAAATTGAACATTTGAAAAATGAGATTTTTGTGTTTCAAAAAGCTTGCACTGCAAAAGTGCTAAAATGATTTTATATGGATAAATAACATTTGTTGTCTACCTCAATGGTCATAAGGTCACAAGATATGAATAAAGACCATTTTCAACCTCGAGAAAAATGATGAGAAACTACTTGGTCCTGAAGTACTATATCTTAGTGCAATTATAACACTAATGTATGTTGTTGGATACATAAGACCCGATATATCATTTGTCGTTAATTTATTAACAAGATATAGTTGTTCTCCCACACAAAGGCATTGGAATGGAGTAAAATATATACTTCGCTAGCTTCGAGGTACAATGGATATGGGCTTGTTTTTCCCAAATTTACATAAATCATATTTAATGAGTTATGCCGATGTAGGTATTTATCTGACCCACACAATGGGCAGTCACAAACAGGGTATTTTTTTACATGTGGTGGTACATCCATTTCATGGAAATCTATGAAACAAACTATTACAACCATATTATCTAGTCATGCAAAAATTTTAGTAATACATAAGACAAGCCGAGAATGCGTTTAGTTAAGATCTGTAATTGAAAACATTCAAGGGACTTATGTTTTGTCTTTCGAAAAATGATCCCAATAGCCCTATATAAAGATAATGCTGCATGTATCGTCCAATTGAAAGACGAGTAAATTGTGAGTACCGAATTTTGCTATGCTTTTAGTTTGAGCACTAACTTTCAATTTGTATCAAAATGAGCACAAAGTTTTAATTTGGTTTCTCCGGCGAGCCAATTGGGGGATTCCAATTACAATCTAATAACGTGGACGCCGGAAATGTGACGTGGAGACCTAGAGACTCTGTCAACCGCTTGCCACCTCAGCGACTTATATACTTGGCTTTCTGTTTCTCCACATGGCTACTCCTCTCTCCACTAATTCCCATCTCTCCCATTAACTATGGCTTCTCTCTCCACCAACCTCATCATTCTTCTCGCCTTCCCTTTCCTCGCCGCCACGCACAACCCATCTCCAAGTTTCAACAAATCAACAGTCTCCCATGCCCATCTTCTCCAGCAACATCAAACGCCATGCGACCCAGTTTGTTCCCTATCTTCTTCGTCCCCGCACCACCTTTACCCACCAAGAGCTGTACCATTATCTCATCCTCGCATGCAACGGTGACATGCAATGGTGTACTAGCTTCTTCACCACCATGTACATGTACGCACCGCTGCCTAGCAACAGCCACCCGTAATCCCATCTTCGCTCGCACGTTACAACAACAACAACAACGACAACCTTATAATCTCTGCGTGCCTAACCGCCACAGCGTGATACAACGAGCGCTCGGTGGATGCACGCCGAGCTAAGAATAACTCCACGATCAATGATTCCTTAGAAGCTGCTATTTCCTCCATCAGAGTCTATCCAACACGGTTAGCTTTCTCCAAGTTTGATTAGAACTTGAGCAAAACCTGAACCAAATTAGACGAAGACCACGTGATCGCTTAGGGAAAACGTGAAGAAAAGAGGAAGGAGGAAAAGAAGATCGTGATGACATGGCAGCCACGTGGAGGAACAAAAGGCCAGGTGTATAAGTCGCTTAGGTGGCATAAGGCTGATAGGTCCCTGGCTTCCACGTCATTGGATTGTAACCGGAATCCTCCAATTGCCTTATCGGAGAAACAAAATTAAAATTTTGTGCTCATTTTGATACAAATTGAAAGTTAATGCTCAAATTGAAAAATATGGCAAAGTTCGGTATTCACTCAAAAAATTTACTTGGGAATAGAACAAAGCATATTCCACCAATTTTTTTTTACTCATGATCTTCAAAAGAATGGTGATATTAATATTCCACAAAGTCTATTCCAAGTGATAATCTAGCATATTTGTTTATCAAAGCACTTCCTATTGCAATATTTGAAATGCTCATTCGTAATATTGGAGTTTGTCGAGTCAAAGATCTTAATTGATATTATAATGAGGGAGAGTTAATACTTGTTGCACTTTTTTTCCCCTTTAACGAGACATTTTTTTATTATAAACATTCAAATGTAGTGTTATAAAATGTAATACAGTGGATGCCTATTAACGCATAACTCTTTTATTTCCCACAACTCTAAAAAAAAATTTCTCCACGCAAAACCCCTAAAATCACTCAATCACAAGATATTAATATACGCCCTTTCATATGTTATGCTTAGCTTAGAGACGTTGTAAGCTCAAACAGAATATATATATATATATATATATATATATATAATTGAATAAAAGAAGTTTACAATCTTTATATTCACTAAGCTTGTTTATTATATTTGTTTTTTTTTTTTAAAATTTTATAAGGTTTCTGAGTTTATTATTCTTTAAAATTTTATATTTTTAAAAATCTATATTCTCATAATAATATTTCCCTCAAGAACCAAGGTATATGAAATAGCCTACTCCATCTTCTCCACTGCCTCCAATGGATTCTCGTATACCCTTCACTGCCTTCTGGTCTCCCCTTCCTCCAAACCCTAACCCTAACCCTAATCCAATCCCCGTCCCAGACCCTACCTCCTCCTCCGACCTGCCCACCACCATCTCCCTCCTCAAATCCCTCATCTCCTTCGCCAACTCGACCCTCACCTCCATCTCCGACCTGCTCCCCCATTCCGTCCTCCCTTCCTTCATCCCATGCCCTTTCAACTCCTCTCATCGCATGCCTCCCGAGTCCCTCTTCCGCCACTCCCTCCTCTGCTCCTCCGCCCCAGGCTCCTCCCTCCTCGATCTGGCCTTCCTCGACTCCCTCCGCTACCCCAGCTCCTCCCAATCCCCCGCCGAAAGCACCTTCCACCGCTCCAGCCCTAACGGCGACCTTGCCCTCTCCTTCGATGAACCGTTGGATTGTTCCACCTCGAGCTTCTTCTACAAGGGCTGCCATGGTGTCGTCGCCTTCCCTCAGTCTGATGTGTCAAGGAGGACTTTTGTGCTTCCCGCTTTCTTGTCCTCCGAGTGCTCCGACTTCGTTGCAGAGTCTTCTGTTGATGATGAGGAGAAGAAATTTATTGTTTTTAGTATTCTTCCATCGGATTTCTTCAGTTTGAGGCGTGAGGTTAGTGCGTGGATCCATTGCCCGGTTTCATACTCATACACTGTTCTTCGTGTTGCTTCTGGATTGCGGAAGGTTGATGATTTGAGGTTGAAGAGATGGATCATAATGAATTCAGCTGTGTCTGGGGTTGTGATTGATGCCGCAATGAGGGATCATATATTTCTGCTGCTGAAGCTGTGCTTGAAAGTGATTGAAAGAGAAGCTCTTTGTAATCTTGAGTTGCATTTTAGGAAGGATGAGTTCTTAGGTCGAGGGGATCAAAATTTTGAGTGTCCGAAGTTGGTTGGGAGCTTGAACTGGTTGGCTTCTCAGCTCTCTGTTTTGTATGGTGATAGGAACGGCAATTATTTTGCAGTAGCAATGGTTAAGGAATCATTGTTGTGTGCTGGATCATGTTTGATGTTGTTTAAAACTGAAACAGATAGGTTTAGACAGGATGGTTGTGGGAGTGGAGATGGTGATGACGTGAATGTTGACAAGTGTGAAAATGTTTGGTCGCAAAGAATTGGGAATTTGAAGCTCAGAAAGCATTGTCAGGCTGGTTCTGAGGTTTATGTATCCGTGTCTCAAGTTATAGCTGCTGTTTCTGCATTGCATGAAAGGTCTTTGCTTGAGGAACAGATCAAGTTTCTGCGTTTTGGGAGATCTATTACCAAAGCTCAGCTGTATGTGTTCTCACAATTATTATTTCTGTTATTTTTTATACCAGAACTATCTTTTTCATATATGGCTTGTACTTTTTGAAACCTGCAACTGTCTTTGGATATATGATGATGTGAACTCCTTTTTTGAGGCACATGTTCTTGGTTATTTGTCATAAATATATTATCTGATTATAGAAAAGCAGTTGAAATTTTATTCATTATGATTCTGGAACAAAAGGGAGCAGGTTTGGGAAATAGTGAACCCTCTTTTAAGACTGGGCTTTCAAGGCATTCGCAGAAGTAAGTGTGTGAAGCAACAATTATTAATCACCTCGAAGTTAGCTAATTCAATTTTAGGATTATTTGATTTTTTATTTTTCAAGTTAAGTCCATCTGAATACGTATATTTTGTTACCTAGAAATGATGCTATGCTTACCGACTTGCTTCCTCTATGACACGAATCATTGTTTCTTTAGGGTATGCAAAACTAATGGTCATGATAAAAATTCTTTGTGTGGAACATTTGAATTTAGTGGGAGACAATACATTTCATCATGGGGGAGAAGAGGAGGGCATTCTTAATAAAGTAAAAGTCATGTCGTCAATTGTGATTGAACAAGTTCTTCTTATTCAAATTAGATTGTAAGTTAAGCGAGCATTTGTAGTAGATTTCAAATGGCTACCTTAACTTGATACATGCTTCTGAATTGGGGGAATATGTTACAAAATTGTTTCCTTTAACCAAGCCATGGATCCTTAGTTTACTGTTTTATGACTAAAATATGAAGTGTGCAAACTCTATGCTTTGACTTCTGGACAAATTGCTTTTACTTTCAATTATTCTCACTTTAGTGATATTTTAATTTTCAGAATAACTGAGCATTCATTCATATCTATGAGAAGCAGTGAAGAACGGATAAAGCGACCAGAATATAAAGCTGTGTTAGAGCATGATGGGCTTCTGTGGCAGCGACCGCAAGACCAGGTTAAGCATTATATAGATTTAGTTCATGGATTTATTTATTACTTGGACCAGCAAATTGAACTGAAATGAGAAAAATAGATTTTATTCAATATTATTTTGGGGATGTTGATGGTTCCATATGTATATTTTGGCTATTATTTCTCTAGGCATATATGAGTATAAGTTAACAGTTAGATTTGTTTCTATATGGATATCTAAAAGTGTGACTGTTGTGGTTGGGCATGGAAAATTTGCGATTTTGGTTAATGAGGACAAACACTCTATTGCTTGAATTATCCACTGTAGCAAATAATTCACTCATGGTTCACAGAATAAATAACCCGGTATTTTATCAATGTTTGTGTTTGATTTGATTTGATTTTATTTTGTCAAACCTTCAGATAATAGGATTTTACAAAATACATATGGTAGGTGTCTGTTTACTATATTTTGTAATTTATTTTATTTAGTTTTGTGACTCTCTGAAATAATTGCATTTTCTGGAGGTTCCAGAATCCTGACATGTTCTGGTCATGGCTGAATAAACTGTGACTGTGCTCGAAAGAACGCCGTCTACTGTTCTTAAGACACTTCAATGAAGTGAAAGCCTTGCCATTGGTGTGAGCAAAACAGTAGAAAGTGCTTTCTTAGACTATGTTATCCTTGTCTTTTTTGCGAAGGATATATTTATTTAATAGTGGTGCGTAATAACTACTGTTAAAACATAATTCTATGTTATCATAGAGTGCAATATAACCTTTTAGATAGATGGTTTTAGTCTCTGACATTGAAGTAGCTGGTGGAGGATTATTCTAATTTTGATCTTTTATGTTTGTATATAGGGTGCAAATAAAGAGAAGACAAAAGAGGAGCTTTTGGCTGAGGAAAGGGATTATAAGCGGAGGAGAATGTCATATCGAGGGAAGAAAGTTAAGCGAACTCTCACACAGGTGCAGTGCGCATAGGCTTTCTAGGAAATGAATTTTTCAACTTGATGCCTGCCAATGTTAATCAATATGTGATTTTATGACTTTATTTACCGGGTTTCAATTTTACTCCAAAAGCACTAACTGTCGAAGAAATAACATGGTTGTTCTTATACTCTTTTTGGCTGAGATTGTAGTAAGCTTTTTTTTTTTTTTGGCTGTTGTTAAAGGTTATACGGGACATAATTGATGAACACATGGAAGAGATCAAGCAGGCCGGAGGGATTGGATGTAGTGGAAAAGCTACTCAGGAAATGGCTAGAGTGACAGGGTTTCATGAACCAGAAAGGAGAAGCAGAACAATTGAAACAGAAGCAGATCCATCCTTTCACAGAAAGCCATTACATGGTGAATATAATGCCAACTCTGGAGTGCATGGAGATGTCTGCAGCAAGGATGTGTCTAACACTGAGCATATCATGCAAAAACCATACAATGATTGTAGACATCAGGAAGACTATAGGAAAAGGAATAATGAGAGAATGCAGCATTGTGGTTCTAGAAATTCAAGTCATAGTAATGACAGTTATCATCATGAAAAATATGCATATCGCAAAGCAGTTGATTATGATGAAGAACATAGTAGTAAGTATGACAGGAGAGATCAAGACTATTCTGTAAAATCCAAAGATCATCAAGCCCGATCAACGCTCACATCAACATCTGCTAAAATTTTAGCTGAGGAAGAGCATCACCATATATCCAGAGGCAGTAAGAAACCCAGAGACCGACCTTGGAGTCGCAGATCAGTATCTGTGAGACCAAATGGATTTGAGGACAGATATGATCCTCATAGCTCACATGACGAATATGACACTGCTTATACTGATGTTTCTGCAGGCAGCAATTGTGTCACTCCAGGTGGATATTTAGGCTCACCTGATGATGATAAGTATGAAAATGAACCTCACAGAGGGGATGTTGCTGCAAAAAGGCACAAATGGCATCATCATGCAAAATAACTAGCTCCCTTTTTACATTATGTAAGTTGAAATTAGTCTATTTTGATTTTATTTGTTGTGATTTCTGTTTGTTTCTATTAGGTTTTAAAGTTTTTGCGTGGGATATCTGTGCAGTTCTTACTGTTCATGCTCAGGATTATGCCTGACCTGCTTCTGTATCCTTCTGTGTATCCTCAAATCATGCATGTTCTTTTGATAAGAAAATGTGTTTTTTGACCATGTTATTTTCATCTTGCTCATATTAAACATTTGATTCATGATTGGCTTCTTATGAATACCAAGTCTGCTTGAAATAGTATCTAATTATCGTGCCTCTCTTTACTTGCCACAGAGTATGTGCAGTTTCGATTCCAATTTTACTGCTTATTCTTGGTTTAAAGGACAATTTTGATATGCTTTAAGATGTTTATGTTGCTTGCATTAGAGAGTAAGTCATGAAATTGATTTTGCATGCACTTTTTCTCTTCATTCTCCCTTCTCTTTGGTTCAAGTGCTTCTGCCTGCATATAATGCAATATGAGTTGTGAACCTGAGGATGCACCATATCCAGGTGAGTTCAACATTGCCATTTTCTTCTTTCTGAATAGAGGTAATTTTCAGTATGTTAGAAGTTTGAGGTCAAAAGAACTTATGTGATTCATGGGATTAAATGATGGTGTCACATGCCTATGGATGGTTGTTGAATTTTTGTTGTTTGGCTTCTTATGTTTAACCATGATTTAGCATTTTATTGTCATTACATGTATTTAATGCCATGCATGTCTTGACTTTGGAATTCATTCTCTTAGATTTGATTTTGCTGCAATTAGATGCACTATAGGCATTTACTTTTTGGTTTTCCATATTATCAACTTTCTAAATGATTATTATGTGATGTTTAAGATTATGATGTTACTAAATCCTTGTTATTTTTCCATTTGATGTTATTTATTGTGAAATATCACTTCTCTCATGTTATTGATAAGTACTTGATAACACATGCACTTTGCCACTTGCCAATGATGTAATAATTTTGTTATGCTTTGTGTACAATATGGTCATGTGGAGGTAGAAAAAGAAAAGGTTTATTATTGGTATTACAGCCATATCTATACTGAGCATATTCTTTGAGAGCAAAGCTATAATTAATCTCTAATAAATTGATTTATTAATGCACATGATTTGGTTATGGGTGTAATCAGGCCTAGCTTGAGCAAACTTAGCTTTCTTGCGCTCAGTTCAATCAAGTTCTAATGGAGCTTATTTCAAGCTAGAAGGGAAATTTGTTACCAAGACATGGTGGATTGCAATATAATCATTGGATGTGCGTCATCTGCAGCCATGCAATAGCAGCAACCAAAAGTAGGGTCAGAGTTTATATCAGTTGTGGTGATGATCCAAAAGGAGGGCCTGATGAGAAAAACAATTTTTTTGGAAAAATCTGTTGGAACACATGTCAGTGAAAATTATTTTGAAGTCCTTTTAAAAGAAGTTATAAGACCATTAGGAAATAACATTTAAAAATAAGACCTTTTGTAAGATGAACCAAAAAATTTTATTAAGTCTTCTGTTTAAACGAAATTTGCAATTTGCAATTTAATCCTTTTTTATATGACATATTAGACATTGGACTTCCAGCTATTAGTATATGTTTATGATTAGGATCCATCCTGTATTTAGCCTATAAGTATGTGTTTGTGATAGCTGATAAGAGGCTTACCGGGCCTCATCGAGCCCCATTAGCTTTATTTAATGAGTTGATTTTCGTTTGAGCTCAGCTAGTTTATTTATTAAGCCTCAAATAGCTTGGCTAATTTATTATTCAAACAAGTTCGAGCTAGCCAAATTTCTCACGGTTGACTAAACTCATTCAAGAACTTTGTTATCAGCCTTCTGTTAAAATTGAAGCTTGCCATTAAGTCCTTTATTTATAAATTATTGACAAGTATAAAAGATTTACAATATCCTATGCTATGCTAAATTCTTTACAACATACTATGCTAGATCGGTATATATATATATACATATAATTTTGTTTTAGTTAATGAGTTTTCGTATGTTTGAGCTCGGACCATTTACTAAGCAAAGATTGAAATCTTGGCTCCAGCTTGTCTTATTTATTCATTTAATGAGCTTGAGCCAGCAAAAAGGGTGCCAAAGTCAAACTACTCGTCTCAGTTGACATCCCTAGATATGGTTAATCAGATCAACCATTCTTCAAGTTAGCCTTGTTCAAAAATTTATTTAGGAGCACCAAAGATGGATAAATTGGCCGTTTTGGTTAGGTTTGGCATTGGTTAGAATAAGTTGGGTTATGGGCTTTGAAGTTTGAATTTTTAATTTTTTTTTAAATAGCTTATAAATGACGTTGGCTGACATTTGACTTAATTCACACTAATTAAAATAAATAGTTTTCATTGAATTTTTAGTACCCCATTAGTGATTGATGGCTATTATATGTTTATTTAATTAATTAAATCTTGCAAAGAAAAATTATTCTTGTTCCTTTATTTAAGGTTACATGTTGAGCAAACTTGGCCAAAGTTATTTCTTTGACAAGATGTTCTAATAACCACTTTACATATTTCTTAGCTTAGATTTATTTTCTTATTCTATGAGTATGCAATAACAAGGTTGTACCATGGAAGTTAACAAAGTGTTTACAGAAAACCACTGCAAGATCTGTATGGTAGAATTTATTCCATTAGTCTATAAATCTGATGAATTTATTTTATTAATTGGCATTAAAAAATTTCATTGGATAAGCATTTCTTTTGATTTGGGAATTGTGTGTTCATTAGATGTTTGTTTGTGTTCCCATTGGTTTTTCAAATTTACAAATACGAGCCATTAAGTTGCAAAATTCCTTCTCAATCAAGGCTACTACTAGTTTCTGACCACATTAACATCAGAGCTGCCAATCAAGGAATCTAGTGTTCCAGACAAATGAAAGAATCATTGTTGCAATAAATTTAGCAACTAAATATGCATCAAGGAATTTTATGGGTTTTAATGGAACTATGTGTGTTTCTCTTATCCTAGCTTCTGATGTAAATGACGATCTATTTTATTCATTTTCAATTACACTTCTGCTATGATCCCTACTATTTGTTTGGTACTATTAATGATATGAATTGGGTACTGTTAGTGATATGAATTACTTGAAAGATAAATGTTTCAGGCATATACTTCATTGTAATAGTTGGCCAACACATGTTATGTATCACATTTTGTATGTTGGTTTGTGGAATTCGTTGAACTTGAAATAACTTTTGCTGTTTAAGATTGGCTTCAATGAAATGATCTCTGCCTATGAGTGTGTAGTGTCTATATTGAGAGAGGAAATATTTCTTCTTCTCTTAGATATGATCCATGTGATCCCAATATGTACTGATCATGCAGGTTTTATTTGTGCATTTTTATCTCCACACATTGCATTCATTCTATATTATCTACATGGCTGTTCCACATTTTTAATCATAGAATCTATATGTCTAATCTTATTTGGTCATATATCGCTGCAGGAATGCTTTACCATATTCTCTCCCAATTACTGTTCCAAAAAGTACCACTTTTGAACTCCCGGAGACGAAGATGAAGTTTGGGTTGATGAAAATTTTGTAAAATTTGAACCATTTGTTTACTTTTGCTGTCAATGTATCACAAGCAACATTGAAGTCTTATTTCCTATTCAAATCTTACCAGTTAACCTTCTTTGGTGATTTCTCTCAAAACAGGTACTGAAACCTTCACACAAGCGGGATTAAAACACAAGGGAGTAGTCGATATTCTTAGTAAAGATAAAGGGTAATGCTTATAAGCCTCTGTTACTTATATCCATAATTTGTTATCTCAAACTTAGGCTTGTGATTTTATTCTGTGGGTTTATTCTTTGTTAGAAAGCATACATATGGTGGTTGACGGGTTATTTAATAGAGGTCACCTAGATAATACGGTTACAGAAAACTCAGTCATGCTTTGATGTTCGGCAAGTGGTTTTATTGAAAAACTCTTTTAGATGATAGAATCACAGAAAGCTCATTCAGACCTTGATGGAGCCACACAAGTAACTTGCTATGTTCACAAATAAAGTATTCATATTTAGCATGATATTTGCATGATTTCTATCTTGGGCTTAAGTTTATACACACTTGTCTTAGCCCTAATTCTGTTCATTTGTTGAATGAATGTGTTGCTTATGCAAGGTGGGCCTTGCCCTAACTTTGATTGATTTATGTTTTATTTAGAATTTATTTATTTAAACCCTCAGGATAGTGCAAAGTAAAAGGAAAAGGTTTTTTATTTTGAGAAAAAAAATTATTTTGATGAATAAGTCTAAGGGATTGGTATTCATAATTTTGTTTGCCTTCTGACTAGTATGCCAAAAACTAACTTTTTTTTTTTTGGGCCATACATGATTTTAATGCTTATTATATATTATTTTCATTTAAAATTTAAATTAATTTGGAATTGGTTTAGGTAAATATTGTTGAGGCTGTCCACCTTAAGAAAAGAAAATAATTATAAAAAAATCTTCTTAACCACCAACACTACAAGAATGGATAACTAGTCAATGTCAGGGATTTATCTTTTGCAATTGCTTGCAAAAAGGTTAAAACTCCATCAAGATTACTTCCTGTCCAACTTAGTTTTCAATTTTAACAAAAACAAGCAACTCACACTTTGAAACCACATTCCAGACGCTCAAAATTGTTCAGGCCGTGGAGATTGACAGGTTGTGGCAGTGGTTCATAGCACTTGGAGGGTAAAGCATAATACTTAATACAGCAACAAGATGCTCCTGTATCAAGGATTGCTTTCAATGAATAAGATTTTTCTCCTATGTCTAAAATGGCAATGAAATTTAGGAGATTGTTCTGTATGGCTGCCAAGGAATTGTATTCATCTTGTTCTTCAATTGAAGCCATATGTACTGTTTCTTCATATACTATTTCAATACCAGAAGACTGTTTTTTGTTTGAGCATTTCTATTTCTTATTCTAGCTCATTTATATGTTGAGCTTGTTCTAAAATAAGTTTCCTATGGTCAACTTTAGAATGAGGCAATGGTTGAGGACCTAAAAGAACTTCTATTCACAGTTTAAGCTCTGCACAATATCTACATAATAACAATTGACATGTTGAGCATAAAATTCTTGCTCTTTTTGGAGGTCTAAGCCTACAAAAATAGCAACTGTTGTTGATATAATCAACTTCTGGATAGTATTCCCAGTTATGTATGCATTGTTGTTGTTCTTCTGCAAGTTTTTTGTTTGCTCTCTGCAAATTTCACTCTATTTGTTCAGGAACTATCATAAGTATTTTTTCTATAGGAAAATCATTCTTTCCTTTTGATCTTCTTCATTGTCTGAAAAAGAACAAATATCAGAATCATTTGGGCCTTCTTCGTCATTTAGACTAACTATATCCCATTGTGGATATAAGTCCAACTCTTCATAAATCGCCATTCTCTATTTGTTTACAGTTCTATTGTGACATTGATTTGCAAAATGTCCTGGATCACCACAAATGTAACAATTTAGAAGGCTTTCCTGTTGTCTTATCTACCCAGAATTTTCTGACTTGGTTGGATTTTGCATTTTGGCCCTTATATCTCATTGATCTTCTAAGAATCCGTTTTGGGTGCCAAGTTTTGCTATATTGTCTTGGAGCTGTTATGTTTTTGCAGAAAGAAAAATCTTTTGCTTGTCTATGTAATTCATTTGTTTTACATAGATCTTGGAGTACTTTATAAGTAAAATCTATTCTGGGTGAGACGCCAACTAACCAATTGGGATGTTTAGCAGTCCACATCTCTTGAATTTTTGTGTTGAAAGGTGGAGGCAGTTTTCTAAAATATTTAGCGCTAATTTCAAGACTCAAGAATGCTGCTCCTGTTCTAGCTGCTAATGCTAAGAAAGTTATAGAATATGCCTCTATCTTTCATGTTACTAATTTGTAACTGTTACAATTCTAATAAAGCTTGATTTTGCATCTCTGTTTGTCCCCTGTATTCATCATATTCTAAGATAATTTGTCGAATTAGGGACGTAATATTTACTGTATCATTAGCAATATCTACTAATGCTTGAAATTCTAAAGGAAAGGCTGTTCTTCAGTTTTGGAAATATAGTTTGATAGTCTCTCCTAATAGATTTTCAATATATATGACTTTGTCTAAGTTGTCTATGAACTATTTATCTGTGTTATTGTTTCACAACAAGATATTATCTCTTCACTGTAATGTTGGTACACTTTTGGCTTTGTTTCCCAGAAATCATGTTGGTACAGTATTTCTGCCGGAACTAATTGTGCATGCTTGTTCTTTGCTAGGTGTAATTGTTGTTCAGGATTTAATATTTTTTTTATGACAACTGATTTTTGCTTTTTTCTCCCAAAAATTTAGATTTTATAGGACCTAATAATATTATTATTGGGAAGAATTTCATTTTTCATATTTCTTCCTATATTCTTCTACTTGCTGTCTTGGATCTGTCCAAATGGCAAATACTCTAGGTAGTGCTTTGATTATAGGTCTTTCTTTTGTACTTGTGCTTGGGCCAAGTTTTAAGTTTTGGACTTTTGAGGTTAGCTTGTTTATAACTTCCTCTATATTTGGTTGTTTAGGCTGTTTGATATCTCTGAAGGTTTTGAAGATTCTGATAACAAAACCAAACAAAATCAGAGAGTGAACTATGGAAGATAGCGAGGATATGATAAAGGATAAATAAAAACCAAAACCAAACTCTAAGCAAACTTCTTTGAAGAATAATCATTTTTATACTAGAAACCTTGTTCTTTCACCAAGAACAAGCTTTATCAGGTCTTCAGACTTATCGCCTTATGCCCTTACTAGCCCTTTATGCTCACTTTTCTGCGCAACATACTCGTCCTTTGTATTAGGGATGCTTATCGGGTCTCCATCTTCCAGACCTTAAGCATTTCTCTTTGTGTAATTACTTAAACAAGGGTTTTTAGTGTAAAATAGAGTTATCTTTGAGAGAGTTTTTCCAGAATTTTGAGTTTATCAGATAGGAACTCGACGTAGCTTTCCCCAAGCTGATCAACTGACAAAAAACCTGTTCTGAAGAGTTAATTAACTGACAAAATAGCTTTCCCCAGGAAGAGTTAATTATCCTCTCACAGTTTTCAGAACAAGTTTTTTGTCAGTTGATCAGCCTGGGGAAAGCTACGGTGAGTTCCTATCTGATAAACTCGAAACTCTAGGAGAACTTTTTCAAAGATAACTCTATTTTACACTAAAAACCCTTGTTTAAGTAATTACACAAAGAGAAATGCTTAAGGTCTGGAAGATGGAGACCCGATAAGCATCCCTAATGCAAAAGACGAGTACGATGAGCAGAAAGATGAGCATAAAGGGCTAGTAAGGGCGTAAGGCAATAAGTCTGAAGACCTGATAAAGAATGTTCTTGGTGAAAGAACAAGGTTTCTAGTATATAAATGATTATTCTTCAAAGAAGTTTGCTTAGAGTTTGGTTTTGGTTTTTATTTATCCTTTACCATATCCTCGCTATCTTCCATAATTCACTCTCTGATTTTGTTTGGTTTTGTTATCTGAATCTTCAAAACCTTCGGAGATACATAAAATCTCTGAATGAATTTTTGAAGAATGGTTTATAGTTCAAATATGGTCACTGGTTCTACTTAACATTAATCGGAGGCCTGGCCTGGTCTAGTTACTTTTGGTTACTGAAAAAGGGAACATTGCACCTTGACCAGGAGAACACAAACCAAAGTTCTTATAAATATGTCAAAACCCTTTGAATATTTGAATTTAGAAATAAAGCATGTGCAGAACAAGATTACCTTAGATAATATAAATTATTTTTGTTTTGCTGAAAAACAAGGATATAAGCATAGATTTCACTCTCAAGATCATCAATTAAATCTTTTGTGACTAATCTTATCTTATCTTGCATAATTTGAAGTACTTTCATCATAGTTGTTTTACTTTATTTTAGAAGTTAGAATTTTCAATTGAAAAACAAAATAAAAAATTAGGTCAACTAGAAGAAAAGCTTGAATACCTCAAGCAACAAAAATATTGTAAAAATCCAGACAAGACTACACAAGAAATACTATCTGTAGTCAACAGCATCGAAAAAAAGATAGAAAAACTATCAAAGTCACTGAAACAAATTACTGGGGAATGAGTAGGAATAACCCTCCCTTGATCCAAGCATTGGAAGTCCTAAGTAAAACAGAATTTACACTGGCACAAGGTTTCTCTAAGGATTCATCAAATCCTACTATAGTCAAACAGAATAACACCATAATCGAGGTTCTTATTTCCTTACATAAGAAGTTAGATTTATTGATAGAAAATATCAAACAGCCTAAACAACCAAATATAGAGGAAGCTATAAACAAGCTAACCTCAAAAGTCCAAAACTTAAAAGTTGGCCCAAGCACAAGTACAGAAGAAAGAGCTATAATCAAAGCACCACCTAGAGTATTTGCCGTTTGGACAGATCCAAGATAGCAAGTAGAGGAATATAGGAAGAAATATGGAAAATAAAATTCTTCCCAGTAAAAATATTATCAGGTCCTATAAAACCCTAATTTTTGGGAGAAAAAAGCAAAAATCAGTTGTCATCGAAAAATATTAAATCCTGAACAACAATTAGACCTAGCAAGGAACAAGCATGCACAATTAGTTCCGGCAGAAATACTGTACCAACATGATTTCTAGGAAACAAAGCCAAAAGTGTACCAACACTACAGTGAAGAGATAATATCTTGTTGTGAAACAACAACACAGATTAATTTGAGTTTTTTGTCAAGAGACTCAAAACATGAATTATTATCAAAAAATTATTCCATTATACATATTGGACTAATTTTAATAGGCATAAAAGGCCTACACAGAAAAGATTATGGATCTAAGGTAATGATAGCCTTAGCTGATACATCAAACAGCATACCCCAGAAAGCTGTCATAGGAACAATGGAAGTAGATGTGTCCAGTACACATGAATTGTGTTATTTTGCTCAAGACATGTCAATGACTATCAATGATTTCTGTAGATACTTCACACTGATCATCAAAACCAAGGGATACGAATCAATGCCCCAAAGAGATAATCTACTTATTACAAAAGCCTTAGTAGGAAAGATTGGAAACAATTCTCCTTCAGCTTACAAGTTGAAACTTGAAAATGCTTTAGCACATCTTTCAACACAAGGTGTTAAAGCTATAGAAGGTAAAAAATATTCCTTAATAGAATATGAAAAGATAGATTGGCAAATAACCATGAGGAATGAGAAATCTTCAAAGGCACCAGTTAAAATGAATTATTGGGCCTCTACATCAGATCCAACAACTGCCACCTTCAGGTTTACATCATTTGTACAAAATCCAATCCAGGATATAGAAGAAGAGATAGAAACATGCCTAATCATTACAGATGAAGGATGGACAAATGAAGAATTAGAAGAATTAGAAGAAGAATTTGGGCAAGGTTTATTAAGGCCTTTAAATGTTGATTATCATGAAAAGCCGATATCTGATTTTTATGATGATGATGATATCATAATACCTCAAGTCTAGCCACTACGTGATGAAGAACCAATTCATGACAATAGATCTATATTTGAAAGGTTACAAGAACAAAATAATCAAATCTTTGAGTTTGAGTATCCTGAAAGGATACAACAGAAAAATCAAATATTAATGGAAGCTGAATCCTCCACCGCAAGGCAAACATCAGTACCAACAACAAGAGTTTCTGGAACTCCTATTTTTGGTCCCCCTGCAATACAACCATTTCCTCTACAAACAAACAAAGGAAATACACAGACAAGACCGTATAGGTATGATACAATAGCAACACTTCCTTCAGCGAACATACAAACAAGGTCTATGTTAGTACTCTCAGAAATTTCAAAATGGGAAGAAATAATGAGATGGGAGAGTAACACTATAACCCATATAGCAATATTCAAGAATTTGCACATCTTGACCATAAAATGATTCTGGTATAGCTTAATTTAGAGTCAGTTCAGTGGAAGTTACACTAATTGGTTATGGATGGAGTAGGATAGAAAGGTTTTCTCTATTTAAGATATATATTTTTATGTATATAAATTGTAATTTTCTTTGTTTTGGATTTTATGATAAGACCAATGGATCTTAATAGTGCTTAATAGAATAAGGCAAACTTGGCAAAGACACATAATTCTTTTGTATTTATGAGATTGTTTTTGTGATTTGTTTTTTGGTTGATATTTCCTATTGTTTGAACTTTTGCTAGTTTGCTTTAACATATAATTCTAAGTCCTATACTCACATTTTGTATTCCAATGCAGATTTTTCACCTTATAAAAACTAAGTTTCTGAAACCACATGTTTTCAATCTTAAATAAACAACATCAGCACCTTTATAATATTTCACATTCTCAACGAGATAAGAACATTATTATAACCTATATGAACCAATGGACAAAAACAATGCATCTAATTTGAATGGAACACACTGGCTGATAGATATGGTTGCTAAGGGTAAACATTTCTTGAATTGTTACTTTTCCTTAGGGTTGAAGCTGCCAAAGTGGTTGATGAAGAGTATTGAATTGGCAGGGTTTTGGTTTTTGTTTCCCCTCTAATCTCATAGTCATGACATTCTCCAACATTATGAACTTTCTCTTTTTTTTTTATATGATGTAGTCCCAATATAACTTTTGTAGATAGAACTACATCTTTTTCTATTTCATTGGTTCATTTAAAGCATTTGTAACAAGGTGCTATTTGTACAGATAAGCATTTGAAACATACTCCTATACAACATTCTAACTAGCTATAATAAACGATGATGTGATTTGCCAGCTCACGATAATACTATTGGCTACTGCTTAACTACTTTTTATTTTGATTGGCTATATTATAATATGCCAACCAATACGCCCTCACATAAAGTAATCTTGGTATTTCGTGATGAGCTTTGAAGTCTTGCGAGCTCGCCCACTTCTGCGGACTGGTGCATCATCTTGAGATGAGCCAGCTGCATGCCCCCTAGATGTGCTAACTGCATCAATTGTCACCATCCTCGTAAGTACCTTATCCTCGAGGTGGAATTCAGGGTAATCCCTGTGAAAGTCAATCAAGGTTTCCCATGTTGCATCAGATTTAGGTTGACTGTCCCACTGCACAAGCACTTGTTTAAATGGTCGCCTGCGCTTGAGAATGATACAAGACTTAAGAATAGATAGTGGTTTGAGGAGGGGTTGCTCACTCACGAAATGGGTTGGCAAGGGAATCGATGGTGCAGTAAGCCACTAGTGACAGCGTTTCAATTTGGAGACATGAAAGGCGTCATGGATGCAAGCGCCGGTGGGTAGATCTAGCCGTTATGTAACCTAACCTATGCAAACCAAATGCGAAACGGGCCATAAAATCAACACGTTAGTTTATGGTTCTAGCGGTGCGTGATAGTAGTTTGGCTGTGAGGGTGCATGCAAAGGAAGACCCAAACATCTACTTAGAATGAGACATCTCGGCATTTGCCATTAGCCTGGTCACGCATACGTTGTTGGGCTCTCTGTTAATTCTTATGAAGAGTAAGTAAAATGACATTCAGTTGAGGAAGAGATCATTAACTGATAAAACTAATGAAGTTACGGTAAGGTAATATAATAGTTAAGAAGGGGGTAGAACTAAAGACCGCATGATACGAGGTCACCCGTATATCAGAATGCCAAGTGGTGTTGTAGTGCCACTTCGCCCAAGGTAGATAGTGAAGCCATTGTTGCGGCTAATCAGTGATGAAGCATCTTAGGCACTCCTCAAGGCAATGGTTTAAAACTTCAATTTGACCGTCAGATTGGGGGTGGTGCACACTAGACATGGCAAGGACGGTCCCTTGTAGCCGAAAAAGTTCCTTCCAAAAGGCACTCATAAAGATGGGATCGTGATCGGAGATGATGTTCGAGGAAAAGTTGTGGAGCCGCACCATATGATGAATGAAGATCGTGGCTACTTGAGGGGCCATGAATTAAGGCCCAAGCACAAAAAAAAATGAGCGTGTTTTGTTAGCTGATCCACCACAACGAGGATTGTTATCTTGTTATTGGATGGAGGTAAATGCGTGATGAAATCGATAGACAGTAAGTCCCATATTTTCCCTGGTATAGGAAGTGATTGAAGGACCCTTGGGATGCAACGTTAAATGGTTTTGTAAACTGACAAGTGGAACAACGGTTAATTTACAAACCATTTTTTGAAGCTCCAGCCAGTAAAACACGCTTGCCAGTTGAGTGTAAATGCGTCGAATGCCTGCATGGTCTCTCATCGGAGAAGAATGAAACTCGGCCAAGAGTAGGGATTGGAGAGCTATTTTAGTTGGCACAAGAGCGTAGCCTTTGTAGAGGATGATGCCATCCTTGACAGTGGGGTCAGGGTGAGCTGGTGGATTATCTAGTACAGAATGAAGAAGGTCAATAAGCTTTGGTTGACTTTGATAATATTAACGTAATATGTCCCACAAAGCAGTGACTGGACGAGAGACAGTGAAGAGTGTATGCAAAGAAAGATCCAAAAGTCTAGAGAGGGAATTAGCGGGCCATTGAGTAAGCCTAGTTTATAGAGAATGTCAAAATCAAAATCAAGCAACTTTGTGAGGTAACATTATTGCTTAGGTGTTTAAATGGTATGACATAGCACGAAGGCTTTGCAGATCAATGACCACCGTGAAGCGTTAGCCTAGGAGGTAGTACCGCCATTTCTGAATGGCCTCAATGATCATGTACATCTTGCGACTATATGTGGATGAGTTATGCAGTCGAGGCAACAATTACTTGCTAAAGAAGGTAATTGATTGACCTTGTTGCGGCAATACTGCCCCACACCAGTGTTGGACATATTTGTATGAATTTCAAATAGAATGGTGAAATCGGGCAATTGTAAGATAGGGGTAGTTGACATGATGCCTGAGTTTCTAAAACGCTACAGTCGCATTAGCTATCCAAGTGAAAGCATCTTTACATAAGAGGTTTGTGAGTGGAACAGTTAGAGATGCATAATGAGGCACAAAGCGTCTGTAATACCCCGTTAAACCGAGGAAGTTGTGCAAATCGTGGACGAAGCGTGGTAGTGGCCGAGGTATCCAATTTCGGTTCTACTGAATACACACTTCTGTTGTTTCACAAATAGACAATGGGATCACAACAGGGGGAAAAACGGTGTGAAGATGCTCGAGATGAGTGTTCTAATCACGACTATAAATTAGGATATTCTTAAAGAAGACCAAGATGAAGCGCCGCTAGACACCCTTGAAGACGGCATTCATAAGGGACTAGTAGGTGGAGGAAGAGGAAGATGGTGAGAAAGGAATATTTTCTCTGCTTATCTTTTTTGTTTCATTGGTTCATTTAAAGCATTTGTAATAAGCTACTACGTGTATAGATAAGCATAGACTCCTATACGACATTCTAACTGGCTATAATAAACGATGATGTGCTTTGCCGGCTCATGATAATACTATTGACTACTACTTAACTACTTTTTATGCTAATTGGTTATATTATAATATGCCAACCAATACACTCACATAACGTAATCCTGGTATTTCATGCTAAGCTTTGAAGTCTTGCGAGCGTGCCAACCTCTATGGACTGGTGAATCATCTTGGGATGAGCCAACTACGTGGCCCACGGATGTGCCAACTACGTGAGACAATACCTTCTAAATTCTCAATTTTTGACAAAACTCAAGTGTCATCCTCCAAAAGATCAAGAGTATAAAAGACTAATTGTGTTTAACACATGGCCACAAGTTTGGTGGGTACTACAATGCTCTCTCTCTTTCTCTATATATATAGTATTTTCTTCCTTTTAAAATAAAAAATAAAATATGATTTTAAGTTATTCTATAATTTAGAAATTTCACTTAAAATTTTAAAAAATAAAATACTAATCATTAGAATTCACTTATATATTCCATGATTTAGTGTTTCTTTTTTTTTTTTTTTTTCGCCTTGGCCCTCAATCTAATTCTAACCCTCCACATCTAGAAGACCATAGAAAAACAAACAATCCTTGGACTTGCACTTGCAAAAAGGAAGGATATATTTTTAAAACGCTTTTACAAATAGACTCTGTTGGTCACTAACTACCACTAACAAGTTATCCCTTCTTGCAAGTCATTTCCCATAAAATAAAAAACAAAAACAAGCTTCATGGGAATCATTAGATGGCATGGCTTGTCAAGGTGCACTAAATAGTCAAACAAAGAAAGCTTTGGTATCCTTCCACTTTCTAAACTTCCAAAAAGAAACACTAAACTTATCTTGGATTAAACACTATTAAATCACTCTCTTTTTTAGGTTAGCCATATTCTTCCCCTCTAATCCCTTGCATTTGACTTCTTGCCCATTGGGTTTCCAGGAAAACCCTAAAGTTTCCCATTTAATTAAGAAAAAAGGAAAGGATGAAGGATGAATTATGAAGTTAGTAGAATGTCATCATCAGCTAAACCCTTTGTATGCATAATATTATTACATGAGGATACTATCAAAAAAAAAAAAAAGATTTACTATAAATAATTTTCTTCTTTCTGTTTATGACTTTTATTTAATAGGTTCATTTTCTCTTTTCAACTTGAATAAAATAACTCTCTAAAGATACACTTTCCAAAAAAAAAAAAAATACATACACAAAATAATAATTCCTATTTTATAATAACTTTTTCTTTTGAAATATGTTTCTTTACAACAAACCAAAAATAAATGATATACTAATATTACTGTATCTCCTAAAAAAAATCCCTAAACTTATCACTATGATTTTCTAATAATTATTATTTTGGTTCTAATTAAGATCAATAAGTATATACAATATAAAAAAAAGTATGCTCATAATATTTTTAAGGATAAACATAAAACTAGACCTGTCCAAGGGCCGGGCTACCCGCCCAAGCCCGAAGGCCCGCCCGAAAAATGGGAGGGCTTGGACAAGTATATAAGGCCCGATGTCCGGGCTTTGGACAAAAAAAGAAGCCCATTTTAAAAATGGGCCGGGTTTGGTTTTCAATGTTAAAAGCCCGGCCCGGCCCGGCCCGGCCCGAATTATAAAATATATTTATTAATTAGTTTTGTTTATACTTTTATATATATAATGGTGAATTTCCATTGATTATTTATTAATTAGTTTTATATATACTTATATAATATATATTTATTGTTGATTACCATTGATTATAATGGTTTGAATTTTAGTTGTTGTAATTGTATAAATATTTGTATTTTGGTATTTTAATTTTTAAGTGTTTTGTAAAATAATATTTTGTCATATTCGCATATTAATATTATTGTTAATTTTTTTATAACTTATATATTATTTGATGAAAAATCTATTTGGGCGGGCTTGGGCGGGCCTTGGGTAGAGGTTATTAAATTTGGGCGGGCTTTGGCAAAAGTTAAGGCCCGAATTTTCGGGCCGGGCCGGGCTTGGACAAGGTTGAATTTTAGTAATTATATATAAAACCCGGCCCGAACCCGGCCCGGCCCGGCCCATGGACAGGTCTACATAAAACAACTTCAGCAGTGACTTTTTTAAATCCAATACATATATATTGCAATCTATACTATTTAAATAATAAAAAAAAGGATTATGTATAAAAGAAACTTGAGTCAAAAATAAAAAATACCACATAATAAGCATGCAACAAGTGGAGGGAATTGACACACTAACCAAAAGTTAGAATAAGAAAAGAGGAAAGAAACAAAAGATAAAGAGAGTGAAGAAAGACATTGGTATCGGTTGGTTGAAATGGGGTGGCAAAGACAATGAGGTAGTGGAACATGCCTCTCTCCATTAAGTGTCCAAAACCATTGTCTTGTCTCCATGTTTGTGTCCAATGCTTGCATGGGGACTACCTCAACCTCTTAAGTGTCCCTCCCAACTCTTGTTAGCCATCTAGTCACCCATTATTTCCACTATTTATGTTTCTTCTTAAGGGACCTTCAACTTCATCTTATTATGTATGGAAACCCCACTTTTGTTTTCTTCTTCTTCCATTGTTTGGTACACCAATAGAAAGAAAAGAAGGTAGAAGTGTCTTGATTAGATGAGTTTATGAGTTATATAAGCTTCCAACTTAATACTTTAATGGAACACATGGAACAAGAATGATTATCTTTAGCTATTTCTCACATGGTTGTTTATTGTGTTTGGTAGCACTATTTCATTAGATATGTGGTTATTTCCAAATGACATGAATAGTACTTGATGATATTGCAAGTTATTTTAAAGCGTGTATTAATTATTGATTTATTCTTTTGAGTAATCAGCTAATGGAAGTTGATCATAGTTTAAAAAGATTCAAAGAGAAAATGTCTTAAATATTTCTTTTTCTTTGTTTTTAAATGGATGAGAAAACTTTAACCAGTTTGTGAATACCAAAAATGCTATATACATTTTTTATCTTCAAAATTTATAATTATTTTATATATTATTCCATAATTAAATGGTTTTGCAATGTTCATTATGATTTAGATGAAAATCTACTCTTCATGTCTACTCATGAAAGGGGTAAAAATCTTATGGAAAACTAAGATTATTACATAAATACCTTGGTAGTGGTAAATAGTACATAAAAATATCATTGTTAACGTTTGAATATTTACACATGCCACTCTAGGTGTTATATAAGAACTTTGAATTTACATATGACAATGAATGTAAGTAATTAGTCAGGGAAGTAAAGTAATTTAATCACTAGGTTATTACTGTAGTGACTAAATGTATTATTATAAATAAACAAATATATAAGATACAAATACGAAAACACATTCTTGATGATATAAGTAAGATGAAAAGCACAAGATAAACATATAATAAGGTTTAGAAGGTTTACATAATTTATTTAATTTGGCATATAATAAAGGTGAGAAGGTTAACATAATATATCTAATTTGGCATTCTTCTATTGTCTGTGAACCTTATCATGACGGAATGTTGATCTTGCTTAGCATTATTTAGGTCATAACCTCCACAAAGATGACAACATTGAAAGGAAGATCACCATTTATAGGCCTACATTTGTTAGTGGTCCATATGCTAAGAACCACAAAATTTAATCATTTTATAATTCAAGTGGTCTTATTCAATGTTGATTAACTAGTTGGTGAAGCAATCAATCAGTTATTTTAGGTAGGATTTAATAAGTATAAATTGGAATTAACATTTAATAAATTTTGATGCTTCGAAAATAATTAGATATTTTTAATAGTACATTAACTATTGGAATAGATTGAACGATCCGACTATGAGAAGAAAAAAAAACTTGGATGTAAGAGTTTTATGTAAGAATAACTCACTTGTGATCGACTACATGTAGAATAATATTTGTATAAAATGCCTGTTTTAACTAATTTTCATATGATTCATAAACAAATTGAAAAAAAAAAATATATGAATCTATTTTAATAAGATAAAGATGCACAATTTGCATTTTTTTTTTTTTGGTGAATACATAGTGAATTCACTCTATATTTATTACCTAGAGTTTTTTGAATTTTTTTTTTTTTGAAGCACAATTAAAGCCAATAATAAACACACTATAAAATAAACTTTATTAATCCTCTATTTACATTTATCAATCATCAACCTAACTTGTCATTAACAATCCATGTGTAATAAGAATACTGTATGAAATGAATTTCTTTTGCATAATGTGATTGAATGTATATATATATATATGCCACAGTGAAATTATAAGTATTTTAATAAGAACTTCAATTGAAAAATAAATGTAATTATAAATAAAGATGGATTATCTACTCTACTATTAAATCCTACACCAAAACATTTTTCTTTTTTTTGGGTTGCTCAATTGTAGAAGGAGAATCAATTGAGTGGGACAAGAAAGCAAGGAACATGAAGCATCAATGAGTTGGATCATGAGTTTTATTCTTATGAAATAATTTGATGAGGTGGAGCCGCTTCACTATCAAGTATTGTCACCTTCTACTTTTCATCCATTAAAGTCCTCTCCTTACTCTCAACTTTATCCAAATTCCACACACCAGTAACCAACTCCAGTAATATGACCTACCAATTTATTGACACTTCATATTTATACAAGGAGGCAGAACTGACTCATGGGGTTGAATATGTTTGAGTAAAAAATATATATTAATAATATTATGAATTTTAAACACATATAACTTAATTGAGTTCTTTTATTTATATACAACAAAAAAAATTAAGAAAAAAAAGTGTCTTAGGTCACTTGTACATCTGTAAACATATAAAATTTCATATATATATATATATAGTTATTTTAGAAACAAAAAATAAAAATAAAAAAAAATAACGAGATAATGGAAAGAATTGACAAAAAAAAAATTCTTTTACTTCATTGAGAATGATTACAATGCTTCTTATGTTCTATGTCATGCAGATTATAAAACAACTGTCTATCTATTTCTCCTTTGTCCCATGGCAACACGAATATAACACTTTTCACACAGGTCTTCAAACTTTTTGGTCCACCATTGTCTTTGTAGGAGTTGTGGGGGCAATGGAGACCCCAACTCTCCAGTATAGTGAGAGTCTGGAGACATCATTGTTAGGGCCATTATTTGGAATATTTGATTGGAAAAAAATGCATGCATATTTCATGATAAATTCTCTGACTATACTGTTGTAATTTCAAAACTATTTATATAGTTTTGCCATGGATTGTTGTAGCCCTAGAAGCAAAGAAATCGAGATTAGAAAACACAATCTAGAGTTCCTCAGGCAGCACACAGGATCAAGCGATGAATGAGTAGAAGTGGAATGGAGTGAGCAAGAATCAGTATCTTGCTCATAACTCTTTTGTCCCTGTTTCCCCAGGGCTACGAAACTTGTTTATTTTCTTGTTTTGCTCTCTTTTACGTCTTTTTTGTGCTCCTCTTTCAGTTTCCACATCTAGTGGATGTTTTTGTTTGCACTTCGTTTTTTTTCTAATGAATGTAGTTTATCCACTTTTCAAAAAAAAAATTGCAATGCTTCTTCACAACCTCTATTTATAAGTAGATGCCAATCTCATAAATTTTGACAATAAAAATAAATAAATAAATAAATAATCACAAGCACAATTTTATAAAATCTAGCTAATATATTCAGGCATTGAACGCTGTATATTCAACGAGAGTAAAGTGCAATGCCTGAATATATTAGTAAGCATGCACTTAGACCAACAACGAGAGTATATTCAAACATCACAAGACCTGAAAGACCAAATTAAAGCAACGACTATTAAACCAGACAACAAACCTTGACCCTAATCCAAAGAGTGAGATATCTCCCTAAATCTCATTGCATGCTTTTCAAGCAGAGAAACAAAAACATCCACGCCACCATTCCGAGACAAAGCAGGGATGAAGATTAACAACCCTTCCAAAGGCACCCAATTTATAGGCAAAAAAGCACACAAAGCCCCACCACCACCAAAATCAACCTCGTCAAACCGAAACCCTAACCAGCTATTAACCTCCAATTTTGGTGAAATCACATTGTCATCCACATCATAAAACATCATGAAGTAGTTTTAAGATGCTGGTAATGTTTGCATATCCATCATTGAGTCTCCAACAGAGAATAGACAAGTTGATTATGGTTGCTAAAGATCACAAAGAACAATTCAGCTCAAATAAATACCAGTCTAAGGTTATACTTTTTACTCATGAAGATCAATCCTATATGAATCATCAAATTTCCTCAAACTCAAAACCCTAAAACCAAGACAATGTTGAATCAAAATAAACCTTAAATTTCACACCACAAACTTGATTACTCTACAAATCAGTTAAAAACAACAAAAATCACCCGATCCATTCATCACCAAATAAAAAAAATCCAAACAAACAAAAAATACAAATCCAAACTCAAATTCAATTGAAGAATTGAAACAAAGATAGAAATCAAACATCACAACTAAGAAATCAACAACAAACACCTCGCAACTAAAAAATCATCAACAAAACAAATCGGAAAAAACATGAAAAGATTGAGTTAGGGTTACCTTTAACAATTGGTGAGTGAAGAGGTGGCAAAAGTAAGCAATCCCACCCCGGAAATAATCAATGGCGTTGAAGAGAAGATGAACAACGACAATGGCGGTGAAGAGAAGGCGGCAAGCAATGGCGGTGAAGTGGTGGATGAAGGGGGTGAAGGGGGTGAAGAGGATGAAGAGGGTTTGGTTATGTTTTAATATCTTTTTTTTTTTTGGATATATTATTAAAATGTATGAAAAAATATTTATTATTTATATTTTATAAAGTTTCAAGTTTTATAAGTATCTCTTATTCATTTATTATTTAAATTTTAATATTATAAAATTAACAATGAACCAATTTAATTTAACATAAAAATTAATTTTCTATTTATATATAAAATACTTAAATTTCATTTATTTATAAACATTATCTTTTAATAACATGTGTTTTTTCAAAATAGATATATAAAATATTTATAATCCAATATTAAAAGTAATTTTAAAAATAATTAAAATCAAATATTTATTTACCAAAAAATAAAATATATTTTTTAATTGTTGTAGTAAAGAATGTTAGCCTTTTAAAAAATTATTTTCAATAAATATTTATCTTAATCAAATAAAAAAGTATATATTACAAATTATTTTATATAAAATAATAAGTTAAGTAATTTTCATAAATTTGTAAATTAATTGTTTAATTTATATATCCAATCAATGTTAAGCTTGTTATTTTACAGATGTGCATATAATTTATAGACTAAATTATCATGATATTATTTTTTACATTTTTTTATAATGTTTAATTTTTTAATTTAATTATTATTTTAATATTAAACTCAAATTCAATTCTAATAATATTATTATAATTAAGTCATGCTCTACTAAACATAAATATAAAAATCGGATAAAATTCAAAATATATAGTTCTACCAACAGAACGATATCCATCAGTGAATGTCTAATCTATTCTAACACTTTTAAAGATTCATTGGTATAGATAATCTATAGCCACTACATTTTACCATTGCTATAGATAAGTATAAGTATAGAGTAGTAGTTATACCAATAGAATAATATCTGTCAGTAAATGTCATATTTATTGTAACAAATTGAATGTTCTGTTGGTATAGATAGTCTATAGCTACAAATTTGACTGTCACTATAGATAAAAGTCTATCTATACCAACAAAACAAAATCCGTCAATAAATATCTTATATATTGTGACAGTTGTAAAATATTGTCTGTAAAACCAGTCTATAGCTATGAAATTTAACTGTTACTATAGAGAAGCGTCACTATATGGCAATTCTTTTGTAGTGATAATGTTAGGGGCTGGAAATTTTTTTTTTAGTAGTTGATTTGAGTTACTTGGGTCTATATGTTACATGATAAATCTAATACTCTTGATGTCACCAAGAAATTTTTCTCTCAAATAAAAGCAGTTTTTTTCTACAATTCACATCTTTCATTCATATAATGATTTGGAACTTACGAACTCTACTCTTTATTAATTTTTTTGGAATGTTAACGGTATTGTATCATGCTTTTGTATTCGTACCTCCAAGAAAAATGGGATGGTTAAACTGAAACTAAGATATTTGTTGGATGTGGCTCATACCATTATGTTTCATATACATATTTCATATGCCCTTTCGTTAGATGTTGTCTCAACTATTTGCCATCTTATATCAACCATGTTTCCTCATATGTTCTTTAAGGAAAATCTCATGTATCTCTTTTATGACCTAATATTACTGTATTTTATGCCCTACCTTGTGTGTTTTGGTGTGCATGCTTTGTTTATTAGTTTATGTTTAATAAGTTATTTTCTCATTTTGTGAAGTATGTGTTTGTAAGATACTCTCAGACCCAAAAAAGGTTATCGGTGCTATGATCCAAACACAAGACATTACTTTGTATGTGGTGATTTAACATTCTTTAAGGATATCCAATATTAATCTAATGAAAGAAAATCCTTAGAGCTTATTGTTCTTGACGAGGTATCCTTATCTACATCCACATATACTCCAACTATTGTTATCCTTCCAAGGATGAGACATGATTTTTTAAAAGTTTATCAACAAACACCTAAGACAACTCCCACTATACAACATGAGATAGAACTACTTACTATCATGGATGAATTTCAACTCCCACTAAATAATGCTTCATCTAAAAGAGATCCACCATTTGACTTTATGGATGATTCTCAACTACCTAATGATTTTTGCAAGGCAAAAAGATCATGTCTACTACTTACTCAGTATTCTATTTCTATATATATATATATATATATATATATATATATATATATATATAGCATTGATAATTACTATTGATAGTTTGCCCTTACACTTGGTACTATTTTTGCTCCTTGAAATTTTGATAAGGCTAATCAAATTTCTGAATGGCAACTTATCGTGGAAGAGGAAATGGTTGCTTTATAGCCACATGGTACTTGGAAGTTTTTTTTTATTTGCCTTCTAACATGGAGATGGAAGACTGTTGTTGGATGTTCACTATTAAAAACTCACATGATGGCTCGATAGAACGCTATAAAGCTCGACTTGTTACAAAAGGGACTACTCAAACCTATAGGTTCGATTACTTTAAGACCTTTTTCTCTTGTTGCGTGACTTAACTCTATTAGGATTTTGATCTCTATTACTGTGAATTCTAGATGCCATATTTATCAACTTGATATTCAAAATTATGAATGGTAATCTCTCTAAGGATGCCTTCATGCAACAAGCCCTAGCTTTACTACTCAGGGGAAGCAATATTAAGCCTGCAAGCTTAGAAAGGCCATCTATGGACTCTTAGATTGAAGGTGGGCTCTTAGACTATAAGCTTGCATCTACACAAACGGATCTAAAAGTGAGTTCGCATGATCATAATAACTCAAACTATTTTGATAGTCAACATTATAGTCCTCTTGTGGGTAAACTATTGTACTTACTATTATCCAATCATATATATCGTTTATTGTTGGCAAAGTGAGTTTGTTCATGGAAAAGCCTAAATAGTTTCACTGGAATGTAGCGTATTATATAAGTCATTATTTAAAGTCTTCCCTAAGTAAAATCTTGTGCTTTATATCTCATCGGCACCTTAAAATTGCTAGATTCTTAGATGTTGATCATACAGGCTCGCCTAAAGTTAGACACTCCATAACTAAATATTGTACGTATATTGGTAACAATCTTACCACTTGGAGGCATAAGAAGCAAAATGTAGTTTCTCAATCTAGTGCAGAGTCTGAAAATGAAGCAATAACCCATAATGCTTATGACTTATTACAGATTTCTTCTTTGCTAACTGACATGGTAATATTTGTTCAATTTCCTTTACCTATATACTGTGATAACAAGGTTGTGACTTTATTCATAATAACCCGACATTCCAGGAATAAACTAAATATATAGAGGTTGATTGTCACTTCATCATGATGCTATGATGCCTGGTCAGGTAAGCACTCTGTTCCTTTAGTTGTCGAAACAACTGGTTGATATTTTTACGAAGGCACTCCCAAAGGCTCATTTCATGGATATTTTGTCCAAGCTAGGCATGAGAGGTATATATACTTTAGCTTTAGGGGAAGTGTTAGAGATTATTATAGTTGACTTCCATTTTTTTTTTTTTCTGCCTATATTGTATTTCTTTCCTTTGTATAACTTGATTGCCTCATAATAGAAAGAGGAGATACTTCTTCAATTATGAATAATTCAATTCTTTCTATAAGGAAAAAAGAGTGTGGCGCATATTTTACTCCTCCTTATAGCAACAGTATTTAATGTCTTTAAGTTACCATATTCCAATCTTATATTATTTTTCTTAAAGTTTGTATTAGGGATTGTTTTAGTGAACATCTACCAAATTATCACTTAAATGAATTTGTTGAACATCTATAATGCCATTCTTTTAAAAATCCTATATGTAAAAAAAACTAGGCAAAATGTATTTCATTTGACTCTTTTCATATATCCTCCTTTTAACTAAGCAATATGTGCAACATATTTTTATGCAATATATTGTTAGAATATTCTTTTGTAAAAGGAAAACACAAATCTCATAGATCTGTTGGGTTATTATCTTAGCTAAATACATATTCTGTTTGCTTTAAGAATTGCAATTATCATGGTATGGTATGATTTGAAGAAGTAGCAACTATAGTTTGTTTTATTGAATGCCATGATATGCTCTACCATTGCTTATAAGTAAATAAACTGTTTGAGATCATTGTTCATATATGTCAAATGAACATCAAGTATTTGTAAAGCTAATTAATCGAGGTCCAAATTTTTTTGAATAAAATAAAGCCATGTCAATAGTTACTTGTAACTATGTAAAAATACATATGATTCTAAATTCTAATAACTTCATTTAAAGAGAAGCAAAATCTTGTAATAATCTTACAAAAATGCTTGCGTAAAATAAGTAAGATACATTAGATTTCCAATAGCATTGGCCATAAAATTCTTCATCATTTTTTTAACGTAGGAATGTATATATCTTTGTATGAAGCGATCTCATAAGTATTGGGGGTACTCAATGGCTATACTTTTTCTATAGAACAGTGTTTTAAAATCTTTTTGCATAGGTTATTGATAAACAAATATTCTATTATGTTTTTCCTATGTCTTTTTCTTTAAGTAATCTACATTTTTTGGGAGCTCTTCACAATTTCTGATAGTATTTAAATGATAAATATATACAATAATAATAATAAACTTAAAAATAAGGTTTTTATAATTTTTTATAAAGATACATAATCATATTGGGTCATTTTAATAAAAATTCACAAGGTTATTATGTCACACATATTCAAACTCCTTTAATCTACATAGAGATTTTTATAATTATATTAAATAAATTCTCCAAGAAGTTTTACATGCTTCAGATATTTTATATCCTTTAGAGATTTTTGTAGAAATTTTACTATCTAGAAAGTCATAAATAGGTTGTTATGACATTCATAGACACATATCAAGTTTTTCATAGCTCCAAGTGATCGATTGTATTCTTCATAAAAAAAAAAAAAAAATACGCCTCTTCATAATCAATGCTAGGCGTTCGCAAAAAATAAATTCTTATGCCATAAGCAATGCTTTGCATTTTATACCTTCATTTTTCATTTCATTTTCGCACAAATACCTAGTTTCCCACGTTGACTTTACATCTTTACCTATTTTGGTTATTGTAAATTTAAGTTTTCTTAAATTACATATTTTCATTTTAACCAATCGTTATTACTTCTACATTCTTCAACAGATTTAGGCTCAATATCTTGAATTTATACTAAAATATTTATTGCTATATTTTATGAAAATGTTATTGACAACTATATATTTTCAAGTTTATCTCTTTCCAATTTTGATATACATTATCAAGATCTCTTCGTTTTCACTCTATTTAAGTATCTAAGCCTCTTTTAAGGTTTTGCGAATAGTTATATCTTATACCCCTTCTTAAGTATGTACCTCCAAATTAGGGCTATCTTGATTACTTTGCTTCTTTTCATTTATAAATATTTTTATTTTTATTAGTGGAACCAATTAATCTCCATACTTCAAATATGGTTTAGTTTCATTTGCACTCATAGATTTTTTTTATGGGGGCATTATTTTTAATTGATTAGCAGTTGGTATATGGGATTTGGTATCTTTTTATAAACTAGTAAATACATCTTGCTATTGATTTGCAATATCAATTATCTTTGGAACTTTTCTTCATAGAAATGACAATCACTAAATATTGTCATAAATAAATCTGCATTCATTGGTTAAAGATATAAAAAAAAATTTTATGGAGATTCATATCCACCATATGTTCTCAAAATTCTTTGAGGACCCATATTTGTGCATTGTGGTATAGCAATTAGGATATATACCGCATTTTCAAAACACTAAAATGGAAAGCATTTAGCCCCTAATTAAATGTCAATTAGGATATATAAGTAATGTTCTAGCTATTAATTTGAGGCATTTAATTGATGATTCTGCTAAACTATTTTTTTATATGAACACAAGGAATATGCCTTTCAATCGTTATACCATTTGATATACAATAATCATTTAAAGTTTGAGATATAATTCACCATCATTATTAAGACATGTTATACTAATTACATAATCCAGAAATCAAACTATTTAATGAATTATCTGACCAAGCAATCTTGCAAAAATGCAGTTATAAGCAAATGTGTGATCATCTTGAAGATGCTTATATTAGAACCATAAACTATCTAAATGTTCCACATACATCACCTTGAATATGTTCCAGAAATATAAAGGATTCATCCTTAACTTTAATTATTATTAGTCTACTAATTAATTTATGTTAAAAACAACAAACATATAAGAATTCCTTAAATTGAAAAATCGTCTTGGTTCTTTTGTGTATGATTTCTCAATGATTTTTGGAATTATAATTGATTAGAATTGGCCTGACTAGTCATATTAAATGGTAAACTTCTGGTTTAACATAGTTTATGTTTTAGTTGTACTAATATTTGTATAATAATACATAAATCAATTATAAATCTCAATCCCATAAATTTGGTAAAAATCATGACCTCCATCTCATGAAATAAAAGCTAAAATAATGGCCTCGTAAAATATAGATATCTACATAAAATCTTACATATTCAAGTCAAACATTCAAAAAAAATTAAAAATAAAAATCTGTTATCATTCTCATGGTGGATGCAAGGACAAGGTTTTTTTTTTCTAGTATAGCGCTAATTAGAATCGATTTTTTTTTTTTTTAAGGAAATACCCTCTTATTATCTACTTGGCCTCCAAAATATTATCATGTTTGTATATCTTTAAAACTTAAAGCTTTTCCAATTCACCAATGTAACATAAAGTTAATATACAAGTTATATTTTATTAATAAAAATAAAAATTACTTATAACTTTAGAGTTCATAAACTATCTTTAAAGGATATCGAATTTATTTTAAATGTATATTGAGGTATTTTAATAATTACAATAGTTTTATTAATTTATATTAAAATAATAAATTTATTTGATCCAAAGGTCATAGAAGCAAACATCAAGTTTTTCAAGGTTAAGAAGAGGGTGGTATACAAACAATCGGAATATTTTAAAAGTCAAATACATAATTTTAAAGAAATTTTTAAAAACATGTTGAAGAGGAAGCTTATACTAATTAGTTTTTAAATAACAAAACCATTGTACTTAAATCCACCAAAATTATTATAATACAAGAGCAGTTGATGAAGATAATGTTAAACTCATGTGTTTTTTAAGTTGAGTTGGGAGTTCAAGTTTGAATTTGATTTGAATAGACACTTTTATTCCTTGTAGGGACAAATTGAATAATCTTACCTTTCTTATGATATTAAATTTTGATAGTGAGATCAGATGCAAAGGTGGAATAAGATGATCTTATTTAAGAAAACTTTTGATTAATTTTAAATTCAAAGATGTGTATACATACATGCATGCAAATATTTGTATTGTGTGGAGTATATAATATGTGTATGTGTGTGTTTTATTTATGTTCATATACACCATCAAAACTTCAATTAAATCACATATATTTAAAATTTTTATCTTTACAAATATTTACTTCTAAAAATCATAATTAATTAAGACTAAATCTCACTTTTTTTTTTAATTTTCAATCCAGATTTTCTAATAATTTCTAATTAATTTGAGCCAATATTTCAACAATTGTACTATCAACATGACTAAAATGATTGACAGAAACTCTACTTGACCCAACCCAAAAAATTAGTGTGACTTTATGATTTTTCAAATAATGATAATTTTTTGAGATTTATAGCGGTAGTTGAGGGATTGCACTGCTTGTAGTCCACCACTGATATCGGTGATGATGCACTGATGGTACAATGCCCTCTTGGTATAGGCATATTTTTAAGGTTTTATTATAATAAAAAACATTGACAAATTGAACCGTAACTATTGTACTTAATTTTCAAACTAACTAATAGTGGTTTTTCTCAGTTTTAGGTTTTCTAAGTGAGTTTGCATATTTTTTATTTTATTTTATTTTATTTTATTTTTATTGTCTATTATTTTTTTGGTAAAAATTAAATAAAAATAAAAATAAAGAAAAAAAAAAGTTGGATTGGAATATATTCTTACAAGCTTTTGAACTTTGCATCCATCAATCTTAAATTTGTTAAAAAAAAAGAAAATTAATAAAAAAGGTTGAGAAAAAAAAAAAAAAAGAATGGAAGGAATGAGGAGACAATACTGAGCAAGAAGCACATGCTAACAATAGAAGAGAATTGACCTATGCTGCATCTCACTTCCTTTTCATACATCATGGAAGAGCCTACATTGGATATAGACACAAAGAAATAAATGAATTAAAAAGGCCCACTCTATATGAATGATTAATAAAAGCCCTTGTTTTTGGAAAATCAAAACCCAATTGTTCCTCTTATTATTGTTTTTTTTTTTTAAATTAATGCAAGAACTAATGACATCATTAAAATAAAATAATAATATTTTTTTTTTACAAGTGTAAACAATCCACATGTATGCTCTCCAACTACATAAGCTAGAATTCGAATCTATCTCCTCAACGAGAGAAATGGTGTCAATAACTCAAATAATCATTAATATTTAATAATTTTTTATTAGTGTAAATATTTAAGTATGAACTACTAATATGATAAGAAATAAAAACAAAAACAATTCACACACACTCTAAAAATAAAATTCTAAATATGTGTTTATTAAAGAATTTGATTAGTATTATTTTTGTGAAGTGTATATATAAAAAAAATAAAAAATTAAAATTAAAACAGCATATATTTATTAACTGGAATATTCTTTTATTTATTAAAAAAATGATTAAAAAAAGTCTACATTCGGTGATCCCAAATCTTACCAAATTTCTACTAGTCAAATATTTGATGATGATGATGGTCATGGTGGTCAATATACTACTTTGAAAAAAGAAAAATAATTATTATCATTGCTTTTCAAGCTCAAACTAGTGCCAAAAACACGCTTTCATTTATTAATTAATTAATTAATACTATTATTATTATTATTATTATTATTATTATTATTATAAATCTATGGCACGTAAAAAAATCATTGTTTTTCTAATTTTTCAGGTTTTTTTAAAACAACCCCTTTTTCATGTACCAACATTGATAAATTACGTTTACCCCGCTATCTACGCAGATTGATAGATTTAGAAACATTTGTTAGGACCAGTTTCTCTCATAATAAAAAGTAAAATGTACAACTAAACCTATAGTTAAAACTATAAAAACCAAACATAACTAATTAACCACCCATATAATGGTGTGACTACTGTTTATGATACCATGCTCCCTCTCTATACACCCATCAATATCTGCTCTCTCATCTACCTTCTCTCACAATTTTTTTAAAATCTAGGAACATTCTGTGAACGTCCCAAGATGATTTATTTTATATATATATTTGGGTCGGTTTCTCTCATTTAACCCTCTAGTGAATACTAACAGTGCTATTATGTTTATAAATAATAGTATAGAAAAAATGATATGTACAGTAATTTGATTTTAAGAGAAAAGTATGAACCTCCTCAATTGAAGTATTCTTATATATATATATATATATATATATATATATATACCCCGAAAACTCATTAGAATATGATGTACTACATGTATAGTTACACCAAATTCATTGACTTGAAATAGGAATAAATTAATTACAATAATTAATTAATTAATTAATTAACATAATTACTACATAAAAATTATATTTTTGACTAATTTTATTAATTGAATTAATTAATGCAACATGAATTGACAACCATTTACATTAATTAGAATTAATTAGTAAATAGATACTTACACATAAACACTCATAAAAATTGTATTTGCAACTTTAACTATACAACAATTTTTTTTTTACATTAATTGACAACCATTTACATTAATTAGTATTAATCCACTAAATAGATACTTACACATAAACCCTCATAAAAATTATATTTGCAACTATATTTATACAACAATATTTTTTATTTGTACAAAGGCGACAAACGATCACTTAGAAATTTATCATGTAGAGTGGACTAACACACAAGGTAATGAAGGTTTACCACATGTACTCAAATTGATATATCAGATATCATAACCACACAATCATAAATCCCTAACTATCTAAACCTCAATGGGTGGAAAATAAATTTTTTTCAACATGAGACTCACGTTGAGATCTAGTATACAATGAATAAATCATATTCTACAGCACTAGGTCCCATGATGAAATACTGAGTAAACAATACCGATGAATAGTGTTGCAGGAGTAAGATTTTAAACCCTTGCCTCTTTGCACACTTTGATGTGAATTACCATTGGACTAACAATTTTAGAGTTAACAATCAACTAAATTACACATTGAAAATTTCCAAAGTTTTTTTTTAAGGCTGTATATGTAATTTTATTTATTTATTTATTAAAAAAAATATATAGAGAGATAATAAGGTTCCTAGAATAATGCTTGTTGTGAAAGGTACTCTTCGTTTCTCCAAAATCACTCAAACTGTTCCCAATTCCACGTCTGATCTATACCGTACACGTGCACGTGTCGTTCTCTTAATTAAGACGTACATTTACTGTTGTGCACCCTTGCTCATTGTCTTCCACGTGTCCTCATAAACCGGGCCCACAAGATTCCCCGTTCTTTTGTTTTATTCTCTATTTTTGCCAATAAACCCCGTGGATTTATGAAAATTTATGAATTGCTATTTTATGGAAATTTTCATATACACCCTCATAAAACAAATTATATATTATTTTATAGATAAATAACAAAAGTTTTATTTATTTATTTATTTTTGGCACATCAGTGTTTACACCCACTTGAAGAACAAACAAAACTAAGTGGTTGGACAGAGAGGGACAAAATTAATATTTTCGTAAAATTCAAAAGTTCCAAAACCGACATCAACCACCCATTGTTTAGAAACTTTAAACTTTGGACATGGCTTTAATTTTAGTAGTATATATTTGTAAATATGCAACTAAAATATTTTTTTTAATAAAAACCCTTAAAATTATAAAAATTACCAACATACATAGTTTATCGTTAATGGAAGTTAGGAGAGAGATGTGATTGGATGAACAGATCACGTGATGGTTAAGTGGACCCATTCTTGATTTGGCTCTGTCCGTGACAAGGTTAGGTCGCACCACGTTACACCTTGCCCGCTTTGTCCGTTCCACAAGCGTTTAGGTTTTCTCTTTTACGTATACAAACCGTATTTTGCTTTTGATATTTAAATATAAGTCCTTTGTTATGCTAATTTATATTTTTTTTGAAATATATTTTTTTTTTACAAATGGAATAAGTGTAGTATAGCCAAGAATTGTTCGTCCAACCAACCTATGTGTGTTCACCCCGTTACACAAGGTTCAAACAACAATTTTACACCCATAATTGGGATCTATAACTATCAATGTATGCAGGTTATCTTACTATTATTCAGTAAAATTTGAATTCGGAACTCTTAAATTCTTACAAATATTTTTCCGGTGGAATCAATGCCGTTAAATTATGAACTCTTTAGATTCAAATATTTACTCATGTTCATCATTATAATTTATTTAATATTTTTCTCAAAATACTAATTCTTTTATATATTTTTTTAATGAATTGGTAGATTAATTTATTCCTCAATAATGTGAGCATAAATCATTAAAAATTTGGACTCTGTTAATTTGAGTTAAATCTAACTCAATTCAATCAATGTATATTTTTATTATAATTCTTATATATTCATATCTTATTGTTAGGTATTTATATTATTGTATTAAAAATATTATATAATTTATATTTTCCATCATTAATAAGCAAAAAATCAAGTTGAATTTTAGTTTCCAACTAAATTAAACTATTATGAGAATATTGGAGTTGGTATAATAAAATTTAGCAAAAACATTATTGAGCTATATGCAAATATAAACAAGTCAAAGGGGTTATATGTAAATATGAAAGATTCGAGGGACATAAATGCCAAAAGGATTCTTTTCTGGTTCAACCGCAATTTGTTTTCTTTTTTCCTAAGACGACCCCGCAAAATAGTTAAATTAAATGGGCACGTTTCTAAAGTTCAAAGTAATTGGAGTTTTTTTTTGCATATAAACCCCTAAAATATAAATAATCGCCATGATCAAAATTTACTTCATTTAAAAAACTTATTATAAAATTAATTCTTCTTGGCAATTATTAATTTATTCACATATTAAATAACTAAAATTAAAAAAAAAATCATATTTCGTAAAAATTTACCAAATATTTACTATTGAATAGTGATATGCATATGTAAAAATAACATTATTATTTATAAATATATAAAATAATGAATATTTTATGAGACACACATGCAATAAGAATTTTTATCCGTATATATATATATATATATATATATATAAAGGGTATGTTTGGAAATAGAGATATTATTATTGTTCATAGCCAGCTAGGTTGAACATGATGGGACCATCTAACTAGTCATGAACTTGAGTCCCTTTTTGCTCTTTATTAAGGCTTGTCAACCAAAGTGAACTGAATGGGTCGGTTGTTCATGAGACTAGTCCACATATATCTCGTGGATGTTCAATGGCTCTATAAATTGGACATGCCATTGGTTTTCAAGGGTGTTTCCGGAATTTCATAGATCATAATTCTATGGGTGAAATTAATATAATAATTTATGAATTAAATTTCTTTGTGGATCTCACTGTTATAAAGTTTTCCAAAGTTTATGTATGTATACACAGACACTTGCATATTTTTAGTTGTCAAGAATATATATATATTTTAATTTCTTTTAAGATTTTTTTTTTTTGAAAAATTAGTGAAAACTTCCTATACATTTTCATTATAATCATATAGCCCTTTAATTTATTTTATTTTATTTTTTTGAAAAATATATTTTTTTATATCTTATAGTCTCGATATTATTATAGAATGTTGAAACTATAGTTGGCACCAACAAGCTGGGAGTTAGAGGTTGTAATGGGAGGGGGTGGAGATGGGGTGTGGCCTCTTTGTCCTCGCCCTTGCCAAGGATGGGGACAGGGAATCTCCATCCTCGTAGGAATTTGTGAAGATCCCTTTTATGTTAAGACACTTATAAATTTTAGTTTTTTTTAATCACTATTTAATACAAATATACCTATGGAATAATATTCATTATGGTCATTACAAATATGTATATAGAGCTCAACAATTTAACAAAACTATTAAATTTTGGAGTTAGCTAAAATTTAAAGGACTAGTATATAAATATAATCAAGTTAGAGATCCTCCACCCCTTCCTTTATAAGGAAGCAGGGATGAGTTGACCTCGCACATGTCCCTGCTCCATCAAGTAGAGTCCTAGCAAGAATAGGGAATTCCCCGCCCTATTATCACTCTAACTAGGAGCAGAGCAACATCGAGAGTGTGCTCCTTGTGCTTGAATGCACATGACGACTCACACAAGCACTGTGAGAGAAGACAAAGGTAATTTGATAATTTTAATTTAATTTAAATTTTAAAATAAAATTTTTAAAAATTATGAATGTTTTGGAGATTTGATAAATTTAAAAGATTGGGGGAATAAAAAGAATTGGAGGGACTACTGTTACTTTCTTCTTTTTTTTTTTTTTATAAACCTAAAAAAGTTAAAATAAATTACAATATAAAGTGAAAACATTGAGAATTAAAAAAAAAAAAAAAAAAGGTAACCAAGAATGTTTCTATCAAGAATGCGTCCATGGTTGTCAATTATGTTTGCTTGCATTCTTGTATAATTGTGGTCCAATATGTACAAGTTTTGGACATAATGGTATATGAGCTTGACTTTCAATATTTTAATTTTTGAGATTACAAAAAAAAGATTAAATGTGATGTGATGGATCTCATGCTTGCTTGACATCAAATCCCACAAATCATGGTTATTAATTTAATTTTCCAATTTTTTTAATTGCTTAGAATTAATAAGTCATAGTTGTAACTTGTAACTAGTATCTTATATTTCTTATAAACAAAAATGCCATCAATTGATAAAAGGGCTTAATTTAATATATATAACCCATTCACATTGAATCTATTAAATAAAAAATATTCCTTTAATCTATCTCAAAAATAATTTTGAATATTTTAAAATAAATTTAATACCCTATTCTATTAAAAAAAATTTTGTAGGCTCCCATAAAATAATATGATACTAAGCACCCATAAAATATATAATTACCTCTCATTGAGTTACTTTAAAAAAATAATTTTTAATAAAAAATGTTTTTTTAATCTATATTCTCAACAACTAAAATTAGTTTTTCTTAATTCACTTGAACGCTAGGACACAAGAATAATACATAATTTATTTTTATTGGAATATATGCTTGCTCATTTTTCTCTCATTTTTTATTAGTAAAAGTAAACTATTTGTAAATATTCAAATTAAAATTAAAAATTAATAAAAAGAAGTCAAAAGGAGTATTAATATTTACTTTTCTTTTACCATAAATGCACATCATGGTCATCGACATTGATTAAAATCATGGATGAGAAAGAAGGTACTTTTGCTTTCTACTTTTTTATTAACAAATAATAGAGGTTTTTAAATTAATAAATACAGTTATCTTTTTCCATAAAATATCATAATTTATTAAAAATAATAAAATAATTATTTAAATATAACATAACCTTAGTTAAAACCACTTTTAAAAACCAAATAAAATAAAATAAAATTAAGAAAAGTTTGGGGGGTGTTGTGGAAAAGTGAGTAAGTGATAAAAATTTGCTATTTTTCAAGGGATTGCACATAACACTATAAAATGTGTGCCCTTGAGTTGTAATACACAGGGTCTTCTGTGGGACATTCGTATGAGAATCACTCTCTTTCCGCTCCAAAGTTACATGAGATCACATTTATCTCTAAAAAATCCTCAAACTAGTTATGATACATCTCTAAACTTCCATGTTGGTCATGACTAACAGCATTTGTTACTTTTGTAAAGAATTTTTTTTTATATGCCTTCATAAAAATATATATACATATTTACTTAAATATCTTTTGATCAAGAGTCAATTAGAGAATTTATATTTTTTAATAAAATTTGTAGGTTGAATGTAATAAAAATAAATAAAAGCATTTCATATAGGTATATAAAAAAATAAATATTTTCATAAAGTATTGAAGCAATTTTCTCTAAATTTTTCCTAAGAAAAAGGTTATATATCTAAAAATGGCAAAAGGGCAAATAAGTAATTTCAATACATCCAAAATTTTCGGAACTCAGATCTCCACATTCCCCGGCACCCGCAATTTTAATAACGGGCCTCAATTCGGACCCGGATTTGTAGCCGAGGAAGGGGCACAAACGTAATTTTAACGCAAAACTTTGTCTCATTTTACGAGGGCCTTCGTCCAGTCATCAGCAACTGTCGGCTAACCTACCAAGCTCTTTCCGCATTAACTTTTTCAGCGTTTTACATTTTCAAAGTACCCCCTGAAAAGTTTTTCTTTTCATATAAACCCCCGAAAATTTTCTTACCTGTAGACCCAGCCTAAATTTATAGTATATATATATATATATATATATATATATATATATAAAAATATTTCTTTATTTTATCTAAATCTTAAAATTTTCTAAAAATTTGAAAATTTTTTCTTAATGACTAAACTAGTTTAAGTTTTTCTGCTTACCCACTCTAAAAATACAAAAAATAAGATTAAAACCATGCGTAAGTATTTTTTAATTAATTTTTGAATTGAGTTTTAATTGTAAGAGTATAGAATTTAATAAAAGTTTTTCTTATAAAAGCACCCAAATGGAAGATCACATAATTAGCTACCCCCCTTTTATAGTGGTACACACTGCATTTTCACTTATTCTTTTCAGTTATAACCATAAATAAATAAATAAATAAATAAATAAATAATAAAAGGGTGGGAATAATCCAGCTGTGAAGCCATGGGTTCCATAATTGCAAGCTAGGTGGAACGTGTGGGCCACCCTTAACACTCACACTATTCTGGTGGGTCCCATAAACGAGCGGCGCCTGCCCAACCTTCTCCCCCTCTATCTATTTCTCCAAATTTTTTAATAATAAATAAATAAATAAATAAATAAATAAATAAATATTAATGATGAAGCAATTTATTAATATGAGAGTTTAAATATTGGATAATGTTATATTTTATAGAGGATAAGTAGTAGTTATATAGAGATGATATCAGCATCCATCGTCTCATTATTATTATTATTATTTTTTGACAATAGACGATAAGCGTCTTACTTTTAGATTCAAATAAAAGACGTGCAAGTGCGGAGAGCACCGCAGCTAGCTTAACACGCACCCGCGCCCTCACTTTACGCTTGATGGGGATCAAACTCGGGGAGTTACGCTTGATACTCAAGGCGAATACCCTACATAAGAGACTTGGTGCCAATTGATTCAAGGGTCGTTGGCGTCTCATTTCCAGTTGTTCTGCTGAGTTTTGTACTTTGTTTTTTTAGTAGTCTAGTTGTTTATTTTGAAAAAAAATAAATATATTTATTCGTAATTCCATATCCACTTAAAAAAACCACAAGTTTGAAAATTTAATTAAAAAAATAAAATTTCAGTTGCGTACGTGGCAGCAATGCAGATAGCGCAGGAGCCACGGGATAGTACCACGCTTTGGACACGTATGCGCGTTGAGGATAGCTTGTGCTGTTGCGAGGAGCATCACAACGAATACGTGTCACTTAGTTATAACAAATTATTTAATTAGTTAATTAGTTAATTAAGATTTAATTATATATTTATATAAACGAGCACCAATTACGGTTTTCGTTCGTCTGGGTTTTGTTCGTAGTGGGCAAGCCAAGAAGGACATCGCCGGAGCCGGAGATTTCGGGGAGATATGATCGCCGGCGATGCGGAGGAGGAGTCGGTTGATGAGAAATTCCCTCGGTGAGCTCCATTAGAGTTTGGATTTGTTCTTGTGGTTTGTGGATTGGGAGAGATTAGCAGGTTAATGGCGAAATCGGAGGAAAGGGCGGCGGCGGCGGCGAGGGCGGCCGGGGAGTTGAAGAAGGAGTTGAGGAGGTTGGTTCTTGCCATCACTGATGACGATGATGTGCGGAGTGAGACCTTTGAGGAAGCGGCGAAGGTGTTGGCGGCTCTGAGAGAGATGAAGTCTAGTGGGAAAGGGAATAACTTCGGGAAGAGGTCGTCTTCTTCTCCTTTGTCTTCCAATGAGAAGGACCATCGGCCGGAGGTGCAGGTTCCTGAGCATTTCTTGTGTCCGATCTCGTCGGAGATTATGAAGGATCCTGTGATTGTCGCTTCCGGTCAGGTAGTGATGCTTTTCATTCTTGATTTAATTTGTTTGAAATTGGGTTTGATTTCAATATGAATAGCTTTTGCAGAAGATTTTCTTGTTTTCTTTTAATTTTTTTTTTTTTGGTTGCCTTTTTCTTTGTGGAAGGTTTCTTGGATTCAAATCTTGAAGTTAAAAGTTTGAATTTTTCTTCTTATTTTTATCTGAAAAAAGGTTTTGTTTATGGATTCATGGTGCTATTCCATATCCACCATTGTAATGCTGTAAAAAAATAAAATAAATAATAATAAGAATTTTTTTTATTTTTATTTTTCATTATGATTGAGTATACTGTTCATTGATTATCCCTTGGTGACTGTACTAATTCTCCATCTTTGGATAAGAACAAGATTTAATCACCCTTGTTATTGTTGTTTTTTAGATCTCCACCTGTATTTGGGGTGAGAATTTATAACTGTGGTTGTTTTTTTAATCTCGCCTTCAGTTAAAATCAAATTCTTGAATAGTATAATGCTTGTGGATTTTGATTTGTTGGGTCATATTTCTTGGAGTGTTTTTGTATTAATTTTCATTTTTCATGAAGTTTCATCTCAAGTTCTTTGGCTGTCAATTCTGACACCATTCCCTTGCAAGTTAACTATCAATTCTTTTCAAGTTTTGCAATGTTTTTTGTTTGATTCATATGCCATAGAATTCAATTATTCTCCTTGTTGTTTTTTTTTTTGCCTTTCACCATGTGGCACATGCATGTTTCGATTCCATCTGTCTTACTTTTTGGCAAGTTATTCCTTGATCAACTATTCCCTGATACTGAAAACTGAGATTTTTCATGCAGACGTATGACCGGGCTTTCATTCAAGATTGGTTGAATTCCGGCAACTTGACATGCCCGAAAACTCAACAAGTTCTCTCCAATTCCACTCTCACTCCTAACTACCTTATTCACAAAATGATTACACACTGGTGCTATGAGCATGGAATCCCTCTTCCAATGCTTGAGAATCGTGAGGGAGCTATGAGCACTAGAAGCGAGCAGAATGTAATCAACTCATTTCTGGATACAATCTCTTCCTCCTCCATTCATGAGAAAAAGAATGCTGTGAAGGAGCTCAGGCTACTCACCAAGCGCAACCCATCCTTCCGGGCCCTTCTTGGGAGAGACGCCAGAAGCTCTCTCTCAGTTGCTCTCTGTCTTAGCTGCTCCTGGGTTGGAAGAAGATAAGGAGGTCCAGGAAGATACAGTCACCACTATTCTTAATTTGTCTATCCATGAGGGCAATAAGGAGATTGTCGCAAACAACCCGCAAGCTATCCCTGTGCTCATCGAAGCCTTGAAAACAGGAACAATGGCGACAAGGAGTAATTCAGCAGCTGCCCTATTCACCTTATCAGCCCTTGACACGAATAAGATTAAAATTGGTGAGCTAGGGGCTATTCAGCCACTTATAGATCTTCTTGAGCAGGGCAGCCCGGCTGGCAAAAAGGATGCTGCATCAGCAGTCTTCAATTTGTGTATGGCACATGAGAACAGGGTGAGAGCAGTGAACGAAGGGGCAGTTGGCATAGTCTTGAAGACCATAAGCAACAACACCCTTGTGGATGAGTCCTTGTCTATCCTTGCAATGCTCTCAAGCAATACTGATGCTCTGGAAGAGATTGGGCTGCTTGGTGGCGTTCCTTTGTTGCTCAGCATTTTAAAGGAGAGCTCATGTGCGCGGAACAAGGAGAATGCACTTGTTGTTCTATTCTCCATCTGTATGTATGATAGATCGAAGCTGAGAGAAGTTGGTGAAGAGGAGAATTTGAATGCTACAATTTCACATCTTGCTCATAATGGCACTTCAAGGGCACGCAGAAAGGCTGCTGGGATTCTTGACAAGCTGAGACGAACAACGCACATTACACATTATTCTTGCTAGATGCCATTCTAATGGATAAGAGATAGCCATCATGTATATAATACAATCCGGAGTTAAAATAGAGTTGGCTATATGCAAAGTACAAATCCTCTTTGTTTCTATGCCATCTTGCAAAGCTTGAGGATCAACTCTGGTTGTTTACAGGTTAGTATCCTTGCAGAACGGAGGAGAGCATGGTTGAGTCTACAAGAATAGTGTTGGTAGGCCTCCACCTCACCTTCCTTCTTCATTGATACTTTTACTGCACAGGTTTTTGTTTTGTTTGTTGTCTTCCCTCTACTTTCATTACGAGCAGTTTATAGGCTTTCCTGGTCTTGTTTAGCTTTGTTGAGTCAATTCCCAGCATTATGTCTTTTGGTGATACATTTCTGCTTTCTATGAGATATATCTGTGAATATGAGATTTTGAGCTGCTTTTCTCGAAGAGATGCTAAGCCAATTGAATTATAAGCTTATACTATCATAGTATTCCAATTGCAAGTCTAGTGCTAACCACTCAAGAAGTGAAATTCAAAGTCGAATCAAGCTAGGTACAAATGAAGCATTGTTTTAAGCCTATTGATTGCCATCTACCTTTATTTCAATGCTACAGTGGCACTTATCTGCCTTAATTAAGTCAGATACCAGCAGGCTTCTCTTAAGTTTTAGTCTTATCATTGAAACCTATGAATGCTATTGATTCAAGTGGACCTTGAATACTTTAATTAATGCTCTCCTCTGAACAAAGCAAGACTAGATCTTGAAGGTGAGCACCCAATGCAGAATTAAATCATGCAGACTTGATAGGTTTGGCATTATAAGGATTTAATATATATTTTGAATCTGGTTATAAATTCTTATTTTGTTGCCATTTGATGATGGCTCATGCTTTCCTTACAGAAAATGCAGTAGTATTCAATTTTACTCGAAATCGAAAGCTTGAGGTGCATATTTGTTAATCAGATTTTCATATCATTTATTGTCAATTGCTTGGAGATCACCTGACCATTGCAGTGTCCTGAGATAAATTTTCTATCCTTTTATCAGATATCTCTTCTGGTTTGTGATTTCTTATCTTTATTGTCATTTGATGGTGCATGCATTCAATAGGTAAGTAAAATGCAGCAGATTTGCACGTTCATCATGTCGCAATGTCCCGCAATAAGTGTTCTTTCTTGTTTTCATGCTATCATTTTTCGTCTAATGAATTGCTTGATTATTACTGGCCCACTCCAACTTATGTAACACTCTTTGGATTCTCTGCTAGCTTGTTGATGTCCTTTATATTGCCAGAGTTCATGGACAGATCAACAGTGTCATATATTGCAAAAGTTGAAAGCATCTGTTACACACTTTGCTAAATCAGAATTGTATTTGTTTTCTTATGACTGTCTATATGTTTATCAAGGAATGCTAAGATTTAAGAGTTTAAAATTATAGGTGATGGTGAAAAGGGGAAAGTCTTGCATGAATTTGGACTATAAATTCAAGGACCTTATCTTTGTAGGACATTGTGCTTTAACTTTCCCATTGGTCAGGAGTTAGGTCCTTTGTGTTGAATTTAAACTAGAAATATAGTAAGATAAATGAAAGGAGACAGAAGATGGGATTAAAAATTATATGTTGAAATTTTTACTTATTTGTGATGTTATTATGTTGATCGATTGAAGAAATGCAGTGTGATATCATCGCCTAATAATCCAAGATTATATTAAGTTATTACATTTTCTTTACTTTAGTTTAATCAGTGATATTTTGTTTGTTTGATATGTTGAAAGGAAAAAAGAAACGGTAATTTTAATAATTCATTTTTCTGAATTAATTAATTCTTAATTTTTATTCAATTAAACAAATAAGCATAAATTTTCTTCTTATTGTTTTCTTATCTCTTAATTATAAAGCCTCGTGCTTCCATTTCATATCTTTCCTAAATCTTTTTAATGCCCAAGAATGATCCTATGCTTTTGTGCCATATGAATACCAATTAGTAGCATTATCCTCTTAAAAGTATAAAACAAGAACTAAAATTACGAGTGCAACATTGATCAACATTGTTAATGAATGCTGTTTTAATTTCAGTTTATTAACTGTTAAATATTATTTTAGAGTGTATCAAGGGAGCTAATTTAATTTTCTAGTATTTACATGGTACTTGAAAGTATGGATGTTGCTCTTATTTTTGGGTAATTTGTATTTCGAAGGAATTACATTAAAATTTTTATAAAATAATACACTTGAGTTTAAAAAGAATTATTACTTTATATATGTTAGTTATTTATTAATAAATAAATAATTTAATAATTTATTGATAAATAAATTTTTATTAATTTAGAGAGAGTTTTTATATTTTATAACTCCAATATAGTTTTCAATTTAATGGTTGGTAGATGAAGTGTAGCATAAATTTTTAAGCGTATTTAAATGTAAATTTAATAAATAATCATAAGTTTTCAGTATTATATTTTAAGATATTATAATTTAAAAGAGAATTACTAAAGAATCCTTTGTAATTGGCTAGAAATCTTCCATATGGGACTAGAATTACTTTTACATTTGTTATGATAATAATTAGAAGAGGATCAGTTATATTTGGCTAGCTTCATCCTTGGATATGTTATGGGAATGATTAGGATTTGTCATGATCTAAAAAAATTACTTGCTAACATGAGGAAAATATATCAAATATGGTGCGTGCTTTACAAAAAATTTAGAGTGAGATTGAAATTAGTTTACAAATAAAGAAGAAGCAAATGACTTTAAATGCATATTTTATAAAAATTAATAAAATTTAAAAATGGAAGTAGTCAAAATAAACTTCAAGGTTATGAGGTTTGTATGATTTTTCTATATATTCAATGAATTATTAATTTATATTTTCATTGGCCCTTGCCACCCTATAGAGTTTTTTTTTTTTAAAATTATTATTTTATGCATTTAGCAAAATTATTAATTTAGTACATCGGTCCTAGTCAGGGCTGAAAAAAAAAGAACTTAATCGAGGTTATTAATTTATTGAACATTCATTTATCAAGATTTTATTGTATGTAATTAATCAGCTGCGTGGTTGCATGGTAGTTTAGTAATCATTTAAAATTTAAACTTTAAAATTTTTGTAATTATACCATAAATGCATAAATTCCTAAATAGAATAGGAGGTAATGCCTACCATTTTTACCTAAGGTACTTTATTCCAAATTAAAACACCGCATGAAACCGGTTGTATGCATTATGCAATATGGCATGTAATATTTAACGAATTAGTAGATCAAAAAACGTGATGTGATCCAGGATTCTTCAAATGAATCCCATTTTTTTTTTTACTTCTTTTTCATTGTAAACCTAGTTGTGTATACTAATAATTGCTCAACTAAGTTGGTTTTTTTTTTAAATATAAATTTAATTCTTCTTCCAATTCTTCCAATGCTAACGAGAGTCCTTTAATATCAGTATATTAAGAGAATGAATAACCCTAACAAATGCCTAAGCAAAAATCAGGTTTCGTTATTAGCATAATGTTTGTAGTAATTATAAGCCTCATCAAATAAATTAAAAGCTTTTTCAATTTTAGGTATTTGAGAATTAAGCTGAATTCAGGTGCTTTTATATGTAATCAATGTCAGTTATCAAAAAACATTTGAAAAGCAATTTGTAACCAAGATTTCCATACCTAGATATTCATTGCAATGAAATAAAAATAATTTAGCTTAGAAAAAGGGTTATGGAGCTCTAATCAAAGAATTGATGGAGCTAAGAATTAAATGATTAGCTATATAACAAAAGTAAGGGAAGAAAATTAAATGAGAGATCATGTAATCTTGTAGTCGTTAATACAACAAAAGTATATCTTGAATGGGTTTTAGAAAGTCACTATTATCTTTAACTTGGGATAGTATTAAATAAAAGCAAATTTCATTCAATGCCCTTTTGCCTCCAACTAAGAAATGCTTAAATCCTGTTTTATTGGTCAACAATTGAGCTTTATTATTTAGTGCCAAAAAAAAATTTTAGAAGCTGAGTTCCTACTTTTTTAGTCGTCTTTGAGATAATTTATACGAGTAGGGGGAAATGAGAGCTGTTATTTTCTTTAAGATGCATCCGTTAACTTTTCTTGTTACATATAAGGTGTGAAATTTATGTGCTTTCAATGGCTGTCAAGTGGCAAGAAGTAAATAGAAGACTGATGCTACATTGCATACAACTAGTTTTATGCAATTTTTTTTGCCAAAATGGAGTGACAGTTACAATTATAAACCTAATTAACCTTATGTCCTTATTCTGTTTTTTTTTTTAAAGTTTCTTTATTGTCAATAATATATAATTATAAAAATTAATTAATGAAGTTTGAATAAATCATTATCAATAAATTATTTAATTTTCTAATATATATTCATATAAACATATGTGATATATATATAGACAAATGTGTGTATACACATATAAGGGCCTTTTTTTCTCTTGCTTAGCCTCATTAGGATTTGACCCGTCCAAGCCGTGGAATCATAGATCAGTTCTATATTAATATTCAATTGGTTATGGATTCATGCTTTCAATATGGACAAATTTTTAATAATAATTACCCTCAGGATCCTTGGTCAAGTCAACAAAGGGGAATGAAACAAAACAATGAAATGAAATAATTTATTTTATTAATTTTGTGGAATACATATAATTTATATATAAATACAAATATTTGATTACTTTCTTGAAGTTAAGAAAAGCCTATAAAAATTATGAGTATCGTCTAAGGTGTCTTTCACTCTTTGAATTTTTTGTGGAAATGGTCACGATATTTTGACATCTTTCCACATTCTCACTCATAGTGCAATAGGAATGTTATATTGATTTGTTAACTTTTTGAAATAGTAGCATTATTAAAAAAAATCTGGGCACTCCTAGATGCTCTAGTTATAGAAAAATAATGCACGAGGTTAATATTGACAAATTTTCCATGTTATCATGACTACTAAAAACTTTCTGAAACAAAAGTTTTTAGTAATGTGGTCTGCCACATGGGAGATATTTGGGCCCCTTTACCAACATTATATTTTAAATATTTGTTAAGAGATTTTTGCTTCTTTGCCACCAACCCTACCTATCTATACTACTACTTAATATATGACCAACTGTAAAGAATTTAAGAAAAAATTACTTCCTAAAATTTATGTTCTTCCTTTGCTATCTCCACTTGCAGTGGCAAGTGTGAAGAAAAACCATGTTTCCCTTAACTACATTTGTAAATGACATGTCCATAACCTAATCGAAGTATGGACTCTAGGTTGGTGAATTTAGGGAGGTCATGGGCTACTATGGTTGGTACTACCCCTTCTCGTTAGAAATCTTCTTTCTTGGCCCAAGGAGAGATATTGGGAAAATTGAAAGCCTTAGTGATAGATTTTGTTAGGGTGGATTATAACTTTCTTGCTAAATCATGTGAAAGTTTTCAAAATGCCTTGCATGGCAAGATTTTTTTTTTGAAGCGAAGCTCTTTTCTTGTAGCATCTCAAGGTTGCACACACTTTCATAAATGGAAGGAGTCAAGTAACTTCTAGATTCCTGACCTTCTCAGTGGCTTCTATATTGTCAAGTGCAAAACCTATGAGATAATACTCAAGCTTTTCTTTGATAGTCCATGAATTGTTAAAAGATTGGTTTTGTAGTTGGCACCATGGTAATAGTTATTTCAGTTGGTGTTTAGAAAGCTATCTAAAGTAGGGCCTAGATTGAACTCCATCATTACTAGTGTACTTATGGGATGAGGAAGCTATGGAATTGATTATGCCTAATTTTGGGAAGCTATTAAAAATAGATAAACACATTACTTTGCTTTCTAAAGCTAAATTTGCAAGGGTGTGTGTGTGTTGAATTTGATTTGTGTCAATCTTTGAAATGAGGGTTGTGTATTGGGGATGACTATTACTTGGTATTTATCGTTATTCTATATGAGAAGCATCCTATATTCTCTATAATTGTACTTTGGTTGGAACAAGACTAATGCATGCGGTTATTGGATTGGGGTCTTTACTAGTGTTATAGTTCTACCTGGTCATTCTAACTCCAGGCTTAGCATACGATGGAGCAACACACCTAGATGAGTATTCTTGAGCTCGAATAAGCCACGCTCATGGAGCCTAGATGTCATACCCCACCTCTGGTGATTGATAAAACCTAGGATGGTGATTACAACCCTTTGATGTTGGTGGCTCCGTAGTGAAATCGGGGAAGTGGCCAAGTGCTGGGGAGTTTTTAACATGCATCTCATGTGTTTCATTCCATAGATGTATAGTTGTATTGCAATGCAAACCAGTCTAATGTATATGCGAGTTTTTGGATGGGATGCAAGAGGCACCACTTGACATGATGGGATCCATTTAAGATGTGGTTGTGATGGGTTTTTGGGTGTGTTGATAGTTAGGATCTTGCTATGACTGACAAGAAATCCATCTTGACTGTTAGAAAAATCTAAATTGATGGTAGTCAAGAAAGAAGTCAGAATGCCAAGGAAGCTAAGATACCTAGAGCCTTGGTTCCTACACTTCACTCATTTTTCACAACAGACTTTGATGTCGGACAAGCATACAAGAGACTTCTATGCTGGTCGTTATTTATAGGATCATCAAATGTGGAGGAACTTCCACCCTTTTCATTTAGTGCTAGCTCTGGAAAAATCCAAGGCACCGAGTAAAAGCAAAGGGGTTTTCAATGGGAACTTCTCTGGTGATTATGAAACCCACCTTTTCTCTTATAGTATATGATTCTATCTCCTAATGGCTTTTCATAGAAAGTATCCTCTTCCATAATATGGCAGTTGTAAAAATTGTGAGGGCTCTATCATCAACACTAACACTTGGTTGTGAAGAGAAATTAGACAATGAATAGACAGAGGATGATAAGATGAGTAGGTAGAAATCATACAATGATATGACACTTGGTTAATTTCAGTTTAGGATTAGGAAGGAAGCTTTAAACTGCCAGACTTAGCATTTCTTAGTCTTCTCATAAGAAAGGAAGATTGAACTTGGAACTAGTTTAGAAAAACAATCATTTTTTTTATTATATCATCCCACCTAAATTGTGTGTGTGTGTGTGTGTGTGTGTGTGTGTGTGTTATGTTTATTTCTTTCTTTTTTCTTCTGTAATTATAATAGTCTCCTTCCTTGTTATGTTTCTTCTTATCCTAATGTCAACGACTAATATAATTTATTGGAACTTTAGGGATATTGCAAATTTGAACATAGTTAATAGGGTAAGTGATCTCATAAAAAAAACATAAGCCTTTCCTAATGTGTCTTGTAGAAACCAAAGTGGGCTAGCATCTTCTCAATCGTTTATGCACCAAATTTTGGAATGCTTGGGAGTGGGTTGCAGTCTTGATTGTGGGCATGTTTGGGGAATTATTGACTTGTAGAGACCCTCGATTAGGATTGTCACTTTGTTGATGATTTCCAAAGCTTGCCTTAATCTGGTAATCTTTAATAATATTTGGATTCTTCCAATGTTTACAGTGGTCAAGTAAACAAGCTCATAAGAAACTTTGAAGAGAACTATCTAGTATGTCAATGCTCCCATGGCTTTAGGTGATGATTTTAATGCTATTATTTCCACTTTAAAGCATCAAAGGGGTCTTTTTTTAAGTATGCTCTCAAATCAAGTTGTTTTATTGAGTTTATTGCTAGAAATAATCTTGTTAATGTTGGTTTAGTTGGTAATGGATTTACTTGTTGTAATGGCTAATTTGAACTTGTGAGGCATTAGGTTAAATTGAATCATTATTAATCACAACTGAACCTCAAATTTTAGTTCTTATGTTATATAGTATTTACCTAGAATTTCTTCTAATCCTTTGTTGCTTGTTATGTTTCATTATTCTTAATTATTATAGAATAAAGGTTTTAGATTCGACAATTACTCATATGAATATCTTGAATGCCATCATTTGGTATGTAACTGTTGGAAATATTTCTTGAATTCTACCTAGCATATTTTATCTCATTTGATTATCGGAACCATATCTAACCTTATTAATTGAATAGCTTTAGCCTAAACTCCTAGATTATGACATAAAGCCTATTGAGTTATTTGAGATAAAGAGTGACTTCAAGTCAAAGTGCTCCAAGGAGTTAAAGGTCTTGTATAATTGATATAGTGCACTTCTTAGTTAAAATACCCCCATAATTAACCTTGAGGTCTAGATTTGTATAGGTCCAGAATGGAGACATCAACTCTAGTTTCTTTCACAGAGTGCCCATATCCACAATCATAATAATCATATTTCCCATATCTTAGATGCATATGGCATTGCTTTCACTAGTAACTATGGGGAAAGGATTGAAGGCTATTTTTTTAGACTTCCACTCTAAACTAAAGCTTCTTTATTAGAAACTTTATTGATTTTACCCTTTAAATTAAATGTTCTTTTAAAGATCATATTGAAACTTTAAAGCTTGTCTCTAAAGTTGAACTTTATAAGATCCTTTGTTCTTTTCCATGGAGCAAAAGCTATAACCCTAATGGTTTCAAGTTGAATTTTATCCTTTTTTTGGAGAGACATTAGTGACCATCTATTTAAAGATGTTGATTATTTCTTTTCTTTCTCCCTATTTCCCAGTACTTTGAGTCACACTTATATGACTTTGATTCCTAAACATCATAAGCCTCCAAGGATTTCACATTACCATCCAATATCTCTTTGTAATGTATGTTATAAAATTATTACCAAAACCTTGGCTAATAGACTTAAACATGTCCTATCTAGCTCATTGGGTGAAAGTAATATGGTTTCATAATTGGATCATCCTTGTTGGACAGTATTATATCTGTCTAAGATGTTGTTCATTCCATTGAACATGCTAATACCTCTCACATGACTTTCATTAAAGTTGATATTGAAAAGGAGTATAATGTCTTGGAATAGAATACCATTTTTGTCACTCTAACTAAAATGGGCTTCACTCAAATTTGGACTTTTTTGAATTAGGAGGCGTAATTCCACAGCTAAATTTTCTTTTCTTATAAATGGCTAACAATAGTGTTGGATCTCAGCTACCAAGTGCATTAGACAGGAAGACTTTTTTTCCTCGTATACTTTTATTCTTCTTTCTCAAATTTAATTCCCATCCTTAACTATGCTTTAAATCTTAACATGATTCCTTGGTATGATACTTGGATAAGTTGTAAGTTTAACCACTTAATGTATATTGATGATTTGATTCTTGTCATTAAGGCCTCTAGGAAGGTAGCTCACAATTGTATTCTTTGCCTTAAGATTTATTCATGTTTAATAGGCCAAAAGCCCAACCACCACAAATTAGCCATATATTTTCCTAGTTGGTTTAATAAGAACTTCCTGAAAGATATTAGTTTTATTTTAAATTTCAATATCAATAGCTACTTTTGTAATTATTCAAGAGTTCCCATTTCTCCCAAAAAAGTTTCTATGGCTTAATTTCAACCCGTGGTGTTTTGGGTTTCTAATATTATTGCCACTTGAATCGGATAACATTTTTAAAGCTTGTAGAATGATTTTAACCAATAATACACTCTATTCCTCGATATTACTTATATAGCCACACTATTGCAGACTTTATTCTTGATTCTTTTTCTAGATAAGCTAGGGATTTCCTTTGGAACAAAGGTGATAAGCTTTTTTTTTTTTTTACTAAATTAGCCTTGATGGCTAAAAATATTCTTAACCATCTTAATGCTAGTTCAAGTGTCTGGGGAGATTTTCCGTTTGAATTGGTAGGGATTGAACTTGGGCCAATCAAGTATCAAGCTAACACTCTAACCAACCAAGTCATATTGCTTTGTATTGTTAAAAACAAAACCATGAACTTGGTTTTTTACAAAAATAATATGAAATAATTAAAAATAATTCCTAATAAACTACAAGAATTTAAAAAAACAAAAATAATTTAAGAATTTTTATTTTATTTTTTAAAAACTAACAGCTTGCACTAAATTTGTTCACTAATCTAATTAAGTTAACTACATATACTTTTTGGTGAGAGGAATCAAAACCCATATAGTTATTTTACATGGGATCGAAGTTGTCACCCACTTAGTTATTCTTTGATATCTGTTTATGATATTATTATAAAACTTTAAATAAAAAGCAAAATAAGTAACATACTACTAAATGTAAAATTAAAAAAAAAATTAAAAAAATACTTAAAAAAATTATAACAAAAAAATATAGCAAAGAAAATAAGTAAAATTCCACTAAATACAAAATTAATAAAATTAAACAAGAACAAAGCAATATCAAAAATTTAAAAAAAGAATGGTAATTAAAATAAATAAAATGACATTAAATGCAAAATTAAAATAATTAAATAATGTTAAAAAATTATTGTAAAATTAAAAAATAACTAAAGAAACACTAAATGAAAAATTGAGAAAATTTTAAAAAAATCATATTATGCTAAGAATTTATAGAAAAAAAATAAAGCACAAACAAAATAAATAAAATAACACTAATGTAAAATTAAAATAATTAAAAAATGATACAAAATTATATGAAATGTCAAAGAAAAAACAAAATAGCTAAAATAATGCTAAATACAAAAAACAAAAACAAAAAAATTAAAATAAAAATAAAAAATAAACAATGCTATTGTGACAAGATTTATCCAAAAAATTAAATTACAAATAAAATACATAGGATATCACGGAATGCAAAATTAACAAAATTAAATATGGCGAAAGAAATATAATTATATAAGAAAAACTTAAAACTTAAAAATTAGAATAACAATTCAGATACCAATTAAAATAATTAAAATATCACTCACTAAATCTAAAATTTTTAAAAGTTAAACATTTTAGAGAAATAATAGACAACGTGAAAATAACAAACAAAATAAATAATTAACACTAACTTATTTTGCTACAATTAAAAGAATTGACAATAATTACTAATAGACTTATATAACATACTTATAAACAATAATAACAATTAAATGCAAACAAACAATGAAAATTTAGAACTAACCTTATTGATTAGAGATTGGAAGGACTATAAAGTTTTGAGTTTGAGATCAAAGAGAAAGTTTAGTACTTAGAAGCTTAGGGAGTGTTTGGCTCATGGAAGTGAGCCCGGAAGCGATGAAAGTGGCTCATATACAAGAAAAACTACTTTTTGCTATAATTAGTTACCGTCGCAAAAACTTAAATGACGTCGCAAAAGTTTTTTGCGACGGCATTTGGTAGTCACATGTCATCATATCTGCTTCCATGCAAAAGATAGTTTTTGCAACCCACCGTCGCAAAAAATTAGTTGCGACAACATGAAGCCGTTGCAAAAAATTTAAAATCTAGTCACAAAAATATTAATAATGCGACGAATTAAGGTAACGGAATGTTTTTGCAATGGCAACTAGTTATCCCAATTAGTGTTATTTGCGATGACATATTGTTTGTCGCAAAAGATATTATTTGCAATAAAGAATATGCCGTCGCAAAAGGTATTATTTGTAACAAAGATTAAGCCGTGGCAAAAAATAGTATTTGCGACAAAGAATATGCCGTCACAAAAGGTATTATTTGTAACAAAGATTAAGCAGCGACAAAAAATAGTATTTGCAACATAGAGTAAGCCGTTGCAAAAGGTATTATTTGCAACAAAGAATAAGCCGTCGTAGCAACTTATTATTTGCGACTAATTTTGTATCGTCGCAAATAAGTGTTATTTGTGACCAATCGGTATTGGTCACAAATGAATATTTTTGTGTGTCCATCCTAATAAAATTTTTTGTGACCAAGTCATCGCAAATGCTATATGGAAAAATGGATAGCATACACCTAATTAATTCAAATCCTATGTTACAATATAATTTAAATTATATAACAACAATCTCATGCACAACAGATTCATTTACCACAATATTGACTCAATTTAACATATGAACCTAATAATGGGTTAACAACGATTCATGTCTAACAAAATTAAGTATTATAAACTTCTACAAAACAATGACACAATAAAAGTTCAAAACATGAAACTAAATAAGTGTAAGGAATTAAGTGTTATAGACTCGATAAAAGTTTGAAAAATGAAATCCAATAAGAGTTAGAAACATTCAAAATATTTAAATCTTCAATCATCGTCATCTTTACAGCTATCTTCATTTTCATTGTCATCATCATCTTTTTCGGAATCTTCCTCCAAACATTTTATTCTCATTGCCATCTTTTTCATTAGCATTACCATGAGGGAATCTCTTATATTTTCTTGAGAATTAGCTATCACATCCCTAAGATCATTATCACCTCCCTACACACAAACATAATACATGTAAACAATTTAAACTTCAATAGTACTCTATTAATTAAAAGGAAAAAATATTTTGCATTAAAGCCAAAGATGCATATAGATTTGGTACAAGTATTAAATAATATTAGTGATGAGATAGTTAATTATAGGATTTTGTATATACTATAAACATAATAGTATTAAAGAAAAATGAATAAGATAACATAAGTGAAAAAAGAATGGGAGATAATAAATTAAAATAACATATAAATAATACTTTACATTATCAACGATTTAAAATCATATAAACACAATAATTAAAAACATTAAATTATATTATTATACATGTGTAGCTACTTGTATATTAGATAATCCCAAACTTTGCAACATCGCTCGAACCATAACTAGTGCTTGTTGTTGCACTTTATTAATTGTAGACTCCATTTGCTTGAAATGGTCCTCCCATTCTTTTTTTCCTTCATCTTTTGAATTTCTTTGCATCTTTTGCTATATGTTTGAGAAAAACTACTACCATACACATCTTTTCCTTAAATTCCGTACCTAATCCAAGAACACGACCATGACTAAGTTTTCTTGTAACATCGCGATATATTTCACATTCATTAACTATTGAACCCTCAGATGTTGCAGTTGACCTAATATTATCCATTTGATCCTGACATTGGAAAAACTAATTATAAATAATCATTACAATATTAAGACTTAAATGATAAAAAAAAACATTTATACCCATAGATCTTTTGCTTTCTCAGTAGCCTAACTCTTTCCATCCTTTTTAGTGTGAAATTTTTTAAAGTAATCAATTGGGTCTAGCTCTGAACCTGTCTCTTTAACCTAAGTTAATTAAAAAATGATCAATTTGAAAGGCATAAAATATGTATCCATTAGAAAATATTAAATAGTTAAACACAAATATTAGTTACCATGTCACTCTTATGCTTGGTCATCGAAACTCTGTCAGTAGTATGAATGATTTGAGATTGCGATCGATCAACTTTATTCTTATCACTTTTGTGCTGAATACATACCAACAATATTAGAATTTCACTTACTCTTAATAGAATTAAAAACCTAAAACAATATATATATATATATACCATTTCTTTCCACACATTAGAAGGAATGAAAGAAGGTGGGTGTTTGTAATGATCTTCTTGGGTTTCATGTTTCTCTAAAATTGGTTTCTTTATAAATAACATCCAATCATAATATCAACACTTTACTGAATTCTCAAATGCTTTCTTCACTTCTTCTTCTGGTTGATTATGTGAGAACCCTACAGCAAAATATCGAGCAAAAAGAGTATCTAGCTCTGATTTCGGATATTCTAAATAAGATGTCCATGGACCATTAATTTTTTGATGGATGAGAACATGTATTTCACTAATGGCTTTTGGTGTTATAATCCTTTATATTTGTGGAAAAATAATGACATACATTAAGATGTCTAAATGATAGAAGTTACAAAACTATAACAAGATATTTTGCAAATCCTAGAAAATAATTTAGGCCATAAAAACATTAAATCAACAATTTATTTATGAGTATTTATAGGATGGTATATTTTACCTGTTGTCATATATCTCAACTTCTATTCCTTCTCCTGATTTGACACCTTTAGCCTTTCCTCTCACATTAACTTTTCAACAAAATCATCCATGAATTTAAAAATATTTAGAATTCAATAGATAAAGTATATAAATTAATAATATTATTTCATTACCTTTTCTATGTCTTTTATTTGGAGGTGCTGAAGAAGAACATCTTTCATTTGAAGCTGGAGTAGATGATGGCAACAAACAGTCAAGATTAATTTCAACATTTTCATCATATACTTGGTTTGGTGTTTGATTATTTTGTGTTTTTGAATTTGCATTATTTCTAACTCGTGCTTTTCCTTTTCTTGCCATTTACAATATAATCATATAAAAAATAAAAACAAATATTAATTCTTAATACAAACATAAAAATAAAAGCAAACAAGGAGAATAACATAAATGATAATTCAGAAATTATACTAATTAATGCTAACATAACAAGATCAAGATCAAAGTAATAAAACAAAATAGGTAAAATGACTCATCAAAATAAAGAATGTTAAAAGGTATATAATAAATATGTGAAAAGCTTCAATTAGTCCACTATCATATCTTCAACTCTATGGTTATTCCAATCTATATCTTCAAAATCATCTTGTGAATGTGATTCACATACATCATGAACAACATATTCTTCTTGATATAGCTTTTTTCATTTTCTGGAATTTCATAAAGATTTCTTGGTTTTATCTCACTGACAGTAGCCCATGTAGAATCTTTCAATCCTTTAATATAGTAAACCTGAGTAACTTGAGACGCTAAAACAAATGGTTCGTTTGTATGTAGTTTTCATGTCGTGTTCACACGAACAATCCCATAACGATATTTTCTATAACAAATACCTTCTTAATAAGTATCATACCGGTCACATCTAAATAATGTAACTTTATTCCCTCCTGTATAATGAAGTTCAATTATATCCAATATTATTCCATAATACGACAACTCTTTGTCATTTCCTTCGCCTTTAACCATAACACCACAACTTTGACTTTTTTTTGTTTTCATCTCAATCTCTTGTGTGGAAACAAAAGCCATTGATATTGTATCATGGATAGCAAATTACTCTTTATTCAGGACCCCGTGCCAAAGCAAGCATATTTATATCTGTTCCTTCATCAATTTCATTATATGCATCACTAATCTGTATAGTATACTGTACATTACAATTTTAATCAATTTTCAATCTATGAAATTAGGGAACAAAATATTACAGTAAAATAATTAACTTACTCGTTTGTGAAATCAAAAAGAGAATTCACATTTGTGAATCTCATCAATATTTCTAACTCCTTTTTCTGATAGGATGTTCTTATGTTCGCTATAAAAATCATACAAAAAATTTCAAAATTAATTTGATTAATAACATATTATAAATATGCAAACAAAAATGAAGTTACATTACATAATAAATGATTTAACATCTTCACAATTTTGCAGGATGTAGATAATAGCCGCATTTTGTAAATCATTACTCAACTCTTCCATATTTGCTTTTCCGAAAGGTTGCCCAAGCATGCAAAAAATTTGCATGGATGAGGTATTTCTAGATAATGAATCTCCATCATAATTTCGTTTTGGATGATTAAATTTTGTTTCAATACCATGCAAGTATCGAGAACAAAATGTCAAGCATTCCTCCACTATATATTCTTCAGTAATGGATCCCTCAGGTCGTGATTTGTTACGAACATACCCTTAAGTTTGTGCATATATCTAACAAAAAAGCACTAGTTATAAATCTAAATGAATTTGATTTAAAAAAAATGCAAGTCATGAGAAGTTATGTGGGCATATACCTTTCAACGGAATGCATCCATTGGTAATTCACAGGGCCACCAACTTTAGCCTCCCAAGCTAAGTGAATTGGAAGATGTACCATAATATCAATAAATGAAGGTGGAAATTTTTTTTCCAACTTACAAAGTGTTAATGCAATTTCTTCTTGTAGCCGATCCAAATCTTTTGCTTTTAAAATTTTAGAGCACAAAACTTTGAAAAATATGCTTAATTTCATCAAAGCATCAGAAACAACACTAGGTAATAAATCCAGCACTGCTAATGGAAGTAATCTCTCCAAGAACACATGACAATCATGTGTTTTCATTCCAGAAATTCTGCCATCTTTCACATTTACACATATTGATAAATTTGCTAAGTAACCATCAGGAAACTTGATTTGCTGCAACCACTGACACAAGGCTCTTTTCTCATCATTCGATAGCATATAACAAGCAGTGGGCAATACCATCTTTCCATTAACTTCTTTTGGATGTAATGATTGTCTGATACCCTATATCTTGTAAGTCTAACTGTGTCTTCAATGTATCCTTTGTTTTACCATCAATATTCATAAGTGTACCAATAATGTTGTCAAAAATGTTTTTCTTAATATGCATCACATCTAAATTATGACACAACTTTTGCTTATGCCAATAGAGTAGAGTAAAGAATATACTGTGTTTTTTCTAATTATGCTTGATTCCTTGACCAGGAAGCTTTTGTCTCTTCTCTGCTTTCCCAAACACTATTTGTTTCATATATCGAAGTTGATTAAGAACATCATCACCATTTAACTGTTCTAGTGGTGCTCTCTTTTTTTTTTTTTACCATTAAATTGTGATGTTTGTTCACGTCATTTATGATTTATTGGTAAAAATCGGCGATGACCCATGTTACAAGTTTTGAAACTATTCCTTAATTGATAATAGCATTTTTTTTTTTTATTTTTTTTTATTGCAACAAGGATATGCTAGCTTTCCTTGATTACTCCAACTAGAAACATAACCATATGTTGGAAAGCCATTTATAGTCCATATTTGTGCTACTTTCATTTGAAAATTTTCTTTCATTGAAGCATCATATGTATCTACCACAAGCGCTCACAAATCTTTCAATTCATCAATCTTGGCTCATATAAACATTAATGTCCTGTCCCGACCCTTTAGGCCCTGGTATTAGTAAAATTACAAATGAAAATGACTCTTTCATGCACATCCATAGTGGAAGATTATATGGAAACAAAATAATTGGCCAAATGCTATATGAAATGCTCATGTTTTCAAAGGGATTGAATCCATTTGTAGCTAAACCAAGCCTTACATTTCAAGGCTCCAAAGCAAATTCATTATAAATATTATCAAAACTTCTCCAAGACTCTACATTTGCTGGATGAAGTAGGACCCTATCATTTATGTGCTTTTCACTATACTATCTCATATCTTTAGCCGTTTTTAAAGAAATAAAAATTCTTTGTAATCTTGGTGTAATTGGAAAATAGCTTAATACTTTATTGGCAATTCTTTTTTCTTTGGGTGCGCCACCTTTATTTGGTTTCCATCTTGAAAGACCACAAACTGGACACTGGATTGCATCTGAATGCTCCTTATAGTAGATAATACAACCATTCTGGCATGCATCTATTTTCTCATAATGTAGACTAAGATCACTTACCATTTTCTTTGCTTCATAGTTTGAATTTGGCATTGTTTTACACATGGGAAATGTATCCTTAAGCAAGGTTAGCAACATGTCAAACGAATTATTGCTCCAAGAATTCATGCACTTGATATGCATTAATTTCACTACAAAAGACAAGATGGAATACTTATCACAACCAGGAAATAAAGGTTGTTTAGCATCATCTAATAATTTTAATTTTAATTTTTTGCATCTTCATTTGGCTCTTGAGGTTCATTACTGCTTTGTTCTATGCCATTTGCTACATGGGGATAGACTTCATGTATCATATCAATCATATCATCAACTTTTTATATTTCCATTTCACATAATTCCTCATCACAAGGCACTCTATCCCTATCTTCATCTCCACTATCTTCTTCACCATGTAAATACCAAAAAGTATAACTTTGCATGATTCCTCTGTATAATAAATGGATGTGTACTTCTTCTTTAGTTAATCGATATCTATTGCAACAGTCCACACAAGGACAATTAATTTTCATGTCTTCATCTTTCACATGATGAAATGCATACTCAAGAAAATTTTTGACCCCATTATAATATTCTATACATGATTTGGTAGAAAGACTTATCCAATACCTATCAATAGGCATTTTGATTTCTACAAAATTCAAAAACATTAAAAAAAATTTTAGCATATGATTAACATATAACATATTTAGTTGGTTCAATTTTATGCATTGAAAATAATAATATAAAGAAATACATTTAAATGCTAATGCTATATGTATCTTTACTGCATAAATAAGAAATTTGTTATTGTTATAATAGCAATAATATGGAAGTCTAAACAATGAATACATAGCATTTGTTTCAATTACAAAAGTCATAAAACAAACTAACCTTATAAAAGATAAATAAATCCATGCAAGTTCTAATCAAGTGAAGTGCTTAACAATCAACAATTAACAATTATGATGTGTCCCTGCAACAGAGAAACAAATATGGATATTCAAACCAGTTGTAATGTGAAAGACAGAATGAAAACTAAAGCCCTACAATTTGAAATATTATAATTAGTTGCTACTTCCTTCGATATATTTTTTTCTTCAAATGACTATAGTTGTTTGAAGATTGACATTTATTATTAGTCTCAAAGGCAACATTAAAATTATTTAATTAATGAAAGATATTTATAAAAAAATTATTGGCAAAATGGATGATATATATATATATATATATATATATATATATATATATATATATATATATATATATATATATATATATATATATATATATATAAAACAACAACAACAACAACAACAACAACAATAATAACTATTGAACTTTTTATGTCATCAATCAGTAATTCACCAAGTAATATCATCCTTGTAACATCTCAAGTGAATCAAGAGATGATTGACAAAAACATTAGGCATGAAACATGTTTAATAGTTCATTGCAGTCCCTGATATCGATGACACATGCATGGCCCTTTGGTTGATGAGAATGCATGGTTATCCCATTTCTCTAAGTAAACTTCTTTCTTTGCAATGACACAGTAATCGACCATGTCTTAGTTAAATCATATGCATGAACAGATGTCCTAGAGCACTTCAAAGATGACAATGGGAATTTCATATGCTACCTTGGAGAGACACATCAAGGGGTTTTAGATATGTTCAACTTGTGTAGATTGTCTCAGATTTCATTCCTTGGAGAAAGAATTTTAAGAGAGGACAAGACCTTTGAAGAGGACTATCTCAAATCTTGTGTACAACACAACCTAGTGGAAGATAAGTGGTCTTTAAAGAAATCCATGCTTATATACAGACCTTAATTTAATTTCCTCAATCTAATGTTATCCACTTGTTCATCAATAAAAGATTAACCATGCTATGAAAAATCTGTGGCTAAAGAGCCTTCAGAGACTTGATGTAAGAGAGTACATCAAACACTATGGTGGGAACGATGCATGAATGGGAAAGATTGTATTCCAATAATTAGCTTAGCATGCACTCCCATGGAACTAATAAACAGTAACATATGCAAAAAATAGTTACAATTGACAAACTGAATAAACATATTCACCATAACCACTTTTGGTCCATGCGATTAATATGAAAATAATTAAGCAAGTATAAAGAAAACTACCCCACAACATTAGTTAACCGTTGTTCATCTCAGGCATGATCAACAACAAACAAAAGTGGGTGCCCTGTCTCCTAATCTATAATCTTTAAAATAATTGTGCAAGAATAAAGAAAACTACCCCACAGGATTAGTTAACAATTATCTAGCTCATGCATGACTAACAAATAATGAAAGTGAGCATCTTGTCTCAAGATGATCTGCTATAAGGAAATTATTCAGTAGGGAAAATACGTGCCATAATAACCTAATCATGAGGTCCAAACGAACTTTTTTGACCCTGTGAATGGAACCAAATATAAACTTGACTTGACGAGTGACCATATTTTGCACACATATTTAAATATGACTTATGTGGTAAACTAAATCAAACCCTGAAGAGCAGTGCCTTGTGAATGTCCTTATCTTGGGCATGTATCCTGGGTTTACTGACAACACTCAAGTCTGTAACTATAAGAATATCAATGGTTTTTGTTTTCACCAGGATCCTTTTTTCTTTAAGACTATGATGAAGCTTGCAATGCACTATTACGTGCCATAATCTTAAGCTAGTCCTACTCTATGTATATGTCCAGCTAACCATTTTCATCATGTTAACTGTTATCATGGCAATCACCACAGATAATCAAGCAAGAGAAACTGAAGATCAACAGACACAAAGAACACATAGATTTAACTCATAAACCATAATCACAAACTCATAATTTCCAGTACAAACAACATGCCAAAATTGATTTCCATACAAACTATATACCAAATCTGATTACGTAATATAAGACCATATAATGGTCCCAATTTGTTCCTTTGCACATATTAAGAGCACACAATATTCTTCCCTTATATAAATCTTTTCATTGCTATTCACTTTGACATAATCTAGTTATAGATTTCATGACCAGGATAATATATATTGCATTAATCATCTTAGTTTGAATAATAATCAAGACCATAATTAACTTTGAAAACATCCCCACCTATCCCTTTGATTATGAATTACGCAAAACAAATTCCTTGAAGACAATAATCCACCTTTATAAACCACACAACAAAATAAATGAAATCAGAGAACCAACAGCCACAACACATGATGCTTAATTGAATAAAAACTAGCACTCAGACAAAATGATAAATAAAACCAATTTTAAATTGTAATAATAATAATAATAATAATAATAATAATAATAATAATAATAATAATAATAATAATAATAATAATAATAATTGTTGAAGCATGAACATTTCTAGTGATAATACAATGACATAAATTGATCATAAACCTGAGAAAGAAAGCTGATAATGTCAAAATTTGATAAAAAATTGATCATAAATCTAGTGATGCTCATGACTAAACTTACACCCTCGAAGATTAATATGGCTTTCAGATGGAAAGTGGTGGTATTTTTCTTTACTGTAAGCTTTGTTATCTCAAATTAAAACTAAAAAAAAAAAAAAAACAGGACAATCTTCTCAAATTTGCTGAGTCTTTGAAGCTTACCAGTAGTCAAACCATTAGAACATTCAGGAGTAGCAACAACACTAAAAGAACATTAACCAATAGCTTCAATATAAAAAAAAGAAATCATAAATTAAAAAAACCCTAAAATTTGATCCAAGATTCTCTTCTCCCCCAAAATAGAGAATTCCGAAAGCCTACCTGGAGCTTTGGATCATGAGGCCTAGAAAAATTGTGAGAGATTGAGATTGAGATTGAGATGGAAATCTATACCCTAGAGATGAGGACGAGATGATGAGATGCAGTGGTTAGGGATGCGGAGATGGTGGTGGTGATTAGGGATGCGGTGAGTGCGAGAAGATGATGATGTGGTGGTGATTAGAGCACTAAAGACGATGATGCAGTGGTGAGTGCTAGAAGATGATGATTGCTAAGTTTTTATAAAACCTAAATGAACCGTTGGTGAGTGGATGAAATAATGAACTTTGTGAGATAATGGATCATTATGGGATGCGGCAATGAGTGCTAAGTTTTTATAAACCTAAATGAAAAGTAATTAATTGGGTTTTTATTAAAATTTTTAGTATTAATTAATTGAGTGCTCTTTCTCCAAAGTGAGTGTCATTGTTATAGAGTTATCAATATTTGACTTTTTAATTAATTACTTTTAACACATGTTGATTATAGAATAAAAAAAATCATATATAGTATTAATCATGCAAAAGATTTGGATGTATTGAAAGTAAACTAAAATATTAAGAACATAAAATAATACATTATTTTTATGATTTTATCACAAGGACAAATAGAATAGCAACACATCATATATATATATACAAACTATGTTCATCTTGTTGCATTAGGCTTGAATTCCATGATTAATATACAATTAGCATGGTAATCAAAGCTACAAGTATCACTTGTCTCAATTTTTAAGTTGACTAATTCCAACCCTATATAAACCCTTATTTCAAAACATCATGTCAAATTTAGGCTTTTGGAATGGTCCATGATGGTAGGCTATGTATCTTTATTATATATATGTTAATAATTAAGAAATAAAACCACCAACTTTTGATTATTTTACTTTTTTTTTTTCAATTGGTAAACGTATATAACAAACAATCAAATTGGTAAGATTGTTTGGTTGGCAAAACACGTTTTTCTTTTGAAATTCTATCTAAACAACTCCCAAACATGTTTAGCTTTTAGTTAATGACAATGATTTTGATGAGTGAACGGGTTGGTATAAAAGTTCATTGAAAAACAAGAAATTATAGATTTTTCTAGAGAAAAGGCATGTTTTTTTAATATATTTTTCAAAATAAGGATAAAATGAAAATGATTACTATATACTTAAATAGATGGTTCACATAGGATAAATTAATATGTTTATGTTTTCCTTAATCATGGATTGAAATTTTGGTTGAGTGCGCTTATGCCTATTTATGTTTGCCATAATATTCCCATCTCAATCATTTGCTCATCATTAATATTTATTGAGTTTATTTTCACAAATCATTGAAATCATTTTTAACAACTATTAAATACAAATTGAGCATTGAAGTATTGAACTCATAATTTATTTATTTTTATTCACAATGAGTTTAAAAATAATTGTCAAAATTAATTTAGTATTTCCATATGTCATAAAACTTAATATTATTGTGTAAGTTACATATATTTTTTAGAACCACTACATCCTATAGAATTTATTTTTATATAGTTAATAATATTTAAAAAAGTTTTTCTAAACAGATTGATAGTTATTGTTATTATTATTTAAGAATTATTATATTTGACCTAAGATCATATATATATATATATATGATATGTAATTATTACATTGACCGGTTTAATTTGAACCGTTAAACTAAACTGAACCAAAACCATTATTATTTGATCAAAATCGAAACTGTTTTTACATATACCGATTATAGTTATGTTAGAAACTACAACTAAAACAAAATCAAAATTGAAATTGAACTGTTAGTTCCAATTTCATTTTTAATTTTTAAATAAAAATTATATAATATATATTTTAATAATTTTTTTAATATATCTAATTAACAAGAACAGAACTGGTTAGAACTAAACTGGAACCGCCTTGGAACTGGAATTGAAATCATAACCTTAAAGGCGTTAGTTTGGTCAGTTTCAAGGTCTACAAAACTAGAACCACCAACTCCGAACAGGAACTAAGGTTTACAAAACTAGAACCACCAATATTTCGGAACTGGAACTGAATTGAAATCAAAACAAAGTTAATTCTATTATGATACACATTTATAAAAACTTAAGGTAACACTTTGTGATTGATTCTTCATCATACACATTTATATTAAGATTATATGTTGGTCATAAAAGTTTACAGTGTTTGCGATGAGTCTCTATATTGGTAGCAAATAATTATAGTTTTTGCGACATTTTTTTGGATTGGTAGCAAAAGCTAATAGGTTTTGCGAGGGCTACATCTGGTTGTCGCAAAACCCATAGTTTTAGCAACGAGTATATATGTTGATCACAAAAGGTTATAGTTTTTGCGACGACGACATTTGGTTGTCACAAAAGTATAGTTTTAGTAATGAGCTTATATGTTGGTCACAAAAACTTTTAATTTTTGTGATGCCGGCATTTTGTTGTAGCTAAAGCTCATAGTTTTAGCAATGATTATATATGTTGGTAGAAAAAGCTAATAGTTTTTGCGACGACGCCGTTTGGTTGTCGCAAAAACCCATAGTTTTAGCAACGAGTATGTATGTTGGTCTCAAAAGCTTATAGTTTTTGCGACGACAGCATTTGGTTGTTGCAAAAGCCCATAATTTTAGCAATGAGTTTAAATATTGGCCTCAAAAGTTTATAGTTGTTACGACAGATATTTGAGTTGGTTGCAAAAAATTATTCATTTTCGACAAGGATTTTTTAGGGTAAAAAAACCTTGTTTTGTGACGCAATTTTAAGCCGTTGCAAAAATATTTGTCGCAAAAACATGTTTTTCTTGTAGTGGCTTCCAGGTACTTCTATGGGTTTGGTTGGTGGAAGTGAGATTAGAAGTGGGAAGTTCCACTTCTAAAAAACTCCACTTCAGGGTTTTGACTTCCAAGAAAAAAAACTGGAGTCCAACTTCTATGGTTTTGTGAAATGTGTTGTTGTCACCCTCCCATCCAGAAAAGCTTATTTCACTGTTGTACTCCTTCGTCTCCTTCTTGCTGCCTGTTTTTCTTCGTCATCTTCTCATGGTTTCTTAAGGGTTAGATCTACCTACAAACCACCATTAAACTCTTCTTTTTCTACATTTGAGTTATTGCAAGAGTTAAAATCTTTTCTCTTCTTTTCATCAGGTTATGACTGAGCTTTTCACAAACGTGCTTTGGTTAGGCGGTGGACAGATTTGGATCACGGTTAGTTAGGTCTTCTCTTCCTAGGTGAGCTTTTTCCTAAAATGATACCCATAGTCCTAAGTTGTATTTTAAAATTTTTCCCTATAATTCCTTGTAATTTTTTTTCCCTAAATTTTTGTTTCTCTGATCTCAAGGTACTATGATCTACTATTTTTTAGATTTGATTTGTATATAGTTGGGATTTTGTTATGTTTTTTTTTTGTTTTATTTAGTTTATCTCAAATCGGTAAATTTTTTTCAACATTTTCTAGATCATGTATATGTTTCTTGTTTTATGACTATTAGATCTAAAGTTTTTATGATTTTTCTTTAATTATATGGATATTTCATTTGTTTCAATAGATCTCATTAGATCTAAAGGTGTTGTGATGATTCCGTATATTGATGTTGATGTTTTTGATGTTTCTCTATTTTTTTTAACAATAATGTTATTCGATCTAAAGTTGTTATGATGATGGTTGTTAGGATGCTTAGATATTTCATTTATGATTCCTCTTAATAGGTTACATTAGATCTTAAGTTCTTTATTTCATTTGTTTCAATAGATCTCATTGGATCTAAAGGTGTTGTGTGATTCGTATTTTTTTTTAACAATAATGTTGTTGGATCTAAAGTTGTTATGATGATGGTTGTTAGGATGCTTAGATATTTCATTTGTGATTCCTCTCAATAGATTTCATTAGATCTTAAGTTGTCTGTTTAATTTGTTTCAATAGACCATGGTTATGACTTGAAAAACTTTTGTATTGTAGATAAATATATATATTTAGGCCACATACATGATAATCTCACTCCCTCATTTGAAAACATTATAAAAGAAAAGCGTACAACAATGTGCTTCAAAATTGATTATATATATTAATGTGATTATCTAAGCTTCATCATGTTGTAGTTCTTCATTTTGTTGTAAACCATAGGCTATATACAGATAGGCCACAAACACTTTTGACGAAAAGAGCAGTGATTAAATATGTAAAACTAAAACATAATAATAATAATAATAATAATAATAATAATAATAATAATAATAATAATAATAATAATAATAATAATAATAATAATAATAATAATAATACAGAGAAAACACTTGTCCAACTTTTGTTCTCTTTAGTGATAAAATGGAAAACATGCATAGCACTAATTTGCTAAACATTTACATCATCTTGTTTGCACTTCAATCTCCAATGGTACATAAGTTTAACAAGAATATTACCTCTTATGTAGCTGGATAATTGGATCTTAAACAAACGAGCAAAAGATTATGCCGCCAGATTTACAGTGATGGTAGTTATTGCTTAAATTATAAATGAACAGCTAGGGGTGTGTAAATCATCTAGGTCAAAGGAGCCTTCTATGTTTAGAGACTTGACTAGGAAGCGACACATGCACCATATTTTATGGAATGAGAAAGATTATTGTGTGAGGTACCTTAGAATGGATGTTGGGCATTTTATGCATCTTGCATCAATCATGCATGATAAATACCTCTTACGTGATACAAGACATGTGTCCATAGAAGAACAATTGGCTATGTTTTTACATATAATTGTCCACAACACAAAAAATAGAATTATGCGAGTTGAATTTCTATGATCGGGGGAGACTATTAGTAGATACTTTAACTATGTTCTATGAGCAGCTTGTTGCATTCGAGATAACTTTGTACAACCTCCATGACATAGTTACTATCTAGACATAGAGAACAATCCTAGTTGGTATCCATTTTTTAAAGTAAGTGAACATCTTTTAAAAATTACAATCTTATAAAACTAATGTAGTTATGTCAACTCATACCAAAACAACTAATTGCAGGACTGTATTGGATTATTGGATGGAACACATATAGTGGCATCTGTCCCATTAGAAGAGTTACAACGTTTCCATGGGCATAAAGGACCAACCCAAACTGTGCTTGCTATAGTGGACCCAAACCTAAAATTTACTTATGTCCTAGTAGGGTGGGAAGGGCCAACCAATGATTTTACTATTTTAAAAGATGCTATATCATGTCCTCAACCTAAAGGGTTAAGGATTATAGAAGGTATGCTGAAAATATTTGAAGTAAACAATTATTTAAAGAAATGTTCTAATCTGTAGGTGCTTGGTGTAGAAAAATATTATTTGGTTGATGATGGCTACCACACAATGTTCAGTTTTATTGCTCCTTATCATGAAGTTAGGTATCATTTGAAGGAACACAGTGGCCGTGCACCTAAACATTTTAAAGAATTATTTAATCTAAGACACATAGCTTTACATACAAGATTCGAGCGTGTTTTTAGTATACTTAAGAATCGTTTCAAAATTTTGACTTTACAACTATTCTATCTATTTATGACTCAAGCGAATCTAGTACTAGCTACTTGTATCCTACATAATTATATTTTATGTGTTGACCCAAATAACCAGATTGTTCAACTGCTAGATCTAGAAAATGAAGATGTTCCAATCATATCTCAGAATCGCTCCCAACGTGAACAAAGAGAAGAAAATAGATTGTGGATTGAATTGAGAGACAAGATTGCCAATGATATGTGGTTACATTATACAACTTATTAGATTGGGACATTACTATGTTTATTGTAATCTATGATTTTGTGATTATGACTATGTTTATTGTATTGGAGAGTAAACAATATTTGATATGTTCAATATTCATGTTTGTTTTCTTCATGTCTACTTTGGAGAATAATCATTATTTAATTAGTTTAATATTCATGTTTTTTCATTTTTTTTCATTTTCACCCTTAATGGTTGTTTATACATGGTCATCATTGTTAATGCAGGATTTTAATAGCTCACAAAAAGATGGATGGCACCACAAAGGAGATTGGTAGCTCATCTGGGGCACATACCAGACATGGCACACCAAAAAAACGTTGGAAATCTGAGTATGATGATTTTCTCATTCCTATACTTGTTGAACAGGTAAAGAAAGACATGAAATGTGATAAGACCTTCAAGAAACTAGCATTTGTATATATTACCAGTGTTGTCAATGCTAGGTTTAAGACAGATTACATAGCTGATAATGTTGAGCATCATTATAGAACATTGAAGATAATATGCTGTGAGATAAAGAAAGCAAAAGAATTAAGTGGTGCTGGTTGGAATGATGCAGAAAAGATAATCATCCTTCCCCCAGAAGTGTACAAAACATACACAGAGGTAATTTAAATAAAAGTAAATTTCAATGCTTCCACATATTGATAATAAGTGTACTATATATGTTAAATTTGAGTATTGTAGGCTCATCCAGTAGCAATACCATTTATAAACAAGTCGCTAGACAACTATGATGGGTTGTGCATTATTTGTGAAGATGATAATACTATTGGATCATATGCAACCTCTATGTTTGCAAATATTGAAGAGAGATTGGATGATGAAGACATGGAGTTAGAAGGCAAGCTAAATGAAATACCTGTCAACGATGAAGACAATGATGACCAAAACATAAGCCCACCAGTTCATAATGTTAGGATTATGCCCTCGAATGCCAACGAGGATACTTGTATTAGGGCATTTTATTTGTATTATACATTATTATTTATTATATAGGCACTTATTTTGATATTCATATAAAACTTGTATGGCATGTGAGATTAGGTCATGCTAGAGAACAAAGGATTCATGAGTTGGAGAAAGATGGCCTCATAGGTCCATTGGGATTGGATCCCTATCCGACATGTGAGTCTTGTCTTTTTGGCAAGATGACCAAATCCCCTTTCATTGGACATCCTGAGAGGGCATCACAAGTTTTAGATTTAGTGCACACCGACTGTTGGATTATATTGCAAAAATCAAAGATATCATCAAAAAATTGCGGAAGCAATAATAAACTTGCGATATAGTCTAATTGGTTTAATGAACACCATAATTTTAATTAATTAATTACAAAGGCCTAGAATATTACCTCGTAATGTTTGAAAGCCTTTCTTTGATGTGTTGAATTTGTTTCTTGGACTGCCGTAGATCTTTCTAGCGTCGAACGAAGGTCCCACGCCTCTAGATCACACGCCGGGATTAGGAAACTATCTTCTTCTTCTTCTCCAAAAGGCGGCTAGAGTTAGAGAGGAAGAAAGAGCTTGGGGATTCTCACACTAGAGAATTAATTTTTTTCTAGGGTTAGAGAGGAGTCAATTTATAGAGACTTCATAAAACATGATAAACATTATTCAATTATGAGTCCTATTCAAAATATGAACCTTCATAATATGATAAACATCATCATAGAAGTTCTATTAGAAATATGAGTCCTAATCTAACTAAAACCACTTTTGTCTTTTAGTCCTTATAATTTTGATTATCTATTCGACTCCATCGAATTTAAATCAAAATTTAAACTCAAGACAAAAATCCTAGATCAATTTACAATTTAACTTATCCCATGAAGTAAAATTGTAAATTAACAATTTTGCCCCTGCACTCAAAACAAGATTGATTTTTTATCCCTTTAAGCGTGTCTCCCTAGGTTCGTTCCGATTGGCAATGGGAGGATACCAAAGAACGTGGGTGACACCTAGCCAGCCCCGTGGCCCCACGTCGTAACCCAACCAAACATGAATGAGTAGATCATTACAAACCTTTCCGATTATGATTACCATATGTGTATAAACCTTTCGTTCTTGTATCCCAATTGAGTGAGAGCCATGGTAATTGTCAAACTCACTAAACTCGATCATATGCAAATAGCTATAGTAAGGTGAGATTACCAAACTACCCTTCGTGTCCCACATGATTAGTTTGACTGCCTTGGCCAAGGTCTTCTAATCTCACATACTTATAATCACATAGGATACTAACTCGTTAACTTTTGAGAGAATGAATTCCTTCTTGGTGATCACTCACAATTGCTACTTGGCCGACATAGTCGCACTTCGAGGTTGGCCCTACCAAAAGGTAAACTGAGCCTAACGACTCTAGTAACAGACTAGACGTCACAGGTACATCGTGATCATGATACCTCAGGTCTAAGGTCCACTCATATGATCATAACCAACAATCCCAATCATTGACTGTCAAAGAGTAAAACTCATCTGATTGGTTTGTTGTGAGTCATGTTCGAATGCATCAATCCCAGTGATGCATTTATGACATATGCTCCCACTATTTCATAGTGTTCAACTAGCACTCTTACTCAAAGTACATGTCATACAAATTCTTACGAACCATTAACGCCCAATTAAAGGTTCTCTGATTTGTGAACTATTTAAGTGTATTAGAACCAAACCCTTCTAGTGCTCTCCTCTTTATCCCACAAAGAGTAGAAGGTTTAACTTAATACACATTGAATGTGATATTCAAAACTAATTACAATGCCATCACAAGATTTATATGAATATCAAAATAAGTGCCTATATAATAAATAATAATGTATAATACAAATAAAATGCCCTAATACAAGTATCCTCGTTGGCATTCGAGGGACATAATCCTAACAATCTCCCACTTGTACTCAATGCCAACCACCATGGTATCGTACACCCATCTTCTCAAGATGTCGATCTAGCACGGCTTGTGATAGTGGCTTGGTGAGTGGATCAGCTAAGTTATCTGCTGAGGTTATTTTCTGCATGGCTATGTCGCCTCTTCCGATGATCTCTCTAATAATATGGTACCGCCGCTCAATATGTTTGGATTTGCTGTGAGACCTTGGTTCTTTGGCCTGTGCTATCGCTCCATTGTTGTCACAATAAAGTGATAATGGGAGCTCCACACTTGGAACCACTTGAAGTTCTAGCAAGAACTTCTTAATCCAAACAGCTTCTTTCGCAGCCTCCGAAGCAGCCACATATTCAGCCTCAGTGGTGGAATCTGCAGTGGTGCCTTGCTTAGCACTCTTCCAGCTTATTGCTCCACCATTGAGAGTAAATATAAACCCTGAAGTGGATTTCCGATCATCAACTTCAAACTGGAAGTCTGAATCTGTGTAACCATCCACTCTTAACTCTCCATTTCCATAGATCAGAAGCATATCTTTCGTCCTCCTCAAGTACTTCAGAATACACTTCATAGCTATCCAATGCTCCTTTCCTGGGTTAGCCTGGAACCGACTTACAACGCTGACAGCGTACGCAATATCCGGTCTTGTACACAATATGGCATACATCAGACTACCAACCGCAGAGGCATAGGGTATCATACTCATCTCTTTTCTGTCCTCTTCATCCTGAGGGCTCATGGACTTGGAGAGATGGACTCCATGCCTCACAGGTAGAAGCCCTTTCTTAGAGTTTTCCATCCCGAATCGCTTCAAGACTTTCTCTAAGTAAAGGGCTTGGGAAAGCCCCATCTTTCTATTCACTCTATCCCGGTAGATGCAAATTCCAAGGATATATATGGCTTCTCCCAAGTCTTTCATGGAGAATGTGCTTGAAAGCCATGATTTAACCGAAGTTAACATGCCTATATCATTCCCGATAAGCAGAATATCATCTACATACAATACCAAGAATGATATCTTGCTCCCACTAACCTTCTTATAGACACACGGTTCGTCTTCATTCTTTATAAAACCAAAAGTTTTAATAACTTCATCAAAACGAAGATTCCAACTGCGAGAGGCCTGCTTAAGTCCGTAAATAGACCTATTAAGCTTACACACCTTATGAGAGTCAGCCTCAGACACAAAACCCTTGGCCTGTTCCATGTAGATTTCCTCCTCGAGGTATCCATTTAGGAACGCAGTCTTGACATCCATCTGCCAAATCTCATAATCTAGGTATGTGGCTATCGCAAGCAAAAGTCTAATGGATTTGATCATAGCTACTGGAGAAAAGGTTTCCTCATAGTCAATGCCCTCCTTCTGACTATACCCTTTCGCTACTAGTCTGGCTTTATAGGTATCCACCTTGCCATTCGGACCAATTTTTCTCTTATAGATCCATTTGCACCCAATAGGAACTATCCCTTTGGGGCAATCCACTAGAGTCCAAACTTGGTTCGAATACATCGAATCCATCTCTGCTTGCATAGCAAGTTGCCACATTGCAGAGTCTGCATCCATCATTGCTTGATCATAAGTAGAGGGATCATCTCCATAGTTCCCTTCTGCTACAGCATACAAATTATGCTTTCCTTGTAGTAAATAACCATATCTCTCTTGTGGTCGAGATACTCTACTAGATCGTCGCAATAGTGGTTGTGTCACAATAGGTTCGGTTCGTTGTTCTTGAACAATAGATTCCTCAGGGGTTTCATTTTGTTCACTCAGAACAATCAAATCTACTCGCTCCACCTTCTCGAATGAACTCATCTTCCAAGAAGTGGGCTTGTAAAGCTACGATAATTCACTGATCATCATGTAGGTAGAAGAGGTATCCCATCGAATCCTCTGGGAAACCAATAAAATGCCCTTTTAAGGATCTAACCTCTAATTTTTCAGCCTTAGTCTTCTTTACATAGGCTGGACATCCTCAAATTTTAATGTGTTTAAAACTTGGTTTCCTTCCCTTCCACATTTCATGTGGGGTCCTAGGGACGGACTTAGAGGGACATCTGTTCAAGATGTGTGTAGCAGTGAGAAGCGCATGGCCCCACAAAGAAATAGGCAAATCCGTGTAGCTAAGCATACAACGAACCATGTCCAACAAGGTTCGGTTCCTACGCTCAGCTACCCTATTTAATTGAGGAGTTGCTGGTGGTGTTAATTGTGAAACTATCCCATGTTCTTTTAAGAACAAGTCAAACTCGGTATTCATATACTCACCACCACGATCCGACCGCAGTGTCTTTATATGATGACCAGTTTGATTTTCCACTAAAGCCTTATACTTTCTAAACATATCAAGTGCATCTGACTTGTTCTTCATGAAGTATACATAACCATACCTAGAATGGTCATCAGTAAAAGTTATGAAATAGTGGAAGCCACCGCGAGCCATTTCATTGATCGGCCTACAAACATCGATGTGCACTAAATCTAAAACTTGTGATGCCCTCTCAAGATGTCCAATGAAAGGGGATTTGGTCATCTTGCCAAAAAGACAAGACTCACATGTCGGATAGGGATCCAATCCCAATGGACCTATGAGTCCATCTTTCTCCAACTCATGAATCCTTTGTTCTCCAGCATGACCTAATCTCAAATGCCATACAAGTTTTTGATTTATCTCATGCCTACCATGTTTTTTAGTGATAGCATTCACAACACATTTATTCTGAACATTTAGATAATACAATCCATTTACTAATGAGGCATTGCCAACTAATTTATTTCCAAAATAAATATCACAGTTAGTTTCACCAAATTTAAAGACATATCCTTTTCTGACTAAAACTGGAACAGAAACAATGTTCTTTAACCCATTCGGTAACACTAAACAATCCTCTAAAAATAAAACATGTCCAGAATATAAAAGAATAGAAGTAGATCCTATGTGAGTTGCTGCGACACTATGCCCGCTTCCCACGTTGATCATCACCTCTTGTTCACCCAGCTTCCTTCTTCTTTCCAGATCCTGATTCATAATACAAATATGAGCACTAGCTCCAGAATAAAGAATCCGAGAAGTAGAAAATACAGAAATTGAACAATTTGTTTCGAAAACAAATCGTTTCATACCTATAGCTTCGCTTGCTCTGAGCTTTGGGCAATCCCACTTCCAATGACCAGCCTCACCACAATGGAAACACGTGCCCGCTTGCTTGGAGCTCTCACCCGCACGAATCGCAGGAGCCTTACCTTTTTTCTTACCCACTCCTCCCACAGTTTTGGGAGCCAAAGCATTATGCTTCTTGGCCATCTTTTTCTTCTTGGGCTTTGAGGGCCTAGAAGTAGAGATAGTCAAAGCGACAGCATCCTTCCCTTTAGTCTTCATTTGAGACTGAGTACTCACTAGCTTGTTAAGAAGACCAGCCAGTGTGCACTCAATATCATTCATGTTAAAATTAACAATAGACTGAGAGAAGGAATCAGGAAGAGACTACAAGATGAGATCAACCTGAAGGTTGTAATCCATGGAAAAGTCAAGAGCTTCCAACCTCTCAATCATAGAGATCATCTTAAGGACATGCTCTCCAACTTCACTACCCTCATTCATCTTTGCCCTAAAAAGCTCCCTCGATATTTCATACCGAGCAGTCCGACTATGCTCTCTATAGAGCTCCTGCAAGTGTAACAGTACCGATCTTGCATCACTTATCTTCTCATGAGAGCTTTGCAGATCACTGCTCATGGAGGCTAACATATAGCTCCTCACTCGCAAGTCGTCCTCAAGCCATTTTAGGTAAATGTCTTGTTCTTCCTTACTTGCCTCGGGTGGAGGTTCGGTAGGAATATCGGCCTCAAGAATGTACCTGATTCACTCTAAATTGAGGACTATCCACAAATTCCTGAGCCAATCTACATAATTGGGTCTTGTAAGGACATTTTTCTCAAGCAAAATATTAAGTGGGTTATGAGTCATATTGAGAAATAAACTGCAAGAAAATAAATGCCAGATTATTAGTTTATTTATATTATAGTCAAGTTATATTTAGGTCTTTAAATAAAACTTGGCTCCCACTACATTTTTCGCAAATCTACACTCCCACTGTAGAAATCGGAAATCCCCCTTGGTAGAATTTCATAGTGAGTGATTGTGTTCTTTATTAAATTCAATGGAGATCAACTCATACAGTATAATTGCTCCACTAGAGTTAATAAAGTGGCGTCTCATGCCAACCTATTCCATAGGCAATCCAATCAATTTTGGCCCATAGTTTACCAAGCCTCAACCCATACAGTTTAATTGGCCCGTAAACTATCTAAGTCAAGCCCACCAACTTCTGTCAATCTAACAATTGAATTCCATCCCCTCAACCCATACAGTATAATTGGGGAGGAATTTGTTTTGACTGACGGCATCCAATGCACTAAAGGTTCTTAAAATTATAAGAGAATAAATGACCCCCTCATATAGGGAAGATATCATGCACCCTCATATTTCTTATCACCCAAAGCTTGGTGGAGAGCCAGGACATCTCGTGCCCTTCAACTTAGTGTTTTATTTTTTTGGAAGAATTTATGTTATTAATTAGGTCTCACATTACATCACTCATACATGTATTAAATATGACATACATACATATTCAAACCATCACATGCATACGATCATGAACATCTAAGATTAACCTAATTTAATAGGTTAATCTAAAAATAAAATCCCAATCTATTACATGGCTTTGCGCTACATACAAAAAGACTTCACACCGGGCTTCTTGCTCCACGTATTCTCGGACTCTTGTGTCACTTGATTATATTTTCTAAAATTTACAAATATGTATCCTAGATACAATCTACTTTTGTAAAATTAAAAAAAATTACATTGGATTTATTTGGGACATATCCAATGTAATTGAGGAGGACGAAAGATATGCTTCTGATCTATGGAAATGGAGAGTTAAGAGTGGATGGTTACACAGATTCAGACTTCCAGTCTGATGTTGATGATCGGAAATCCACTTCAGGGTTTATATTTATTCTCAATGGTGGAGCAGTAAGCTGGAAGAGTGCTAAGAAAGGCACCACTGCAGATTCCACCACTGAGGCTGAATATGTGGCTGCTTCGGAGGCTGCGAAAGAAGCTGTTTGGATTAAGAAGTTCTTGCTAGAACTTCAGGTGGTTCCAAGTGTGGAGCTCCCGTTATCAATTTATTGTGACAACAATGGAGCGATAGCATAGGCCAAAGAACCAAGGTCTCACAGCAAATCCAAACATATTGAGCGGCGGTACCATATTATTAGAGAGATCATCGGAAGAGGCGACATAGCCATGCAGAAAATAGCCTCAGCAGATAACTTAGCTGATCCACTCACCAAGCCACTATCACAAGCCGTGCTAGATCGACATCTTGAGAAGATGGGTGTACGATACCATGGTGGTTGGCATTGAGTACAAGTGGGAGATTGTTAGGATTATGCCCTCGAATGCCAACGAGGATACTTGTATTAGGGCATTTTATTTGTATTATACATTATTATTTATTATATAGGCACTTATTTTGATATTCATATAAATCTTGTGATGGCATTGTAATTAGTTTTGAATATCACAGTCCATATGTATTAAGTTAAACCTTCTACTCTTTGTGGGATAAAGAGGAGAGCACTAGAAGGGTTTGGTTCTAATACACTTAAATAGTTCACAAATTAGAGAACCTTTAATTAGGCGTTAATGGTTCGTAAGAATTTGTATGACATGTACTTTGACAAAGAGTGCTAGTTGAACACTATGAAATAGTGGGAGCATATGTCATAAATGCATCACTGGGATTGATGCATTCGAACATGACTCACAACAAACCAATCAGATGAGTTTTACTCTTTGACAGTCAATGATTGGGATTGTTGGTTATGATCATATGAGTGGACCTTAGACATGAGGTATCATGATCACAATGTACCTGTGACGTCTAGTCTTTTGCTAGAGTCGTTAGGCTCAGTTTACCTTTTGGTAGGGCCAACCTGGAAGTGCGACTATATCGGGAAAGTAGCAGTTGTGAGTGATCACCAAGAAGGAATTCGTTCTCTCGAAAGTAAACGAGTTAGTATCCTATGCGATTATAAGTATGTGAGATTAGAAGACCTTGGCCAAGGTAGTCAAACTAATCGTGTGGGACACGAAGGGTAGTTTGGTAATCTCACCTTACTATAGCTATTTTCATATGATCGAGTTCAGTGAGTTTGACAATTACCATGGCTCTCACTTGGTTGGGATACAAGAACGAAAGGTTTATACACATATGGTAATCATAATCGGAAAGGTTTGTAATGATCTACTCATTCGTGTTCGGTTGGGTTACGACGTGGGGCCACGGGGCTGGCTAGGTGTCACCCACGGTCTTTGGTATCCTCCCATTGCCAATCGGAACGAACCTAGGGAGTCACGCTTAAAGGGATAAAGAATCAATCTTGTTTTGAGTGCAAGGGTAAAATTGTCAATTTACAATTTTACTTCATGGGATAAGTTAAATTGTAAATTGATCTAGGATTTTTGTCTTGAGTTTAAATTTTGATTTAAATTCGATGGAGTCGAATAGATAATCAAAATTATAAGGACTAAAAGACAAAAGTGGTTTTAGTTAGATTAGGACTCATATTTCTAATAGAACTTCTATGATGATGTTTATCATATTATGAAGGTTCATATTTTGAATAGGACTCATAATTGGATAATGTTTATCATGTTTTATGAAGTCTCTATAAATATGACTCCTCTCTAACCCTAGAAAAAAATTAATTCTCTAGTGTGAGAATCCCCAAGCTCTTTCTTCCTCTCTAACTCTAGCCGCCTTTTGGAGAAGAAGAAGAAGATAGTTTTCTAATCCCGGTGTGTGATCTAGAGGCGTTGGACCTTCGTTCGACGCTAGAAAGATCTACGGCAGTCCAAGAAACAAATTCAACATATCAAAGAAAGGCTTTCAAACATGACGAGATAATATTCCAGGCCTTTGTAATTAATTAATTAAAATTATGGTGTTTATTAAACCAATTAGACTATATCGGAAGTTTATTATTACTTCTGCATGTTTTTGATGATATCTTTGATTTTTGCGATATAATCCAACACATAGTAGCTCATAAACTTTGGCTCCCATTAGAACCCAACGAGGGGCAAGAAGAGGTAATGCTCAAGTCGACTATGCTTCTATAGCAGACATGATATATACGTGCAGTTGATAGAATGTGAGCGGTAATGCTCAAGTCGACTATGCTTCTATAGCAGACATGATCTACAACAAGGTATTCAAAGTTGAGGGATTTTAGGAAATTTAATTGGAGGAGATGTTTGGCTACCTTGATGCACATGAGGGGGAAGGTCAGATGTTTGTCCAGAAAAAGCTTGATATAAGAAAAGCCTGGATCGAGAGATTCCTGTGTTCCCGCATAGCCTAATATGTTGTGTAATATAGGATGCTTTTATTTATGTTGAACTATTAGGCATGATGTTGTCATACTCTACGCCTATATCAACTTTAACTATCAGCTAGTTTATGTTCTTTCTAATACTTTTTGTGTTTGAATGACTCAGTGAATATCTTGAATCTTATTTTTGAATTGTGCTTGAATGACTCAGTCAATGAATGGATGATTATATTGATGTTTTCGGGATGGTTTTTATACAGGAAATGTTGATCCAACTCATGTTTTGATTGTGAAAAACAAAGAGTAATGCTATATGTAGCGAACCAGTCACACGAACCAGCCACACGAATGACGTGGCCGGTGACGTGGCTGGTTCGCTACATTATCGTTTTATTTTTTTTTTATATTTAAAATATTTAATATAATAAAATAGCATTACTCCTTCTCTCTCTATCACGTGATTCTCTAATTCTTTCTCTCATTCGGTGTCTGCTGACCGGCGCTCCCTCTCATCTCTCCTGCACCAGAGATCCCGACAGCGGTCCGCTGCTCTCCTCTCTCTCGGTTCCTAGCTCCGGTCCGCTGCTCTCCCCTCCTCTCTCTTGCACCTCCGATCCCGGCTACCGCTTCCTCTTTGCTGTACCCCAGCTCCGGTCCGACGCTCCCCTCTCGGTTCCCAGCTCTAGTCCGGTCCAACGTTCCCTTCTCGGTTCCCAGCTCCAGTCCGGTCCGACGCTCCCTCTCGATTCCCAGCTCCAGTCTGACCCTTCCATCTCCTCTCTACTTGGCTGCCTCTCCTCTTCTTTAGTTAAGGTACATAATATTTAGAAATCCCATTTTAAGGGTTATAATTTTTACCAATCTCAGGTTTATAATTTTCACTTAAAAAATATTATGTGAAATCTTAGGACTATGCAAATCCCATTTTACATTTTTTTTTTGTTAATAATGTTGTATGATCTTGCTCATTAATCTTTGGGATTGGCAATGTGGAAGGAGAATCTGACAATGTGTTCATGAAGACAAATTTGATTGTTTGTTGTTGCAGGTCATGTTTGTTGTAGATTGGCCATATTTGATTGTTTGTTGTTACAGGTCATGTTTGTTGTTACTACTTTGAGTATAAACACAAACTGATGAAGATTTTGGTTGTAACACTTATAACTGATGAATTTTTGCATATCATGCCTTCTTTTATTTGACAAATGTCTGCATATAGATACAACTAGGGAGATACAACTCGGAAGATATAAATGTCTGAATATTTACATAACAATGAAGCTTGAACCATTCTGTTTATTTACATGACAATGTTTAACAAAAAACCAGAGCTTGAACCATTCTGTTTATTTACATAACAATCACTCAACCTGTGAGACAAGGAACATTCTATTTATTTACATTATACATCACAGTAGATTTGTGCTGGACCTTGCGTAGATGTTGATTCACTTTGCAAAGATGATGTAGCTGTACCAGATGTTCCTGGATTTCCATAGAGGCCATCTAGTGGCTAAAGAAACAAAATACAACTTCAAATTTACTGAAAGATAAATTGCTGCAATGTTACAGCCAAAAAAAAAAAAAAATAGCAAACACATGCACAAGGCAAGTGGTACTCACATATTCATAGCCATGGAAAGAACCATCATAGCCATTGAATATGGTGATTAAGCAGGTGGTCACACAACTTAAAAAACATGGAAAGAACCAGAAAGCCTACGCGTCCAAAAATACTGGGAGAGGACTGTCTCACATATTCCTTGGTTGCATTTGCAATATAATAACAAGTAAAGTTAGGGTTACTATTTCCATCATGTTGCTCATCACCAGCAGTATCAAGAGGAATATTGTGTTAATGGTATACATACATAGGTTAATAATCATGCAAAGTTTTACTAGCATGGTGGATTTGTGTTGTTACCTAGTCTGTTCATGTCATTCCTCATGCTTCTATACATCTGCACAGAACCAAACATTAATGTCAAGCAAATCAAAACAGCTCATTATCTAATTTCAATATAAATATACACACAAAGAAAGATATAAGAGTTAAGTTTGGAAGCCTATGACACACAAAGAATATACCTGAAGGTGGCTCTTGACATGAGAAATGGTGAGACCTCTGACATCCATGAGCTGAAGAACAAGCTTTGGTGTAGCTTCTATCCATCAAAAAATATATAAACAAAAAAGTACCATAAGAACAAGATAAGAAAGATAGAAAGAAGGATATATATATATATAAACAATGAAATAATCAGAGATCAATAACCATGAATATTGATTTTTCAACATCAACAAAGAAAAGCTTCAAAAGATGTTTTGTTTACTCACCTTGATCATAATCCCTACCAAACCTTTCAAATAATAAAACAATTCTCTTGCTCTAAAATCAAGACAAAAAAACCCAATAAACATGCAACATATCCAATAAATCTCATCAAAAACAAACTTATATATATATATATATATATATATATATATATATATATATATATATATATATAATATTCTCACAATCAAACCGACCTATCATAGATGACCCCAAGTCTGGAACAAGAACATGGTTATCCTTCTTCTCAGTCCCGGAAAAATATGACAACCCACCAAGCCTCTGCCAATACCAAGAAAAAAAGCCAGTAACTTTAGCATTAATCCATCCCCAAGATACCAATAGACAACCTCCCCATTCTCACTCCACTATACTACTCACATACAACTCTATCATCCCCAAGATACCAATAGACAACCTCCCCATTCTCACTCCACTATCTTGTTTCATCAAAGGCTCAGATCTTGCCCCTCAATTTTTTCACCTGGATAAACCTAAATCTAGGGCTTCAACTAAAGTTGCCACGCCACCTAATCTCCATACTCGAATATACGGCAAATCATCATGGCCAGAAGAACATTTAAAAGAGTAATGCTATATGTAGCGAACCAAATACACAAACCAGCCACATCGAAATGATTCATGCTCAACATATATAAAATATTAAGCAACATAATGATAAAAGAGGCTCAGTTGCAACAGTGGATATTTTCTCCCACTCTTCCCTCTCCCTCTACAACAATAGGAGTAGCGGTTGCCTACTAGGCCATCCAAGCTACTACGCCACCGTTGTAGAGAGAAGAGGGCACAAGAGAATTTTTTAGGGCATCATCATTGCTTCTGTACCTAATTCCAAGGCGAGCAGAGCCTCTCAGACAAGGGCATCGAGTGGGGAGCAGTGGACAGGAGCTGGGAACTGAGAGGGGAACGGCTGCCGGGATCAGGGAGCAGTGGATGGGATCGAGGGAACAGGCGACCAGGATCGGTGGTGTAGGAGAGAGGAGGGGGAAGCGGCGGACCAAGGAGAGAGAACTAGGGCACCAAATGAGAGAGAATTAGAGAATCACGTGATAGAGAGAGAGAAGGAGTAATGCTATTTTATTATATTAAATATTTTAAATATAAAAAAAATAAGACGATAATGTAGCGAACCAGCCACGTCACCAGCCACGTCATTCGTGTGGCTGGTTCGTGTGACTGGTTTGCTACATATAGCATTACTCAAAAACAAATTTTAAACATTTTTGTTGTTGTTTCCCAAATTCTTACATTTGTAATTTTGTAGATGTTGCCATATGTCCCCAATTGGAATTATTTCTTATTGTCTATGACATGGATATAAAATATGTTCTAGGCACATTGTTGGTCAATGAAAAGATGCTCGAGTCATATGTGATTGCAAGAGATAGGTTTCTTGTTTCAAATGGGAATAAATGTGGAGTTTTCATTTGTGATAATATTCTTGGTAACAGTTGAAAAAATTGTCTGTCACAGAATTATTTTACTTTCTATTTATGTGCTGAAAGCAGGTGCATGATTACAAATTCAACAGAGGAAATGAAGTTTTTAGTTATTATACTAATACTAAACTAGATTTGGCTATTGTCATCACATAATTTCAACCATTGTTTTCTAATTTCATAACTTAAGGCTTGGTTCATGTAATAAGTCTCATTTTTTATTTTTAATGAAGGTTCTCAAAAAGCTCTTGCTTTTGTCAAATTTAGTATATAATTCTCTCAAGTGTTAAAAGGCTACTAGGTTGTTTTGTATTTTCTTATTACCATGTATTTAACTCCACTCACCATGACTTGGTTTCTTTTCCTGTAGATCCAGTGTATGTGTTTACTGAAATAAACACAATATCTTGTCCATGTTTTTATCCCATCATTTTGTATATTTATATAACTCTTTAACATGCATCATGTTTGATTGGTAATATTTGAATTTTGAATCATATCAGAAATGCAGTTTTAACTTAATTATGGTTTTTTTTTTTTTTTTTGGTTTTGGCATATTCAAATGTAGTTTTTTTGGTAAAATTTACAATGAAAAACAAATTATTTATATAATTTAGAAGTTTACATAAAAGAAAATATTTTTAATAAAATTTCAAGTATGGGTTGGTAACCTCACCACTATGAGGAAGTGGTGATTTTATACCTACTTCCATGCCAACCAAACACATGGAAATGTTGAAGTGAGGCTTCCAAGCTTTCACTCGGTGCGCAACCAAATAACAAGAAGTGACACTTCCATGTAGAAGTGGGACTTCTATCGAAGTGAGACTTTCTGACTTCCATCACTTCCATAAACCAAACACTTCCTTAGAGTGTTAAAATCAAAGGGGTTGAATGTGAAAAAAAATTAATGTAGGTGTATAATTGGACGAAGATGTGTACATATAAATTGAGAAAATTATAAATAACTTTTCTTTTAAAAAGTAAACAATCAAATGTTTTTATTTATATATGTCATGTTGTTAGTGAAAAAGAAAAAATTACTTAGTTCAAGGCTTCCCATCTCTGCTTCTTGTTTTCGAATTTAAATATGCTTCTAATCATCCATGAAAACTTGCATTTCAATAATTAGTGGTGACAGTTGGAAAATTATTTGTGTTCGGTATGTGTCCTCACACAATAATATATATATATATATATATATATATATATATATATCAGTGTTGATGCTCTTAGTGAATTGGAAGATAGTGTAAAGCTGACATTAAAAAAGTTATGTATACATAGGTTTTCCTAACCATATACTAATAATAACCATAGCTTAGGTGGTTTGGCTATCATTGGGTTAAGAGGAGGTCGTAGGTTCAAATCTTTTGAGAAACATGTCCTTTTTCACAACATTTTCTTAAAATTTACCAAAAAGAAAAAGAAAAAAAATTAGTATCAACCAACCAGGTTGGCAGCCTGTTATGGGTTACCGATCCTGTCCATCGAGTTAGCTGACCCCGCAGGTTAAGTTGGGCTAAAAGTCGGCTTGTGCTCCCCTCTACACATCGATTAGATTGCTTAATGATCTATGGTGTTTTTATATTTTGTTTGCCTATAAGTCTATCTTTGTTAATATGGAATTTGGATTTGGTAGTCTTGACATACTTGATCTTATCGATAGGAGTCTATCTTTTTTAATATGTAATTTGGATTTGGTAGTCTTTACATACTTGATCTTATCAATAGGCCAACCAAGACTTTAATAAGTTGCATGTCATTTTCGCTCCAAGTTCCAATTATTCTATTCTTGAATCTAGGATCATTGATTTTGTTAATGATAATAATTGGGTTTTGTTCCTAGTTTCAAATAGTAATCACAGTACTTTAATTGTTTATAACCATCATAATAGTTGGGACATGGTAAACTTTTCATGGTATAGTTGGCCACTTATTTGGAAACTCATGGTGGCTCCTAGAGTTAAAGTTTTTATTTGGTTGTTAATGTATAATAGAATCAAAACTTTTGAGTTCCTTCATGCTTTTAACATTAGCCCTGACTCCATTTTTTGTGTTTTGTGGTTTAGCCAAGGAGAATGTTGATCATCTCTTTCATACTTGTCACCATATTTATCTGGTTTGGAAGGGAGTTAGCTGATTGGTGTTAATATTGTCTTTACTTATTGTGTTACCTCAGGTAAGGATGTAATCAGCCGAGTTGTAAGGTGTGCGAGCTTGAACTAGACTGAAAATTTACTACACGATACTCGTCTTGAGCTTGAGTGAGTTTTGTTTTGAAAGCTCGAGCTTGACTCGGTGGGTAAATCAAGTTACTTGAGCTCGCTCGATTGAGCTCGGTTTTTATTGGATTTGAGTCATTTGACTATAAACATTCTACTCTAGCTCGAGCTTGAATAGAGGTCAACTTGGACTTGAGCTCGAGCTAAAGCTCGATTATTCAAAGCCTTTTCCCTTTATTTAAACACACACACACACACACACACAGACACCTTGACATTCCACATCAATATACCTAACAAAAAAACAATAAATTCCACATCAATATACCTAACAAAAAAACAATAAATTCCACATCAATATACCTAACAAAAAAACAATAAAAAAAATACAATATTACAATGACATCAATAAATATCACCAATATTATACTTAATAGAAAAAAAACAATATTTCACTTAACTAAATAAAACAACTAGAACAATATTACAAATACAATAGCATCAATATCCAAAATTCATAATGATAAGAACTACAAATATTACAATAGCATCAACATACCTAGTACACAAAACAATATTCCACTTTACTTAGTAGAATAATTAGAACAACAGTGTTGTTTTGTTTTTTTTTAATAAAATTTTACAATTCATGCTTCCAACATCAAAATACAACATTGATTCTACACCACATGCAAGTGGCAATACAACATAATACTAAATCATACGATTAAAAAAACAAAAAGTCCATAGCAAGCAAAAAAATAAATAGCCAGCACATCAACATGTTCTTGAGATCAAAATGTCTTTAAGTGAAGGTTTGTCCCATATTTCTCATCAAACCTACACAAAAGAACAATTAAAGAACAAAACATTTTAATAATTGATTGCAAAAAAAAATAGTAAGGAATGAATAGATAATTCCAACATTATTAATATGTAATAGTAATGTACTAACGTTCATACCATTCAAGACTTCAACTTCAAGGAATATTAAGTGTAATCTCAATTGGCTTCTTCTCTTTCTAAAAGAGACAAAGTGAAATATAAATAGACAAAAATCATAGTAAAGCATTGCTAACAAATAGAGAAGTGATAGAATTAATTGCAATAAAATTACAATTTGATTTAATCAAATGCACAAAACATTAAGGAAAATTTATAATAATACTTAAGCAAAAACAAAATTAATTTGAAATAGAAAAAGAGTAACTATGAACTTACTTTGTTTTTCTTCTTCACTCCATGAAGATTTTGACACCAATCTTCTCCACAAAGTAATGCTTGCACTGTTTTGGGAGCTAATGAGGCACGATAAGTATCAATAACCCGACCACCCACACTAAATGTAGCCTCTGAAGCCACTATAGTGATAGGAATAGCAAGTATATCACGACCGATTCTAGACAAGATGCGATCCTTTAAAGTATTGCTTTTCCACCATTCCAAAGCATTAAATTGATTAGGACCTTCTTCAAAAATGAAACAACCTTCAGCTTGGTAGGCATCGAGATCAAATTGTTGTGGTGGAGCTTTTTCAATAGATCTTACATAACTTGCAAATTTAAACCAACTTGAACTAGAAACCCTATCATTCTTGCAAAATATCATCACTGTTAATCATTGGAATTTCACCACTATGCTCGTTGCCATGTTAATACTCACAAACACATTCTTCAATAAATTTCATGTAGATCCTCTCGAACTTCGATTATTTTTTCTCTTGCTTTTCTACATATGAATACATTCTAGTTAAATGAAATTCAACAGCTCTTATTTTGCAACTTGGATCGAAGATAGCAACCACAAACATTAGCAAATTTCATTCTCCCCAATACTTGTCAAACTTAATCTTCATTTGGTGAATCATTTCCCGAATAAAATCATCTTCATCATTTGCCTTTTTATCTAGCAACACTTTCACTAGGTAGACTTCATTTAGAAATAAGTTGGAAGTTGGATAATCACTACCAGAGATAGTTTTTGTGACCTCATTAAAGATATCTAAAATGTCACAAATTTTTTCCACTTTTTCCCAATCTCCCGGGCTTGGACAATACTGATAATTAGATTCTTGATCTTTGAACATTGAAAATACTTCTTTGAAATTTATCTCAACTGAAAACATCTCAAATTTTGAATTTAAAATGTGTTTTACAATCAAGAATAAGTTCTTTTAGGTAACTGTAGCTGCTACACAATATCAATAAATGAGTTAAGCTTTACTTTATTCTAATTAATAAATTTCACACTTTCATGAATATCTTCAATCTCAGAAATGTCATATTAAACCATGTTATTTAAGATGTATGCACAACAACGAACAGGAAACAAGCTTTCTTCACAAAGCAATTTCTTGTTTTTTGAAAAAGAATCTTTAAGAATTTTAATTGCCACATCGTTACTTGAAGCATTGTTAATAGAAATAGTGAACACTTTGTTTTCAATTCCCCACTCCTTCAAACACTTAAAAAATACTATCGGGAATCTCAACACCTTGACGAGGAGGTGGAATTTGAACAAAATTGATGACACGCTTTTGCAATCTCCAATTAGAATCAATAAAGTGGGATGTCAAAATCATGTACTCAATTTTTTGATTGTTTGACTTCCACAAATTTGTTGTCAAACTTATCTTGCTTACATTCTTCAATAAAGCCTTCAATGTCTTCTTTTGAGCTTCATAAACTTGCATGCAATCTTTCTTAATTGTAACACGTGAACGTGATAACTTTTCCCATAAAGCAATACAACATTTCTACATCATTTAAAACCTTCCTATTCCATTATTGAAAAAGGGTGCTCATGCATGAGTATCCAATATGCAGCTTCTTCCCTCATTTTTGCCATATCAAACTTGCTATTTGTGAGAGCCTGTAGCATTTCAACATTACCACTACCTCCTACTTCTACAGGGTAAAAAAAGATTCTTTATTGATGATTTTGATAACTTTTCTCTTCACACAAGATGACAAATGTCTTTTAAATTGAGTTGTGCTTTTGCTAGCACTCATAGCCAACTTCCTCTTACAATGGACACACTCTCCCTTTCTAGAACTATCAAGGAGAATGATTTATTCTCCCTTCCCTCTTCATCATCAAGATCAGTAGCATCACATTCTTTGTTATTGGATTTGGAAGTGGTGATCCCACTGCCTCAATTCCGTGGGATTTAAAATGGAACCAAGACATGGGATCACCACCGTCACCTGATTTAGATCTTCATTAAAAGCTATTTTTAATTTTAAATACAATTAAGGGTAATTAGGTAATTTACTTCCTCAAACGGAGTCCCCTTTTTACTTTCCCCCTTCTTCATTCACATCGTCATCCGTCTTTCCCCTTTTTCTTTTCCCCTTCTTCTCTATTCACCTCATCTCATCATCCATTGAAGAAGTTGAGAAACAGAAGGCCAGGGAAGATGCTGAGGAGTTGAAAGAGGAGAACTAAGGTGGATCCTTCGAGTTGATGAGATTTGGAGAGATCGATCATTATGGAAGTTATATGATCAAGGTGTCACTGCCATCTCGATCTCCTCTGCGAAGCCATGGTGCTTTATATTTGGTAATTGTATTTCTCTATTTGTTACTTTAACTCTGCTTCTAATCTCTCTTGTATCCATATAATTCTGCAGGCAAGAACATGATAGTCAAGACCATGGGCATAATTATAGGCAAGCAAATAGCGTAAGTGTTTGATTTTTTTTCCACCAATTAAACGATGTTGTGTTAATTATCATAAGTAAAATTTTTCACCAGGTGGCTTTGGCATTATCTCTCTCGCTATATATCAAAAAAGTCTCGTTGTTGTTATGGTTGATATCACACTGCTTGTTATCTTTAAGTCCTAGTTGTTGCAGTTGCTTGCTTTTTTTCTTTTTTCTTTTGATAAAAAGAGCTCACGAGCTATTTATTGAATTAAAGCAACATGACAGTTACAAGAACCCACAACAGACTAAGGACAAGAAAAAAGAGCAACACATTGAGAAAAAAATAGACAAACTACATTAGAAAGCCAGACTTGATCACACCCTTCATAATCTATCTTAGCAAGTCCTTCCCTTGGTGAAACAGAGTAATCTTATGCATAGTAGCCCCATGACATGCAAGATTAAAAGCAATACTAGCCTAATTGTGAGGAATAATTTGAACATTTGGTCTGCCATCCATTGCAAGGAGATTTTGGGCCAATTTGATTCCATGTGCAACCCTCCATTCATGCTAAAATATGGTATACATGATAGCTTCAAACATATCTTTACAGGCAATGAGTAGATGCTTGATGTTGATATTGGAATTAGTAGTATACTTGACAGCAGTTATTAGAGCTCGAACATCTACATCTAGTTATGAAGAAGGTTGAGAATTGTAACAGCCTACACACCAAATCTTAGCATTAGCATCAGACACAAAATAGCCAATTCCTTCTTTCATGAGATCTTTGTTCCAATAAGATGTAGAGAAGAGTAATGGCCCATCATGCCCTAAGATAACTAGCCAGAAATAGATTTTTTGCATCAAAGTTATTAAAAAAAGAAGCAAATTCTTTAACTTGAGCCATCACTTTCTTAGCTATAATGCTACCATTAAATGTCTCATTTCTGAAAACTAGATTGCAGCGGTTTTTTCAAATAAACCAAGCCGTGGAAGCCATGATAGACTTAGCAAAGCTAGAGATCTCATTTTTAGGAGAGCATAGCCAGTTACCTAAGGTTATGCCATTAAAAAAATGATGTTAGAGTTAAGGTATCTGGCAATAAGAGCCCAAACAGACTGAGCTTTGAAACAGAGATAGAACTGGAAAGATCAATGCTAAGTTTCAGTCTCCACTGCTTCCTTTAATGCAATTACGATTACCTCTCCCTCTCATTCCCAGAGTAGCATTGGTATATGAGGAGGAATTGGAGATGGTGGATCAGGGATAGGAGCCAAGCTAGGTAAGGCCGGGGAGCTCCTAGGCATCTTGGATTACATCAATGACGTCATTGCCGCGAGTTGGGCTAGAGTCATGAATGACTCTACTCATTGCGTTGAGACTGCTCCGAGTATCCCTCACTGGTGTGTCGATGCCTTTTCCTTTACCTCTTATTGCAAGTCATATCCCTTCCGCATTGGCCTCTGGAATTGGTTTTTTTTCCTGGGAGTAGGTGTAAAAGGAGATGAAGAATTTGGAATTTGGGTGTTTTACAATTTTCTTTTAATGGAAGAGTTTTGGATTTTTACTGTTTCTAGGTTGCTTCAATGAATGACGATGTGAACAAAGAAAAGGGGGAAAGCAAAAAAGGTACTTCGTTTGAGGAAGTAAATTGCATAATTAACCTTAATTATATTTTAAAATAAAAATAGCTTTTAATGCATATCTATATCAGGTGGTGGTGGTGATCCCACGTCTTGGTTCCATCTTAAATCCCACGGAACCGAGTAATTGGGATCATCACTCTGGAATTGGTGGCTTTATTGCCATCTAAACTTGCATTTAGTGAAGTATCACCATCCAACATAGCCCGACTGGTAGATGAATTTGCTATAGGATGAAATGTTGTAGAGGTATTTTGTGTGCTTGATGGCATATTGCCTATCACCCAAGAATAAAATTTAGCATATTCTTTTAATAATTGAATATTTCAATTAATATTGAAATAACACATAAACTATAAATAACAAAAAATACCTTGTATGTAAAACAAGAGTGTTCTCTAGGACAAGCACAATTTTTTTTATAAAATCTACTACATGTAAAAGAGCAAGAAATATCATTCAATTCACATGCAAGTATCTACATTTCTAAAAGTTTGAGAAAGTGCATAACATGCATAATTAATATAATGTAAATAGATGGCATGTTAAAGAATGATCATTAATCATATTAAATCATTCCTTCTTTCTTCATTAATCCAACCATGCTTTCTCAACTATGTTAAATAATTCTTACATATATATATATATATATATATATATATATAGAACATTTGATTAAGATATATGGATACATTATCATCAATCCATCATCTTAAAACCTAACATTCCTCAACATCAACATCCTTTTAATATAATATCCATAAATGAAAATGATAATAATTAATCAATCATATAAAATAATTTATTCTTTTCCATTAATCCCCCCATGCTTTCTTCAATATCTTATAGTACTCTTCTCTCTCTCTCTCTCTCTCTCTCTATATATATATATATATTTGATTAAGATATATGGATACATGGTCATCATCTTAAGAAGTAGTACGTCTCAACACTAACTATCCATGATAATTTTTGGCAAACCATCCAAAATAGAAAAAAAATTGGAGGTATAGTAACAAAGACTATAAATACATCTATTAATAAATATAAAATATAGATAGATCATAGATGGAGTGCTAATTGACCATCAAGTGTGATATCATAATTAAATTAGTTTACAAAGAGAACAATAATAAGTTAAATACCTTAAAAAGAGGGATTAGATAGATACATACTTGAAGAGAAGAGAGTTAAATTGATAACAAAAGTATCCTTAAGCCTTGCATGCTAGCAAAGTGAGGCTCTGCCAAGTCATTAAAGAGGGTTCTTTAGAATTCCATAAAAAAGATTTGATTTAGAAAACCAAAGCCCTAAATAGATTTATTTCCGAAAGAAAGAAGATTAGATCAAAGATGAATTCCTCTAGGCTTGATTTACTTAAAACCCCATCTTGACTCTAATGTGTTGTTTCTCTTAATTAATTTCAACTTTGAATTGATATCAACAAATTAATTATTGTAATATATAAACATCTAGAAAAGTTTTCAAAAGAAATAACAAAAAAACAAGAATGGAGAAGAATGAAAACCTGAGATGAATAAGATTCTTGGGATCTTGGGCTGGTAGTGGTACCATGGTGGGCACGTAGAGAGAGAGAGAGAGAGAGAGAGAGAGAGAGAGAGAGAGAGAGAGAAAGCTTGTGAAGGCGATGGAGAGTGGTGGACATTGAATTGGTGACAGCGATGTTGCGAACATGCGAATGTGGAGGTGGATGGGAAAGAGAGAGTCAGGGTTACGTTTGCTTTGTTATTTTTATGAAAAAGTAGAGTTAGGATTTATTTTACTTAAAATTTAAATTTTAATAAATTTACAGCTTTTTAATCTTAATGAAAGAAAAGATATTTAAAATTTTTAAATATTATTGGAGGATAAAATTGTAATTTCAATATAAAATGATATTTATATATATATATATATACATACACACACACACACACACTCTATTAGGCTCTAGAGCACTCGAGTCAAGTATTATGATGCTTGAACTCGTCTTGCTTGATTACTCAAGCTCAAGCTCGACTCGACTATGATCGAGTTGAGTTCGAGTTTTTCCTGAGTCGAGTCGAGTATCTTGTGCGTAGTGATGTATCATTTACACCCCTAACCTTAGGGGCTTGGTTTGAGAATAGCATGTTACTAAGTATATACTAGCTTCTTTTGTAATTGATACTGCTATCTGATGGATTTGGAAAGCTACATATGGTTTAATATTTCAATGCATACAAATGAAGCATTACTATAATATCTTTGTGATTGTAAGTTTTATAGTAGATAGTGAAGACCATCACTGTAGCTGAGCTCAGACAATTCTTGTGCTAATGTAAATAGTATTGAAGCATTTCACTGGAGACCTAAGAGTCGACTTTTATTCTCTAGGGTAGTAATCAAGGAACAAGGAATGGGGAAGGGGGGAGAAATGTTGAACAACATGAGGGAATTGAAGGTGGACTTCTTGGTGTTGAAGGACTGGCATGCTAGGAAGGAGGAGAAGAATAGCAGCAAAATGAGTTACAAAGCTTCAAGTTTGGTGAGTGGGTTTTCTTTAATGCCCTCTTTTATTGAAACATTGTATGGTTTTCATATTCGATTATTTCTTTTTGCAAGTTTACTTATTTGATAATCCTTGAATTCTCTATTCCTTGAGTCTCCTTGATTGAATGCTATGCTAGTATTTCTATTGGGTGATTAGCATGTATATTGTTAGTGTTTGTGATTATAGAAAGTGGTGTGTTATTTATTTCACTTTGAGTGTGGCTGCTAAATGTAAGAAAGAGAATATGATTTAAGAGAGTGCAAGGTATGGTAGTTGAATAAATGAATGGATTGAAACTAGACATGGTTATGCATGGAAATGCTTGTGAGTGAATTTTCAAGTTATGATGATGTGTTGGCTGGAATTTATGGCTTAAATTTGGAGGCTGTAGTGGTAGAACTTGTAGAAGTTAAAAACTGAAGAGTTGGTGTTTTATTTAATCTATCAACCTATCAAATTTCATATTGATTGGGCATACATTCTATAAGATATGATCCATTTTATTTGATATGTTTGGAAGTCTCTGCTATGCGGACCTACAGACTTAGAGGAAAATTTGGGATTCACTAAGTAGGATTAGACAAAGTGCTTAAAATAGAAGATGCTCCTTGTCATCTTAATTTTCAACTTGCAAAATTTTAGACTCATTGGGTCTATATTAGGTGAGATATGATTTCTTTTGGCCAATCCATTTAATCTTTCGTGTGCCATAGTTGGCCGTAAAAATAAATTTATTCATTTTAATTTCAAAAAACTTCTTTGTGGTGAAGCAACTGTAATAATAATATTCTATAAGAAATCCAAGTACTTGAAAATGAGTTTGATTTTTGTATAAAACTAAGGACATCTAGTGGTGATTTTGTTTATTTTTAAAAAAACTTCTTTTAAAACTTTTCACTAACAAAATAAATCCAAACCATCAATATCAAAGATATGTCTTGTTTTAAAAAACATTCAAAGTCATTACAATATACTTTCAATTGATTTTCATCTAAAAACTCTAACTTCATTAAATCATGTAGAAAACCAAACGGTCTTCATATATTTTAAATTGTGCAAATCTACTCTCAAAAGAAGAAATAGCTTGATCACCTACACATGTAAAATAATTAATCCTAAAATCATATTATGGCAAATGTGTTACCTCATTGGTATCATTTTCCTCAAATTGTTTTTTCTACGAATTATTCTTTTTTCATGAAACATAAGTTCTATATTCATTTGAATAGTTATTTCTTTAGCTGAAATTAATGTTGTTACAAATCTATTTTCTCTGTAACCTTTAAGAAATGCAAGAAGTGCTTTTAATTGATCAATAACAATATAAATTTTCATGTCTTTAGCTTGAAGGGTTTTACCACAATATTAACAACAAATAACAAATCATACCAAATAACCATAACCACCAAAAATTCAAAGTTTTCGAGCTCAATGAAGCCAAACAATTAGCTTCACTATTTGTTTTGGAATCATCACTAGTTTTTTCTAACTCAAGTACAACATCTTTTATTTCAAGAGCTTGAAACCTAATTGCCTTAACAATTTGAATACGACTCTCCTAACGAGGTTGTGATAGTGGCTTAATAATTAAGGGCCTATTTGGGTACCACTAAATTCCATAGGAATGGTGGTCATTACTATGGTGACACAACCTTTTGCGTGCGTACCGCAAGTGCACGGCCTTGTCGAAGTAATAAAAGTTACCCCGGTGAGTGGGTAGTCGAATCCACAGGGAATAGGGATTTAAAATACGAGAAATTGCTATTGAGTCGTGTGATGTACGAAAAGAAACAATGATCCGAGTGATGAGTGAATTTATGGGAACTAGAGTAGATGCAAAGCAAATAAATCGAAAGATGAAAGAGAGAAAAGTGCAAGCAACGAGTAAAAAGAGAGAGACTAGTAATAAGTGAAAATAGGGTATCCGGACAAGTTACCTCTAGGACTTATGCTTCTAGTGCAAGACTATGCTATTATACCTTCCTATTGATGTTAATTGAGTCGAGGAAAATCCTGAAACACACGGTCCCAAATCTAAGGTCAACCGTGGCTAACCTCAACACTATGTCCCGGCAATAGGACTCACGTCAACCCTTCACTCTGTTGATTGCTCAACTAAGCCCCAGGGGAGTATTTCTACCTAAGCCTAACACTATGTGGGATTGCTTTAAGCTCTAGGGACTCCTAGTGATAAAACCTGTTCCTATGTGTAATAGTTCTAACCCTTTGGTCCAGGAGGAAGAACCATTGTCTAAATTAAGCCCCAGTGCCTAGGATTCACGTCACCCCAAAACCTTGGGGGAGTTTGTCTACCTAGCACTTCACTCTATTTCGACCTCTAATGACTCAAGGAATCGGAGGTAGGGAGAAATCACAACGGAAGGGAAAGGGGTACGGTGCTACCTCACAACTCTCCCTCTCAACCCTCTTCAATTTTAAGTAGTCTAATCCTATAGGAGTTGTCACACCTCCAAAGGATAACCTAGATTATTCTCAATCCTTAGTGTCACGGCTAAGAGAAAACAATAGCACAAGAAATCTAAAATTGAAACTCGAATTTATTCATCAATTAATGGAAAAGCATAATAACAATGTCAAAGAAACATAATTATCCTAGAGTTTTACAAGTCCGAATACCCACGAGGGGTTTAGCTCCTCATGGAGCTATACATGTTCATCAATTTATGAAAGAAAGAACAAACTAAAGACATCAATGAAAACCCCCTCGCGTATGGTGTGGCCGTGGTCTTGTGCGGCCGTCGAACGTCGGTGACGATGCCGATGACGCGCTCCAATCCTCCACAAAGTCCTCTCCGAAACCCTAGCCGCCCTCTCCAGAAGTTGGGGAGAAAGATAGGTCAAAGATTCTTCAAAAAGTCTCCAAATCGGCTTTTTATAGGCTGAGTGCGGCTTTAAATTTGAAGTTATCGGGAATTCACACGGCCGTGTGGAATTTCCACACGCCCGTGTGAAGTTTCTGTCTTTCCTGAAAATTACTTCACACGGCCGTGTGTTAATTCCACACGCCCGTGTGAAGTTTCTGGTTTGCTGGAAAATCAATCCACACGGCCGTGTGTTAATTCCACACTCCCGTGTGACGTCTCTGGTTTGCTGGAAAATTAGTTCACACGGCCGTGTGTTAATTCCACACGCCCGTGCGAATTCTCTGGATCCTTGACTCTTCGACAGAAGTGCACAGTAACTTGCTACAGTGATTCGCTACCGTAACAAGCTACAGTGTTGCTGCAGTAACTCTCCGAAATGCTCCCGAATATGTTGTTTCTTCATCGAGGCCATTGAATTGGGCACACAATCAATGGTAGATCGTGCCTATTGCTTTGAGTCTCCTTCTTGGTGAAGTTTTCCTAAGCTACACGAGTTAGACTTGTTGTGAATGTGACTGCCTTTGTGCCCCTCCAAAGGAGGTTGGCACACACTCACAAGTCTAACCTCGTGCCTTGTTCCTTGCTTGGTCTGAAAACCTCCCAACAACGGCGAACACGACCTAACTTCGTTCTTCTTTTCCAACTTAGCTCCACGAAACCTACAATGCTCAAGAATACACAAATGCACACTATTTAGTGATAAAATCTGATAAAAGTATGTTCATTTGTAAGATAATAACGCTTCGCGTTACTACAACACAAGCACTTATCATATGGAATTTAGTATTACATAGGAAACTATAGGAATGGGTGTTTGGATATATGATTCCATAGGAATTTTACAAAGTGGTGGAACCAAAAATGTTTTTCCCTTTGTTTTTCGTGTGGGAACTGTTATTGAGTGTTTGGGACTGGCCGCCACATCTCTTCCTCCGCCTCCCACTCCCTTCGCCTCCATCTTCTCCCCCGTTTGGATCTCGATGATGACTTCAGGACAACTAGCCGCCACGTCTCTTCCTGTGCCTCCCACTCCCTTTGCCTCCATCTTCTCCCTCGTTTGGATCCCAACGATGCACTACGCCCATTGGAGGAGTCCAAGGTGTTGGGATCTTATCACTCTAACAAGGGAATTATCACGTGAAAATACATGCCAATACGCGGATAACAAAATTTTAATGGCAAGTAATCATGATAAAACCCTAATGCATGCCTAAACTAGGATTAAATTCTAAATAAATAGATAATTAAATGTTATGCCTTTCTTTTGATGACAATTCTTAACATACCCTTGTTTCTCTGAAATCGAAAAGGGACTGCGAATCGCGACTCTCCTCTACAATCACGTACACACGAACGCCTCTGGGAATCAAGCAGGTATGCTAGTACCTCAAGAAACAACACTTGTTTCTTTGTTCGAATAGCAAGCACCCGAGATTCAAGAGAAAAAGGGGCTGTAGGCGTTGCGGCGGTAGGTTCCGGTGGCAAGATCCAACGACGGCTGCCAAGGGAGAAGAGTGGGTGGCGGCTAGGGTTTCTTGAGAGACAATCTCTCAATCACTCTATTTTTCTCTCTATTGCATATTAGGGTTAGACCATCTATTTATATTGGAAATCAAAAACCCTAATTTACAAAAAAAAACCCTTCACTCCTAATCAAATTAGGAATCTCTTCTTTACTTGATTAATTAAACCATTTTAATTAACCAAATCGATTAGATTGGATCAACACTTAATAAGACCCAACCCGAATAAGCTATCCATTCCACCTAATTTAGGTTTTTCACTAAAACACTAAACAGGTGGTCCAATAAGTAACAAATACTAAACCTTGATCCCAGCATTCTTAGTGTACGATCCTGTAGGTCCATTTAACATTGGCAATGAGCTTAAACAATTTTAACGTTCATAAATCATAATTATTCTCTAGCAAGATAATACGATTACCCAATATTAAATGAAGGTCAATTTCGAGAATTAACGGAACCTATCGCAACCTCATACAATCTTTTACCATTGAATATCTTAATTAGCATAAGGCATGGAGCAAGTCACCCTTATTTTAATGCTAATTAATTTTTTGATCTCTTAGTGAACTGACTAGGTCAAGTAAATGATAACTCTTATCATTTCCCTTGGGTGTGGCCATGCACTACTCAGTCTCACTAATCATGTGACCGGTGATATTCACTCTCTCTACAGAGAGGGACAAGCCCTTCACTTCACTCATGTCTCTCAGCATGAATCGTGACATGCCCAATCATACCCGTACTTACCACTCAGTTACGAATGATGTTAGGCGTAAGTCAAGGCATGTAAGGATTTATCCAAGATCCATAGTGATTTCAGGTCGAAGGATTCTAGTACAAGAATTGCTTGAGAAAGACACTTATGACTTTACAACCATGTAGTGTTCTTAAGAGCGGATCGATCCAGGTACACTGTTCCCTAACATGTATCTATGTCCTTTGATTGATATCCCATATCCTATGACTAGTAAAACAAGGCCATCTCACGAAAGACATACTAGTCTTAATTTTATTTCATTCCTAATCGACTAGGGACATTTAGAATATTGTTCTAGTTTATGCTTCAAGGTTTTACTATCCAAATCACGCATTTGATAACTTGAGCAGAATTAATATTCAAGGATATTTTATCTTATTAACTATGCACAGAAATAATAATAGATAAAACAATGCCTCATAATAATTATCCAAATAATAAGAGTTCTTACAATGTATTGGGGCTAGGGCTTACACTAACACAAGGATCCTAGAGTTGGAGTTCATCGTCGTCCAGTTTCTTCATCTGCGCTAGTCCTTATTTTAAGCTGGCTAATATTTGATAGGAAGGGAAAAATCTTAAGATCGCTCGCTAGCTCATCTCAGAATCGCACTTCAGTTCTTCCTCCCTGATCTTCCTCGGCGCTAGGTGTTCCAGCGCTCTCCCCAACGCCCGTTGCCTCATCCAACCATCCGATCCCCATGCGAGGTCCGTATATATATGTATAAAAATCATTATGAAAATGATTGAAATTAGTTGCAATTTGCATGCATACCATGTCACTGTTTCTATTTGTGAATCTTTTTTTTATTTAATTTCTGTGCTTGATGACTATTGATTTCAATGGTTTTTTTTTTTTTTTTAACCTAAGTAAACAATTCTCTCTAATCATCTTGTCATCCAATCTAATCTTTAGGTTCAATTGTCAAACAACTATGAACCATTCTTTTGTTATGTTTGGACCAATCCATCCTCACAAACAAACAAACTACTAGTTTAGTGCTGGCTCTCTTTTCCAAGGCATTTTTTTTTTGTCATATGTAGGTAGTTCACTAGTTCCAAATGATTTGTCCTTTTCTTATTGTATCTCTTTAGATTTTATATAGTGAATTGGATTTAATGTGTTGGTAAGATTGCTTTTTGGAAATCCAGTTGTCATAGTTAAAACTAAAAGTCTTGAAAATGCATGGATTTTACCTTTGAGAGGACCCTTCACTAGTGACTGCTTTGTTTGCTTGTTATTTGTTTTTGTATAGTCTATTGTGAAGGTACTAAACTCATAGCCCACTCTTCTTTCTCTTTAATATTCTAGGGTATGCTGTCAAGTGCCAATGTCAGAGCCATCCACCATTGCCTAGGGCAGACATGAGAAATAGCTTGTGACAAATGTTAGATACTATTACTAAAAATATCAGGAGATTAAAGAACATCAATAGCAAGTTTGAAGAAAATGAAATAAAGTTGCACTGAAATCTTGAACTTATAATTCAGTGGCTCAAGTTCTTTGGTCAACATTGATTAATTGACACGACCCCTTGCGTGTACCCCGCAAGTGCACGGGCTTGTCGAAGTAATAAAATTACCCTGGTGAGTGGGTAGTCGAATCCGCAGGGAATAGGGATTTAAAATACGAGAATTTGCTATTCAATCATGCGATGTACGAAAAATAATGATCGGAGTGATGAATGAATTTATGGAATCAATTAGAATAAAAGATAAGAAAGTAAATAGAGAGATGGAAGACGAGAGAAAAGCAAGTAGAAGTTAAAAGAGAAGACTAGCAATGGATGAAATAGGGTATCCGGACAAGCTACCTCTAGGACTTATGCTTCTAGTGCAAGACTATGCTATTATACTTTCCTATTGATGTTAATTGAGTCAAGGATATCCTTAAACTCACTGTCCCAAAACTTAAGGTCAACCGTGACTAACCCCAACATTATATCCCGGTATTAGGATTCACTACGACCCTTGACTCTCGTTGACCTGTCAACTAAGCCCCAGGAGAGTCTATCTTCCTAACCCTAACACTACGTGGGATTGCTTTAAGCTATAGAGATTCCTAGTGATAAAACCTGTTCCTCTATGTAGTTCTAACCCTTTGGTCCAGGTGGAAGAACCCTAGTCTAGATTGAGCCCTAAAACTCTATCTTGACCGCTAATTAACCAAGGAACAGAGGTAGGGAGAAATCACATCGGAAGGGAAAGGGGTACATTGCTACCTCACAACTCTCCCTCTTAACCCTCTTCAATCTTAAGTAGTCTAATCCTATAGGAGTTGTCACACCTCCAAAGGATAACCTAGATTGTTCTCAACCCTAGTGTCACGGCTAAGGAAGAACAATAGCATAAGATAATTAAAACTGAAACTCGAATTTATTCATCAATAATGGAAAAGCATAATAACAATGTCATAGAAACATAATGATCCTAGGGTTTTACAAGTCCGAATACCCACGAGAGGCTTAGCTCCTCATAGAGCTATACATGTTCATCAAAGTGTAAAATAAAGCACAAACTAAAAACATCAATGAAAACCCCCTCGCGTATGGTGTGGCCGTGGTCTTGTGCGGCCGTCGAACGTCGATGTCGATGCCGATGGCGCGCTCCTATCCTCCACAAAGTCCTCTCCGAAACCCTAGCCGCACTCTCCAGAAGTTCGAGAGAAAGATAGGTCAAAAGATGCTCAAAAGTCTCCAAATCGGGCTTTTAAATAGGCTGAGTGCGGCTTTAAATTTGAACTTATCGGGGCTTCACACGGCCGTGTGGAATTTCCACACGCCCATGTGAAGTTTCTGGCTTCCTGGAAAAATTACTACACACGGCCGTGTGGAATTTTACACGCCCGTGTGAAGTCTCTGGCTCGCTGGGAATTAATTCACACGGCCGTGTGTTAATTCTACACGCCCGTGTGAACTCTCTGGAAACCTGATCTTCGGCAGAAAATGCACAGTAACTTGCTACAGTGAATTGCTACAGTAACAACTACAGTGCTGCTACAGTACTCACCGAAACGCTCCCGGATACATTGTTTTTCATCGAGGCCATTGAATTGGGCACACAATCAATGGTAGATCGTGCCGATTGCTTCAAGTCTCCTTCTTGGTGAAGTTCTCCTAAGCTACACGAGTTAGACTTGTTGTGAATGTGACTGCCTTGTTCCTTGCTTGGTCCGAAAACCTCCCAACAACAGCGAACACAACCTAACTTTGTTCTTCTTTTCCAACTTGGCTCCACAAACCTACAACGCACAAGAATACACAAATGCACACTATTTAGTGATAAAATCTGATAAAAGATATGCTCATTGTAAGATAATAACGCTTCGCGTTACTATAACACAAGCACTTATCATTAATGTTTCTTGCTTCTATCTTCATTGTGTTAAAATAATAACAATAAAAAAAAAATCAACAAAAAGTGGAGCTGTTCAGCACTAATGTTTAATAAAATATTAGCAAATCAAGTCACTTATGAAGCTGAAATAATTTAGTTTCATCCATAACCTTGTTTAGAGCACATCTATAATTTTCATGCTATCTTCTGCAATATTATTGCCAGCAAAGATAAATTTTGTTGAATTGTTTGATATTGCAGAATTAGAAGAATTTCTTTTCGTTATATAGATGGCAAATCAAGAGAAGACCGACACTAGGGCAAAATGAAATGAAAATCATAGGGCTCATCTAGTGAAATTGTTAGGTGATTATAATATTCCAGCGTACCACTCACAAAATGGATGGACTAAAGAGGCATGGAATAGAATATTGTATGACATGGTCACGAAATTCCCTAAATTAAAATGCACTGTTGTACAAGTTAAAGAATTAGAGCAAGAGATAAAAAAAAATTACAATCTTCTAAAGGGGTTTACTGAATTAAGTGGCTTTGGATGGGATTATTAAGAAAATATGGTAGAAGTCACTGATGAAGTTTGGGCACCACTACTTGAGGTATATATTTTTATCACATAATTTACAAACTTTATGCATTAATTTCTTTTAAACATTTTCATCAAAATATGCAAAGAAATAATGAAGCAAGAAGATGGCATCAAAAACCCTTTCCATATTTTACAGCATTGCAGGAGATTTATGAGGGTAAAAAAGTGTTGTTTACTAATTTTTGTTTTAAATATTTGTAATAAAATTTCTAATCATTTGTACATTTATTACATAGGGAGATATGTAGAAGGAAGACGCTCTCGTGATGTAGATTATTATGCAAACATGCCAATGGACACTCCATCTCCAAGCATTTCAGCTCCAAATGATCCCATCCAATCATTGTCTACATCCGAAATAGAGACAGAGGATCGTGATTTTACACAAGTGGAACCTCCATGCAGTCAACCATATATTTGACAACCTGAAACTTCATGTAGTGCAAGACGGCAAGGGTTAGGAGATGATATGCAAAGAAGGAAAAAGGACTGAAAGTGAAAAAAATGTTCAAGAGGCATTCATAGAACAATATATAGATATGCGTTGAGCTGAGACTGATAGATATATTGATGCTATAAAAATGAACCAGGTAGAGGAGAAGTACACCATAGGAGAATGCATGGCGGCATTTAATGTGGTGTTTGATCTATTTTCAGATGAAGAAATGGTTAAAGCTACAATATTGTTTAAAGATAAGGAAAATCGTGAAATCTTCTCGACTCTCAAGGAAGATCACAAAGTGTCATGGCTTCGACAAATGATTAATTAAAAATAATGTTACGTTATATGTTTTTTATATTTAGTTACATGCAATTTATGTTTGAGGATGCTTATTATTGTCTCAATGACTTGAATCTTTTATATAAGACGTTATGTTTATGAAATCTATTTATTTATTTGAGATATATTTGTTTATTTACGAGTAGTTTTTTGAATTATTTGCTGATATTCTATTATGTAATTACAAAAAATGGAGTTTTATAAGTAATAATTGTAGCCCCAAAATAAGGCAACATTGATAATCTTACACATCATTTATATTACGTTTTCATAATGGTTATAGTATCATTCCACATTTGCATTATTATTTTATCTCTTTTGCGAGCACCTATAATATGTTCAGAGTTCATTACATTGACATCATTTTCATATGTGTAATCTCCATTTGGGACGATAACTTCGTCAGCTCCATTACTGATTTCATCCATGCCATTGTGTATCCATATGAAATTATGTAAGACACATGCGGCAATTACTATATCGTTTTGAGAATCTATTGGATGAAAGGTTGCAACTTTAAGTATAGAAAATTTCATTTTCAAAACACCAATAATGCGTTCAATTTGATTCCTCAATGAAGCATGTTTCAAATTAAATAGTTCTTTGTAATTATTTGGTCTACATCCTGCATGTTCTTGCTCTTGTAAGTGATAAAGCACAACCTAGTATGGAGCAATAAAATTTGGAGTATTTTCATATCTTGCATTCACTAGATAATATTTACTGGACGGGACATGGAAGCCTTGGTCGATTGGATGCTGAATTACTCTAGCAGCAGAAGCAGAACCTTCCCTACTAGCTCGAACATAAACAAAACATAGGTTAAAATCACACCCGACCATAACGTTCTGGGACAATGTTTGTTTTCTATTTCTATAAAGATCTTGCAAGGCCAGAGAAATAGTGACTGGAATATGTGTTCCATCAATAGCACCAATGCAATCCTAAAATAATAAACCCATAACATTTGTTAAGAGAAAATTAAAAAAATGTAAATAAAAAATAAAAAGACAGTATAAAGATTTCTAACCTTGAAATATGGAAAAAAAGTCTAATGTTATGGATAATGGGTGATGTAGTTGTTGGTGGCAATTCTATATATGTATTAGCAAGAGTAGCAATAGTTTTAAGCACTTTACCAAAATAATGGCTAACCGTTTCTACCGAATGTTCAAAGCCCTCTTGCATGTCATGATTACTAGCATTGTGAGCAAGAGTGTACACAAACATTGCTAGTTGTTCCTCGATTGTAATTCTTTTCAAGTTGCAAAGAAGAGATCTTTCCCTTAAACAACCATCAAATGCTTGAAATATACAAGGCTCCATACGAAATTCTCTCTTACACCGTGCCTTATGACCTTCAAAAATTTCTTGTACATATGAAGCACCTGTTAATATTGATGTATGACAAGGTCTATTTTCTAAACTTACAGGAAATAGACTTGGTAAAATGGTGAGCATGAATTCGTCATCATCTTCATTAATCTTTCTCCATTGATCCAAATCCATATTGAATTGAAAGGCTTGAAGACGTAAAAATTTTAAGCTAAAGGGAGATAAGCTTACACATTGCATAAAGAGTGTTGGCTTTAAATAGAGGAAAATTATTAATGGCTAGTTTTTTCAAAAACTCCAACAGCTAGTTTTTCAAAAACTACAACGGCTAGTTTTTTTAATAACTCTAACGGCTAATTTTATTTTCAAACTTAAATTCTTATGAAAAAATTCCTGTGCACATCCAAATATCATTCCATAGGAATTTTTCCTGTAGTAAATTCCATAGGAATCATTTTTGGATCTTATAGAATAAAATTCCTACGAAAAATTTTGTTATGCATCCAAACAAACCCTAAACTAGGAACATGATCTTTTAAAATTTTTCATTTTTTTATGGAAGAGGAAAAACCCAAATAAATAGGTTGTAAAACTCCAAAAAATGTAATAGCTTTTAGACAACAAATAGCCATATCAGAAAGTAACACATTAAGTGAATGACAATCACATGGTGTATAGAAAGCTCAAGCAATGGATTTTGTACACCTTGATAATTTCCTTTCATGTTAGACCCATTATCATATCCTTGTGTCCATACATCATCAATCTTAAGATCAAGCTTTTTCATTATATTCATGAGCTCCTCAATAATTCTTTTCCTGGATGTATTACCCACTTTTAAAAATTCTATAAAATATTCTTCTATTTTAATTGGAACAAATGAAACATCTACACATATTAATATGAGAGACATTTGTTCTTGATGTCTCACATTAGGAGTACAATTGAGTATGATAGAAAAATATTTTTCTTGTATGATTTTATTCACAATTGTTATTTTTGTTTCATTTGATAATAAATCAATCGATCAATCAATTTATTTTGTATTTTTTAGCCAAGATAATGATCATCTATTTCACTAGCTTGACTATGTCTAAAATGCTCTTCCCACACTGGATCAAACTCTGCAATCATTTCAATAAGACTCAAGAAATTTTCATTGCTATCCTCATTAATTTTTTCATTTGACTCTCGGAATGCCAAATTATTTTTTGCTAGAGTTTTCACAACAGCAATAATTCTCAACAATACATTTCTCCAATGTTCTTTTTCTTTATTGATTTGCTCTAGCAATTTTTTTATCAATTTCTTTTTTTCTTTTTGTAAGTGTATGCCAAATTCTATCTAAGCAATCATATTAATAATATGTTTATTAGATGATTCATGTTGCTTGAGTCTAGCACTAAGATTTTTGCAATCATTACACACGTCATTAACTAGTGGAGAACCTAAACGTGAATTTGAAAATAACTTGCAATAAAAAAAATACTTTATCTAATATTTTTGAATAAACTAGCCATTTTTGTCATGCCCTTCTCCATTTAACAATTTTCTAGTGTAATGTATAAAGGAAAGATGTTGAGAGTTCTCGTCTTTCGGAAATCCTAAATAACTAGTTATATCTCTAATAGGTCCATTTTCAACAATTCAATCTCTCAAGTTAGAATTAACATTCTTCCAATTTCAAGATCATATAAATTTAATTCTATTTGTGAAGATACTTCATTTTGATATTTATTATTTTCCATATGAAATGTATTTTCTTCATTCTTTTCACTAGAAATCAAAAGACTCTCAATATTATTATTGTGAGGATTTTGTTCTTTGCAGGTTTCAACTACTTCCATCACATTATAATGAATTGGTTTATTTTCTAAATTTTCATCACATATAATATTTTGTGTTCTACTAGTAACAAAATTTTCAAATGCATCTTTTTGAGGTTGAATTAACTCATCTACTCTTTTCTTCTTTTGGTTTCTCATATCCAGATTCATATTTTCTCGTAGACATTCTATTAAAAACAAACAATAAATTATAGTAAAAATAATAATATTATATATAATGGAAGAGAAGCATCTAATTGAAGTAGCAGTTTTTCCCCACAGTTCCAAAATCCCTATAAAAAAATAAAAATAAAGCCAATCAACTACTTGATATAGTAAAAATAAGAAATAATACATTCAAATTATAAAAGAAACTATTTAAATTAAAATTAATATTATACCTCTTTTCTTGTACAAAATTGATATTGATTACAAATGATGAAAATTTTTTATTGAGATTGATAATACTTAGAAATAATAAGGATTTCGACACTAAGACAAAAGAAGCGGGTTTTTTTTTTTTGTGAAAACAATATAATGGTATGTTTAACCCTAAATATAAGTATAGAGGCTTTGTTTTTATTTTTCTTAAACATTTGGTAATGTTAGAATATTAAGATAGTAAGTTGTAACATTACAATACTAACGTTAGAATGCTAACTAATTCCCAAGTCCCAATATTATCTTCACTAACCCGTGAAATAGATTATAATGCCATCATAAATATTATAAAGCCAAATTAATTGCATTTTGATATCCTCATGAATCAATTAAATAAGATAAATTTTATAGTTTTTTAAAAAATAAAATTTCAAGATTATAATTATGTGGATAGATAATAGTAAATGAAAATTTAAAATATAATTTTTACTTAAAAAAATTAATTATGGGGCTCTATTGTAATGCTAAATTTATTGGACATTGATATTATCATAAATTAAGTTTTATAATTTAAAAAATTAGTTAAATATTATAAGATTATAATTATGTAGATATGATAATAATATATAAATATTTTAAATATATACTCGGGGCCCTAGAAAATTTCAGGGACTTACCTATGCCTAAGACCGCCCTTGGTTCAAAGTATAGAAAATGTCCCTTAATGTCTGAACTTCCATCATGCAAAATATTTCTGCATTTGGAGGTATAACATTGGAGTTAGGTGTGTTAAAGTGTGGCATGTTTAGAATGGAAGTGTGTAGAAGAGTTTGAGATTTAAATCAACGGTGTAAATTGAGGAGTGTTTATAATGGTTTGAAATTGTTCTTTGTTAAATCCCCATATGTCTACTTTTAATCGAAACAAAGTTCATGTGATTTGCTTAAGTGTGAGTAAAATCATGTTGAGAACCATCCATTATGCATAAGCTTACATTAGCATGCATGTATACATTTTGCAGATATTCTTTATATTAGAGGTGAATGGGAATTTTGCTTTGGAAAAGAAGAAAGGCTAATGTTTGGCTTGTTTTAATATACACATTATGTATTTGAAGCTCATGTTCTTACTTTGGTAGTTTTGTTTCAAAAATTTGTTTCGTAAACCATAGTGCTTGAGGCTTTGGAAACTGGTTGTTTATATGATTTTAGGCATGAGAATGTGGTGAATTTTATTATTATCATAATTGTTGGTTGTATGTTATAATACCCATGCTTCTATAGTGTTACTGTAGATAATAAAGCATGCTATTGTAGTTGAATCTAGCTCATTACTGTTTTATTGTAGATAGGTACTATAGGAGGGTTACTTAGTAATTTCTGATATTATTATAGCCTAGAATTCCTTGTCACATTGTGTCGTCTTTTGCTAGAATTATGAATGCTTCATATGTGCTTGTAAACAAGTTATGGTAATCACTGGTGTATATATATATATATCCTTGCTCTACAAGAAGTTACTGTAAATTGTGATGTCATTTTGGTCTTGCTAGTTATTGTGTTGGTGTAGTGGTTTACGTAACACTGTTATACACTATATTATAGCATTGGTTTCACGTACAACATGGTGGTATATAGTAATTGTTGGAGTCAAGAATCAATTTGATCAATATAATGATGCTGGTGAATTCATGAGGTTGGTGTTACTGGCGGATGCAGAAATTAAACTCGGGAGAGGGGGGGAGGGCGAACTTCGTCATTGTTCAACACAGCAAGTACGGTTCACAAGCTTGATATGGTTGTCTCAAAATTCAAATTTTCTACACAAAGAATAAACCAAAGATTCCGATGGCAAAACCTATGTTAAATTGATCTTTACCTCACATTAAAGGAATTTTATGCTTAATTGGGATAATGTGATCAAAAGAAACATAACAGAACTAATAGCAAGTATTTATTTGCACAACACCATTCGTCAATCCTAGTTCACAAAAACAAATATACTCTACCATATATATATGATTTAAATACAAATAAAATTAAAGTTTAAGTTTATAAACTTGACAATTGCATATTAATGCTTCCAACTTGTAATACCAAAATATTGAACTCCAAATACTAACACTGTCTTTTAGACTTCTACTATCTGAGAAGGAAAAAAATGAAATTAAACCACAATTTGTGTGTGTGTGTTTGTATAAATAAATCAATAAATAAATAAAATATAGACACCACTAACCTATTTGAATAAGTTGGGTATTTTAAATTGTAACCTTCTTTCTTTCATGTCACAAAAATCATCTATAATTAAATCATCATCAAATGCTTGCGCAATTTTCTTTACAATGTATGTAATCAAATAACTGCCCAAATAATCATCTTCTATTTTATTTTGAAGTCTTGCTTTCATAATTTTTATAGCAGAAAATGAAAGCTTAGTAGTAGCTGTAGCAATAGGAAGAGTCAACACTAGTCGGACTAATTTATCAACAAGATGGCAAATGTTTGACTTTCTTGTCTTCATCAATCCTTGGCATAATTTAGAAATTGAAGACAAATTATGCAAAGCTAAATGCCGATGAATATAGAGCTCAAAATGTTCTAATTAATATCTCAAATGCAAATTCTCTTGTTCTGAAAAGTCTTCAGGATAAAATTTGTCTGCAATGATATATTATCAATATTGAATAATTTATAGTCATCTAGAGGGTCCAGATCTAAATAGAGCTTAAGCAATTCTACGATATCTTCTTTAAACTTTCATTCAGTTCTTGCAATTGAGAATCAATTGATATCAACAAGAAAATGATGTTCCATTGTAATTGAATCCTTTTGAAGACGAGATCAACCTCGACTTGAATTATAAGATGCACCCATGTGGAGAACATCTATTCCATGCTTTTAACAAAAAAATTTAGTTTTTCAAACAAAAGATCCCATCCATCTTCTCTTAATTTTTGAATTAATATTTTTGTTGAAGAGACAAAATGAATGGCATTTATAATAACTTGAGACTTCCATTGCAAATCTTGACAAAGATCATAAGTAACTTCCATGATATCAATTATAAGATGCAAAGTGAACACAAATTCAAAAGATGTAATTACATCATAAGTTGCATCTGCATCTCCCCATTGAGTGTAGGATGCTCCATCAGATATTATGTTCTTTAACATTGTACAAGTAGCTTCAAATATAATTCTCAAACTTCGATGAAAGCTCAAATGAAAACCCCATCTTGTATCCCCAGCTTGTTTTAAACTCAAACCTTTACTAGTTTCCAGTTTATTAATGGAAAGAAGTCATTCAATTTAAGCCACTTGACTAGCTTATAACTAATCATATCGTTTGTAAGAAGATCCCACTATATGTACAATAGCGGTTAACTTAGAAAAAATTAATGGATTGGAATGACATCTCGACTTGCTACTACTAAAGCCAATTAAAGATGATGAGCAAAACAATGTATATAATATGCATAAGGGTACTCATTAGAGATAAGAGCTTGCAACCTAGACCACTCTCCACGCATGTTACTAGTTCCATCATATCCCTGGCCACGAATACCTCGTTATGTTGGGCAAACTAAATGAGGATAGAGGGGAGAGAAACCAGTTGCTATGCTTGAATGGGAGTGAAATTCGAAAATGATGTGTTCGACAGCCTTGTGACAGGTTAAGGGTTGGATAAATTCATCACTAATTCACCATCATGGGGAAATCAATGGGGAAATCAACTAAAAATCCCAAATTGACAAGGCCCCCATTAAACCCAAACAAAAAATACATATTTTGTACAAAATTAACATAAGAAAAAACATGGATAATGAGTGTATTTTATATAGATATTTTATATACCTTATCGCATGGTTCTCTTATTCTTTTTGCATTCTTTTATTATAAATCGATGCTACTTAGGGTATATTTGTTAAATGATGCAAATAATCAGGTCTTGCATTGAAAGGAACAAATAGAGATGAATCATGGCATGAAATGGAGTTGGAATGCACTTTTTAGGACAAACACGGTCAGGGAGCACGCCCATGCTTATGACCGCACACTTTTTAGAACTTAGAGAAATTCAGTCCAACTGAGGAATCACACCCGTGCTTGGAAGCAAGGTCAGAAAGCACAGGCATGCTTATACCCGTGCACTTCATTGGAACTTGAGCAAATTGCAGAGCACTATTTCACTGCCCTAGCAATATCGTGCTTTTAAAGCACTGGCGTGCTTACGCTCATGCACTTTACTGGGAATTTCACGGAGAGAAGAGCATAGTTCCAGGGCTCCTAGCACTAGCGTGCTCTTTAAGCACGGGCATGCTTACACTTGTGCACTTTTCAGGATGGCTGCAATTGCGCCAAGAATAAGTTCTGAGACACCCCGAGGAAAGCATAGTCAAGAGCACAGTTGTACTTGCATCAGGAAAGTTGTTTTTAGGCCCTAAAGTTAGATTTTGGGGGATCTTCTTCCTTTTCTCTGGAGACAAGGGCTAGGGTAGAGCAGGGCACCATTCAGGACCGGATCTGAGTGGAGAGATCATCGTTGGAATGGAGGATTATCAGCAAGATCATCATAGATCGCTCTCCGATAAGGATTGTGAAGAAAGAGAAGAGTCTTATGGATATCATTTCTTTCTCTTGTTGCTTTTCTTTGATACATTGTAGAACCATGAGGGGCTAACCATCATTCGGTGCCTCGGATTATAAACCTTGACTTGTGATGTATTGACTTAATTGCTTTGATTATTGAGTTTCCTTGTCACCTCCAATTTGTTTATCTTGGTTGTTCATCTTTGTGTTGATTTCCTTGATGTTTGTATGTTGCAAAACTCGACTTGGGAATTGCCACTAGCTATGTGAGCATTGATTTGGTGTGCATGTTCCCCATAGTTGTAATTTCAGTTAAGAAGCATGTTAACCTTAGTTGCTTATCCACTGTCTAGATGGTGATTGAATGGACACACATTAGACAAGGGGTTGAGTCTGCTACGAGCCTTGAGTGAGGTCGTGCATTATCAAACCCTCCGTAGGTGGTCACCACTGTCCAAGGAGATGTACATGTAATCATTGCCTAGCTAATACATCTATTAAGGGGATTAATCTAGGGCACTGTCCTTTCCATAGATAATTTTTCAATCCAAACACTGTCTCTCTTTTCTTTCTTTTTCCACATTTCTCTCATTGCTTTACATTAGACTTCAACCAATCTCTTAAGTATGTTAGATATTAGAAATTGAGCAAGTATCGAGAGCTATACCAATCCCTAAGGATTCGACTAATTGATCTATTCGGGTACATTTTACTACTTGTACGACCTGTGCACTTGCAGTTATGCAAAAGGTGAAGAAGAACAACACAATCACAGGAAGAAGAAGAATAGTAATGCCTAGATTTGAAGATCAGAACTACAACCACTCCATGCCTCCACACACATCCACGCATCCAATACTTTTAGTCATGTCATCATTACAAGCTTATACAAAGGACAGACATCTAACTTAGACTAGACTCAGACTCAACAAAAGAACTCAACTGAAACAACTTAAATTACAACCCATTCACATGCCTCGAACTTACATACAAACACCAAATGATTAGATCTAGACTGTTCAAATCAAATCAACAATTCCCTCCAAGACTTAACTATAATACCTAACAAGAGCAAGCCTCTTAAAAATTTTCAGTTAGTCTTTCAACTAAGATCTTCAACAACTGGCTTCACTATCTTCAATTACTACAATAGTACCAAGATTTTACTTTCATATGGCCAATATTTTTTACGATTATGACACTAAATACTTCTTCTATGTTGTATATAGTCATTGTGACTCCATTTGGTCAGTGGTTCTTCCTTTCCATCTCCCCCATGCTGGGCCTCTGTTAAAGTCCCTTCCATGACCTCTGATAAGTGCTCGTGTTATAATAATATGAAGTATTATTATCTTACATTGAGTATTACTTTTCTCAGATTTTATCATTAATTTGTGTGCATTTGTGTGCTTTTGTGCATTGTAGGGTTGTGGAGCCAATTTGGAGAAGAAAGAAGCAATAATAGGTTATGTTCGCCATTGTTGAGGAGTTCTCGGACCAAGCAAGGAACAAGGCACGAGTCTAGACTTGTGGGTGTGTGCCAAACTCCATTGGAGGGGCACAAGGGCAGTCACATTCACAAAAGTCTAACTCGTGTGGTATTGGAGAACTTCGCCAATTAAGAGAAATGAAGTAATCGACATGATTTAACGTTGATTGTGTGCCCAATTCAACGGCCTCGATGAAGAACAATGAATTCGGGAGCATTTCGGTGGAGTACTGTAGCAGTTACTGTTTCTAATTAATGTAGTAAAACACAGTAGGGAGTTACTGTTCACTGTTTGGCAAAAATCAGAAAAACAAAGAATTCATACGCCCGTGTGAAAAATTCACAGGGGCGTGTGGAACCCCGATTTCAGCCTATAAATAGCCCGTTTTCAGATCTATTTGGAGGATTATCAGCAAGATCATCATAGATCGCTCTCCGATAAGGATTGTGAAGAAAGAAGAGAGTCTTATGGATATCATTTCTTTCTCTTGTTGCTTTTCTTTGATACATTGTAGAACCATGAGGGGCTAACCATCATTCGGTGCCTCGGATTAAAAACCTTGACTTGTGATGTATTGACTTAATTGCTTTGATTATTGAGTTTCCTTGTCACCTCCAATTTGTTTATCTTGGTTGTTCATCTTTGTGTTGATTTCCTTGATGTTTGTATGTTGCAAAACTCGACTTGGGAATTGCCACTAGCTATGTGAGCATTGATTTGGTGTGCATGTTCCCCATAGTTGTAATTTCAGTTAAGAAGCATGTTAACCTTAGTTGCTTATCCACTGTCTAGATGGTGATTGAATGGACACACATTAGACAAGGGGTTGAGTCTGCTACGAGCCTTGAGTGAGGTCGTGCATTATCAAACCCTCCGTAGGTGGTCACCACTGTCCAAGGAGATGTACATGTAATCATTGCCTAGCTAATACATCTATTAAGGGGATTAATCTAGGGCACTGTCCTTTCCATAGATAATTTTTCAATCCAAACACTGTCTCTCTTTTCTTTCTTTTTCCACATTTCTCTCATTGCTTTACATTAGACTTCAACCAATCTCTTAAGTATGTTAGATATTAGAAATTGAGCAAGTATCGAGAGCTATACCAATCCCTAAGGATTCGACTAATTGATCTATTCGGGTACATTTTACTACTTGTACGACCTGTGCACTTGCAGTTATGCAAAAGGTGAAGAAGAACAACACAATCACAGGAAGAAGAAGAATAGTAATGCCTAGATTTGAAGATCAGAACTACAACCACTCCATGCCTCCACACACATCCACGCATCCAATACTTTTAGTCATGTCATCATTACAAGCTTATACAAAGGACAGACATCTAACTTAGACTAGACTCAGACTCAACAAAAGAACTCAACTGAAACAACTTAAATTACAACCCATTCACATGCCTCAAACTTACATACAAACACCAAATGATTAGATCTAGACTGTTCAAATCAAATCAACAATTCCCTCCAAGACTTAACTATAATACCTAACAAGAGCAAGCCTCTTAAAAATTTTCAGTTAGTCTTTCAACTAAGATCTTCAACAACTGGCTTCACTATCTTCAATTACTACAATAGTACCAAGATTTTACTTTCATATGGCCAATATTTTTTACGATTATGACACTAAATACTTCTTCTATGTTGTATATAGTCATTGTGACTCCATTTGGTCAGTGGTTCTTCCTTTCCATCTCCCCCATGCTGGGCCTCTGTTAAAGTCCCTTCCATGACCTCTGATAAGTGCTCGTGTTATAATAATATGAAGTATTATTATCTTACATTGAGTATTACTTTTCTCAGATTTTATCATTAATTTGTGTGCATTTGTGTGCTTTTGTGCATTGTAGGGTTGTGGAGCCAATTTGGAGAAGAAAGAAGCAATAATAGGTTATGTTCGCCATTGTTGAGGAGTTCTCGGACCAAGCAAGGAACAAGGCACGAGTCTAGACTTGTGGGTGTGTGCCAAACTCCATTGGAGGGGCACAAGGGCAGTCACATTCACAAAAGTCTAACTCGTGTGGTATTGGAGAACTTCGCCAATTAAGAGAAATGAAGTAATCGACATGATTTAACGTTGATTGTGTGCCCAATTCAACGGCCTCGATGAAGAACAATGAATTCGGGAGCATTTCGGTGGAGTACTGTAGCAGTTACTGTTTCTAATTAATGTAGTAAAACACAGTAGGGAGTTACTGTTCACTGTTTGGCAAAAATCAGAAAAACAAAGAATTCATACGCCCGTGTGAAAAATTCACAGGGGCGTGTGAAACCCCGATTTCAGCCTATAAATAGCCCGTTTTCAGATCTATTTGGGAACCCCCCCTCCCCCGCCTTTCTATCTCTTGCCTATCTTTTGGGGGGCTTTCGGCTAGGGTTTGGAGATGTTCTTCGAGGTCTTTGGAGGCGATTATACAGCATTGGCATGATTGTATGAAATTTTCCCTTAGCCTAGAATGTTTGTGTTTCTATAACTTTTATGATGCTTTATTAATTTGATATTTTCTTATTGAGTTCCGATCTTGCATGCAAATTGTATGAAATTTTCCCTTAGCCGTGACACTAGGGTTGAGAATCTATTAGGTTATCCTTTGAGGGTGTGACAACCTCTATAGGATTAGACTACACAAGGTTAAAGAGGGTTGAGAGGATGAGTCGAGAGGTAACGGAATGTCCCCTTTCCCCTCCGGTGTGAATTTCCCTACCTCCATATCCCAAGAGTTAATTGCGATCGAAGTAGAGTGAAGTACTAGGAGATGAACTCCCTTGCGAAGGGTTGAGTGAATCCTAGGACTGGGGCTTAACTTAGATTACCTGGACCAAAGGGTTAGAACTATAATTAGGGAGAGGGTCTTAGTATGATGTACTCCCCTGGGGCTTAGGTGACAGATCATCAAGAGTCAAGGGTCGTAGAGAAGTCTAGAGCCGGGTATAGTGTGGGATTAGTCACGGTTGACCTTAGGTTTGGGACCATGTGTTTAAGGATTTCCATGACTCATTAGACATCAATTAGAGGGTATAATACTAGTCTTCCACTAGAAGCATTAGTCCTAGGGGGAGCTTTGTCCGGGTACCCCATCTTTACATCGATTACCTCTCCTACCTTTATTGCCCTTTTTGCACTCTTTATATATATATATATATATATATACATATTGATTTCTCTTACCATCAATTCCATTTATAGCTAAAATAGTGATAACGCTTGTTTCTGAACACTATTCCTTGTGAATACGACTACCTATTCACCAGGGTATTTTATTACTTCGACACTTGTGGGTACACACGCAAGGGATGTGTCAACCTCTACTAGGCAATCTTTGTTAGAGTATGATTGAAGTGTTAGGAGACTGAAGAAAGTTAATAGCTATGTTTACTGATTTGAATGAAGGTGTTCTGTAATAGTTTACAGGTATTTTGGTTTACAGGTGTATTGAAGAGGATTTGAAATTCAATTATTTCAGTTGTTTGTGGGAGAGGGAGAAATCAATGGTGGTGATTTTCTTGATCAAGAGGAACACATTAGTTCGAGGCAACTGAAATAGAAGAGTAAGTCCAAATGATCAACGGCTCAGATGATATCATCAAGATGTTGGCTTTAGTTCAAGGCAAGGAGGTTGAGTGAAATTTAAGCGATTAAGTTGGTTAGGTTAAGAAGATTTTTAAAAGACTGAAACTCTATGGATTTTCCAGGAAAAATACACAAAGTGGACTACTTCTCATACTGAAAACCAGAAAAACATAAGAACATAAGAATAGTCATACAGAAAACAAAATAATAGACTCTTTACGAGCTTAATCCAATTGAGTCACCATAGAGTTCCATAGCGGTTAACAGGAACAAGCCTCTTAAAAATCTTCAATTAATCTTTCAACTAAGATCTTCAGCAATTGGCTTCACTATCTTCAATTACTCTAGCAGTACCAAGATTTTACTTTCATATGGCCAATATTTTTTACAATTATGTCACTAAATACTTCTTCTATGTTGTATACAGTCATTGTGAGCTCCATTTAGTCAGTGGTTCTTCCTCTCCATCTCCCCCATGCTGGGCCTCTGTTAAAGTCCATTCCATGACCTCTACTAGGAAATCTCTGTTAGAGTATGATTGAAGTGTTAGGAGACTAAAGAAAGTTAATAGCTATGTTTACTGATTTGAATGAAGGTATTCTGTAATAGTTTACAGGTATTTTGGTTTGCATGTGTATTGAAGAAGATTTGAAATTCAATTATTTCAGTTGTTTGTGGGAGAAGGAGAAATCAATGGTGGTGATTTTCTTGATCAAGATGAACACATTAGTTCGAGGCAACTGAAATAGAAGAGTAAGTCCAAATGATCAATGGCTTAGACGATATCATCAAGATGTTGGCTATAGTTCGAGGCAAGGAGGCTGAGTGGAGTTTAAGAGGTTAAGTTGGCTAGGTTCAAACACGTGTTATGGTGACTCAGCTGGATTAAGCTCGTAAAGAGTCTATTGTTTAGTTTTCTGCATGACTATTCTTATATTCTTAAGTTTTTCTGGTTTTTTGTATGAGAAGTAGTCCATTTTGTGTATTTTTCCTGGAAAATCCATAGAGTTTTAGTCTTTGCTTTCTTCTACAAAAATGTTCCTTGAATGTTAAGGTTTGTAACAGTGGTATCAGAGCTCCAAGGTGAGTGCTATGATGGTTCTAGGATTTTTTTGTTGTAAGGTGTTGTTGCTGTGAGACTTATGTGTGGATGTTTGTGCTGTGTTGGAATTCTTGTGGCTGAGAGGTGATGAAAACTCAATTTTGGTTGTGTGAAGGTGTTTATGAGAATTGTTGTTTGGAAAAAGATTTCCTTGAGGTTTGTAGTGCTTGAAGAGAAGTTCTAAAGGTAAAAGATATGGCATCAAGTTCCTCTACAACACCTACTCCAGATATCTCACATTCTTTATTACTAGTGTTCAAAGGAGAAGGTTATGAGCACTGGAATTACAGAATGAGAACCTTTTTTTAATCTCAGAGGTTGTGGAAAATTGTTAAAGAAGGTATAAGCAAGGAAAAACCAACAGAAAATGAGATTGAAGATGATGCTAAGGCCTTATTTTGGTTGCAACAGGTTGTGGAATAGACAATTCTTCACAAAATTGTCAAGTTTGATTCAGCAAAGGAAGCTTGGGCTCATTTGAAGAATGAAAACCAAGGTACATCTAGAATGGTTTCAGTAAGGCAACAGACATTGAGACAAAGATTTGATTTACTGCTAATGAAGGAAGAAGAGACTGTATAACAATATTTTACAAGGGTGTTGGTTGTTGTAAATCAAATCAGAGGTATGGGAAGTGAATTAAAAGATGCAGATGTAGTATTGAAGATGATGAGGAGCTTGTCATCTATATTTGTGCATGTTGTGACATCAATTGAAGAAGCTAGGGATATGTCCAAGGTGTCTCTAGATGAGTTGAGAGTGGGTCTTTACAAGCTCATGAGGCCAGGTTTAATCAGTTCTCTGAGAGACATGAGGCTTTTATAATGCAAGGAGATTGAAGAGGTGGTAGAATGAGAGGAAGGGGAAGAAATTTCAAAGGTAGAGGAAGATTTGGAGATAATTCTAGAGGTGGTGATCAAAGGCAAGATGTGCAATAGAGGCAACAGTGTATGAATGAAAGAGACAGGGGAGGTCCAAGGCCTTTTGGGAGATTTAGTAGAGGTCAAAGGCGATTTGGGCAGCAATTTGGTAGAGGAGGTTTGAAAAATGTACAGTGTTTTAAATGTAAAAAATTTGGGCATTATCAGTCTCACTACTGGTCTTCTCAAGGCAGAAATTCAGATGAGGGAACTAGTTCATCATCTAATCCAAGTGCAAGTGATTATGGTAGTTTTTTTATGGTGCACAATGGAGAGGAAATTCATGGCTCTTCTATTTGGCTATTTGACAGTGAGACTTCTTGTGACATGACTAGTATAAGAGAATTGTTTCATAGTTGGGTGAAACAATGAGGTATAAAGTGAGATTGGGAGATGATAAGGAGGTTGATGTTCTTATCAAAGGTTCAATTGCAATTCAAGTTTGTGGAGATGAAATTAAACTAATTTATGGAGTTCAATTTTTACCCTTTTTTGGCACATAATTTACTGAGTGTTGGTTAGTTAATTGAAGGAGGCTATAATGTGAATTTTAGAAAGAATGGCTGTGTGATTAAAGCAGCAGACACTGGAAGGGTTTTACTGAATGTTCAGAAGAGTGGTAATAATTTATATCCAATTGAATTTTCTAATGATGCTCAAGTGAATTTGGCAATGAAAGATGAAGATCTAGCAATGTTATGGCACAAGAGATATGGGCATTTGAATTTCCAAGGCTTGCAGGTGTTAGCACAACAAAATATGGTTGTTGGTTTGCCTGACGTGAGAAAGATAAGCTACTGTGAAGATTGTGTTTATGGGAAATTAGCAAGATTGCCATTTAATTCTGGAAGGTCCTGGAGAGAAAGACACAAACTTCAATTAGTACATGCTGATGTATGTCGGCCAATGCAAACTGAATCAATTGGAGAAGGTAAGTACTTCTTATCATTTGTTGATGATTTTTCAAGAATGTGCTGGGTGTATATATTGAAGTTTAAGCATGAAGTATTCAGTTATTTTCAGAAATTTATGTCTCTAATTGAAAGACAATTAGGACATAAATTAAAGATTATTAGAACAGATAGAGTGAGAAAGCTTATGTCAAAAGAATTTCAGGAGTTTTGTCAACTAAAAGGAGTAAAACATGAGTTAACAGCTCCTTATACACCCCAGCAAAATGGGATTACAGAAAGGAAAAATAGGACCTTATTGGATAAAGCAAGGAGTATGTTGAAGGCTTGTGGATTAGCTCAAAAATTCTAGGTTGATGCAATTTCTACTGCAGCATATGTATCTAATATTTCACCAACATATGCAGTTCCAGAAAGGACACCACATGAAGCTTGGTTTGAAGTGAAAGCAAAGGTATCACACTTAAGGTCTTTGGTTGTGTGGCTTTTGTTCATGTTCCTGTGCAAAATTTACAAAAGATGGATAATAGAGCAATGAAGGGAATTTTTATTAGGTATAGTACTGATGCTTAGGCATATAGAATTTATATGCCTGAATCTGAGAAAGTTCTGATTAGTAGAGATGTAAAGTTCATTGAATCTGAAATCTGGCAGTGGACTAAAGAGAAAGAAGCTTCATTTGGTATAATTGCTTTACAAGAAAGAAGAGTGGTGACAATTGCAGGAAATTTCTGAAATGATGAGGTGAATGATTCAGATTCAACAGTAGCAGGTACTAGTGACGGTGAGTAATCTCTGAAGCAAGTTGAGCAAACAAGTGAGTCTAGTGTTGATAAATCATCGACACAGAAAGTGAGGACATTGAAAGAAATTTATGAAAGTTGTTCTTTTGCTCTAGCTATGACAGATCCATGTACTTATGATGAAGTGGTTCAGTGGATTCATTGGAAAGAAGCAATGTTAGATGAGATTAAAGCCATAGAAAGAAATCAAACATGGAGTCTGTGTGAATTACCAGAAGGAAGAAAGGTAATTGGAGTAAAATGGGTGTATAGAACCAAATATACACCTGATGGTGAGATTCAAAAGTATAAAGCTAGATTGGTTGCAAAGGGATATATGCAAGAATATGGTGTTGATTATGATGAAATCTTTGCACCAGTAGCTAGAATGGAAGTTGTTCGATTATTATTGGCCTTGGCTGTGTTAAATAACTGGTTAGTTTATCAGTTGGATGTGAAATCAGCTTTTCTGAATAGTGAATTGAAAGAAAAGGTTTTTGTTGAATAGCCTAGGGGTTTTGATGTTGCTGGACAAGAAGCTTTTGTTTATAATTTGCACAAAGCTTTATATGGGTTAAAACAAGCACCTAGAGCCTGGTATGGCAAGATTGATGAGCATTTTTTGAAACAAGGCTTTATGAAAAATTCCAGTGAGCATACTTATATAAAAAAGTTGTAGGTGAAGGAAACTATTTATTGGTTTGCATTTATGTGGATGATTTGATTTGTATGGGGACATCTACAGTGCTAATAGAAGAGTTCAAGCAAAATATGAAGAAGGTGTTTGAAATGATTGTCTTAGGTTTGATGTCTTATTTTTAGGGTCTCGAAGTAAAGCAAGATCAGCATGAAATTCAAGTCTATCAGAAAAAGTATGTGCAGGATTTACTGAAATCTCATAAATTGACAGCATATAAGTCTGTTCTAACTCCTTTGAAATCATATTATAAACTGTGTGCAAGTTGGCATGAAGATCTGGTGAATGTGACTGAATATAGAACATTGATTGGCAAGTTAAAGTATGTCACGCATACAAGGCTTGATATAGCTTTCCTTGTAAGTTTTCTCAGTAGATTTATGCATAGGCCATCTAAAATGGCTTTTGGAGAAGCAAAGCACATTTTGAGATATTTGGCCGGTACTTTAGATTGTGGAATTATGTTTAAAAGAAATGTCAGTGGTTCTTTGATTGGTTATTCTGATAGTGATTGGGGAGGTACTATAGAGGAGAGGAAAAGTACTTCAGGTGTGGTATTTAAATATGGAACTGATGTTATTTCATGTATTGCTAAAAAGCAAGAGATTGTAGCTCTGTCATCTATTGAGGCTGAATATATTGCTCTTTGTGCCGCTTGTTGTTAAGGAGTTTGGTTAATCAGAATGTTACAAGATTGTGGCAGAAACTAAGAAGAACCAATTTATATCTTTTATGATAATAAATCTTGTATAGCAGTGGCAAAGAATCCAATTATGCATGATAGAACCAAGCATATAGATGTCAAATATCATTTCATTTGGGAATTAGTTTCAAGACAAACAGTGAGGCTTCAATTTTGCAGGTCTGAAGATCAATTGGCTGATTTGTTTACTAAAGGCTTAGATGCAAGGAAGCTGAATCAATTTTGTGAAGCACTTAGTGTGTGCAGTCTTCAATCAAGGGGAAGTTGTTAGAGTATGATTGAAGTGTTAGGAGTCTGAAGAAAGTTAATAACTATGTTTACTGATTTGAATAAAGGTGTTCTGTAATAGTTTGCAGGTGTATTGAAGAGGATTTGAAATTCAGTTATTTCAGTTGTTTGTGAGAGAGGGAGAAATCAATGGTGGTGATTTGCTTGATCAAGAGGAACACATTAGTTCGAGGTAGTTGAAATAGAAGAGTAAGTCCAAATGATCAACGGCTTAGACGATATCATCAAGATGTTGGCTTTAGTTCGAGGCAAGGAGGCTGAGTGGAGTTTAAGCGGTTAAGTTGGTTAGGTTCAGAGACGTGTTATGGTGACTCAGCTGGATTAAGCTTGTAAAGAGTCTATTGTTTAGTTTTTTGTATGACTGTTCTTATGTTCTTATGTTTTTCTGGTTTTTTGTATGAGAAGTAGTCCACTTTGTTTATTTTTCCTGCAAAATCCATAGAATTTCCTACAAAATCCATAGAATTTCAGTCTTTGCTTTCTTCTACAAAAATGTTCCTTGAATGTTAAGGTTTGTAACAATCTCTCATGCTCCCTTGGACCAAACCCTTCATCCTTGACGTATAGGGTTTTTTCTTCATCCTTCTCACTAGACTGATTAAGTCTAGCTTCATGAGTCTACAACAATCTACTCACTTCATCAAATTTAACGGTGTTCAGTTCCTTAGACTCCTCGATAGCAGCTACAATTTAATCAAACCGAAGAGCCAAGATGTACAACACCTTCACAACTGATGTTTGATCAGTGATCATCCCACCAAAAGTCCTCATTTGGTTCACCACTCCCAGGATCCTAGTGATGAACTCCTATATAAACTAGTTGCCTTTCATTTGAATGGTCTCAAACTCAAGACAAAACATATACAACTTTATCAAGATGACTTTCGAAGACTAGTAGCTTTGCTTGTTAAATATCGTGCAAGTTAGGTTGTGGTTGCATTGGCTGCAAGCAAAACGTAGGCGATGTAGGTGTGTGTTGACCATGCACTCTCGCATCGTGTAAAAATTAGACTATGACAAAGTGGCCGATTTTCATCTACCATTGGAACTTTGTCTTCAGTATTGTCTAAGCTTCTTTGGGTGTAGTAGCTACTGTTTGTTATGCGGGAGAAGACCTTTTCATCCACTGATTGTTAAATGAAGAAGAGGGCCTTAGAGTCTTTCTTCTGGTTCTCCCTTAACCGAGTCTTGTCATCCGTGTCCTCAAAACCCTTCTCAACAAACTTCCACAATGTTTTCATTTTTATACTCCATAAGTAATAGTTTCCCCTTTGAAGACAAGCAGTGATGTCTATGAAGTGCTTATGGTGTTGTTGCTTACTGTTGGTTTTTGGGCTATGAGGATTTGGTGAAGCGGAAAAATGGTGTTAAAAGAGAAAGAGTAGTGAGTGAAAACCAAAGAAAAGCATTACTATAGTTTCATTCCAAAACATGATATATAATAACTAATAAGTGTAGTTCTCTCCTCGATCCACTGTTTCCAAAATACATAAAGCCATACACATGTACACAGAAGCATGCTCCCTAATCTACTAACACATGACTTAACATAAAGCTTAGACTTGACAAAAGACTGAGCCCTGTTGGATGCACTCAATGCTATGTAACATGATGTTGCTTCTGAACAGCGGCAACCACAACGACTGACTGGCCATTCCTAGTTACAGCCGCCAATCATAACCAACTAGAGGATGATTTATCCGGGTGCCAGATGGACCAATGCTCATAAGAGAAAGAAAACCAGTCAACCAAAGGCTTGTCCGAACTTGTGATAGTTGGACATGTGGAATAATCATCTTCAAGGTGGGAGCTAGACCAAAGGAAGCTATTAGAAAATAGCCACTTGGAGGGATCAATGGAGCTGAGCACTTACATCACTGGTGAACCACTACCGAGCAAACACAAGGAAAGCTCAGGGTTAGGAGATCATCAGGGCACTCATGTGAAAGAACTGTGTGGATCGGAGAAAAAGGAGAAGCGTTAGAACAAGGAAGGATAATTCACTATATAAGAGTTTGTTATTGGGTGAAGTACAAGAAATTTCTGGGAGGAAAAAGGAAGGTTATCTTCTTCATAATGAGGAGGTTGAGATGTTCTAGAGCTTATTGATGTCGTTGGAGATCGCCGGAGCACAGTTTCCTTAACAGCAGTTATCCATATTTCTTACTTCTTTTGTGTAGTTAAGTAGTGAGCTACTATATGATTGTTCGTGTTGATGTTTGGAGTCTATATCATTTGAAGTTCTTATTTTCTGAGAAATATAGCTGTTGAACTTCTAGTAGTGCAAGTTGAGGACTGTGTTCTTCATGATATTCTAGCAACTTGACGTTTGCATTGATGAGATTAATGGTGAACTAGTTATTTGAATACCTTGGTATCCTTTGGATCTGAAGCTGAGCAGATGCATAACACTTTCTTTCATTCTCTTTTTAAGTCTTGGAAATTGGCTGTGTTCTTGGGTTGCATTACTCAAGACTTTGTCTAAATCTTTTTATCATTAACTACATATACACAGCTGATAACACACTTGATCTTGGGCTTGTTTGGATCAGCTTATTGCTGATCCAAAAGCATTAATTTTATAAGTTAAGTGCATATAGGGATAAAGTTGGTGTTTGGATGGGCTTATTGGAATAAGCTAAAGCTGGAAAATAAGCTTAAAAACAGCTTATTTCATAAGCTGCAAAAGACCAGCTTATGAAAATAAACTGTTTTTTATAAGCAATTTGTGTAAGTGCAATTACCAAACTACCCTTATACAATCTAAAAAATTACTTCCTTTTATATTATCCCCAAATCCTCTCATCCCCATCTCAAAGCTGAGCTCCTCCCATCTTCAGTCGGATCTGCAGATCCATCGTCGCCGGTTGCCGGTTGCCGCTTCTGCATCGTCGCCAGTTGCCAGTTGCCGCTGCCACCGCCGGTTGCCGCTGCCACCGTCTTTGATTGCTGGTAAATAATTCTGGCCATATGCAGACATCATTCTGTTGAAGTGTTTGTCTGACAAAGCATGGGGTTTTTTCTGCAGGTTGGATATCATTTGGTGTTCTTCATCAATACTAGTCTGCTCAAGTTTGATAAGGTCTTTTCTTCTTCATTAATACTAAAGTACTCAGTGCTATCACTACCATATTCTTGTTGCTTTTTTATGCTATTTGTGATGATTTGTTGTTGATTCTGTATTTTGAGCTCTGGATGTAGTGATTTGATTGAGATTTTTGGTGATAATAAACGTGGATGGCAATCGCTGGTGTTGAACCTATTTGCCTGTTGTTTATTTGTTACTTCAGTGATTTTAGGGGAAAGGAGAAATTTTTACAACTTTTGTTATGATGAAATGGTTGCTAATGGTTGTTGTTTGAGAATTTGTTTTTCAAATTTTAGTTGAACTGCTGCATTTTGAATGGTTGAAATTTTTTACAGTGTTAGAAATGTGTGGAATTAGTTTGTGAATATATAGCTTTCGAATAAAAATGTATGTAGATTATACTTGATTGAGTATCAGCATAGTTTTGCAATGGGAAGAAGAATGGATTTTGTTGTCAAGGGCATAAAGGTAGAGCACAATTTGCTGTTATGTTGAAATAATTTCAGGATGCTAAAATTTGCAAGTGTTGTGTGGTTTCATGCAGGATAATTGGGCCCATTCTCATAAATAGGTTGTTGATCCTGGAGTAATTCACATCCAGGATTTGTTAGATTCTGATAATGGTTCATAAAATTTTTTGGGGGTTGTGCTGGCACCTCATAATTTTATAAAATGGTTCATAAAATGGCACCTCATAATTTGTTAGATTCTGATAATGGTTCATAAAATGGTTCATAAAATGCATAAAATGAATAGCATACCTATAGATTATTGGGGGTTGTGCTGGCACCTCATAATTTTATAATGCTTACCTCTATAATGGTTCATAAAATGAAATGCATGTCCATTTTGGAGGAGTATAAATCTAGTCTGCTCTTCAATGATTGTCAGTCACGCCCTTAAATGATTGATTGAATTGATCTCATGAAGACTAATAAATAATTTCTGTTAGAGTGGAATTAACCTTGCATTCACAATTGAAAAAAAGTATTATTTATTGCTTTTGTAGTGTGTGTACTAATTTCTATTAGCATCCTACTAAAATGCATGTATATATGTATATACTCTTTAGGATAATCAGATGTATATACTCTTTAATATGTTACATTGTTTAAATTTACTTGTGATTAATTAACATTATATGATAACCCAAAATATTGCTTGAACTATATATGTGAATTGTTAGGCCATAATGAGCTCCTTTTCCCTGTCTCTACTTTAGACTTTTTTTAGTTAGTGTCACTAGCATGTGAATGGTTATGATATGCTTTTTAATCGGACCATATATATGTGAATTGTTAGGCCATAGAATTGTTAGGCCATAGAGTGGATTGTTATGTGAATTGTTAGGACATTAGTGGAAGCCATTAATAATACTTTAATTTTTTTTTAATCGGGCCTTTAATTCTTTGAATAATCAGGCCATTTATAATCATATCCTAAACATGGCTTCGAAACTAGCACCCAAAAGAGCTGCATGTGGGACAGATGTAAGTGATGAAAATATAATCGTACCTGAAAGTATTCCAAAAGCTAGATGGGATGACATAAAGACTGAATCGTTACTGAAGATATGTGTTGAGGAGGTTCAAGCTGGTAATAGGCCACACACCCATTTCACAAAAGAAGGTTGGAAAAATATCGTGGCAAAATTTTTTTCGAGAACAGGGGTGAGTTATAACTACAAGCAATTAAAAAATAAATGGGACATGATGAAGAAAGAATTCTCAATATGGGCAAAGCTAGTGGAGCACCAGACAGGCCTTGGCTGGGACCCTGTTAAGAGGACAGTTTTGGCAAGCGATGATTGGTGGGAAAGAAAAAGACAAGTAAGCTGACATGAATCATTTAATCACTAATTCTTATGTTATTTTTTCCTTGAAGAAATTATAACACATTGTCTTTGTTTTATTTCATTGTTTTCACTAGGAAAACCCAGAATATTTGAAATGGCGAAATGAAGGTCCAAAATTCCTAGACATGATGGAGATTTGCTTCAAAGATGTGGTTGCGATAGGGTACATGGCATTAGTACCATATGCAGACCCATCTACTGACAATGAAGTTTCTAATCACGATGTTCACCATGATATGAATGATAGAGACACCGATGCAGACAACTTTCATGTTGACAGTGCAACTCCTGAAGAATGTAATGATACCCCAAGGGCTAAAACTAGCACAGCACAAGATAAGAAGAGACGAAAAACTTCACTAAAAGAAAGGAAAAGTGCAACAGACAAATTACAAGAATCATTCAACCGTCTTATCTCTGGGATGGATAATATGTCCCGTTCAACTAGATCAAAAGCTGAAAATGAGGATCTCTACAGTATTGGCAAATGCGTGGATTTGTTGGACATGATGCCAGGGGTTGAAAGAGGGAGCCCAGAATACTACCTCATGATCATGATGTTTGCAAGGAAAACTTATAAAGAGACCTTCGTGCACCTAATGGATAGGGATCCATCACTTGCTAAGGGCTGGATGAACACATTCAATTTGGACAACATCGACCGATTTTAACTTGTTGGTTTTGTGTTAAAGTTCTTATTTATGTTTGAACTTGTTGGTTATGTTGAACGTAGTTTGCTTTTGTGTTGAAGTTCTTATTCATGTTTGGATTTGTTGGTTATGTTGAACGTAGTTTGCTTTTGTGTTGAAGTTCTTATTCATGTTTTAAACTTGTTTCTTATGGCATATTATCTATTACAAATTGCTAGTATGTGTTGAAGTTCTTATTTATAATATCTTGTGGTTTATGTAGGTATAACTAGACAATGGATTTCGTGTCTGATTCAGATACAGAATCGAATGAAATGATATCTAATTCAGAAGATGGAGATGGCAATGTGGACTTCTCCCGGGAATTACTTGGAAGGATGTATACAGGTGCAGCAGTCGCACAATATAAATATATGAAGTTAATGTTAAAGAATGAGAAAAGAACATCTTCCTTGACTGGTCACATATGGGTCAATGAGATATTGAATGGATCTGCAACTTGGTTCTTCGAGCAAGTCCGTATGCAAAAGTCTGTATTTAGGAGTTTAGTAACCGATTGGACAAGGAGTTTAGTATGGTCTACAGCATACGAGAAATGTCACTTCTGAAGAAGCAGTACTAATATTCTTATACACGATTGGACAAGGAGTCACTTGTAGAAATGTGGAGGAAAGGTTTCAACATTCTGGAAAGACAGTGCATCGACAGTTTCATCGAGTGTTGAAAGCTGTCCACAAACTTGGAAATGATATCATTAGACCAGTAGACAGGAATTTCAGAGATGTGGAGGAGCACATCCGAGGTGATGATCGATATTGGCCTTACTTCAAAGATTGCATTGGAGCAATAGATGGAACACATGTGGCAATTCATGTCCCCGCTGACAAACAAATCCCATTCATGAATAGAAAGGGATACACATCAACCAATATTTTAGCTGCGTGTGACTTCAATATGTGTTTCACGTATGCATTTATTGGTTGGGAGGGATTGGCGCACGACACGCGTATTCTACTTGATGTTTTACGAAATCCATCTATGAAGTTTCCTCAACCACCAGCAGGTTCGTGCTTGCCCAAAATTAATTTTAATTTCTACTTCTAGTTTCTTATTTTTTACTTATATTTTTTTGTAGGAAAATATTACCTTGTGGATTCTGGATATCCTACCATGAAAGGGTTTCTAGGGCCATATAAGAATGCAAGGTACCACATTCCACAATTTAAGATGTCTCGTGCTTTCAGGTCTCCTAATGAAGTATTCAACTATCATCACTCTAGTATGAGGAGTATTATTGAAAGAACATTTGGGGTTTGCAAGGCAAGCTGGCGAATCCTACAAAATATGACCACTTATACGACAAATGTACAATTTCAAATTATATGGGCATGTTTTGCTCTACATAATTATATTCGAAGAATGGGAAACAATGATTTAGATGCTCTTGAGGGTCTTGAAGACATTAACCAATTCCAAGAAAGAGAATGGGGCTTTGAGGATGATGGTGAAAGTTCATGGCAACAACCGACTAATGAAGACACCGAACAAATGATCATAGTTAGAAATACTATTCGGAATCAACTCTTCAATCAATGTACGAGTTGATTTTGTAATGTTTGTAAAAATATTATTATGGCTATTGTGTGTGTTTGAAAACCATTTGTATCTTGTTATTAATTGTTGTATTGGTTGTTGTTGTTATGGTAAAATATGCAATGTACTTGCAAGATGTTAATGTCATTTTTATTGTACTAGTAATTAACAATATTGTTCTTCCATTGTAGAAAATATAAGTTGTTGAATATTTATTATGATAATGTAGTAAAAATAATTTATGATAATACACATAGTACTATTTAAAATAATAATAATAATAATAATAATAATAATAATACCACCGTCAACAACAATAATAAAAATTAAAATCCTTCATCAACAATAATAATAATAAAAACAACAACAAAATAAAAAATAACAAAATTTAATAATAATAATAATAATAATAATAATAATACCATCAATAACAATAATAAAAACAAAAATCCTTCAACAACAATAATAATAAAAACAACAACAAAAAATAAAATAAAATAAACAAAATTTAATAATAATAATAATAATAATAATAATAATAACTTATTTAATTATAATAATAATAATAATAATAATAATAATAATAATAACATATTTAATTATAATTATAACAATAGTGACAAATATTATTTATTTCTTAAGATAGGTGATAAATGTGTAAATAATGAAGTTATTATCATAATTCAGTAGAGGGGTATTTTAGTCATTTCTCACTATATAAGCACTTTTCAAATAAACATCCCAAATATTTTCACAACTACAAAAGTACTTTTGAATCTAATACATCCAAACAAAAAAATATGCATAAGCACTTAACTTACTCTAAGAGCACTTTTCTCAAAAGTGCTTCTAACAAAAAAAAAAAAAAACACTTTTTTTTTATAAGCCGATCCAAACAAGCCCCTTATCCCCCAAAGCATCAAAGGTTTATTTATACCGATGTGGTGGTGATGGTAGAATGTTAATCTAACAGTCCCGCAGGCATCCATAGAAGACGCAAGCTCTATATACATCAATTTTTCCTGATTACGAAAATGTGTAATTTTAGATTTTATAAGGTTATATATGTTAAAAACACGAATAAATAAAAAAGGATAAAGACAAAATTTCACCATTCTAAAGAAAAATAAATTCAAACAGACTAATAGAACACAAACTCTTATCACATATCTGCATAAATGGATGCTCTCCATAAAATTTTGCAGGTCTTGGCCTTGTTCATTAGATCAAAACAGGATCACATGATATTGATTTTCCTGGAATGTATATCACCATGGCACCAGCTCACCGTCAAGGGAATCATCAATGTCTTCGCCGAATAAAACATGCAATTATACATACATCGCCTTCGTCTGCCTTAGCTCTCGTTGCCTTCTCCCTGGAAATAAGTACTAATATCAGAGTTCATCTGAAAGCGAAGTCTGATACTGCCATCAAGAAGCTCAGTGACGGAATAGATGCCGGAAATGGACTAAATGAAGAGCAGAAGGCTCCGCCAGCTTGAATTCGAATACATTGTTGTGTTTTTTGTTTCTATTTTCATGATCGAATCAATTCTAGACATCTTTATGTAATGATATTTCAGTATTTTTAACAAGCAATGATCAGTCCCCCCACCCCATCCTGTAAAAAAACAAATTAGTTCCAGTTCCTATAAACAACAATCTCGATACGATTGAAGTATTTAACTTGTCAACTGAACTGTACAATATCATCATTTAACCTCCCCTTACAATAATTGAACAGCTTGTAGGAAAACTAATTTGAAACTGTGTTTTCATCTTTTTTTTCCCCAAAAATCAAAGGCGTTTCTAGTTCTTACAAAAAAAAAAAAAAGCAAAGAAACCAAACGTAGTTCACTTTATTATAAAAAGTAATAGAGGTAAATTCTAACCTACTTTTGGCCCTAAATTCTCAAATTTTGTCCAAGACATTGAGGTGAAACATCATGTTGCGTAGCATTAAAAAGATGTTTCTATTGCATATATTGAGTCACAGTTGTCAGCCTCATTCATATTTGTGTACTTGCAAGCATCTCAAGAGTTGTAGAGCATGCTCAACGTTGACAGACCATTTCAAAATGGTCACAATACAAATCAAGACATCATGTCCAAAACTTGGTTAAAATTTGAACCATGGATAAAACACAGGATGATGTGAGTGGAACACCTCATGCAATTCTAAGAAAGATCAAACAGTCTGCAAAAACAGGCCCCTCTATGAAAAATTGTAACTGAGAAGAAAAAATGCCTGCAGTGATTATTCATCAATGGGAACAACCTTTTCAATCTCCGTACCAGATCTTGAACCATAAAAGCAGAAACGGGTATCACCTTGTAGAAGCCTTTGATGAAAGTGACTCTTGTACAAATCCCAAAATTCATCTCTGCGAAGAAAAAAGATGTCGATTTTGATCTCAGGAAAATTGAAATACTGAATACATTGGCTTTGTAAAAATGCTCGGAGGATTTGGAAACACTACCTGATTTGTTTTAGTGTTAGTAGTGTATAACCTTTTGCATCTCTGTGCATGTCCAACACAACAAGTGTTAAGCGTGATAGGAGCATCGCATCCATATCAATTAACTTCTTGATCCTGGAAATAAAATGCACGAAGAATTCATACAAAATAGTACTTGATTGGAAATTATACGTACCGAACTGAAAACCCATGGTCACAATATTTATAGACCAAACAATTCTAAGAGATATGTCGCTTTAAATTTTGTGAAGCTGGTTTGTGGGAAAAGAAGACAAATATTTGCATATGGCAATAAGCATTTGGTATAATTCAACAGAACAGAATGTAAATTTGTAGCTCAAGAATTCAATCAAGTGACGCTATGATCAAGTTGTTCTTTCACCAAATCCTCAGGTAAATGCTCTCTTTACAAACTTAAAATTTTTCAATATGATTTACTAGCCTGCCAGGTGTTTTCTACATAGCTTAATAGAAGTGATTTGCATGCTCAGAACTTCAAGTTCATAGCAACCCTATTAAAGATCATTATGAAGTTCAGTGATGTTTTTTTGCTTTTTTACGGCCTCTAATATTTAACATAATTTTCATTGACCTCAAAATGAACAGCATAAATGGCTAAAGAAACCTGAATGACAGAACCAAGCACTGAACAAGAATATGATCAAGTCAATAGTTCTAACATCTGAAGTAGTCGAGCAAAAGGTAAGGGTTACATAATTATATAGAAAAAGGGACGGACCACATCTTTCAAGTGCCCATATAATCAAAAACAAACAAAAAAGAAGAAATCAAGTAAAGAACAATGTAAAATGATGGATTTATGAAAGGTACCTGCTTGGTGTTCCACTAGCAATATTGACTCGTCCTTTAAGAATTGAGACCTATATTAAAAAAATGAATAAAAAATTACTGAGGGTATCCAATATAATGAGCTAAAAAATTGACAAATAAGAAACAGCAGGAAATAGGTGACAAGTCAATGAAAACAAAACCAAACAATACTGTTTTTGACAAGGAGAATTAAACAAAACACCAGGTGATGTTTCCCAATTTGATAAGAAGAGCAAGCCTTGTGCTTAAACAGATCATCATCAGGAAACTTTGATATGAAAGTCTATACAATGCAAACATAAATTCTTTTCCATGATGCAATATAAAACTCGCACAAAGCTTTTCTTGTTTAAAGATGAATTGAGTCTGCTAAAGTGGAAGAATAGATCACTTAAATTCTCCTGACTATGTAACTTTTGAGGATGCAATACCTATCTATCTCTAAATAGAAAACAGAATTTAACCTAGCCATATTGTCTCCTAAAGAGATTCGTTAGAACCACTGAGCCATTTAGCAGCATCCTTTTTGTGGATTTTAAATCCAATTGTGGATGAATCAACTTGGATTTTTAAAACTAAACAATGTGATTACACCAAATACCAAGGTAAATCGCACACAATGTCTTAACAAAAATTTTCACATGATTCAGATAGAACAAAGAAATATAATAACTTGTGTAAGTAAATGAAGCCAGAGCATATTGTATTTAAAGCATAGTGAATGCCAAAATAAAAATTTAGATGGGAAATGCTTGCCTTGCTGTCAAATTGAAAAAATAAAATAATAAATAATAATAAATAGATAATGCAGAATCCATGCTTGACCACAACCATGCAACCAAATTATACCACTTAAGTTACTCAAGCAGCATTGAAAAAATAAGTGACAAAAGCTACCTGATCTTCCACTTTCATATGTTTTGCAAATAGCTTTGCTGGACGACATTCTTTAGTGAACTTCTTCAAGCCCCTATAAAAGAAAAATAATATTTCTCAGTCAATGTGAAAAATCAAAAGAAGTTTATTAGTTTAGAGATTCATGCGCACTGCATGATCAGCACACCATTTATCAAACAGTTCCTTACATATATAAAATACAATGAAATCATGCATAAATATAGATCAATCTGCCAATATAATAAGCACAGACCCAAAATAATAGCCTTCTTTAATTGACTCAAGTACATATTAAGCATTAAATGTTCTTAGATGCATTTCACATCATCCATAGAAAGCACAACAAGATTTGTGCAAAAATAAAAAGGTGATTTGACAACCACATCAAACTTTTTTTCAACTTGAAAATGACTTCACTCAATGGTCAGAATATCTTATAAGTTTCAATAAATGAATTAACAACAAATGCGCAAACTGCATTCAACTCACTGTAAACTAATAACGTTTTGTTTGTTTTTGTTCAGCATATTCCTAAAGAACATATTCAAAATGCAGAATCAGAAAAATGTGCAGATTAAGAAGTTGAAGAACTATCAGAACTGCATTTGCTAGTATTACAATGCACTAACTAATCTAAAAATATTACTCACTAAATGTCGTTGTATTTTGAAAAGGTCAAAGCAAAAATAAGCTTTTAGATTCCCCTTTATGTATGTCAAATGATTTTTTTTGGCTTCATGGCATCAGAATCTAGTGAATATTTAAATATCAGCATTAGGATAAATCCAATCAGAATGCTTCTCAGAATATAGTCTACAAAATGCAGGAGAGTAATGTGACAATAGCATATTTCAGGGCCTCAATTCTGAAACTTGAGTCTAATAGAAAAAATTGTCATTTGACCTTACAAATTTGGTTTATCAGATGACATGATACTAGAATTCTTACATAACTACAAATACGGATCTATTATAAACAATCACAGACAACTGATTAACAGCTCTAAGACAATAATGAATACAATTGTATGTGATAATCAAAATATCAAGTCTGCATTAGAAATCCGGAAAATATAAATTGAAAATCAAACAACACTAGAAATGCATTGACTTCAATGTCAAAACCTAAGTATTAGTAAAGAAAATCAATCAATCGCAGGTTGTTGTATTAACAGATAATGAATTTTGTCCCAAAATAGAATAAAAAACTACATAGCAAAGTGTCAAAATGCTTTCATAATCCATTTATGGATTTTGATTCTCCAAATAATGCAAAGTGTAATGCACCCTTTTTTTTGGTCAAAGTTTCTCATTGCAATAGAATGTTGGATATATAAACACATATATTCAAGAAAAGAACAAATATGATATGTGCATCATAGAATTATCACAAAACATCTAATGCCAAAGAAAGATGAGAAGGCAATTCCAATTTAGACAATTTATGATCCAAACATGCAAACTCTTGAAAGTTGATATTGATAGCCGAATTCAGAAGATCAGAATGACAATATAATGTCACCATCAATAGAATTCAAATATGGTTCTTCCCATTTCTTCCCTGACACCCTACATAAATGTGCATCAGAAAAAGGCACATACAACATTTCTCTACTAGCTAATCTAAAGACTTAATTTCATAGACCTTTGATAAATGTAGATGCATTTATTATAAAATACCATAAGCTAAGATGATGCATTAAGCCATTATCCAACAATCGCTTATAGTCAGTGTAGTAATTAGGACGATAGCTCTAAACAGAAAGTTTTCAAAAGGTCGACAAGAGACTATGACAAATTATAACCTAACCAACTGGTTTGCAGAGCATGTCCTCATCTCAGACATTACTTATTGGTTCTATATGTTAAAATTATATACAAGGAGAACAACGCTTTGAAGATTTCGCTAGCATGGACTGGATATTGAAACAAAGGAAGGATAAAGTTTGCATAAGGTAATTTCATACTGAAAAGATACAAAGTAAATCAAAGAAACAATGCCAGCCATACTCCAAAATAAAAAGCAATAATAAGCAACATTTTTTTTACGAGATTAAAAAAATGAAAAATAATAAACCTTAGGAGCTCCAATGATCTCAGAGCAGATGCACTGATAACAAGGACTGCCGGGCTTCCAGCATCAATTCCATCTGAAAGATTTCCCTCACAAAGCGCTTCTCTCCATGAGTCACCAAAGGCGGTCTTTATATGGTCACTGAAATTATCCACATCTTGTGCCACATCTTGAGGAAGCTCTACAACACTAGTATCTGCACATCACCATATTTTCACTCAAATTCCTTCAAATAATTTTCCTTTTGATAAATAATAAATTCTAAGTCCCAATTCCTTCAAATGCATCAACAACAACAAAGATTCTTGATTTCATGCGTTCTTTCCCAAAAAAACAAACACACACACACCCAACTAGCTTAATTTCCAGAAAATTTTAGGCTAACCAATGAAATCAAGTAATCTAAATGATATTTCCCCGCAAAAAAAGAAAACTTTAGTACCTTTGAAAGCCTCCAGTTCGAGAGGGGAGAGCTTAATCCCGTTGGCGGATTGGTAGCGGTCCAGAAAGAAGCGGAGCTGCTGGGCAGCAGGGAGAGTAGATAGAAGCAGCGCATCATGCTCCGCCTCTTTGCCCTTCTTCTTCTTCTTCCTCAGCTCCTCCTTGGCCTTGTTCTCAAAGTCGGCTATGATGGGGTTCTTGCCGAGGGGGATGAGATTAGGGTTTGCGAGATTCCTCTTCTTGAGCTTCTTCTTATTGGTGGCATGGAGCGAAGAGGGTCTCTTTGGTTTGGTGGATTTGTGCAGCTTGCTCGCCATTGGCAGCACCTCGGAGGTTCCTCTGCTTGTAGCTTTCCGCAGCAGCGTAAAGGGAAGACTCCGTTTCGTCTAGACAAACAAACAAAACCCAAAAAAAAAATCTTACTTATAAATAATCATCACTGTTTAAAAAATATAATAAAATAAAACAAACTTTAAAAATTATAAAGTTAAATACAATTTTGATTATAAGCGAAAAAGAGCTATGATGTAACTAGTACATACTCTAACCTTGCTTGGTAGGGGTTTTTTTTTGGGGGTTTTGTATATAGACCAGCCCATGTTTGAATAGAAGGTACTTCCAAATCGAGGGTTTTGGAGAGTTGAATATTTTTTAAGATAAAAATATCTTTACTGAATTTAGATAATTACATCCATCCTTATAGAAAAAAATATAGGTTTTGGTTTTGAGTTTGAATTTTTTTTTTGCAAAAAAAAATAATAAAATATTAAAAATTGTCGGATAAGAACATTTAATTTACAAAAATAATATTATATGTGTAAAGTTAGCATAAATACAATTTATGGCTTCAAGAGCATCTTCATAATATTAATATAAAATCTTACCTTCTATTACTTTTAATCCAAACACTAGGGGGGCGTTTGGTGATTTACCATGGGAATGTTGTGATGGAATTTAATTGATGGAAAGTAATGGATGGGAAAGTGATTGATGGGAAAATAACATTTCTTTGTTTGGTATGTATTGGAAAGTTTAATTAAATTGATGGGAAAGTAATATTTCTATATTTCGTCTTGAATGATAATCTTGGGAATCTAGTGGCATAATGACAGAAATGCCCTTGTGTTATTTTGCTTATCCACTACCTCTTAATTAATTTTTAAGCACAATGTTAAATAATTAGTAAAAAAATATTTGATAAAAAAATATTTGTTTAAAAAGTCTTCATAATTTAAAATCTTTATAATTTGCAAATTTCATCGTTTCTGCATACAAGAATTTGAGTTATCTTTGCACACGAACACACACACACACACATATATATATAGTAAACAAAGATATTAAAAGAACAGCAACAACAACAAAAGCAACAATACACTCAACCACCATCACCATCAACATGTACTTGCCAATTTTACAGTTTTCATTTCCTATTGTACATATCAAATGCACATATTAAACACACAATTCAATTTTCATCATAATACATAATTCAATTTAAACACTCCATGCACATTATAGAAATCATCCAAAATAACTTACATCTTATCGAAATAGCAATATCCAAAATAAAAACCAATGGTCCGATAATGTGCTAGCCACTTAAAAACACAACAGTTCACATACTTGTCTATAACAAGTCAAAACACAACAAATTTAAATTGTTCCTACAAGAAGACAACGGATATAAATAGCTTTCAACTCATCCCGAATGCTAAATAAGTAATCAATTTTTCCACTATCAAGGGAGATAATGGATCCAGCTTTAATAACCTCTTCAACAGTCAATCCATCAATGGCAGATATGGTTGCATGCAACTGAGCTTTCATATTAGTTAACTTCTCAGCATCATTAGCTTTCCGCACAACATCACTAGCCAGAGCCTCCAAGCAAGTAACCATTCTACCAAATTCAGTTGATGTACTTTCATACATCTTACTCATTTGTTGCATGTTATTGATAAAGACATCATTAAAATTACCACTAGTAGAGGCAACACTACTTTTCTTGGTCTTAGCTTTTTTCTTATGAGCAGATGACTCAGTTTGGATATATATATTCTCTAATTATTATTATTTCAATTTTTATTTTACCACATTATCCAACTTAAATGCGAAGGACCAAAGCGTTTATATGGTAAGCCTAGCATCATTTGTTATATTAGCAACAAACTTTAGTTATATGTTACTAACAAAATCACAACCACCAGTCAATGCCATGAACCATATATCACAACAACAAAACAATATATAGTTAATCAAATCTTGATAACAAAATCACAACCACCACCAATTAATCATAAAACAAGATCTATACAATCATAAAACAAGATCTAGGCACATACGATGTTTGTAGAGAGATCGGAGACGGAGATCCATGACAGCCAAGGGATCGGAGAGGAGAAAAAGGTGCGCAGCCACCAGCCAAGGGATCAGAGAGAAGAAAGAGGTGCGCAGCCACCAGCCAAGGGATCAGAGAAGAGAAAGAGATGCACAGCTGCCAGCCAAGGGGCCAGGGTTTAGACAATGATGAAGTCTCTCAACAAGCTAGAATCAAGGGTAAAATTGTCATTACACAATACAATCACATTCCTTTGCCATGGCAAACTAACTTTCCACCCAGAACTTGTGGGAATTATTTTCCATTACTTGAGGGAATGAGTTTCCTATCACAATCTAACTTCCAATGAAAATGGCCAACCAAACATTGGAAAGTCTTTCCCTTGATAAAAATTCCTAGGAAAGTAACCATTTTCCCATCTACCAAACACACCCTAGAAGGTTTGATAACCTCCATTTACTTTACCTTCAATCCAAATAAGGTATAACTTACAGCCTTCTTTATCTTACTTTACCCTATTCTATCTTACTTGACAAAACCCTCCTTCACCTCATCCAAACAAAACCAGAAACTAACTAATGAAACAAAACCTGACAATCACATCAACCTTTATGGTCCATCTTAGCAAATCCATTCCTGTTTAAAAGAGAGATAATATAAGAGTATGTGTTCCCATGTGATTCCACTCGCTTGGAATTAACTCCACATTCAAGTTCCAAGCTTCAAATAGTGATTTTTTGAATGCTGATCACCTTTTGCAGTCCATGAACAACCCACGTTATGATTTATAGCTTGGTATAATTTGGTATAGTCCATGAACACAAAATCAATCTTCATTGTCAGTTCCATGGCATTAGATAAAGTAAAAAACATAACCTTAACTTCAATAATGATAAACACCCAGAAAATTATCTAGGAAGGAAACTTAAATGCACAAGGGAAAATAAGCTACAAATGTTGCAGTGACATTCCAGAGCAATTGTTACAATATCTTGCTATAGTAATTCAATAATAGACTAGCTACAAATTACAATACTAAACAGTAAATATGAGGATAGCTAATCTTCCATCAAACCATTCTAAACTTAATCCTTAACAATCTGATTCAGGATCCCTTCCTCGATTTCCTGACAACACGCAAGCACACCAGTAAATTTGCCACCAAATTAACAATAATATCACGTAGAAAACACACCAAATATAGGAGAATGCAAGCTAGATTTTGGAAAATTTTCCTCTGTCCCCCAAATTTTTGTAAAATTTTGTATATAGATTTGAAAAGATTTATTTATATATAAATATAAACTTCATAGAGAGTTATGTGAAAAAACATAAAAATTAAAACAACTTCTCCAAAGTTCGTGAGGACCGTGAGTCCATGACCTACTTTCTTTCTTCCTCCAACTCTCCCCCATCAGCGGTCGGTGCCGATTAGTCACCATTGTTGCCACCTCAATTCAGGCCTCATTACCACCTCATCATTGCTAGCGGACTATCCACGGTCCATGGCTCAAAGCTCTCCAAAGGTATCATCTTGCTCTAGTTTTTTCTTTGAATTTTGGGATCATGATATTGTTTTTGTTCTTTTATTATATTTAGAGAAAATACATAGCACTTGTGAGCGAATTGATCATGAGATTGTGTTTGGATCGATTTGTTTGCTTACCTTGGAGGAGTTTTCATGGTGTCAGAGGGTTGTTTTGGGGGGATTTGAAGATGTAAGCTTTAGTGAATTTGGGGAAGGAGGTGATTCAATGATTTTGTCCCAATGTTCATTTCATCCATGTTTTCTCTTATATTAATTTTTTACAAAATATGTAATTTTTGTTGGTTTTAATGGGGGCTTGTCGATTTGGGATTTGTAGTTGATTTCCTCATGATGATGGATCAGTGATGAATTCATCAAACCCTTAACCTGTCACAAGGTTACCGAACTCATCATTTTCGAATTTCACTCATATTCAAGCATAGCAACTACTTTCTCTCCCCCTCTACCATCATTGAGTGTGCCTGGCATAATGAGTTATTCGTGGCCAGGGATATCATGGAGTTAGTAACATGCTTGGAGAGTGGTCTGGGTTGCAAGCTCTTATCTCTAATGAGTGCCCTTATGTATATTATATACATTGTTTTGCTCATCGTCTTCAATTAGCTTTAGTAGTAGCATCTCTAGAGATTATTCCAATCCATCAATTTTTTTCTAAGTTAACAGTTGTTGTTAATATAGTGGGATCTTCTTGCAAATGACATGATCAGTTAAAAGTTAGTCAAGCGGCTGAAATTGAAAGACTTCTTTCTATTGATGAACTAGAAACTAGTAAAGGTTTAAACCAGATAGCCAATTTAAAATGGGCTAGGATACTAGATAGGGTTCTCATTTGAGCTTTCTTCGAAGTTTGAGAGTTATGTTTGAAGATACTTGTACAATGTTAAAGAACATAATATCTAATGGAGCAACCTACACTCAATAGGAAGATGCAAATGCAGGTTATAATGCAATTATGTCTTTTGAATTTGTGTCCATTTTTCATCTTAAGATTAAAATCGTGGAAGTTACTCATGATCTTTGTCAAGTTTGCAATGGAAGTCTCAAGATATTATGACTGTCATTCATCTTGTCTTTTCAAGAAAAATATTAATTCAAAGATTAAGAGAAGATGGATGAATTTTTTTTTGAAAAAAGTAAAGTCTTTTATTCATAAGCATGGAATAGATGTTCTTGACATGGGTGCTCCTTATACTTCAGGTCGAGGTCGATCTCGTCTTCAAAAGGATTTAATTATAATGAAACATCATTTTCCTTTTGATATATTTTACGCAACAATTGATTCTCAATTACAAGAACTGAATGAAAAGGTTAAAGAAGATATGGTAGACTTGCTTATGCTCTATTCAGCTCTGGACCCTCTAGATGACTATAAATCATTCAATATTGATATTATATGTAAGCTTGCAGAGAAATTTTATTTTGGAAACTTTTTAGAACAAGAGAAATTGTATTTGAGATATCAATTAGAACATATTGAGCATGATATTCATTATCATTCAGATTTGTAGAATTTGTCTTCAATTTCTGAATTATGCTAAGGATTGATGAAGACAGGAAAGTCAAACATTTACCTTCTTGATGATAAACTAGTTCAACTTGTGTTAACTCTTCCTATTTCTATAGCTGCTCCTGAGCGTGCATTTATATATGCAAAAATTGTGGTTTAATTTTGTTTTCTTTCTTCTCAGATGGTAGAAGTCTGAAAGATCGTGTTAGTACTAGGAGTTCAAGGTTAGGAATTTAAACTTTAATTTTATTTGTATTTGAAATCATAAATATATGGTAGTGTATATTTGTATTTGTGAACTAGGATTAACGAATGGTGTTGTGTAAATAAATACTTGCTATTAGCTCTGTTATGTTTCTTTGTGGAAAAACATTTGAATTTTGAGACTACCATATCAAGCTTGTGAACCATACTTATTTAAGCACAAAATTCCCTTTATGTGAGGTAAAGATCAATTTATTTAATATAGGTTTTACAATCAGAATCTTCATTCTATTCTTTGTGGAAAAACATTTGAATTTTGAGACTACCATATCAAGCTTGTGAACCATACTTGTTGTGTTGGTAGAGCTGTCAAAAATGGACCTGCCCTCGGGCTGCCAAAACCATTTTTCGGGTTGGCAACCCACCTTGGGTTGGCGGGTTGAGCAGGTCGGCCCGTTATAAATATAAAACAATTAAAAATTATATATTTTATATATTATTATTTTTTTAACAAACCAAACCAAACCAAAAGAGATTTATTAAAGCACAAAACAGAATACAAAAGACAGATATCAAAAAATATTTTACATATGAGGTTATAATAAATCACACAACTAAAATAATAAAATAAGTAAATAATAACATATCCAACCAAATTAACCAATTAACCCAACATTCAAAAATTCCCACATCAACAACCATAGATAAGAGAAATATCAATACCATGATACTACATAAAGCTCCTAAATATTTATCCTTATTTATATATCATCCATTAAAATTTAAAAGCAACAACAATTTCGTCCACATGCCAACTTAAATTTCTGATTGATAATAGAAATCAACCCCCCTTCTTCCTATTTGATAAGTAAAACGATCTTCTAAAATTCCAACAAAAAGCATTTTCCTATCAATAATGAAATAGTCTTTCAACCATAAGACAAAAATATATTTCATAATTCTTCATGTCTCTCTCCCTCTTAAGTCTTAAGACATACAATAATCGAGTTCGTCACAAATTTAAAATTCATCAACTATTAAATTAAATTATTCAAATTTTCTCTTCTCCATCTTCTATCTTCATCAATAACTTCAAGAATGTTTGAACCCTCACCGGATGTAGTTGGTTTAGTGTTTGCTTCATCTTCATTATCTACATACAAAAAGCCCAAATATAAAAATTAGTTAAAAATTAAATTTAAAATAAACAAATATTTTAAGATTTCAACTAAATAAACAGTTCAAATAATAACTTGTAAATTACTATTGTTATAACTATGTAACCAATTACAGGTGCAAATGAGATATTGTACTTTTTCAGAAGGGGTACAACTTCTATATTTGTGGAGCACACGAGCACCAATAGAAAATGTCAATTCAAATGCAACAGTTGTTATTGGGATAGCCAAAACATCACCTGCCATCAGTGCAATAATTGAGAACCTATGCTTATAATTCTTCCACTACTCCAAAACATCCAAATCTTTATAATATGCAAATTCAAGCTTTGACTCCTCCAAATAAAGATCCAATTGAGATTTCTTGCACTTGTAATTGATTGGCTCTCAAATGCTTTAATTTCCTACAATTAATAATTAGCATATGTTATCATAAAAAATATATAAACAAATTAGAGAAATATATAAAAGAAAGAAAGTGATAGAGCACTTACATCAAAGATTCTTTTACCCTTACTTTTAATTCCTCCACCACCTTGTGTAGATATATGTGTATTAATAGAAGAAGATTGTGGTTGTGAAGGGCTTGACTTATTAGCATTTGAATAATGCTCAAGAGGTGTGTATAGCTTTGTTCTCACAAGTGATACCTTCTCTTGGTATTTAGTAGAATCACTCTTAACATTCTCATAAAAATACTTCAACATTGACAATTTAATTCGTGGGTCAAGAATAGCCCCAAATGCAAGCACCATACTATATTGTCACCAATATTTATCAAAATTTTCTTTCATCCTTCTACACATATCACTAATTGCCACATCTTCAATTAACAAGTTTTCTTAAAAAAAAACTTCAATCTTCCAAACTTGCATAAAATACAAGTTTGATATAGTATAAAAGATCCCAATATCAAGTTAGTAGTGTCCTAAAATGGATCCAAGAACTAATATATTTTCTCTCATCTTTTCCATTCTTCATTTGAAGGACAATACTTATAATTTCTATCATTCAATTGAAGAGAAGTAAACACCATTTTATATTTAATGACACTTTCCAACATCAAATATGTCGAATTCCAACGAGTGGATACATCTAATCGCAAGCCAATACTAGTGTTGATATTGCCAATTGCGCCCACACATTCTTCAAATTTTTTCATTCTATTTTCTGAACCCTTCACATACTTGACAGATTCTCTAATTTTATGCAAAACATCATGAGCTACTTTCAAATCTTCTTGCACAATGAGATTCAAAATGTGAACAGAACAATAAATATAAAAAAATTCGCCACCACATAACAAACTATCATGCAAAGACAGTTGCTCTTTCAAAATATCTTGCATATTGTCATTACTAAACGCATTATCCAATGTCAAAGAAAACACTTTTTTTTTCTCAATTCCCCTTTCTTTCAAAAATGCAAATAACTTTGCAGGCAATTCAATTTACGAGTGTGGAGGAGACAATTTAGCAAAATTAAGAATTTTACAATTAAATTTCCAATTTTCATTAACAAAATGTCCTATTAAGTAAATGTAGCCCTCACTAGTGCATGTAGTCCTTACACATCTAAAGTTAAGCAAATTCTATTTTGAATATTACCCAAAACATGCTTAAGTTTCCCTTTCTCTCTTATATATATTCTTATAATATCAGAAGTAAGAGTATTTCTTGAAATGCAAGCACCATCGGGATTTACATATCCAAGCTTTAATGCCATCATATTCAACAAATGAAAATGGCAAATCATGTTTTATAACTACAATAGCTAATAAGTCACGTGCAATTTTTTGATCTACTTTTTTTGACCTTATCTTCCCTTCATGATCAAAAAATATTTGTCCTACATCATTTAATTTGATCATTTTGCAGTTATCCTTGTGGTGCCTCAATAAAGAAGTCCCATACTTTCACCCCCACATTTGTATTCTTTTTTACATCCCTTGCATTCTGCTATTTGTATGTCATCTTGACCCACCCTCTTCTTTATAAAAAAATTAGAAAATTCTTTCACCTTTTTACTTGTCTCCTTACCCAATTTAGTGCTTTCCAATTCTTCTTCATCTAAGTTCACACTTTGATTCAAAGAGGCAGACTCCATGATTTTAATTTATCCTGCAAATATGTATGAAAAATATATGAAATAATAAAATGATAAGATATAATAATCAAATCTTTGATATTGATAAGATATATATATATATATATATATATATATATATATATATATATATATATATATATCTGTGCTCATAACAATAAGCATCCTTTCATGAGCTTACATACCAACGAGTTCTTGAATTCAAAGTCTTCTATGTATAGTTTCATTAAGTGGTCAACCACTTATTTAGAATTAGTGGAAACTCTTTCATTAGTCTTATATTTATCATTTTTTGAGTTCACATTTGCTTAGATTAAGCTTTTTGAGGAAACATGTCTGTTTAATTAATTTAGTGTTTCCCTGTAATACTTAAATTCCTAAGAACAAAAGCTTTTATACTAATCCCCACAGCCACAATACTTCTCTCCTTTATTCACTCAAACCCATAACAAGCTAGGAAGAGATACAGTTTTATTTCAGCATGGAATTTCTCCCCACCACCATTCAAGTATTAATGCTAATAATGTCTTTACTTCTTCAATTTTCAATGTGTTATTCCCATTGCAACAGCTTCTAATATTTTGATACAAAGGGTGGGGGTTGGGGTTATTTTCAGGATGATATTTTGATACAAAGGGTGCCTAAAACCATATATTTATTTGATCTATTTGAAATAATTCATTTTCCTGATTTGATTCTCCATATGATGAACACTTGAGACAAGTGATTTTTTTCAAGTGTGTTGACAATTGTGTGATTGAAATTACTTTTAAGGAATTGTTGATATCGTTATTGATTCTTGCATCCTCCAGTTTTATGTCCTTACTTGTGTTTTCCATTGCTAATGGTGTGATGATTTGCCTTGCATCAATATTTGTCTTTGGTGTGTAATTAAAATGATCTTCATCAGAAAAAGATTCAACTTGGTTTGATGGGGATGATGTCTGTTAGTGTGCTATCTCAGAATTTAAGGTTGGTCATCTTTAGACTGATCAAAGAATATGATTTTAACACCAAGCAAAGCAAAGTTGATCTATTTGTGGTATTTTTTATCTTTAGGTTTTGGATCTTGTGTTCTGTCAATATCATTGAAATGGTTCTGGTGGCCTAAGAATTTTGGTAAATTAATTTATTTGAATTGATTTATTACTGATCTATGATATTTGTTCCTTTATGAATTAACTTTTCCTTTGTATAATTGTTTTGGCTTGTCCTCGACCTATGCCGCCATCATAGAGAATTGATATTACAGAATTTGATTTCGAGAGGCTATTAAAAAATTACCATAGAAAAGGCTGATTCTTCGGTGGAGTCTGTACTTGATTGAGCTTTCTAGGGACTCAGGATGTTCGGCATGATTATTTTTCATTCTCAGATATTGGAAATCCTTGCTTATATATGCCTACTAACAGCTCTTGTACAATTTAGCTTTGTAGCTAGCCATGTTGATATGCTGTGTGAAATTCATTTCTGGATCATCACTTTTTTCAGGATTAATCTGACCCTCTTTCCCATGCATTTTGTAGTGCTTTTGGGTATGCCATGCCGCATTCCAGATTATCCAGATGCTTATGGCAGACGGAATGCTCTGAGCAATTTACTATTTTCGCTAAGCCAAAGAATGACTAATAAAAGCAGCTCTTTCTTCTTTCGTATACATACATAAATATTCGATTGAAAGATAGTATGATTCGAGGAGAAGAGGATCTTGTTAGAGAGGCTGGTACAAGTAGAAGATTGGTTTGAGTATGTACTACATTATAGGCTTTCTGTAGAAGTTATGAACATGATTTGAACTCTCAACCATATACTTGATTATTATGTATTGGCTACTATTTTCCTTGCATCTTGTGATTTGTGAGTTGCTGCAGTATATTGCATGAGATGGCTATTATATTCACTGACAGTTCCGGACTTGAACAGATTTTCAATCATGAGGAAAGATACAATTGGTGGGAGAGTGAATCAAAGGATAGAAAGCTTGAAGGAGAATTTTGATATGGATGAAATTAACATACAAGTGATTCTTAGAGAATGGAACTGTCTCCCAGATTAAGTTAGCATGGTATGGAAGATGACACAGCCATGCTATCTCCTTATATTATCAAGGTTTGGACCTCGCCAAGGTGGCTGATGAAGTGTATTGATCAATCAACTTTTTTCTTTTCATTAGCTTTTCCTTCCTTGCTTTGTGTTTTTTTTTAGTTTTTGCTATTTCCTTTTGCCCTGGTTGGCCTATATTCGTCAATCCTTTCAAACTGGTTTTTTATTTGGTTAATAATAAGCTCTTGGAGCTCTTTCTTCTAAAAAAAAAAAAAAAAAAAAAAAAAAAAAAAAAAAAAAAAAAAAAAAAAAAAAAAAAAGCCTGAGTAATGGTTTCAATTACTCAGAGGACTAATGAATTGGAATAATGAAGTATTTACTGCTGGTATTTTGGTCAGAATTTATTTGTAACATGGTTTTTCAGTTGATGAGAAGGTTAAGAGCCCTTTTTTTGTGCCTTTCATTAGTTGGATTTCTTTTATTGTAAGTTGTTTGCTGTTAGTCCATGTGCAAACATAACCTCTGTTAGTTCTTAATGTGATTGACCAATGTTCAGAAAAATTTCATTAGAAAAGCCATAATTACTTACAAATTCATCACTCTTACAAATAAAGTACATTTAAAAGGTAGTGACCACTTTCGATCCGGTTTGCAGCTTTGAATAATGAAAAGCTCGAGCTTGTCAGCAAAATGGACGGAAGGGAACAAGCAAAGATCATTCAATTCATTAGCTTGGTCGTCGTCATTGTCTCAATGGTGTTGGTTCTAGTTCTATCCATTGATGACAAGTGCGGGGCTTGCAATGCTATCACGGTGATCTATCTTACTCCTTTCCTTGTATCCTTTTTTTGTGTTTTTCTTACTTTCTTGTTTTGGTATTTGATTTAATTCTAGGAAATGTTGGTTTTGTGTTATGGATTAGAGTTTTTCATTGTGGAGTTTTATTGGAACTGATTGTTGTGTTGAATGATTTGCAGGGTGAGATTGAGCTTGGACTTTTGAGAGTAAGTTTTCATTCTCGGTGGTTTTGAACTGATTTAACAATGAAAGACTTGTTTTTTTCTATTTGAATCCATTCATATTATTTGTCAAGAATGATGTTTTTGTCACGCCTTTACCAAATATGTTGTTTGTACATTGCTTCTGTTATATATTTTGGTCAATCTCTTGTGATTCTAGTAATGCAGCATTCTGGCCATTTCTCTATGAATAACTGTTTTTGGTAGAAATCAATTTTTTTCCATGGTCAAGAGAATGTTAATATGTTGTTTTACTTGTTTATACATTGTTTTTGTTTTATATTTTGTTCAATCTCTTGTGATTCGAATAATGCAGCAATCTCGCCATTTCTTGTTGAATAAGTTCCGGTTCCTGAGTTCTTTAATTTAGGAAAAACATGTCATTTTCTCAATGTTGATAAGAATGTACTCTCACAAATAAGTATTTGCTTCTAATAAGAGGATATCCAGAAACATTATTTGTTTTGAGAAATTAGTTATTAGTTCTTTCATAACATAATCTTGTGATGATGTTATGAAAATAGCATCATTTAAATGATACATCAATTTCTTGTGATGATGGTTTGTGGCTAGCAGATTTTGTTGCATCTATTTGTTTATGTTGAACAGGTTGTGTGTTCTGCTGCTAGAGTATATCTATACCTCTCTATTAATTGGATGATTAGTTTGCAAGGAAATCAAATTTAATGGATGTTAATCAAGTCCTGTGATTTTATGAGAGCTCTGTTCACCAACCATACTACAGAGACATCAATTGGAAACTTAATACAACCATGTGGCAATCAATGGGGTGGTAGAATGATATCGAAGGACAGCAATTGTCTGACCAATTAAAGACACAAATGATGCAAAAAGGACCGGCTATATGGTTATCTAACTACCAATTATTTTACTAATTTGAGATATTTGTTACGTGGATGAGACCATTGTTAAGCTGTTTTCTGGCTGGTATAATGTTCAAGATCATAATAAGGTGATGAAACTTCTTCTGATAAATCTATAGATGGATTGGATTGGATTGGATTGCATCAAGAGGTTGTGAACACTTTTGAACTGTTTATGAACACCAAGCCAAGGAAAGACAGGCAGTTCCTGAATATTGGATTGGATTGCATCTGATTATTTTGTCTCTCTGTATTTTCTATTATTTAGCTTCATACTAGTTCTAGTTTGTGGAGTTTGTGCTATTTCACAATTTGACTACTGTTTGAAAACAGGAACTGTTGATTGGATTTCTTATTTTGACAACCTAGTATAATATTGTAACCAATTGCTTTTATTAATTTTTAAGTATTTGGTTTTCTTTTTTCTATGAAATGAGAATTGTTTAGTAATGGTAATTGCTTGTATAATTAATTTGCTAATTGCAATTTTACTCCCGTTTTTTTCTTAGTCATTTGGATTCTAATGTTCATCATTTAATATGTTTAATATATTTTATATTTTTGAACTTCGAGCAGGTTGTCATTAATAAATAATAAATAGCGAGTTTCTCATTAATATTATTGCAAAGGAGGTTTCTACATCAATAAATTAAACATCAACTTCTGGCTGCTCTTGTATATTATTGCAAAGAAGGTTTCTCATTTAATATGTTTAATATATTTTTGTATTTTTAAAAGATATTTTTTATACTATGTATACTAACTTGTAAAAAACTTGAAAAACCTAACTAATTAGAATTATTAAAAAATATTTTTATTTTGTGGGATAAAGTATATCAATAGTTTGTGTATTGTTTAGAGTATAATTATTAAAACCAGTTTAACATCAAACACTCCAAAACTCATTTAGGTAAATGTTCGGTTAATAAAAAAATAAATATTATTTTAAAATTAAAAATTTATTTTTTAATCCACAAATTGTTAGTCATGTAATGGTAATTATTTATTAACAAAAAATGTTATTTCAAAAAATAAAATTCGACTCACTAGAGTCATAATTAAAAAAAAAAAAAAAAAAAAAACCTCGACATCATCAAGGTTGCCAATTTAAGATGGGTTAAGATGGGTAACACCGGATTGATTGTATAAGTGATCCAATCAAAAATCTGGATTGGTTTAGATGCCGAGTTACTAGGTAGGTCAATTAGAGTTTAATAAATACATGGAGTTATTAAATAAATCATCTTTTGAAATTTTAGAAACTTAATGATTTTCTAAACATGGTCTATTAGAAAAATTAAAGGGATAAAACATAATATTATTTTATATTTATATTAATTAATGTAAAATAAAACTCATGTTATTAATGTCTAAATACATTTATTTTTTAAAAGAATTATTTATGAAATGATTGTAGAATATGTATCTTAAATATGGATTGTTTATGCATAGTATGAACACAATTTTTATTTAATTGGCAACATAGCAATGTGTGGTTGGAAAATAAGATTATTATGTTTCCTTAATATATAATCTTATATTGTTAATTTGTTTTACTAAAATACCCTAATCAAATATATGCCAAAAATATAAAAAATTCATACGATTTTGATGTAAATATTAAAATTACTTAGTAATAAATATTTACTATTATTTAAAAAAGAGGCACATTTTTAATTTTAAAATGTTTGGTTTTTATTAATATTAATAATTCAAACTTAAATATTTAAATAAATATAAATTTTGTCTCCAACTTAATATTTTAAAAAAATAATATAAAATGTTTTTCTAATTTCCAGCCAAATATTTCAATGGAAAGATTTTTTATTTTTTTTTAATTTTGATATTTTGTGATTTTATTGGATTTAAAAGATATAATGGGAAAAATAAATGGTAAAATATTAAAATATTTTTTGTTTTAATTTAACAAAATTTATTTTTTTAATTTTTAAAATATTTGTCATGTCATATTTTAATTTTAGTTTTCAAATATGTTGAGGTGGCACCGATAGGATATATATATATATATATATATATATATATAATTAATGAAGTTGTGATCATTTTTATTTATTTATTTTTTTATATAACACAATATGACAAGCAGTTCTTTGTGTCAAATTAAAAATATATAATAAAATTTTAAGCTAAAATGATCTTGTATTTGCGGTAGTAAATTAGTTTGATCCTAAAATTTTGTAAACTACTTTAAATATTTGCCATTATTTTCTTTTAAAAAGGCACATTTTTAATTTTCAAATATTTAAAAAATTAATATTTTTTTAATTCTTTTGTGTAAACACAAGTTTTATTTGATTAGCAACAAAATACTATATGTGGTTGGAAAGTAAGATTATCATGTTTTGTTAGCTGATAATTTTATGTTACCAATTTTTTTTACTAAAATACCCTAACTTAATATATGCCAAATATATAAAAAGTTCAAAGCTAAATAATAAATATTTGCTATTAATTTTTGAAAAAGACGCATTTTAATTTTAAAATATTTAATATTTATTTTTATTAATATTAATAATTAAAACTTAATTATTTAAATAAATATAGTTTTGTCTCCAACTTAATATTTGAAAAAAAAGAAAATTAATATCAAATAGATTTTTAATTTCCAACCTAATATTTCAATGGAAAGAATTTTTATTTTAATTTTTTTTAATTTCATGTTTTGTGATTTTATTGGATTTAAAGGGTATAATGGAGAAAAAGTAAAAAAAATTATTTTATTTATTTTATAAATTTAAAATATTTATTTAAAATTTTAATTTTTTATTTTATAAATTTAGTGTTTGGATCATAGAAGCAATTTCAAAGTGCCAAACTTCAATTAACTAGCTAGGTTATTTTCAAAACCTAGTTTCAAATCCAAACACTTTTTTATCTTGAACCATTTATTCTTGCAACTCAAGCTGCACAAGTTTTCTATTCACCATATCCTTCATTGACGAGATCTTCTAATGTTTGGCTTATGGTTTGTGCAATTAAGGCTAGATCTATTGTGGAGATAGTTGAATCAAATGCAATTTCAGCTGTTTCTGCTTTTCAAGATGATGAAGTACAAATACATGAAATTGAGAATGAAGTCGAAGAAGTATCTCTCAAATCTTTTGATGGTGCATTCATTGAAATTGATGGTATTGATTTTGAGGAAGAAGAAGAGGATGAGTTAGATGCTTTCAATGATGTAGAAGATGAAGATTGAAATAGAATTTGATGTGGAAATGAATATTTCACTTTTAAGTTACAATTTTTGAAAGTACAATGTACTTTTTAAAATTATTATGGTTTTCTTATTGCAAATATTTATATCTTATGATCTTATAACAATATTGTTAGCATTATATATTTTTATAGATATGACTAGGGGATATCGTTTGCCTACTCGTCTAGCTCCTATTGCAGTTACTACAATAGCTCCCCTTCCCTCTATTTTTGCTTCCACTGAGGGCGGTGACACTTATACTTCACGTCGAGTTCGTATTTATGTTCAGTCGGACAGGTAAAAGAGAAAGTGCATATATATAACAAAACTACATTAAGTTTTTGTATTACAAAGTTGTACAAATTTTTATTAACCTAAATTGTTTTATGTTAGTAGAATTGTACCACATGGTCATGCAATTTCAAAATTTATCATTGAGAAAATGAAGGAGAGACAGTACAAAGAAGGATATACATGGTCCAAAATTGATAAGCACACGCATGATTTTTATTGGAGAGAATTTAATGTATGATTTTATACATATTAGGCTTTGTTATTGGAAATATTTGTTTCATTGTATTAAATTGTTTCTTCTATTTTGCAGAAAAAATATTATTGGCCCCATGAAGAAGAGGATACTATTAAAACAATTTGGGAAAAAGTCTCTCGATGCCAATATAGCCGCAATTTATGTAGGTGGCACAGGTATTATGAAGAGACTAGTAAGAAGCCTGCTTGGGATGAGGATGATGTTTGGAATAAATGGCTTGAATACTGGAATAAAGATGAATTCAAGCATAAGTCTAGGCAGGCCTCTAACAATCGACGCAGCGAGATAGGAGGTGAAGGGAACCGAATGAGCTGACATCTAGGAGGTTCCAAATCATTTGTTGAGCATGCTATAGATTTGGTAAACATATTAAATTTATTTAATCTTCTTCACCTTGAATTAATATATATTCTTGTTAAGGTATCGTTCCAAATAACTTGTTAAGTATGCTATTAGATTTGCTAAACATGTTAAATTTATTATAAGATCATCAAAAGCAATTGCATTTGAAAATAATTCTCTTATGTTGTACATCAATAGTTATGTATTGTGATTTTTTACTAGGCTTGTAGATGAAATTGTAACAAGTAGTAGATTTGTTTTCTTGATCTAAATAATAAGCTTTGTCATTGAATTAATCTATTCACCATTCATTTGCTATTTTGTTATTGATATAAGTTTGTTATTGAATGTAGTAATCAACTCTTTGCATGAATCCCATATATAATAGAAGAATTGTTTTATGTAGATATATAAAGTTTAATTTCACTATAAACTAATTTATTTAATGTTCTTTGTATTATTATTATTATTTAGAGGAAGTCACTTCAAAAGCCACCTACTGCATTTGATATTTTCTGCAAGACTCATATTAGTAAAGAAGGAAAAGGTGTTGATTCACGAGCACAAGCAGTTTATGTAATGTTCTACCTTTATTTGATATTATTTGATATTATTTGATTTACTTACATATTATATTGTACATATTATAATAAGCATTATAATTTAATTGCAGGACGCCATGCAGAAGATGGTTAAGATTGTTTCACAGCCATTTTCAGATGGTTCACAGCCTTCCCCACCTAATATGGATGCTATATACTTGGAGGCTTTTGTTGGAGAAAAGAAAAGGAGAGTTTATGGTCTTGGATCACAAGCATCTAGCTTGTATCCAGAGTCATTTTGTAGTGGTGCTACATCAGCTCCTCCACCACCTTCAGTAGCTACTATTCCTCTAGAGATCATGTCTGAGATGGATGGCATTAAGAAGAAGATGGTTGAGTTGGAGTGGCAAAATCAGAATTTGATCCAACAGAACCAAAGAATATGTAGACAGATGCGCCTTGAGTGGAGGCAAATAAGAATGATGATGTAATTTGGATTGTTACATAATGGACCAGGTCAGAGTTCTCAACATTAGGAGCCGGATGAAGAGCAGGATGAGGATGAAGATGATGATGATGATGATGATGATAACCTCGACTTATAGATCTATTTTGTCGTTGTATTTGTACACACTTTTATTGTTATTACTATGGATGTTATATTTTGTCAAACATGGTAGAACTTTTATTTGAATATCCAGCTTCTTTTTTGTTACAAAATTTAAATATCAAGATTTAATGTAGCAAGGTAAATATTGAAATATTTGAAAATTAAATTTACTATTAAAATAATTATAATGGATTTGTAAGGGATTTGAAACAGACTTTACAAAAGATTTGTTGCAAATTTGCAACGAATATGGAATGCAATGGTTGTTGAAAACTTGTTGCAACTTTGAAATGGCTTTGCAAAGGATTTGTCAATGAATTTGCAACAAATTAAAAAAATCCGTTGCAAATATGTTGCAAAGTTGCAACGGACTTGCAACTAATTTGTCACAAATCTAAAACTTCCGTTACAAATCTGTTACAAATTTCAACGGAAATTGCAATGGATTTGGTAATGTAGCTGTTGCAAATCTGTTACAAAATTGTTGCAAGATTGCAATGGATTTGCAACGGACATGTTGCCAATCCATTGCAAACTTTGCAACGGATAATGTTTCTGTCACAAAAATATTTGCGACGAGAGAAATAGTGATGTCCGAAATCCGTTGCAAATCCGTCGCAAACTATACTTTGCAACAGATTTGCAAATGATTGTGCTGTTACAAATCTGTGAAATTTTTGTAGTGTATTATCATTTGAATAATGCTCAAAAAGTGTGTATAGCTTTGTTCTCAAAAGTGATACCTTCTCTTGGCATTTAGTAGAATCACTCTCAACCTTCCCATAAAAATACTCCAACATTAACAATTTAATTTGTGGGTAAGGATAGCCCCAAATGCAAGCACCATACTATACTGTCTCCAATATTTATCAAAATTTTCTTTCATCCTTCTACACATATCACTAATTGCCACAACTTCAATTGACAAGTTTTCTTTTAATAAAACTTCAATCTTCCAAACTTGCATAAAATATAAGTTTGATGTAAGATAAGCAGATCCCTATATCAAGTTAGTAGTGTCATATAATGACTCCAAGAACTCATATATTTTCTCTCCTCTTTCCATTCTTTATTTGAAGGACGATACTTATAATTTTTACCATTCAACTAAAGAGAAGCGAACACCCTTTTATATTTAATAGCACTATCCAACATCAAATATGTCAAATTCCAACAGGTGGATACATCTAATCGCAAGCCAATACTAGTGTTGATATTGCCAACTGCACCCACACATTCTTCAAAGTTTTTCATTCTATTTTCTGAACCCTTCACATATTTGACATATTCTCTAATTTTATGCAAAACATCATTGGCTACTTTCAAACATTCTTACACAATGAGATTCAAAATGTGCTCAGAACAATGAATATAAAAAAATTGGCCACCACATAACAAACTATCATGCAAAAACAGTTGTTCTTTCAAAATATCTTGCATATTGTCATTGCTAAACACATTATCCAATGTCAAAGAAAATACTTTTTTTCTCAATTACCCACTCTTTCAAAAATGCAAATAACTTTGCAGTCAATTCAACTCCCAAGTGTGGAGGAGGCAAGTTAACAAAGTTAAAAATTTTACTGTTCAATTTCCAATTTTCATCAATAAAATGTCCTATCAAGCAAATGTAGCCCTCACTAGTGCATGCAATCCGTACACATTTGAAGATAAGCAAATTCTATTTAGAATATTACCCAAAACATGCTTATGTTTCCCTTTCTCTCTTATATATATTCTTGTAATATAAAAAACAAGAGTATTTCTTAAAATGCAAGCACCATCGGGATTTACATATTTTATCCAACCTATAATGCCATCATATTCAATAAATAAAAATGGCAAATCATGTTTTATAACTACATCAGCTAATAACTCATGTGCAATTTTTTAATCTACTTTTTATGACCTTATCTTCCCTTCATGATCAAAAAACATTTGTCCTACATTATTTAAGTTATCCTTGTGTGCCTCAATGAAGAAGTCTCATACTTTTTACCCTCATGTTTGTATTCTTTCTGACATCCCTTGCATTCTGCTATTTGCTATCTTGACCCACCCCTTTATTTATTAAAAAAATTCCAAACATCAAAAAATTCTTTCGCCTCTTTTACTTGAATTGGAAAGCACTAAATGATAAAATATGTATGAAAAATATAAGAAATGATAAAATGATGAGACATAACAATCAAATCTTTGACATTGATAAGATATATATACTATTAGTACATATATATACATATATCAACTTGAAATTATATATATATATGACATAATTAATCATGCTTTTTAAATTTAGTCAAAGGAAGTGCATCCTTTCATGAGCTTACATGCCAGCGAGTTCTTGAATTCAAAGTTTTCTACGTATAGTTTTATTAAGTGGTCAACCACTTATTTAGAATTAGTGGAAACTCTTCCATCAGTCTTAAATTTATCATCTTTTGAGTTCACATTTACTTAGATTAAGCTTGTTGAGGAAACATGTCTGTTTAATTAATTTAGTGTTTCCCTGTAATACTTAAATTCCTAAGAGCAAAAGCTTACTATACTAATCCCCACTGCCACAATACTTCTCTCCTTTATTCACTGAACCCCATAACAAGCTAGGAAGAGGTATAGTTTTATTTCAACACGGAATTTCTTCCTACCACCATTCAAGTATTAATGCTAATAATGCCTTTACTTCTTCAATTTTCAGTGTGTTATTCCTATTGTAGTAGCTTCTAATATTGAAGCATAAGGGAGAGCTCTTCTTCAATGAAAGGTCAAACTCCAAGATGAACTCCTCAACTCCGAGACCTTTGAAACTAGCCCATGCAATTGGCTATTAATATTGATTAATATTATCATGTGAATACACAAATAATTAAAGCCACCACTAGCCCACTAGACTAATTAATTTATCAACGAAAATTAATAATTAATTTATTATGTGAACAGGAAGAAGAAGAAGAAAATGATGGAAAATTGGCAATAGATCTGTTATATCCAACCCATTATTATAGTTAAACTAGCCCATTCCTGTAGCTTTGTAGCTAGTACTATAGCTATTGTTCAGTACTATGGCATATGTTACTGTAGCAACTTGAGAGTAACTTGGCTTCCTTCTTTCTTTTTCTTCTCATTTTTGGCAGATCCCTTCCTTTTCCTTAGAGAACCTCCGGCGACCATTCCGGTGAACCAAACCGCTAAATATCCTCCTCTTTTATTCATGAATCAGGTAAGAGCTTCGATCCGACATTTTACTTCATACTTGGTTTGTATTATACCGTATTTTCATTCTTTGAAAACCTAGAATAAATCCTAGATTTTTTACTTGTTTGTGGATGTTTATGAGCTTAAATTGAAGCCCTTGATGTTGTGATTCTTTGTGGTGGATAATTGTAAAGAAGTTTCATTGTTTGATGATGTAAATCGGGAGAAAAGCATTTGGTTAGGCTCAGCTTTACTGTAGTAGTTCTTAGTTACTGTAGTAATACTGTAGTACCGAGAAACCTTGCTTAATTCTCTTGCCTTCTTGGTTTGGAAGGAAGACTAGTTCCATAGAAACTCTTTAAAAGTCCTTGAATCCAAGTTTGAGCCAACCTCAAGCCCTTATAGGGTTGCATTGCACTTATGCACATAGATCTTTCTTGGTGCATCTCTTTGCTCATTCTTTGGTTCTTTTACTTATTCTTCTTTGTTGTCTGGCTCTCATGCTTGTTTTGGGTCAGGTGGTGAGAGCGCCATTCAAAGGAAGGAGCCGACAGAGGAATGACAAATTTGGGGAAAATCCGGTCTTCTAACTTGTGAGTGGGTTAAGTTGAATGCACATTTCTAATCGAATATCTAAATGTTTTATTCGCATGATGAAAATTATTATCCTGAATTTATCACATTTTAAAATGATGTTTGTGGCTAAAATGGAGTTAAATTGGTCGTTATAAACTACAGTTGTGATGAGAACGGCTATGGGCTTATTGTCTTATTCTCTTTAAAAAGTTTATTATGTTTTGATTAGTAATGATTGAATTCGAACCTGATGGGATTTATATTTTCTTGAATGATAGAAAATAGTCAAGTATCACCACAATTGCATTGAGTTTAGTTGACATACATGAAATTAATTATCTATGTTGTGATTTGGGGTATATTGTTATGTCATTAAATCAATATATTGCTATGAATTGTGAAATTAATAAGGGAAGAATAATGGATTTAAATGATGCATATCTTTTGGGTAATCTTTATGTGATTAATGTTAAAACTTGCCTAGTGCCATGTGTGAACTATGGATGATCTAATTACTCAAGGATCTTTAAAGTTTTGGGGTATGATATTATGAAAGACGTATATGTAATTTGAATATAGTTTGATTTTATAAGTATATCGATAGGATGTATGTTAACGACTATGATTATGGTTGAACTGAAATTTATAAGTTTGATATGCTTATTTTGATACAAGTGAAAAATTCCTTTTAAGAATAATGATGGATTACATGTGTTGTATATGCTAAAAGTTGTAATGAATTTTGAACGTGAACTTGAAGGTTTTTGTGAATGTCCATAAATTGTTTGGTATAATGCCAATAAGAAATGGAAGTCAAATCTTGATAGCTTTGATAATGAAATTGTTACTAGTGAAGTTAATGTTAGTGTTTTGAGAGTAATGTCACTTTGTTGAGGAATTTGCATTTGATCTAAAATACAAGAAAAATATGAAGAGTTATAGGCTTGTATATATGGCTAGTCGATGATGTGTAAATCTTGCAAGCATTAGATCTTAAATGAAAGACTTGATAGATGTCTTGGCACACATAGGTGTATGTGATGACTGGAATCTAAATCTAAAATGATTTTCATGGTCTTATCTTATTAAACTTGTGAATTGATCGATTTGAAAGATACTCCATGCCTTTGGTTTTATATTTGAAATTCATGATGTTTGATGAAAATGTTTATGCTATGTTGACTTATCATATTTGAAATCAATTTTGGTACCCTACGCATATTGTTATGATTTGAGCAATGGTTTATATGGAAATGTTTTCATTTCCGCTATGTAAATATTTGAATCAGCATTAAAATGAGATATTTGTCTGGAATGGGGACATGTGAATTGTTTTGGACATGAATATCCAGGATATTATTGTGACACATGATGTCATTTCTGTTCCATGTTTATGATGTGGGCTTTTTCCTTATTTTATGTTATCATTGATGGTGATGGGGTTATAACCCGCCTGCTACAGTAGGGGGTCCCCACGGGCCAGCCTTTAAGAGGTGGCGTGGAGGACCCAGTTTGATTATCCTCTTCATGTGGCGTGGAGAAACCTGATTGGATGATACATCGGAATTCCGGAGTTACCATACAGAATCGGTGGGTCAACGTCAAGGACGTGAGAACCTTGACTGCTCTAAACTTAGCTGCAGCCATGGCTATTGTTTGGAGGGCTTTCTAGACCGTAATTTATTGAGATGCAAGTTTGATGTTTAGAAATTATGTAACTTATGTGGAACTATTCTTGCATTGATCCCTCATATGAATTTGAAAAGAAAAGAATGAGTTTTATGACGAGTTTAATGGTTTAATGTTTTAAAACTAGTATTATGCCAAAGTGGGTATTTGTGAAAGTTGAAAACTTGATTTGATCAAATTTATGTTTACACTCATTATGTTTATGGGGCTTATGTGAATGCATTTGTTTTACTCATAATGAAAAGCTTTGAGGCTTTGATTACACTCGTGGAAACCTATGTTTTTGGGTTTTTGAATACGGTGGTATTGTACCCTGCAATTATATGTGTATAAATGTTGGAATGCTTTATTACCATTTGTATTCTTTCAAAAGCTTGGTTATTGAAATTTATTGATTGGTCTATAATATTCTTTTGGAAATGTGCTGACCCACTCACTAAGTGACTTAGGTTACTCACCCCCTCTTCCTCCCTTCTTGGGTTTTGTAGTTAGCAGTGTCACAGTGGGGTGAAGTGCTTGGCAAATCTCTGGTCTTTTATTGACATCTTGAGTCTTGTTGTAAGTTGGTTTTGGCGGGTTGCATTTTATAAGGAAATTGGATCCATTAGTGTCCTAAATTTTGTATTTGTGATTTGTTGATCTTTTGAAACTTCATCGATTTTTTGAGTGAAACTCTAGCTTACGTGTGCTCTATTTGAGTCATTGTTCAGCCTATGTTTGTGTGCAGGAGTTGTCAGCCTTGCGGTAACTCGAGAGTTGAGTGGTACTCACGACGGTTGTTGTGTCCCGGGACCCGCGGGTCAGGGCGTGACAAGATCATTATCAAAAAAACATAAATAAATCATTTACAAACATCTACCTCAAGTGCAAGATTGAATATATATGGGTTTGAGTAGCTTCTATAATTAGGACTTTGGAGAGCTCTTCACAGGGATGGGAAGTGTAGGGGCAGCTAGGGCTGGCAAACAATCAAACTGTTCACGAGTAGCTCGAGTTCGGTTTGATATTGGTTCAAGTTCGATTTGATCATTTAATAACAAACTGAACTTAATCTCAAATTTGAGCTCGAACAATAAACGAGTTGAACTCAAACTAGAGTCAGCTCGATCGAGTTCGGTTCGAAGTTCGAATATATATATATATAATAATTGGTTGTATTATTTAATTTATTTTAAATTTTTAAAATAAAAATAAAAAATAATTTAAATTACAAAAAAAAAATTTTAACTATTTTTTCTTAACCGTTGGATCATTTGATCCAACGATTGAAATTTATTAGGTATTCTCACAAGAGTCACAAGACTCACAACTCTGGCGGCTTGCCCTAAATCCACTCCTCACTCCCCTGTCTCCCCACAAACCACATCCTCGCCGTCACCATCTTGAAACCCTAGAGAGATCCCGTGCTGTTCTCCTCCGCGAGCGAGAGAAGAGAGAGTGACAGAGAGATCTTCGCCGCTCCCGCCGGACGCGTCGCCGAACTCCTAGCCTCGCCATCCCCACCGCTGCTTCTTCTCGCCCTTACATCAAACCCTTTTCATTCGGCCTTCTTCGTCATCCATCCTGCTTGTCAGGGATCCCTGGCCAGGCACCCCAAGGTACTCTCCCTTCTCATCCTCTTCCTTTTCTCTCTAGATCTACTGATTTTGATGCTTCGGATCTTGTTTGTTTTTGCCTGATTTTATTCGAATACTAATATCACTTTGATAGTTTATCCCTCTCGGTTAATCTATCCCTCAAATCTTCAGATCAACTGATCATTGTCCTCAACCTCCGCGGGATCATCAGAACAGTCGCCAGGGCATCGATGAAACGGGGAGATCGAGGTGGATGCGATCGGTGAAACCTCTCTTGCTCTTGTTTTGGTACTTCTTTTCTCTCAAACCTATGCTTGTCAATGCCCTAATTCTTCATGATCTGATGCTTAGGCTCTAGTTCTTGGTCTGTAGATCTTCTTTTTTATGGATTTTTGTTTTTGTTTTTGTTTTTTTTTTGGGTTTCTTCATGATTTTGTTTAAGGGTTTAGGCTTTGATTGTTTAGGTTTTAAGGATTTGATCTATACTTTAGGTCATATTGATGTATAATTCACATTCATTTATATTCTCTAAATAATTTGGCAATTTGCTATCTTCTCTTTAAGCTGCACACTTCATATATTAAAAACTTGTAAAAAGATTTTAAAAACTTAAAAAATTAACAATTCAGTTCCCAAACAAACTTAAAAAATTAACAGTTCAGTTCCCAAACAAAATATATCCAGATACTATAACCTCAAGAGAAACAAGAAGAAACAAATGATTAGGGCAATAGCAAGTCTAACAATATTTAGTGGAGGCATAACCTCAGTTTTCCTCAAGCATGGAAGCATTTAAAAAACTACATAATCATAACTCTAATGTTTCGCAATGAATGCCTTTTTCTTGCATCATAATGCTTTTTTCAGTTTTATTACACTATCACAAAAAAGTTTACATTATAAGTATCAGGTATGAGGTTGTGTACTAATTTACTAAAAATGGGAAAAGAAATCTGCAGCCTCTTTGTTTGGCAACACCTATGGACTTCATAAGAGCATCTCTCATTGTCTTTGGACACACCTATTGAAAATTTTGATCTTTTTTAATGTAATTTTGTCTTAAAATGATTGAGTGTACCTTTTGTCTTATGACATTTAGGGAACTACTAGGTTCTTTCATCAAATTTACTTTCATAATATTTTTTTTAACAATGTGTATCTCAGGTCATCTATTTTAGTAGCATTGATATAAATGGTATTCTATAAAATAGTCAACATAAGATGTAACTAATTAATAGTGAACTTTTTTCCTTTGAATTTAATTCTAAATCATGGGATTGTTGGTTGGATTTTACTTTGGTTTTAAGCTCCAAGTTTGATTTTTTTTTCCAATTATTTTGTTGGAATGTAAATCGCTATTTATAGTTACTTCATTGTTTCTATATGTAGAAATGTCTGAACCTGACACACAACAATCAATGGCCAATAGTAACCTAAATCCTATACAAATTGGTTCTCATAGTGAAGAAGTAGAGACAATTCCATGTGACATAGAAGATAATGAAATTAAAAGAGGCCGAAAAAAAGTTTCCGAAGTTTGGACAGAATTTCAGATTATAAATATTCAGGACAGAAATGAAGTAGTTCAAAAACATGAATACCGTCATTGTAAGAAGAAATATGCAGTTTCTAAGTCGGAAACAACCACTCATCTTAAGAGACATTTAGATGATTGTTTGTACTACAGAAAACAACACAAGAATAAAAAAATTATCAGTTTATTACCTTTGGACAGCAGGGATGGTGAAACAGTTTTATCTTTCTCCTCACAATCTTTTGACATGAGCAAGATTAGAGAAGTTATGGCCAAAATGATTACAGTACATGAGTACCCATTTAGAATGGTAGAGCATTTTTGGTTTAATGTGTTAATGAAGTCCATGAACTCTCAATATGAAAGAATTTCAAGAAATACAGCAAAATCAGATTGCTTGAGATTGCATGAAATTGAAAAAGAGAAACTAAAAAAAACTCTGAAAAATGTTGAAAGAGTTTGCCTTACCTCTGATACTTGGACTTCAAATCAAAAAATTGGCTATATGCTTGACTATACATTTTATTGATTTGGATTGGAAACTAAAAAAACGTATCATTAGTTTTTATGAGCTTGAACCGCCTCACACGGGTATTGTCATCTCCGATGCTATTTCAAAATGTCATTTAGAATGGGGGATCCAAGATAAAGTTTCAACAATCACATTAGATAATGCAACAACTAATGATGTAGTTGCAAGAAGCCTAAAGTCTAATTTTGAATCTAGAGGCAAGTTGCATTACAAAGGTCATATTTTTCATATCCGTTGTTGTGCACACATTTTAAATTTGATGGTCCAAGATGGACTCAAGGAAATAGATGGTATAATTCACAATATAAGAGAAACTGTCAAGTACTTAAAAAAATCACCATCCAAATTATTTAAATTTGGTGAAGTTGCAAGGCAGCTGAATGTTTGTACAAAAAAAGGACTACGTATTAATGTTCCTACACGTTGGAATTCAACTTATGAAATGTTGGATTGTGCTTTTAATTTCAGAATTGTTTTTGATCAGTACGCTATTTGAGATGTAAATTATAAATGGTTGCCTACTTCTGAAGACTGGGACAATGCCAAAAAGATTGCTGAATTTCTGGAAATTTTTTATGATGTTACAGATCTTTTTTCTGGTTGCTTGTATCCTACTGCAAATAGATTTCTTCTGGAGGTTTGGAAAGTTAAATAAGCTATAAATATTCATTCAAAATCTTCAGATCTGTGTTTGAGAAATGTAGCAATAGTAATGGGTGAGAAGTTTGACAAATATTGGAAAGATTGCAGCATGCTTATGGCAATTGCTGTTGTTTTAGATCCAAGATATAAAATGGTGTTGATAAATTTCTGTTTTCCTCTTATTTATCCTGATTTTCAACATATTGAAAGAATAGTTCAGCTGAAACAAGTTATGGTGGATGTATTTGAAACATATGCAAGTGTAAATGTCAATGAACAACCTTCAAGTTTTGTTGGCTGTTTTTTGGAATCGTCCATTAGTGTTGCAACATCATCGAGAAAACCAAAAAGTAGAGGTAGATCTGAATTTGTTGAATTTAAACAAAAAAATGATCTAACACAACCTATGAAATGTGATTTGGAGATTTACTTGGAGGAAGGGACAGTGGAATGTTAGCAAGAGGATGCTACTTTTGATGTTTTGGTCTGGTGGCAATTAAATTCTCTTAAATTTCGAACTTTGTCCAGAATGGCCCGTGATTTGCTCACAATTCCAATGACTACAGTGCTTTGGAATCAGTCTTTAGTGCTGGCGGTAGGGTACTAGATAAGTTTTGCAGCTCTCTTGCTCCAAAAACTGTTGAAGCTTTAGTATGTACTGCAGATTGGCTTAGAGCCACTCAAAAGAACACAAAAACCAAAACAGTGATTGTATGTATTTAGAAGAATTTACAGTTTTATATTAATTTAAGGTTTTTCTTTACCTTAATATAATTGTTTTTTATATTGTATAGATTGAAGAAGATGAAGAATAACTAAAGTTGGATATTCTTGACAGCTTTGCACTCTTTAAGCATCCTTCATGGTCTGTTTCTATCACTCTAATGGGTAAAGTATTGCTCCACTTCAAAAATATTGCATTTGTTTTGTGAGGCTCCTTCATGGTCTGATAGCTTTTTTGACCTTCTTAGTGAGAGGAGGTTGGCTCTTTTAAATATTTACTGCATTTGTTTAGTAATTTTGATATTAATAATTATGTTTATATATTGTTGATGATAAAATAAAGAGATTTTATTCTATTCTTTTTCATTATAACATCATTAACATGTATGTTCAAATTGACTGGGACCATCTCTAAGATTTTTTGGGTATATGAATATGATACTGTGTTTCATTATCATGGTTTAAGTGGTCTGAATGGTTTTTTTTTATTATTTTTATTTAGTGATGTTTATCAGTTGTTAAACTTGCCTCAGGTTTACTTTTGTCTTTTATTATTATTACTGCATCCAATCACAAAGTTCAGGTTTTGATTGGCTGTCAGAGTGCTCATAGTATTGAAATAGCAAAAATTTTGTACTTAATGTGTTTTTGACCATGTCTGCAAGGCATTTTGTGGAGGCTTTTATTGTACTGATGTTGTTTGTGTAGTCTACATATGTGGTGCATGGGCTTTGTTTCAATTTTTAGCTCCTGCTGTCAGATTTGATCCTAGTATGTTATCTGTGTGACTGTGTCTTTCTCTTGTGCCAGACCTGCAAAAAAGAAGTCATCAGAGGTTACGTCTTCCGAGCTTTTGCATGGGAATCCATTGATGAATGGTTGATTTTTTAGCTCAGCTATGCAGAAATCTTGGAGAGTATCAAAATCACATTGACAAAAAGAAATCAAGAGTGCAATAGAGATTATCAGCAAGTGTTGTTTTGCTGCAATGTTTTTTTTTTTTTTTTTTGAACAATGAATTAAAATGTAGTTTTGTGATAATGTTGGATTATCAAGTCTAATTCATCTTTGCATGTTTGTGAAGTAACTAGCTTTGTCTCAGCTGAACATTTCTTTAGATTATTAGACGAAGTTCTCTGGGAAATTTAGTTTTATGGAAAAACAACTGTTAATTTTCTTATTAAATTTTGATTTGCACTAATGATTACTGCTTCTTGCTGAGGTTGTTGCTTTTATTTACAGTTTTTTGAATCGAACTCGAACCGAACTCGAGCTGAAGATGAAAATTTTGAACTCAAACCGAATTCGAACAAAGATTATAATTTTGAACCTGAACCGAACTCGAGCTAAACATTAGAATTTTGAACTGAACTCGAGTTGGGCTCAACTCGTTCAAGTTCGGTTCGTTGCCAGGCCTAGGGGCAGCAGTGGGTTGATCGACGGTGGCAGCCAGGAACTGGGAATGAAGGGAGGCAATGCAGGTGATGGCAATGAAGGAAGGAGATATGGCGGACTTGGAGGTGAAGGGTAGATTAGTTAGGGTTCGTAAATCATGAGAACTGAGAAAGAGGGCCGGTTGAGATGAGATTCACTAATTTCAATTCATCAAATCTTTAAGAAAAAAAAAATTATAAATTAAAGGGGCATGCTAGCCCGTCCTGCCCTACCCAAGACCGTAACCCAAACTATTGACCCATTTAGGCCTGCTTCCAAACGGGCCTACAAAAGGCCAACCCAACCTGCCAATTTTTGTTGGCGGGCCTAGCCGGCCAACAAATTAGGGCCGTTTTAACAGCTCTATGTATTGGACAATGGCTATAGAAGTTCATCACCCTAAGTTTAATTTATGCATCTGCCACTACCCCCATGGTAAATATTTCCAAATGTTTATCAATATAGAGCAAACCATAAATATAAAACTTATACAAATACAACCATAAAATCTAGGGCTTGTTTGGGTTGGCTTTTTAAAAAAGTGCTTTCTTGTTAAGTTGTATAAGCACTTTTTTTTAAAAGTGCTTTTAAGAGTAAGTTAAGTACTTTTAAGTATTTTATGTTTGGGTAAACTAGTGCAAAAGCACTTTTATATGTGTAAAGTTGTTTGGATGTGGATTTTTAAAATGGCTTTTAGAGGTGACAAATTACTAAAGTGGGTATTCATTGAGTTTTTTTATGGGAAAAATACTATTCACCCCACACGAATTGCAAAACTTCCCAGACAGCCCCTGCAAGTTTGTAATACCCCAGAAAGCCCTTCCATTAGTGTTTGAATTCCTTTTCCCCCCTGTCGTTCATTTGTACAAGGTTTATGCTGTGAAATTCCGTGTGTACCCTTGTAAATGGTGGGAAAAAAAAAATGCCCAGTCACATCATGTTAAACATTTTTTATTTGGCTTTTGTCAATCTTTTTCATTCCTTCTTGCGTTGATTTTTCTGAAACAAAGTTTGGAAGAATCATCGTTTGCATTCTTTTGAACTCTGCCGGTAGGCCGATAAGGTGAGAATGTCTTCCTTTCCATCACTTTGATCATCCTTTAAGGGAGAGTACCAATTTATATTTATTTATATTCAGGTTTTTAATGGAGAGTTTTTGTGCAATTGCAAGATACAACGGTGAGGGACGAGTGCTAGTGTTCACGGCACAGACTTGTTGGGATTCAATCTTAGCGGAGATATGTGACCGATGGGGTCTTGATGTTTCCCATGTTAGGGTGAAGTTTATCACACCCGATGGACATAAAACGATTTGTCCAATAGAAAATGAGGTTGACTTCCAGCGCATGTGTCATGTATACTCACTCTTCAAATACGCTGCAGTCGATCTCGTTGTTGAGACAGATGATGTGCCATTGTCGCATCATAGTCAAAACGAATTCTTGTCATTGTAAAGTTCTTATCCTTTATCTTTACTCTTAAAGTCATATGTGTTCGCGTAATTATTATAGTTACCGTTTAATTATTATATTTTTAGGTTAAGTATTCCATTTTCTGTTTAAAACAATAAGTTCCCCTTTTAAACCAATAAGTTATGCTTTGTTAACCGGCCTCATCCCAGTTCCCGTTTAAACATATATTTTATCGTTTAACTAATTGTGTCTGTGTTTAACTTACTATGTTTTAGTTTAAATATACATGTTTCAAGTGAACTTATTTTGTTTCCGATTAAGTTACTGATGTTTTCCGCTTAACTGAAGTGTTGGCGGGAATTCTGATTATGCCAGCGCACCTGTTCCATCTCATGGCGACCCGGACGGTTCAGCATGCCTTCCGTCGTCCTCGGATCATCCCGAAGTGTTGTCGTTGGATATCAGACAACGTTTCGTATACATTCAACATTTTAGAGATGCGCTTCGGAATTTTGCAATCAAGAGGAATTTCGACTTCAAATTCATAAAGAATGAGAAACACAGGGTGACTGTAGAATGCGCTGCCGTTGGTTGGGGCTGGCGCCTTCATGCATCAAAGGAATACAATAAAAATACATTCAGAATAAAGATAATGCACCCGTCACACACTTGCGGTGGTGGAATTGGCTCGGTGTCACATCCGAAAGCATCGAAAAAATGGGTAAGCGCACGAGTGATTGATAAGCTTAAAAGCCAGCCATTGTACAGGCCTATCGACATTCAGAAGGACATGTTACGGGAACACGGTGTCCATATTCCATACAAGCAAGCTTGGTTGGGTAAAGAGCGTGCCCGGGTGATCCTCGACGGCAGCGACGTCTCCAGCTATGATCTGCTGCTCTGGTACGTGGATAAGGTGGCTGAGACAAATCCCGGCAGCAATGCGGTTGTAGAAGGAGACGGCGAGCGTTTTAAACGTGCATTCTTCTCGTTCCATGCTTGTATCATGGGATTCAAGCGGGGTTGCAGGCTGCTGCTGTTTGTCGATGGTACCCATCTTCTTGGAAAATATCGTGGTACGTTGCTGGGCGCTACAGGCAAAGATGGAAACAATGGGTTTTCCACTTGGCCTTTGGTATCGTCGATAACGAGACAGATGCGAATTGGACGTGGTTCATTTCCAAGTTAGGTGATGCGTTATACGATGACGGCGATTATGAAGAGATTATTACATTTGTGTCGGACAGGTCTAAGGGGCTTGTGAACGCCATTGCAAGGGTCTTCCCCTCTTCCCCACATGCCTATTACCTTCGACACTTGGAGGCCAATTTTATGAAAGCCAATGGTGGACTTGGGAAGGCATTGAAGGACGAGTGCTGGTCCATATGCTTTCGTATTGCGTGGGCATCAACGGCTAAAGAATTTGATGATACGGTGAATGAATTGCAGGCCACATCACCAGAAGTGCATCGCTGGTTGCTTCAGAAGTCAGATTTGTCACATTGGTGTAATTATTTGTTCAAAGGTCAACGTTGGTGCAATATGTACTCAAATGTCGCAGAGTCCTTCAATACATGGATAAAAGAAGCTCGCCATTTACCCGTGATGAGAATGGTCGATTCCATACGGTATTTGAATGTTTGATTTTCAATCTGTTTAAACATCTTCGTCACTCTTTAACTTCGTTTACTTTATGTTTGCCTATAATGGTTTCCTTTTAATTATGTTTGTTCGTGTTTAATTATAATTGTTTTCGTTTAACTATCTACTTTTATGTTTAACTATTCTTGGCTTACCTTAACAATCAATTATAATTTGTTATGGTACAGGTTCAAATTAATGCGGATGTTATGCACCCGTCGTGAGCAAGCGAACAAATGGGACACCTACTTATGCCCCGATATACATAAGAAGGTAGACGAATTGGTTGCGGAAAGCCGAAATCTTTATGTTGGTCGTTGTGTTGATGATCGTTATGAAGTCCTCGACCATTGTAGCAACTCCGTCGATTTATCGGGTAGAACATGCTCATGTCGCAGGTGGCAAATTTATGGTATCCCGTGCACACACGCTTGCGCTGCAATAATGCAGACAGACACCAACGTTCATCAATTTATTAGCGCCTACTTCACCGTGGAGACATACAAACTTGCGCATAGGGAAGCTATTTTCCCTATACCAGACGATGACAAGCCTACAGACGACAATCGAGAACTCCATCTGCGTCCGCCTGTTACGAGAAGGCCACCTGGCGACCCAGACGGAAGAGGATCGAGTCGCAAGCGTCTAAGGTCCGCGAGTTACAGTGCAGCCGCTGCCACGCATCTAGCCACAATCGTAGGTCTTGTAATGAACATGTCGCCGACTAGGCATCGTAAATAAACACCTACTTTAACTCATAATAAGGATATTTATGTCTATATGTTTGATATTTACACAGTCAGTTTAAACATAAATATATTATTTTAATGAGTAACAATGTTTGTTAAATGGAGACATCAATATTTCAATGGTTTAAGTCTTATTTAAATGGCGAACGTTTTGTTTAAGTGATAACATAGAAATGTAATACATATAATACCAAAGCGTAGTTGTCCGGTCAAAATTGATCGACCCTTGGAATTCGCATTCAAAGACATTCAATGTATCTCCTGAATTCAAGTAGCCAAGTTGAACGACCCTTCCATTTCCCGTCTACTCTATAAATTGCCTTCGCATGGAGTGATTAGATTATAAAGTTACAGAAATAATTGATGTGACATATGCTCGACCAGGGGATCGCCTGGACACATCCTGGCAATGTAATCGGAGTATCCTTCGAGATCAGAGAATCCGCAGGTTGTTGTTCAAATTGTAAAAAATGTATTTGGTTAGCAATTTGAACAACCCCATGGGAAGCCTCTGATTTGCAAGATGCCAACGATTACATTGCTGAGATGCATCCAGGACATCCCCTGTTCGATTAGATATCCCATCAATTGTTTAAAAACTTTATAAAGGTTTCTAGATATCACAGGTTTTGGATGCAGTTGGATGATGTTTGCAGGCGAAGATTTTGCAGGCGAAGATGAACTTTCCAGCTTGAAATGATTCCAATAAAAGTACTGCTCAAATTCCTTGAAGGTTCATCTTCGATTGGAATCATTTCAAGCTGGAAGGTTCATCTTCGGCGGTTTCCCCACCCCAGTCGAAGACTTGCCTCAGGTTCATTGTGTAAATGCACACTTGTTTAACCAAATGTAAACCTGTAAACCTGTTTATGTGTCCTTGTTTGTTATGTAATCAGTTATTCTCGTAATTGCAATAAACATATTTCATTTCAAGTGTAAAACTACTTCTACGTTTAATATTTAAACAGCAACGGTTGGTTTTAACCATGCACATATTATTGTTAAAGGATTGAAATGCAGATAGTCCAATAGCCAGGTTTAAGTTAAAATCGAACCAGTTAAAATTAAATATATACACTTATAGTTATATAGAAATGGGATTTGTTAAACATTAACATATTTAGTTAAACAGAATATTTCAAAACAATAACTCAAGTCGGTTTCCCCTCCCCAGTCGATGACTTGCCTCTTTCTATGATTCCGGTTCTTCGATCTTCAATAAGTATGCGGGCAACATACTTTAATCGGAAATATGGTACATCCTTTCGAGGAAGGCGTAGCTTCTCACCTTCGAGTATTTGCTCGATAAATCGCATTACATAAACGGCGCAGTCGACATTTCCTCGTCTCTGTCATGGGGTGTCACCGTCGTGAATTAGCGGGTACAGCATAGTCACCGCCTCGGCGAACTCCATATCCACACAATAGTCAAATAGTCTCCTCTGTTGAGATATACAACGTGATGGTATTAAAATCCCTATAGTTAAGCGTCGAATGACTGAGGACCTTACCATTTTAAACGCGTATGTGGTGTACTCATCGCTTTGGCATGACGAATAATGCCTGTATTTCTATTTGTCATTGTCAAGCACCACCACATGGAAGCGGCCGTTCATGATTATTGGAAAGATAACAATGTTAACTTCATGCAGGTTTCGCGCGGCGTCTCTGATCATAGCGAGCGACGACTTGCACGCGTCAGGTTGTTTGGACATAAACAGTGCCAGTGGACGTGTGATGGAGGTGCGCTTCTTATAAGGGTATGGTACCCTCTTCATGGACATTTGAATTATGCATACGAACGCGTCCATCAACTCGTCGGCCACCATTTCCTTTCCTTCAAGCAGAGTGAAGAGTTGTCTTCGTGTAGTGCTGACAAAGGCATTAGTCCAGACGACAGTGCTGCGGTTAAACAGTAACAGATATAGTCAGACAAAGACACAAATAATTAAATGCTGAAAGATTTAGTTAAACGTTAAAGTATAATCGCAAAGGATAATGTCAATGTCTAAAGGATTTAGTTAATATTTAAACATCCCATGTAAAAACTACATACATACTCGTCAATTATGCAGTTGGCGAAGATCGTTATTAACTCTTGCTCGAATATATCGAGACGCGAGTACCCAGGGTATTTTTTTTGCTCCGGAATGAAGTAGTGCCGCACCTGTTCGTATGGTTTATTGTTTATATGGACGGCGCATTCGATTATAACTGTCCTTCCATTTCCGCAACCCGAGCAACAAGCTGAGAGAACTCGGTTGTCAATAACTGGCACGCCTACAGCAGACGTGCAGTGACATCGTCGCTTTGTGCCGTCGAGGTGGCTGCCGAAGTCGGGGGGCAGTTGACATCAAGGGGGTGTTCCCGTCTGCCGGCTTGCGCGCTCGGAAGAGATTGGCGTTTCATCTTGCATTGTCTGGCGGGCGGCCCCAACAATTATATCTTCATTCGCATTCGCGGTAACAAGCTCACAAAACTAACATACGTAAGATAAGGTTTTGGAGACCATGTCTTTTTAAAGGAAGAAGTACAAATGTAAACGGTAAACAAAATAGTTAAATAGTAATCCCTATATTTAAACAGAGACTTCGATATATGTACCTCCTTCCTTTCCAAAGATGGCAAAATGGTTTGTATCGACCCTTGCTTGTCGTAACACAGCATCCTCGGTGTCTTGCTAAAGTTCACTTTGTTTCCGCAACCGGTTAGCTCATAAAACCATATGTTCAATGCGAGCAACCCTTCACGAACCCCGTCTGGATCTTCTCCCCGGTGCATCTTGCTCGAACTCTCGCGGCAGCTAGTGGGACGTCATCCATAAGCCACTTGTGGGTCGCCTGCGCCCAAGCGTAACTGCCCATAGCAGGTAGATCATCAACGTAATCAACGACCCAATTTGGCACTGAGCATGACGTATTTGGGAAGAGGACTATACCCATGAGGTACACCATCAGGAGTTTGACAAAATTTTCCTCTTCTCCACTCTGCTGAACAAGTTGCTCAAGAGTTCTCTTGATAGAGTCGCTATGCCTCTCGTAGCTTTTCGAGAAATATCTCTCTTGGAAAGATAAGCGTGATTTCTTCTTCTGAAAGACGACTTCCTGTCCACCGCAGCGCAGACCAAGAACGAGGGCGACATCTTCAGGCCTGAAACTTAGCATGCTTGCCCCGATCCTGAATTTACTACTGCGGTCATTGTACCTTTGCAACAGGAAATCAAGAAGGGCCCTATCTTGGAATACCGCTCCCACCGCAGTAAATGCTTCGAACGGTGTCAATCGTATAAGTTCCCAGTGCTGTTCATTCATGTAAACTTTCAATTCAGCCATCGTGTCCGCCACCGCTGTCATGGAGCATCGGCCATTAACTAGGGTTGCCGCCATAAGCCCTCCGTCGAGACAATGATCGGAAGGTTAATTCCGTTTGTACAGAAGCTGGTACAGAATGTATTTCAAAATCCCTGACCTTCTCCCAAGACGGAGAAATTATTGCAGTGGCCGTTATGATTAAACCACGTCGCACGCCCACGATATCCCATGCAGAGTTCAAAGCAAAAACTTTTCTGTTTGTCACTCAGTGTTTATGAAACAGAAGCCTGCTCACTTACACGAAGACATTGATATTTAAAACGAGACCGTTTTATTTAAACATAGACACTGATATTCAAACATATTTTTCTAAAGTTAAACACTGAAGAAGAAAATTTATATATGTTTTTGGAAAAAACTGCCAACGATACAGACAGTCGTTGTTTGTTATGTTAATAAAATTACATTGTAATTAACAAACTAATTTATACTTGTGCATCGGATGCGGTACTCTTCTCGCCTTTGTCGCTTACACCGGCTGGACTCCCATCGATAAGTATGCGTGCGACATACTTCAGTCATAGGTAAGGGACATCCGCTTGCGGTAGGCGTAGCTTTTCACCATCACGTACATTGCGCAGTTGACAGTTCCTTTTTTTGTCGTAGAGCACTCCTATCGTGAATCATGGGGTACAAGGACGTCGCCGACACGCCCAATTCCATCTCGATGCAATTTTCGAATAGTTTTCGCTGTAAACAAATAAACTTTAAAGTTAGTATGGACAAATACGAAGCGATGTGTGTGCCATACGTGACCTGTAACTTACCATATCGATCGCGTCTCTGTCGTATTCCTCACTCTCACAAGAAGAGTAATGCATGTACTCTCGTTTGACGTTGTCTAGAACGAGGACGTGGAAATGGCCATTTAAAATTAGTGGCATTATTACGATGTCGAGATCATGGACGTTCCGCGCAGCATCGTCGATCATGCCGATAGCGATTTCCGCCGTGTCCTCTTGTTTGGACAGGCACAGTGCCAGTGGCCGGGTGATGGCAGCCCGCTTCTTATAAGGAGACCGCGATCTCTTCAGCTCCTTCTGGATGATGCAGACGAGAACGTCGACGACGTCATCTGTCACCATTTCCTTCCCGTCCAATAACGTGAACACGTTGGCTCGTGTCGTGTGAACAAAGCCATTCCTCCATACGACAGTCCTGACATTTAAAGGAAAAATAAAACAATTTAAATTCTAAGTAACATACTTAAACAGATAAATGAAATAGTTAAATAATAGAACGGATAGTTAAATAGAAACGTAAATTACTTAATTTATAACATAGATAGTTAAATGAAACTTACGAGTCCATATAGCAGTTCAAGAATATTGATATGATTTTCTGTTCGAATTGCGCGAGACGCGGTAACCCGGCATATTTTTTCTTCTTCGGAAGAAAGTTCTTCTGCACGTCATCGAACTGTTGATTTGCAAGGAGTGTCCTCTCAGCTTGAGTTAGTGTTCTTTGCTCGTTGACGACTCTTTGCCCTTCGGTGGCAGCCTCTTTATTTCCGATAGCTGCGGTAACGTCTTTATTAGAATCCGGTACTGCCACAGAGTCTTTCTTAGGTGCCGGTGCGGGTAACGCAACAGCGTCTTTGTTCGATTCCAGGGATACTGTCACCTGGATTGTTTCCTCCTTCGTTGCCGGTGCCGCTACCGGTAACAAGCCAGCGTCTTTCTCCGTTTCCACAGAAATCACCGCCTGGGTGGTGTTCTTTTTCGTTGCCGGTGCCAGTGCCTCCAACGAAGGGACTTCACTGGCAAGAGATTCTATTATCCTGTCGACATCGACAGGCGGGCCCACAGCTAGTGCAGCCCGCGCGTCCAGTACTTACCCCTTTTCCAATGGCGCACTCGGACTTAAAGTTGGCTGAGCCTCAGCCATTGTTGATTCAACATCAATTGGTGCTTCCGTTGCGACGACGTCCGCCGGCGAAGGCAGCGACATTGTTGGTTCCTTCCACGCAAGCCTCTTCCGACGCCGTCCTCGCGGGACTATTTTCGCAATGACGTCGTCACCGGAGATGGTAGCACAGTCACCCGGCGGATAGAGGGGGGCTCTTGCGTCAACATCGGCCTACGAACGTACCTCCAAAGCCGCCACCCGAGCAACAAGCCTGGGGAACTCTACAGTGAATATCTCGCACGCCTGCAATAGACGTGCGGTCAGGTCATCGGATGTTGCTATCGGAAGGGTGGAGGGGGGCTTGCCCAATACCGAGCAGTCCGTGCGCGGGGTGGGCTCCGGGAAGGTGATCGGCGTCGGACGCGCTTCGAGGATGTTGGCCGATCATCTCTCCTTGACGCCAACGGAACGGGAGCGGGAATATCACCTCCGTGTGTAGTTGTATCAACCCGACGGCTGGCCCCAACAAATATTTCTTCGTCCTGGTTCGCGGCGACCAATTCGGGAAATTGACAATTGTAAACAACAATACTGTTAAACACTAAATACTATGTTTGTAACAAAAACCACGTAAGGTAAACAATACCAAATATAGTTAAACATTAAATCATATGTTCAAACACTAATATATTTTGTTAAACGACAAATACGGTATTTAAATCGATTTATTACCTCTTTTCTTTCAAAAGATGAAAATAAGGTTCTTGTGGACACTTGCTTCCGGTAGCTGTTCTCACCGTAGCACAGGATCCTTGGGGTCTTGCCAAAACGAATCTTCTTGCCGGTGCCGGTGAGCTCATAGAACCAAGTTGTTAGCGCAACCGAGAAACCTTTGACGTACCCCGTGTTGGTCTTGTTCCCGGCGCACCTCGCTTGCACTCGAGCGGCCGCTTGTCGAACGTCCTCCATCATCCACTTGTGGGTCGCTTACGCCCATGCATATCGTCCCATGCCCGCTAGGTCGTCGACGTAGTCAACGATCCAGATTGGAACAGAGCAGGAGGTGTTCGGGAAGAGGATAGTACCCATGAGGTACGCCATAAGGAGTTTTACAAAATTCTCCTCTTCCCCCCTCTGCCGAACTAGCTGTTCAAGTGTTTTCTTGATGGAGTCTTTATTTCTCTCATACGATTTTGATAGAAACCTCGATTCGAATGCCGAGCGTGGTTTCTTCTTTTGGAACACCACAGCGTCTCCAACACACCGTAGCCCAAGGATGAGAGCCACATCTTGAGACCTGAAACTGACCAGGCTGGCCCCGATCCTGAATTTGTTGCTGCGTCATCAAACCTATGCAGCAGAGAATCAAGAAGGGTTCTCTCTTGGAGGACGGCTTCAATCTCGGTCAAAGCCGCGAACGGTGTCCTTCTAATGATCTCCCAGTGATGTCCACTCATGTGAGCTTTCAATTCACTCAGAGTCTGGAAAACAGGTGTCAAGTAGCATCGACCGTTAACTAGGTTGACCGCCATGACCAAAACCCTACAAGAAGAACAATACATCTGTTTAGACTCGTATAGTTAAACAGAGATCAAAATAGTCAAACAGTGAACTCAATACTTAAACGGAGACATAAATTGTTAAACGGAGACAACATTATAAAACACGAAATCAGATTTATCACACAGAAAACTCAATCATCAGATTCATCAACGGCCTCCTTACCTTGGTGTGAAAACTGATGAAATTCTGAAGACTTGAGCGGGAGTTCTCCTTCCAGACAATGGTGAAGAGGCGATGATAGCGAGATGCCCAGCCAATGACAACTTCGGAAACGGAAAGGTGAAGAGGCGATGATCGCAGTTAACCGGCGGCGGAAATGGTGTCCTTTCGGTAATAAACAAAGAAAAATAAACCGCTTCCTCTATAAGCGGTAACATCATTCCACGTAAGGGCATTACCGTCAAACCAAGTCGCGATTTCACAACTTTCCACGTAAGAGAAATTTCGTCCAATAAATTCAAATTTAACTCCGTCAATCTCCGTTACAGCCCTGGGGGGTTTGAAATTCATTATATACAAAAGGAGGGGGTTTTTAGGGATATTAAAATTCATGGGGTTTTTTTGTGAATATTGCAAACTTTGGGGGTTTCTTTGGTAATTACCAGTTTTTTTATTTACTATTATACATTGTTATTGATAATGATATTGACAACATTAATAGTAATAATAATAATAATAATAATAATAATAATAATAATAATAATAATAATAATAATAATAATAATAATAACTCAATGTTTTATGATTATAATAATTGTAATTATAATTATAATCATAAAACATTAAGTTATTATTATTATTATTATTATTATTATTATTATTATTATTACTGGAAATTAAAAAAAAAACACCCCCAAAGTTTGCAATATGCACAAATTCTCCCCCTAAATTTGAATATCCATAAAAACACCTTTCTTTTGAATACACTGATTTTTAAATCCCCCAAGCATCTAACGGTAATTTTTTGGACGAAATTGTCCTTTGCATGGGAAGTTGTGCAGTTTTCTTTTGTTTTTACATTTTGTGTATTATTTTTGCTCGTTTGGAAAAAGGTTTTCCACAAACTTGTTAAATTTTTCATAACGTCTGGGTAGCCACAACGTCTGGGTAGCCTTGAGGTCGAATGGATACGCTCGGAGAATCCGAATACTTGCTAGAATATCATAACTTTACAAAGAGAAGAAAAAATTAAGCGGAAACATAACGTTTTAAACGAAAAAAGGAAAAGTTAAACGGAAACTGGAATATTCAAGCGGCAACATAATAGTTTAAACGGAAACTTGATAAATTCAAGCGGAAAATTGGATGGGATAAGGATAGTAAGGCAAAACATATGTTCTTCCTTTGTTTTAAGCGGAAACTTATGTTTTTAGCGAAAACTATAATAATTAAGAGAAAACATTTACTTTTAAGCCGAAAATGGCATGATTTGTCTAAGGAAAACCAAAAAAGAATGCAAAACGAATGCGAAAAGGTATGGAAAAAAGTTTGACGAGGAAGGAAGGCATGCCACAACGTCTGGGTAGCCTTGTGGTCGAACTGATATGCTCGGAGAATCCGAATACTTGCTAGAATATCATAACTTTACAAAAAAAAAAGAAAAAATTAAGCGGAAACATAACGTTTTAAACGAAAAAAAAAGAAAAAGTTAAACGGAAACTGGAATATTCAAGCGGCAACATAATAGTTTAAACGGAAACTTGATAAATTCAAGCGGAAAATTGGATGGCACAAGGATAGTAAGGCAAAACATATGTTCTTCCTTTGTTTTTAGCGGAAACTATAATAATTAAGAGAAAACATATACTTTTAAGCCGAAAATGGCTTGATTTGTTTAAGGAAAACCAAAAAAGAATGAAAAACGAATGCGAAAAGGTATGGAAAAAAGGTTTGACGAGTAAGGAAGGCATGCCACAATGTTTGGGTAGCCTTGAGGTCGAACTGATACGCTCGGAGAATCCGAATACTTGCTAGAATATCATAACTTTACAAAGAGAAGAAAAAATTAAGCAGAAAGATAACGTTTTAAATGAAAAAAAGAAGAAGTTAAACGGAAACTGGAATATTCAAGCGGCAACATAATAGTTTAAACGGAAACTTGATAAATTCAAGCGAAAAATTGGATGGGACAAGGATAGTAAGGCAAAACATATGTTCTTCTTTTGTTTTAAGCGGAAACTTATGTTTTTAGCGGAAACTATAATAATTAACAGAAAACATATACTTTTAAACCGAAAATGGCATAATTTGTTTAAGGAAAACCAAAAAAGAAAGGAAAACGAATGCGAAAAGGTATGGAAAAAGGTTTGACGAGGAAGGAAGGCATGCCACAACGTCTGGGTAGCCTTGAGGTCGAACTGATACGCTCGGAGAATCCGAATACTTGCTAGAATATCATAACTTTACAAAGAGAAGAAAAAATTAAGCGGAAACATAACGTTTTAAACGAAAAAAGGAAAAGTTAAACGGAAACTGGAATATTCAAGCGGCAACATAATAGTTTAAACGGAAACTTGATAAATTTAAGCGGAAATTTGGATGGGACAAGGATAGTAAAGCAAAACATATGTTCTTCTTTTGTTTTAAGCGGAAACTTATGTTTTTAGCGGAAACTATAATAATTAAGAGAAAACATATACTTTTAAGCCGAAAATGGCATAATTTGTTTAAGGAAAACCGAAAAAGAATGCAAAATGAATGCGAAAAGGTATGGAAAAAGGTTTGACGAGGAAGGAAGGCATGCCACAACGTCTGGGTAGCCTTGAGGTCGAACTGATACGCTCGGAGAATCCGAATACATGCTAGAATATCATAACTTTACAAAAAGAAGAAAAAATTAAGCGGAAACATAACGTTTTAAACGAAAAAAAGAAAAAGTTAAACGGAAACTGGAATATTCAAGCGGCAACATAATAGTTTAAACGGAAACTTGATAAATTCAAGCAAAAAATTGGATGGGACAAGGATAGAAGAGAGGAGAGAGTGGAGATGTCGCCATCGGTGGTGGAAAGCGAGAGGAGAGCAGAGGGGGTGAAGAGGAGTAGGAGGGGGAGGGAGTGGAGAATGCCGTTGGTGTCGAAAAGATGGTGAGGACCGCGAGGGAGATATTGAGTGGTGAGGCCGTTGCGGATGTATGAAGGTTGGGGCCATTGCGGATATAGAAGCCACCGGCGAGGCAAGGTGGTATACGACTGTGAATGATGGGGCATGGGGGTCGGGGGGAGCTCGGAGATGGGGGCGAAGTTGTCGGAGAGGACGCTGCGGGGGTCGACGGAGGGCCGGAGGAGATGTGTGTCTGAGTTTTGTTTTTGGTTTTCTCTACGGTCTTGACAGCAGAGATGATGAGACGAGGCAATGGTGGTGGAAGGCCGGAGAAGAAAGCAAAAAGGGGGCTGATGAAAGTAGAGGAAAGAGAATCCATGGTGGATTTTTTCCCATCATGTTCAAGGGCAAAGAAGGAATTTCACAACATAGACTGATCTACAAGGGGGAAAAAAAAAGTAAAACAATAAAGGAAGGGCTGTCTGGGGTATTCGAAACTTGCAGGGGCTGATTGGGAAGTTTTGAATTTCCCGAGGGGTAAAAAATAATTTACCCTTATTATTATTATTGTTATTATTATTATTATTGTTATTATTATTATTATTATTATTATTATTATTATAACTTAATGTATTATGATTATAATTATTATTATTATTAATTATTTATTATTATTATTATTATTATTATTATAACTTAATGTATTATGATTATAATAATAATAATAATTATTATTATTGTTGTTGTTGTTGTTGTTGTTGTTGTTGTTGTTGTTGTTGTTGTGAGTGTTGTTGTTTAATAAGCGCAAAAAAAAAATTTAAGACTTGTTCAATAAGTGCTTTTTTAAGAAACACCTATTGAGCAGCTTCTCAAAAAAGCTGTATTTCAGCATTTTTCACAGCTTTAGCTTTTGCCCAAAAGCCAATATAAACATAAATTTTAAAACCCAAAAGTGCTTAACTTATAAAAAAGCACTTTTGGGCTTTAAAAAAGCCAATCCAAACATGGCCCTAATATATAGAGAGCTCAATAAAACTACCCAACACTTTGAATACACAAACTCAACGTGCTTTTTCTTAAGGGCTTTTGGAAATATTACAAGGAATTTTTATATAAAAATTTGGGAAAATTACTATTCACCCCCCACGAATTGCAAAACTTCCCAGACAGCCCCTGCAAGTTTGTAATACCCCAGAAAGCCCTACCGTTAGTGTTTGAATTCCTTTCCCCCCTGTCGTTCATTTGTACAAGGTTTATGCTGTGAAATTCCGTGTGTACCCTTGTAAATGGTGGGAAAAAAAAACGCCCAGTCACATCATGTTAAACATTTTTTATTTGGCTTTTGTCAATCTTTTTCATTCCTTCTTGCGTTGATTTTTCTGAAATAAAGTTTGGAAGAATCATCGTTTGCATTCTTTTGAACTCCGCCGGTAGGCCGATAAGGTGAGAATGTCTTCCTTTCCATCACTTTGATCATCGTTTAAGGGAGAGTACCAATTTATATTTATTTATATGCAGGTTTTTAATGGAGAGTTTATGTGCAATTGCAAGATACAACGGTGAGGGACGAGTGCTACTGTTCACGGCACAGACTTGTTGGGATTTAATCTTAGCGGAGATATGTGACCGATGGGGTCTTGATGTTTCCCATGTTAGGATGAAGTTTATCACACCCGATGGACATAAAACGATTTGTCCAATAGAAAATGAGGTTGACTTCCAGCGCATGTGTCATGTATACTCACTCTTCAAATGCGCTGCAGTCGATCTCGTTGTTGAGACAGATGATGTGCCATTGTCTCATCATAGTCAATACGAATTCTTGTCATGTAAAGTTCTTATCCTTTATCTTTACTCTTAAAGTCATATGTGTTCGCGTAATTATTATAGTTACCGTTTAATTATTATATTTTTACGTTAAGTATTCCATTTTCCGTTTAAAACAATAAGTTCCCCTTTTAAACCAATAAGTTATGCTTTGTTAACCGGCCTCATCCCAGTTCCCGTTTAAACATATATTTTATCGTTTAACTAATTGTGCCTGTGTTTAACTTACTATGTTTTAGTTTAAATATACATGTTTCAAGTGAACTTATTTTGTTTCCGATTAAGTTACTGATGTTTTCCGCTTAACTAAAGTGTTGGCAGGAATTCTGATTCTGCCAGCGCACCTGTTCCATCTCATGGCGACCCGGACGGTTCAGCATGCCTTCCGTCGTCCTCGGATCATCCCGAAGTGTTGTCGTTGGATATCGGACAACGTTTCGTAGACGTTCAACATTTCAGAGACGCGCTTCAGAATTTTGCAATCAAGAGGAATTTCGACTTCAAATTCATAAAGAATGAGAAACACAGGGTGACTGTAGAATGCGCTGCCGTTAGTTGTGGCTGGCGCCTTCATGCATCAAAGGAATACAATAAAAATACGTTCAGAATAAAGATAATGCACCCCTCACATACTTGCGATGGTGGAATTGGCTCGGTGTCACATCCGAAAGCATCGAAAAAATGGGTAAGCGCACGAGTGATTGATAAGCTTAAAAGCCAGCCATTGTACAGGCCTATCGACATTCAGAAGGACATGTTACGGGAACACGGTGTCCACATTCCATACAAGCAAGCTTGGTTGGGTAAAGAGCGTACCCGGGTGATCCTCGACGGCAGCGACGTCTCCAGCTATGATCTGCTGCTCTGGTACGTGGATAAGGTGGCTGAGACAAATCCCGGCAGCATTGCGGTTGTAGAAAGAGACGGCGAGCGTTTTAAACATGCATTCTTCTCGTTCCGTGCTTGTATCATGGGATTCAAGCGGGGTTGCAGGCCGCTGTTGTTTGTCGATGGTACCCATCTTCTTGGAAAATATCGTGGTACGTTACTGGGTGCTACAGGCAAAGATGGAAACAATGGGTTTTTCCACTTGGCCTTCGGTATCATCGACAATGAGACAAATGCGAATTGGACGATTATGAAGAGTTATTACATTTTGTGTCGGACAGGTCTAAGGGGCTTGTGAACGCCATTGCAAGGGTCTTCCCCTCTTCCCCACATGCCTATTGCCTTCGACACTTAGAGGCCAATTTTATGTATTCAAATGTCACATTGGTGTAATTATTTGTCACATTGGTGTAATTATTTGTTCAAAGGTCAACGTTGGGGCAATATGTATTCAAATGTCGCAGAGTCCTTCAATGCGTGGATAAAAGAAGCTCGCCATTTACCCGTGATGAGAATGGTCGACTCCATACGGTATTAGAATGTTTGATTTTCAATCTGTTTAAACATCTTCGTCACTCTTTAACTTCGTTTACTTTACGTTTGCCTATAATGGTTTCCTTTTAATTATGTTTGTTCGTGTTTAATTATAATTGTTTTCGTTTAACTATCTACTTTTATGTTTAACTATTCTTGGCTTACCTTAACAATCAATTATAATTTGTTATGGTACAGGTTCAAATTAAAGCGGATGTTATGCACCCGTCGTGAGCAAGCAAACAAATAGGACACCTACTTATGCCCCGATATACATAAGAAGGTAGACGAACTGGTTGCAGAAAGCCGAAATCTTTATGTTGGTCGTTGTGTTGATGATCGTTATGAAGTCCTCGACCATTGCAGCAACTCTGTCGATCTATCGGGTAGAACATGCTTATGTCGCAGGTGGCAAATTTATGGTATCCCGTGCACACACGCTTGCGCTGCAATAATGCAGACAGACACTAACGTTCATCAATTTATTAGCGCCTACTTCACCGTGGAGACATACAAACTTGCGCATAGGGAAGCTATTTTCCCTATACCAAACGATGACAAGCCTACAGACGACAATCGAGAACTCCATCTGCGTCCGCCTGTTACGAGAAGGCCACCTGGGCGACCCAGACGGAAGAGGATCGAGTCGCAAGCGTCTGAGGTCCGCGAGTTACGGTGCAGCCGCTGCCACGCGTCTAGCCACAATCGTAGATCTTGTAATGAACCTGTCGCCGACTAGGCATCGTAAATAAACACCTACTTTAACTCATAATAAGCATATTTATGTCTATATGTTTGATATTTACACAGTCAGTTTAAACATAAATATATTATTTTAATGAGTAACAATGTTTGTTAAATGGAGACGTCAATATTTCAATGGTTTAAGTCTTATTTAAATGGAGAACGTTTTGTTTAAGTGATAACATAGAAATGTAATAAATATAATACCAAAGCGTAGTTGTCCGGTCAAAATTAATTGACCCTTGGAATTCGCATTCAAAGACATTCAATGTATCTCCTGAATTCAAGTAGCCAAGTTGAATGACCCTTCCATTTCCCGTCTACTCTATAAATTGCCTTCGCATGGAGTGATTAGATTATAAAGTTACAAAAACAATTGATGTGACATATGCTCGACCAGGGGATCACCTGGACACATCCTGGCAATGTAATCGGAGTATCCTTCGAGATCAGAGAATCCGCAGGTTGTTGTTCAAATTGTAAAAAATGTATTTGGTTAGCAATTTGAACAACCCCATGGGAAGCCTCTGATTTGCAAGATGCCAACGATTACATTGCTGAGATGCATCCAGGACATCCCCTGTTCGATCAGATATCCCATCAATTGTTTTAACACTTTATAAAGGTTTCTAGATATCACAGGTTTTGGATGCAGTTGGATGATGTTTGCAGGCGAAGATGAACTTTCCAGCTTGAAATGATTCCAATAAAAGTGCTGCTCAAATTCCCTGAAGGTTCATTTTCGATTGGAATCATTTCAAGCTGGAAGGTTCATCGTCGTCGGTTTCATTTCAAGTTCATTGTGTAAATGCACACTTGTTATGTAATCATTTATTCTCGTAATTGCAATAAACATATTTCATTTCAAGTGTAAAACTGCCTCTACGTTTAATATTTAAACAGAAACGGTTGGTTTTAACCATTCACATAATATTGTTAAAGGACTGAAATGTAGATAGTCCGATGGCCAGGTTGAAGTTTAAATCGAACCAGTTAAAATTAAATATACATACTTATAGTTATACATAAATAGGGTTCATTAAACATTAACATATATAGTTAAACTGAATATTTCAAAACAATAACTCAAGTCGGTTTCCCCTCCCCAGTCGAAGACTCGCCTCTTTCTATCATTCCGGTTCTTCGACCTTGAATAAGTATGCGGGCAACATACTTTAATCGGAAATATGGTACATCCTTTCGAGGAAGGTGTAGCTTCTCACTTTCGAGTATTTGCTCGATAAATTGCATCACATAAACGGCGCAGTCGACACTTCCTCGTCTGTGTCGCGGGGTGTTACCGTCGTGAATTAGCGGGTACATCATAGTCACCGCCTCGTCGAACTCCATATCCACACAATAGTCAAATAGTTTCTTCTGTTGAGATATACAACCTGATGTTATTAAAATACTGTTCATTAAACGGTGAATGACTGAGGAACTTACCATTTCAGACGCGTTTGTGGTGTACTCATCGCTTTGGCATGACAAATAATGCCTGTATTCCTGTTTGTCATTGTCAAGCATCATCACATGGAAGCGGACGTTCATGATTATTGGAAAGATAACAATGTCAACTTCATGCAGGTTTCGCGCGGCGTCTCCGATCATAGCGAGCGACGACTCGCACGCGTCAGGTTGTTTGGACATAAACAGTGCCAGTGGACGTGTGATGGAGGCACACTTCTTATAAGGGTATGGTACCCTCTTCATGGACGTTTGAATTATGCATACGAACGCGTCCATCAACTCGTCGGCCACCATTTCCTTCCCTTCAAGCAAAGTGAAGAGTTGTCTTCGTGTAGTGCTGACAAAGGCATTAGTCCATACGACAGTGCTGAGGTTAAACAGTAACAGATATAGTCAGACTAAGAAACAAATAATTAAATGTTGAAAGACTTAGTTAAACATTAAAGTATAATCGCAAAGGGTAATGTCAATGTCTAAAAGATGTAGTTAATATTTAAACATCCCATGTAAAAACTACATACATACTCGTCAATTATGCAGTTGGCGAAGATCGTTATCAACTCTTGCTCAAGTATGTCGAGTCGCAATTACCCGGGGTATTTCAAATGCTCCGGAATGAAGTCTTGCCGTACCTGTTCATATGGTTCATCGTTGCTACTCTCTGTATGCGATGCAGCAACGACGACATCGTTCCTTGGATTTCTGTCTGTCTGTGTTGCTGCCATAGTCTCCTCGGCAGCCTACGGAGAGAGATGCGTTGTTCTTCTTGTTTTTTTCGCACGTCTCTTCAAACGTGACCGTCTTCGAACGGCGACCCCAATGACCTCGTCCAAGTCAAATTCTGAGCTGTGACTGTCCTTTGAACCGGGAACTTCATTTGTTTGTATGGACGGCGCATTCGATTGTGACTGTCCTTCCATTGCCGCAACCCGAGCAACAAGCTGAGGGAACTCGGTTGTCAGCAACTGGCACGTCTACAGCAGACGTACAGTAACATCGTCGCTTTGTGCCGTCGGGGTGGCTGCCGAAGTCGGTGGGGCAGTCAACATCAAGGGGGGTGTTCCCGTCTGCCGGCTTACGCGCTCGGAAGAGATTGGCGTTTCATCTTGCATTGTCTGGCGGGCGGCCCCAACAATTATATCTTCATTCGCATTCGCGGTAACCAGCTCACGAAACTAACATACGTAAGATAAGGTTTTGGAGACCATGTCTTTTTAAACGAAGAAGTACAAATGTAAACGTTAAATGTAATAGTCAAATAGTAATCCCTATAGTTAAACAGAGACTTCGATATATGTACCTCCTTCCCTTCGAGGGATGGCAAAATGGTTTGTATCGACCCTTGGTTGTCGTAGCACAGCATCCTCGGTGTCTTGCTAAAGTTCACTTTGTTTCCGTAACCGGTTACCTCGTAAAACCATATGTTCAATGCGAGCGAACAACCCTTCACGAACCCCGTCTGGATCTTCTCCCCGGCGCATCTTGCTCGAACTCTCGCGACAGCTAGTGGGACGTCATCCATAAGCCACTTATGAGTCGCCTGCGCCCAAGCGTAACTGCCCATGGCCGGTAGATCATCGACGTAATCAACGACCCAATTTGGCACCGAGAATGACGTATTTGGGAAGAGGGCTGTACCCATGAGGTACACCATCAGGAGTTTGACAAAATTTTCCTCTTCTCCACTCTGCCGAACAAGTTGCTCAAGAGTGCTCTTGATAGAGTCGCTGTGCCTCTCGTAGCTTTTCGAGAAATACCTCTCTTGGAAAGATGAGCATGATTTCTTCTTCTGAAAGATGACTTCCTGTCCATCGCAGCGCAGACCAAGAACGAGGGCGACATCTTCAGGCCTGAAACTTAGCATGCTTGCCCAGATCCTGAATTTACTAGTGCGGTCATCGTACCTTTGCAACAGGAAATCAAGAAGGGCCCTATCTTGGAATACCGCTCCCACCGCAGTAAATGCTTCGAACGGTGTCAATCGTATAAGTTCCCAGTGCTGTTCATTCATGTAAATCTTCAATTCAGCCATCGTGTTCATCACCGCTGTCATGGAACATCAGCCATTAACTAGGGTTGCCGCCATAAGCCCTCCGTCGAGACAATGATCGGAAGGTTAATTCCAGTTGTACAGAAGCTGGTACAGAATGTATTTCAAAATCCCTGACCTCCTCCCAAGACGGAGAAATTATTGCAGTGGCCGTTATGATTAAACCATGTCGCACGCCCACGATATCCCATACAGAGTTCAAAGCAAAAACTTTTCTGTTTGTCACTCAGTGTTTATGAAACAGAAGCCTGCTCACTTACACGAAGACATTAATATTTAAAACGAGACCGTTTTATTTAAACATAGACACTGATATTCAAACATATTTTTCTATAGTTAAACACTAATACAAAAAATTTACATATGTTTTTGGAAAAAACTGCCTACGATACGGACAACCGTTGTTTGTTATGTTAGGAAGATTACATTGTAATTAACAAACTAAGTTATACTTGTGCATCGGATGCGGTGCTCTTCTCGCCTTTGTCGCTTACACCGGCTGGACTCCCATCGATAAGTATGCGTGTGACATACTTCAGTCGTAGGTAAGGGACATCCGCTGGCGGTAGGCGTAGCTTTTCACCATTTAGAATTTGCTCAATAAACCGCATCACGTACACTGCGTAATGGACACTTCCTTTTTTTTGTCATGGAGCACTCCTATCGTGAATCATGGGGTACGAGGCCGTCGCCGACACGCCCAATTCCATCTCAACGCAATTTTTGAATAGTTTTCACTGTAAAGAAATAAACTTTAAAGTTAGTACGGACAAATACGAAGCCCGATGCGTGTGACCTGTAACTTACCATATCGATCGCGTCTCTGTCGTATTCCTCACTCTCGCTAGAAGAGTAATGCCTGTACTCTTGTTTGACGTTGTCCACAACGACAACGTGGAAATGGCCATTTAAAATTATTGGCATTATTACGATGTCAAGATCATGGACGTTCCGCGCAGCATCCTCGATCATGCCGATAGCGATTTCCGCCGTGTCCTCTTGTTTAGACAGGCATAGTACCAGTGGCCGGGTGATGGCAACCCGCTTCTTATAAGGAGACCGCGATCTCTTCAGCTCCTTCTGGATGATGCAGACGAGAACGTCGACGACGTCATCTGTCACCATTTCCTTCTTGTCCAATAACGTGAACACGTTGGCTCGTGTTGTGTAAACATAGTCATTCCTCCATACGACAGTCCTGATATTTAAACGAAAAATAAAACTATTTAAATGCTAACTAACATACTTAAACCGAGAAATGATATAGTTAAAGAATAAGTCGGATAGTTAAATAGAAAAGTAAAATACTTAATTGATAACATAGATAGTTAAACGAAACTTACGAGTCCATATAGCAGTTCAAGAATATTGATATGATTTCCTGTTCGAATTGCGCGAGACGCGGTAACCCGTCATATTTTTTCTTATTCGTAAGAAAGTTCTTCTGCACGTCATCGAACTCTTGATTTGCAAGGAGTGTCCTCTCAGCTTGAGTTAGTATTCTTTGCTCGTTGATGACTCCTTGCCCTTCGGTGGCAGCCTTTTTATTTCCGGTAGCTGCGGCAACGTCTTTATTAGAATCCGGTACTGCCACAGAGTCTTTCTTCGGTGCCGGTGCCGGTGCCGGTAACGCAGCAGCGTCTTTGTTCGATTCCAGGGATACTATCACCTGGATTGTGTCCTCCTTCGTTGCCAGTGCCGCTACCGGTAACAAGCCAGCGTCTTTCTCCGTTTCCACTGAAATCACCGCCTGGATGGTGTTCTCCTTCGTTGCCGGTGCCAGTGCCTCCAACGAAGGGACTTCACTGGCAAGAGATTCTATTATCTTGTCGACATCGCCAGCGGCATCGACGGGCGAGCCCATAGCCAGTGCAGCCCGCGCGTCCAGTACTTGCCCCTTTTCCAATGGCGCGCTCGGAGTTAAAGTTGGCTAAGGCTCAGCCATTGTTGGTTCAACATCAATTGGTGCTTCCGTTGCGACGACGTCCGCCGGCGAAGGCAGCGACATTGTCGGTTCCTTCCATGCAAGCCTTTTCTGACGCCAGCCTCGTGGGACTATTTTCGCAATGACGTCGTCGTCGGAGATGGTAGCATAGTCACCCGGCGGATGGAGGGGGGCTCTTGCGTCAACATCGGCCTGCGAACGTGCCTCCAGAGCCGCCACGCGAGCAACAAGCCTGCGGAACTCTACAGTGAATATCTCGCACACATGCAATAGATGTGCGGTCAGGTCGTCGGATGTTACTATCGGGGGGGTGGAGGGGGGCTTGCCCGTCGTCGAGCAGTCTGTGCGCGGGGTGGGCTCCGGGAAGGTGTTCGGCGTCGGACGCGCTTCGAGGATGTTGGCCGATCATCTCTCCTTGACGCCAACGGAACGGGAGCGGGAATATCACCTCCGTGTGTAGTTGTATCAACCCGACGGCTGGCCCCAACAAATATTTCTTCGTCCTGGTTCGCGGCGACCAATTCGGGAAACTGACAATTGTAAACAATAACACTGTTAAACACTAAATACTATGTTTGTAACAAAAACACGTAAGTTAAACAATACCCAATATAGTTAAACGTTAAATCATATGTTTAAACACTAATATATTTTGTTAAACGACAAATACGGTACTTAAATCGATTTATTACCTCTTTTCCTTCAAAAGATGAAAATAAGGTTCCTATGGACACTTGCTTCCGGTAGCTGTTCTCACCGTAGCACAGGATCCTTGGGGTCTTGCCAAAACGAATCTTCTTGCCGGTGCCTGTGAGCTCATAGAATCAAGTCGTTAGCGTAACCGAGCAACCTTTGACGTACCCCGTGTTGGTCTTGTTCCCGGTGCACCTCGCTTGCACTCGAGCGGCCGCTTGTCGAACGTCCTCCATCATCCACTTGTGGGTCGCTTACGCCCATGCATATCGTCCCATGCCCACTAGGTCGTCGACGTAGTCAACGATCCAGATTGGAACAGAGCAGGAGGTGTTCGGGAAGAGGATAGTACCCATGAGGTACGCCATGAGGAGTTTTACAAAATTCTCCTCTTCCCCCCTCTGCCGAACTAGTTGCTCAAGTGTTTTCTTGATGGAGTCTTTATTTCTCTCGAACGATTTTGATAGAAACCTCGATTCGAATGCCGAGCGTGGTTTCTTCTTTTGGAACACGACGGCGTCTCCAACACACCGTAGCCCCAAGATGAGAGCCACATCTTGAGGCCTGAAACTGACCAGGCTGGCCCCGATCCTGAATTTGTTGCTGCGGTCATCAAACCTCTGCAGCAGAGAATCAAGAAGGGTTCTTTCTTGGAGGACGGCTTCAATCTCGGTCAAAGCCGCAAACGGTGTCCTTCTAATGATCTCCCAGTGACGTCCACTCATGTGAGCTTTCAATTCACTCAGAGTCTGGACAACAGGTGTCAAGTAGCATCGGCCGTTAACTAGGTTGACCACCATGACCAAAACCCTACAAGAAGAACAATACATCTGTTTAGACTCATATAGTTAAACAGAAACCAAAATAGTCAAACAGTGAACTCAATACTTAAACGGAGACATGCATTGTTAAACGGAGACAACATTATAAAACACGAAATCAGATTTATCACACAGAAAACTCAATCATCAGATTCATCAACGGCCTCCTTACCTTGGTGTGAAAACTGATGAAATTCCGAAGACTTGAGCGGGAGTTCTCCTTCCAGACAATGGTGAAAAGGCGATGATAGTGAGATGCCCAGCCAATGACAACTTCGAAAATGGAAAAGGTGAAGAGACGATGATAGCAAGATGGCCAGCCAATGACAACTTCGGAAACGGAAAGGTGAAGAGGCGATGATCGCAGTTAACCGGCGGCGGAAATGGTGTTCTTTCGGTAATAAACAAAGATAAATAAACCGCTTCCTCTATAAGCGGTAACATCATTCCACGTAAGGGCATTACCGTCAAACCAAGTCGCGATTTCACAACTTCCCACGTAAGGGCAATTTCGTCCAATAAATTCAAATTTAACTCCGTCAATCTCCGTTACAGCCCTGGGGAGTTTGAAATTCATTCTATAGAAAAGGAGGGGTTTTTTAGGGATATCAAAATTCGTGGGGTTTTTTTGTGAATTTTGCAAACTTTGGGAGTTTCTTTGGTAATTACCTGTAAAAATTTTGAGAATTATAATGGTAAAAATATAATTAATTAAAAATAAATTAACCGGGGACTGGGAGTGTCTCGTCCCCGCCCCATTTAAAGAAACGGGGACAAGTTGATCGCCATCCTCACTCCCACAAGGGAAAGAATCAGGGAATCCCCATCCCCGTCAAGTCAGATCCCCGCAGGAATCAGGGATTCCCTGTTCTACTCCACCCCAATTTCAAAGTGAAACTTCTGTATTTTAATTAAATTTGACAGAAGGTCCAAATTTCTAAAAATTCAAAAAGTTAAAACAGCAAAATCAAAACAAACACTATAGAGTAATCCACTTCTAATTTTGGTAGTCTCATATCTACAAAATAAATACCTCTTAACGAGAAAAAAGAAATTTAAGCTTTAGAGGTATAATACCCCAGAAAACAAAAAAAAATTAAAAAAATTAAAACATCAATGTCAAAACAAACACTGTAGACTGATCCACACACTTATGATTTTGGTAGTTCTAAAAATATATAAAAAAAAAAAAAAATTAAAATTAAAATCACACATAGACTGATTCGCCCACTTCTAATTTCGGTGGTCTCACTCCTGCGAAATAAACACCCTTAAAACTCATCTAACCTTAAGAAACTCATCCAAGCTTTATGTGATGCTCATGATGAGTTTCTCAAAACTAAAGATCAATAGTTATGCTTGGTTTGGGTGTAACTCTAAATACACCAATTTTAATAGTTGAGGTAACTTAAACTATATCAATATTTTAAAAACCATCTAACCAAGCAGTGAATTTTCAAACTCAAGGCAAATGAAGTTTTCAGCAAATCCAAATACAGCAAAGCAACCACACTTAGTATTTACAACCATTATCATGGGTGAACTGGTTCAATTTGGGAACTCAGATTGTTTTTAAAAGAACTTCATCTAAAAAGCAAAGACCTTGAAGTAATTAACTAAGAGGAACCTATAAAATAATCAGCAACTTTTCAATTATTATTTAGCAACTCAAGATAAAATCTAGTTAAATTTAATTCCTTGATTAAATTGTTACCGTGTCTACTAAGATATCACTAACTTTGCATTCCAATTAACAAAGGACCTATAAATTTAAGATCCCCAATTTTTTTTTAAAAAAAATTATTTTAGAAAACCACTAAACACCCACTTTCACAAAAGAACATAATAAACCTTTTTCTATTTGTAATAAATTTTTCCAAATCCAAGAGCTACCCCTAATGCAGTATAAAATAATTTGCACACTATAGTATTTGGGCTTTTCATTACAGCCATTTATATGATCCATATGGCACTTGGAATTCAGCTTATCACATGCAGTGTGCAATAAAACATTTGAACGCAAAGGGTAACTATAGAATTTCAAAAAATAAATTTTAAAAAAATGGAAAATTTCTATTGTGAAAAAAGGAAGTTCATTGGATTTTTGAATAAGAAACAGGACCAATCCATACCTCCGTCATATGACATGCAAGTAAAACCCAGACCAAGAAGCAAGCTCATGATATTAAATAAATCCAGAAAATAGTACTGAACCACCGGCATAAACGTATAAATAAACACACAGAAAACCATTTTACATGTTTCATGTTTTGACATCAGAACAGCAGAGATGCAAACTAGAGTTAATCTATGTAGCTTTAGAATATTCCGATTGTTTTCATTACATACTAATTACAGGAGCACCAAATTTCAGGTAACCATAAGTATATTCATCAGTGACCATGATATAATAAAAACGATCCAGCCCGCCAGTTCAACGGATTTTTTTCCTCTTCTTGTTTTGTTCCGAAATGCTTCCTGAGGAACATACGATAAATAAAAGAAGTCACATCGTATTATATCCACAGCAGTGGTACAATAATCGTAAGTACAAATAAAATGAGAATTATGGATCAGCCTATGTATGGCATGAACTGATATTGCGGTTTCCTTATACAGCATCCATTTTCAGTATTCTTTGCTTGCTAATAATGCACATAACAAAGAAACTGAATTTGACAAGTTAAATACTACAAAAGTGCCAAAGGAATAGGATCAACCAAAACTGCTGCCTTACAGCACAGATCCTTGACTAAGAATTTGAAACTACTGAAGGAATTCTACTTATTTTAGCATGCTGCCAATGAGAGCAGGAATGCTAGAAATTAAGGAAATCATAGCACACAGCATAGAGGTTCTCTTCTCAGATGCAAAAATGCCTGCCAAGTGTTCATGTGGATAGCACAATGTTGCTGCCAAAGAACTGTAGTTACAAGATTTACACTGAAATCATATTTTTCTTTATTATTATCCTGTCACAAACTGGCAATTCATTAGACCAGTTACATCATTTGCTCTTTCATTAACTTGTAGTTTATGTCCAAGAATCATCATTTTCAGATTCAAGACAGCACCTGAAAGAAAAAGCGGGAATTTTGAAAGTTGCTGGTGTCCTTATTTGCACTAGACCCACATTATAGGATCACTTATAGGAGGATACAATCTAAAACATCTAAAAACTCAGAAAACTCAAAATAAGATCTCACTCTGTTTCTAGTTTAAAACAAACCTAAATACCCATAATTTTTCTCTAAAAACCTGAGGTTCGAGTCATTTGCCAACCAAATAAATGGAAGATCCTGCATAAGTCTCAGTTTTTCAGAGACCAGAAAGCGAAGTAGTGTGTGCCAAAGACAAAAAAATGCTTCGTACGTTCTAGTCAGAGTGGCAAATAATGTTAAGCATATCATCAGTATGGATGCATACATGTACTTATACGCATACACATATGGATACATTATCCTTGTGTAGACTATACATATATGCCATTTTGTGTTAAATTACGCCCAGATACTATGGGTTTGCATCCAACAGTATCAAGACTGAGGATTCTCCATATCTTATGACTTTGCAAGTTGCAACACAAAGCAATTGTGACTATTAAAAAATTGAAGGAAAGCGGGAAGGGCAGTTATCAGGAACTAAAACATTCAAAAGTTTTTTTTTTTTAAAAGAAGGGAACTGACCACTGGAGAGTAAATTCTGAGCATCCACACCAACTATTCCAGTAATTGTACCATCCTGCAGGCAGATTCAAATTTATCCAAAGGAAAATAAGAAATAAACACATCAAAAGAAGCAATGATAGGATGTGGCATACAAAAATAATATACATATATATATATATATATATATATATATATATGTCTGATATATGTCTGTGTGTGTGTGTGTGTGTGTGTATAGAGAGGGGTAATGATGATGATACTTTTGATCAAGATGATAATGATGAAATGCTAATCATTGTAACTTGAATGCAACAACATATAAAAGGAGCCTGTACATGAGGGTTGCAGAATATAGAAACCAAGCACAATCTTGTAGCATAGACTGCATCTTCATCAAGTCTACCAAACAATACCATCAAGGCATCGATGGCAAACAGTGCCATAACAACCAACCGTATACAGAAAAAAAAAACAATGAAAAAGGGTTAAAGGGAATTCTTTACAAATGATTACCAATAGAAAAGAACAAATGTAACCAGAATTAATCTAATATTGAAGTCAACACTGAATGACAAAAAAAAAACCTAGGAAGGCTCAACAATCAGACCCATCATAAACTAAAGTTCAAACTACAAGCCCTTGAGCAACCTTCACCTCAACCCACCTCTGCTTTTCAGTGGAATGTGCATGCATGCATGGTGCAGTTAGCATTAGTAAGAAAGGCTTGATGCCTTTAAGGTTAAGGTGGTGTATTACACAGCAGACAATCTCAAGGTAAATACATGAATAAATGAGAAAAATATTGGAAATGCAAAGAATTAGCATGAACATAGATTGACTAAATATGAACCAACACATACACACACAAATGCCAAGGTTAAAGTGTAGTATACAGCAGAGAATCTCGATGTAAATATATGTCTAAATTTGAAAGATATTAGGAATGCAAAGAATTCACATGAACATAGAATGACTAACTATGAACCAACACACACCTGCGCCTTAGGTTAAACTAGTGCATGGTTCAGCAGAGAATCTCAAGGGAAGTACATGAATAAATTATAAAGATAATGGAAACGCAAAGAATTCGCATGAACACAGACAAACAACTAATATACAAGATAAGACATGGAGTAGAAAGCTGAACAAAATAACATGGAAGCAAGCAATGTGGATGTGTCCACATGCAAATGCACAATCCCTATTTGGCATAAAGTAAAAGTCCAACACATGCAAGTACAGAATATAGAAGGCAAAGTTGGATCATAACTAACCACATCATAAATTAAATGTTGGCACCAGTTTGCTAGAGCAGGAACAAGCAATCGACCTGCAAAATACTTCACATATGTGAGTAGAGGATGTAGAGATACGTAAACGCAAATTACCAGCAAAGAAAGCATAACCTGAAACTAGCTGTTCCTCCAACATCAAATTACCTGATCTGGATCTTCTTAAATTAAGATTTTCAGGTGAGGCGAAAGACAATCTGTTTGCCAGAGCACGCGTAGCATAAGTTCCCCCCTATGAACATCCAATAGATTCAGTACTTCTTATTCAAACATACTATCATCTAAGAGTAGCATTCCGCAGAAGTTAAGCACAGTGGGCAGCAACATGGCAGTTCAGTTTAAAAACAAAAGCAGGTCATTTTATATAAAGGAGAACAATACATGTTGAATCATGCTGGCAGTTGCCTGTTGCTGCCTCGAAGCTATTTTGTTATGAACTAGATGGGAAATGCAACAAGGCAAACATTAGCATGGTGCATAGATTTATACAATGTGGCAACTGGCAATCATAAAGTGTTAAAGATATTTCTGTTTGCTGTCTTTAAGCTACAATCAGCCTAATCTTAGTTTAGTAGTGGAAGGATAATAACAGACATGGAGAAGTGCTAGAAAAATTCACAAACCATATCAACAAAGTCCATCAAAACAATAGGATTGAAAAAGTGGTGAAATAGTGCAACTATAATCATCAGAGTCCTCGGGTATGAACCCTCATCACTTAGTCTCAATCTGAACTCAAGCTGAAACCAAATTGTTTCTAAGTCTCAAAGCCCAAACTGTAATCCAGCCATCTGACAATTCAGTTTCAATTAATTTGTTAACATGAATTATATATTTTTTATATAATTTACAATTTATAAAACCATAAACAAAAAAGAGCAGATTGACAATAACAAACTAAGTAATCTATAGTACAACACCACAAATCAATTATCATGTGATCAGCATCAAAGTTGATATATGATTGTTGAACATAGGCAAGGTTCAGGATTGTGGAGGTTGAACTATGATAATTTTGGAAAATTGCATTCTAGTAGTTTGCAATATGTTTTGTATATGAACAGTAAGGTCAAATCATCAATATATATATATATATATTAACACACCTTTCAGGCATTAGAGTTTTTGTAAAATTAGCTAACCAGGACATTGTTCCGAAATATATAAATATTTTCAAACACATATCATTATAAAAATAATCCCCAATTTAAAATTATATTTTATTAAAGCCTTCTCATTATTAGTTTAAAAAACACAAATGAATACTTCACCCTTGATTAAAGGGGAAAACTTGCCATGTATCAAAACCAAATAGCTAAGTTTTCTTTGTAAATTGGATTAAATGCCCTTTTAGTCATCATACTAGAGCGTATTAATCATATACTTCTCTTCTCACTAAAGTCCATATAGATGACATGGCAGACATGTGAAATACACTACTTGTTTTCTGCATTTTTTTTTTAAATGACTTGGTGGCTGTTCTAAGTAGAAAATACAGATGATATAACAGTCCACATGTCATGGACAAATCAGTTAAGGGTGCGTTTGGATAGTGGGATATTATATTCTCATGGATGGGGATATCCATGGATAAAGTATCCATGGATGGGAATATCCATATTTAAGTGTTTGGTTGGATGGATTTAATAATAGGAATAAAGATTGTTTGGTGTTTGGTTGGAAAGATAAGGATATGTAAAGTTTTGGATATCCATTTTTTAATGTTTGGATGAATGGATATGGAAGTGGTATGATAACCCTATCCATGAGGAGGTGAAGTTACCCATTTTATTTATTTAATTATTTTTTAAAAATATTTTTAAATTGTTTAATTAAATTCAATTATTAGTGAATGATTAGAGAAATTTATTTTTTAAATATTTTATGTAAGTATTTGATTTAAATAGCGGATATTAATAGATTAAAATTTTATTTATTTAGCTTGAAAAATTTGTAATGGACTATTAATGAATAACATATCAATTTGTTATTTAACTTGATTTTTCGAATTGAATTTAATTCAAAAAAACAAGTTAAATAAACATTTAAACAGTATTAATTGATAATCAATTAAATCATAATGTAAAAAAACAAAAAATTAACTTAATTCTTGTAGCTAATGACAAAATAATTATAAGTGAAGTTAATGACAAACAATTAAATCATAATGTAAATAAAAAAAAAAATTAACTTAATTATTGTAGCTAATGAGGGATGGAGAGGGATGGAGAGGGATGGGTGAGAGAGATGGGTGAGAGGGATGAGTGGCATCCCACCAATTTGGAGGGATGCCACTCATCCATTTTTCATGGATGGGGGCCATCCCCATCCAGGCCCATCCAGGAAACCAAACAACTGGATGAGCCTGTAGCACTGGATATCCCATCCCCATCCCTGGATATCCAGCCTACCAAACACACCCTAAGTTGCTAGATATGGATCTGAATATAATGAGTTCATGCCGCTCATCCTATTAGCTTAAGCTTTTGGGTTGAATTGGACCTAGATAATATGTTTAGTTTACAACTAAAGATCTTTAGTAGATTGCAACTCTACTTAAAAATCATTTTGCCTTTCCTATTCATATCACAACTTAAATAAGTCAATTTACAAATTAAGACTATGATGCTAGCACTGACTTACTACAATATCCATAATCTAGTCCTTTCAAGAATGCATAATCAGCATTTAGGTGCTTATAGATATGAAATTTATTACTCACAATTTGATGATTTCTTTTTCTGTGACGCTTCTTAGTTCTGCCTATTGTGTTATCCACGGTGGTATGACACTCCATTGCATCGACTGATTGACTTGCAGGTTTAGTATCACATCCAACAGAGAATTGAAATGATTTACCTTCATCACTATTGTCTATTCTAATATGATCATTAATACGCCCAGTACCAAGCTGGACCTCACATGGAGCAGAAGGGCCTGAACGAAGACCTCCACATTCATGTTGAATATCTTGTTCCTTTTTTCTAATTCTACCAGTTCTTTTTTGAACCTTGTTTTGAGCCATCTCTCCAACATGCCCCCTCTCTTTAACCACTGTGTCCTTTGCTACAGAAGCCACATTTTTATCAACAGGAACCGAGCTAACCGTATTCTTCCTAACATCCTCCTCCAATACTGATTTTTCCATTTCATTATCCTTCTGTTTTATATTTAATTTCTTCTTTCTCAAAATTCTGGTTTCAGAATTAGTTTCAATTTCTTCCACTACTTTAGTTCTCCTGTCAACACATCTTTTAGTCTGGCCCTTAGGGGTGGCTAATTGCGACTCACATGTAGCAAATTCAGTGCCAAAATTTATAAGCCCATTGCCATTTTTGGTTGATGGCTGTTCTTCAGTCAAACTCAAAGAATTGCATCTTGAGTTCTCTTCAGAGTGATCCAACCCATTAGTTACAGATTTTGGAGGCCTCATAGGAGAGTGTGAATCAAATTTACCATCACCAAGTTCACATTTATGTTCCTTTTGAATGTTGGCCTGTACATTGGGTTTTTTCCTGGATAATCTTGAGCAAAACCCTGCTTCTGATGTTTTCACTCTTTCCGCATCAGTAACCGAGCCAGCTTCTGCAGTACGATTCATCACAGGATTAACAAAACAATTATTAATTTTCTCTAAGACCCCTAGACAGGCATCATTAATTTCTTCCAGTGAAGTGTGATTTGAAATTCCAGATGTAATATTGGGTGCCTTCAAAATGTCAGATTTCCTCGGTTCTTCGTCAGCATAATTAATGTGTGCATAATCAGAACGCAAAATGGAAGACATTTTCTCTTTTTCTAAGGAAAGCCTCTTTCGTGATCCTTTACTTACACATTTTTGTTTCTTACTGGAGACATTTGGTTTTTCAAGTGAATTTGAGACATCAGCATTGGGAGATGTTTCAATGGCCACAGAAAGTTTCACATCCACTAAATCAGCATCCTTTGGGTCGAACACTTTCCTGGATTGAAAATTATTTCTGCTGCAGATCATCGTTTCTTTGGCACCACAACCTTTTTCTAATAAAATATTCTTGAGCTCTTTCTCATCTTTGAGATGTGAAACATCTAACCCTTCTGATGCAATTCCAATTTCCATAGCCACCCCTGCCATATTTGCAGCACTCCTATCGTTACAGTTCCTATCAGTAACATTCTCTATTTGGGAGATGTTCTGTTTTCCTTGAATTTTAGGAGATTGATGATTATCTGGTTCCTTTTGTTTTGTTTCTCCCAACAAAATCTTCATTTGCAAACTTGAACCAGTCTCTGGCAGGCTATCATCCATAGAGGGCTTTGCAGAGGAATTGTGACTTGATTTAATATTCCTGAGATCAAAACCATTTGCTAGGAGTGAATCAGAAACCAAGGTATCTTTCTGATGCCCAACTTCTTCAACATGGGTAGCCACACGACGTTGAACAACACTGTCACCAATATTTACCTCACTTTCTGCCTGTTGATGGTTTCTCATTTCTCTTTCAAATTTGCTCAGGATCACATCTTCTGAACATGTTTTCATGACAGGTGAACTGCAATTTTTCATATCTGGAGACTTCTGAGTTGTAGGATCCATTGAAGTGTGATGGGCATCGAAAGATTTTAGGCAATTAGTCATATTACTTGCCATCACATCTTCAGCAGGACTACCACAAAAATTTAAAATATCCAGCACTCTTTTCAAGGGGAATTCTTTTATTTCAATCGGAAATGCACCATCTGGATTGCTGTTTAGATCATTTTCTATCCCTTGAACACCAGATATGCTTCTTGGAATGCTTTCAGCAGTGGGCTTTTTCACAAAAATATCATCAGCATGAACATACCAGTTGTAAGGAAATCCAGTTAAGAAATGTCTGCAAACCTGTAAAATAGCAAGGACATAGACATTTCATAAACATATTGCAAATCCTAATTAGATATGTCAATAGTGAGAAAATTCTTTTTTGTTCAAATACACTGTTCCAATGATGATACTATTTCGTACTTAATTGTCTATAGCACCTGCACATGGCATAATGAAAAACACTAAATCCAAAGAAAAAGTTGCCTTACATGTTGCACTAAAGTGCAACACAAGAAATTCATCCAAACAAAATTACGTAAGAGATAACAGGCCAAAATTAACAATGAAAAATTCACAAACCTCAGGAGGAAACCCACTATGATGCATCCGAGCTCTGTTTATTACACCTTGTATCATGACTGTGATTCCATCTGCAGTCTCCAGAGTGTAGGCATCATATCTCTTTACTATGGGTGCAGAACTGAAAATTCTTGTTGCAAATTGCCTGGGGTAAAGATGTGAAGATGGTAAATCAGATCATAAAATATACAATCACATTTCCATTTCAAATGCAAAGGATAATAAAGTTTTACAGATTTAGATGGAGGCTCTCAATAAGAAACATATAAATTTCACCTCTACATACTGCCATACATATGAGAACATCATCCACTGCATCAGTAGAAAAGATAGATAATTGATATCGACCATTAATTAATTTGATCCATATAAAGGCTGTTAAATAATGTTCAGAATTTCTTGAGAAAGTAATTTGGTTCCAAATAAATAAACCAACCAACGATGTGAGACCATTAACATGGTAAAGGCTAGGTGTGCAGGCAAATAATGTGAACATTTTCAACAATTATGTTAGCACTGAAATGATTTGAAATAGCCGCTGGTAATTTACATAAGACACACACTGATAAACTATTTCAACCATTTACAAGTTTGTGAAACAACAGAACAAGCATGTTAGAACAGTTATTCCACACATCAATAGCATTTCTATGTAAGGGATAAAACAAATGCAACCAATTCTCACCAGAAAGATCAGGACAGGGAGAAGAGAAATATGGGAAGGCGCAAGACTATAGGCCTTTGGATGACATAAGGCGCATTGTCATAAATATAGTGCATATTACCAGCCTGATTGTTTCCCAGCCTGCACACTGTCTTAGTATCCAAGTATGCTCATATACAGAGCTCTGTGGTCAAATAACATGTGATTATCAAAGCATGTTATTAGCTACCTGATGCCTCCAAAGAACAACAGCTCAGTGTTCTAGAAGAAAATACTAAATCAACAACATCTACAATTTCACACAGGTATCTATCGGTATTTGCATGTTAAGCTGCACAAGGATTCCACACAGGGAATAAGCATTAATCTCAAGTCAACCACATCTCACATTGACACCTATTAACACCAGGCAGTTAAGCATCCCGAATGATTTCTCAAGTTTGACATATGGCAATGGGCTTTAATTCTCGACCAAGAATCTCTAGTTTGAACACATATTCAGACTCAAACTGCATCATATGTCATGTTCCAATTCCATTTGGAAACCATGCATTTTTTTTAATAAGATTTGATTGGACACAACAAAGTAATTAATCAAGCTGGACCAAACAACCATGTGAGACTACATCCATACCCCAAAAATATATCCAAATAACCAAAAATTGAACAAACCTTCCCCAATGATCTAGCTCAATATTTAAAGCAAATGCAACAATTTGATATGTTAGATAAGATATGTACAAAAAAAATTACCCAGATCGATATTATATCAATGATATAAAATCTTTGCAGAAACCCAAATCACACCCAAAGCAACAAACAGACATGAATTATAGGAAGAAAAAGATGTTAATGCATTGAGATTTAACTGGCATTAGACTCACCCGTGACGTAAGCACTTGGGGGAAATATAGCTAATAGACTGGTCAAATTTAATATAAAGAGCAGTCTTACTCCATAGAGAATTTATAAGTTCATGTTGGCTAAGAATTTCTCAAGGTTGAGATTTAAAATCTTAAAATTCTTTAGTGATGCAGCACATGAAGTTAGTTCAAATTTTAATAAAAGTTCCTACTTTGGCATATCATTCTAATCCACAAGAATCTAGAATAATAAAGGAAGCTAATTTCTTTTGTCATTCTCTATTCATACAAGTCTTGAATAAAAAGTTAAGATCATTCCTTTTATCATTATTTCTTGATAGGAGTTTAGAATAAATAAGAAAGGAAGACCATTCCTTTCAAATGTTTTAAGTACACCTTTATTTATAAGGCTTGTTGCATTATTGAAGGAGCAAAGAATTTGAATTCAGCTACCAATTATTTGCTTGCATGATTAGCAATAGGTGAGGAGTTGACCCATCTTAATCTTTGTGTTTATCAAACTTCCATGTCATGGTCCTTCTTTGATCCCTTAGTTAACAAGAGTCCAAGACCCCTTCCCTCACTAAACATCTTCTACAAAATAATCCCAACCTCTTTCTTAACCTAGTCCATTAAAATCATAGACCGTGTGAATTTCAGTGATTTTAATCTTAGGCATGAAACTGAGACTTCCATACAAAGAGAAAGCTGATAAACGATCCAAATTCATTGAATCAAGCTGAAATTACATCATCAAGACTTCAGGGCTGTGTTTGGATATGGAGTATGAGACAGATTAATCCCTTCATGCCCAAGCTAAAAGTTGAAAATCATGTTTCTTACTCCAACAAGCTTAATCACCACCAACTCTATTGGTATTAGATTATTCACCTGTTAAAAGCCAAATGATATGTTTCAAATGAGGGAGGAGAACAGCCTAACTTCTACTTTACTCTTATAATTCATTCTTGTTCCTGATCCAAACATTATCAACTGTTCATATGCATGAAAAACCCTTTCTAAGTTTGGGATGCATAAGAATAATTGTCTTTAAAAACTAAAATTATTAAAGTGAAAGAAATGATCAGACACTAATACTTCTGTTTTTTTCCCTACTTATGTCTTATAAAATTGTAAAAGCTCATCCTTTTTGCCCTTGAAGATAGAATAATTGGTTGAACTTCTAGTACCCCAACTGTGACCAATTAGATATAAGTTCAAGGATTTCAAGGCTTGGCCAAACAAATTCACGAATAAAAGCAGGAAAGAAACTTCTAGGAAAGAAAATGCTTGCAAAGCCACACCATAAGCAACATAAAACAAAATTAAAATAAAAAAAAAAAGGCGCGGAAGAAAGAGCCTCACCCGCGAGTTGTGAGACCACCAACAGCCAATCCCTTCGCATCACTCCCATTTTCAACTTTGATGAGCCACCAATCAAACAACAAAACCTAGAAATTAGGGCAACCACTCAATCACGCATCAAAACTTCCCGCTTTACAGAAAAAAATACCATGAAATCAAAAGAAAGACAATAACAAAAAAAAAACACAATCACTCACCGATCTCTGATCGGAAACGGGAGAGACTGGAGTCAAAGGGCTCAACAATCGCAGAGGATGATCCGAGGAGTCGGTGCGCGGCTTCTCCATCGGCGGCGGCGTTGGAGCAGGATCGGGGAACCAGCTTGTTCTTGTTCTAGGGTTTTCAGTTCCCTACATCGATTCCAAGCGAGAGGCAGCCGAGAAAAGGGAAAATGATTTTGGCGGGAAAATTGAGGACTGAGATAGGACGGTTATCAAGCGTGCACGATTTTCAAGGTTCAACTAGCATAAGATTGGCATTTGTCGCCATGTATAACTTAATTTACCCAACTTTAAATGCGTGTTTGGATGTATAGTAAATTTTTTTTTTTGTAGGTATTTTATTTTATAGGATTCAAAAATAGTTTCTATAGAATTTACTACAGAAAAATTTTTTACAGAATCAGTATTTGGAAGTGCACAAAAATTTTTTCATAGGAATTTTTAATTTTAAAAATAAAACTTTTGAAAAACTATCCATTGGAGTTTTTTAAAAACTAGGCAATGGTGGCATAAATAAATTGAGTTTGTAAGGTTTCATCATGGCATAGTGACCTAGTGTTTGTGATCTCCTTATGAGATATAATATATGGGATATATAAATTAATCCCGTCTTCTTTATTACTGTTGTTGTATCTAATGTTTCTATCTATAAATTTTCAGATAAAAATGTTGAGTGCTGGCTATTATATATATATAAATTGAAATTTAAAGACTGGGTTGAAATGGCTGCCTCAAGAAAATAGGAACAAACATCAACCAAATCATATGGTCATTGCTGCCTCAGGATTGTTATGATAGCATTAAACCCTTTAAGCCATCGTCAAAAGCAAGCTTATTAAATCATCGCATTTACCAAAATCTGAATTTTTCTGGGCTTCCTTCCATGAGTTCTAATCAAATAACAAACCAAAAATATTTCACTGAAGCATTACATCGAATATATGCGAGACCAATCAAGACCGAGTTTTTAAAGAAAAGCCTAAACCACCTCAACTAAAAATTCAAACTTTTGCTCATAAAATTGAAGTATGTTCCTTGATCCGCAACACCTACTGGAAAATAGGAACAAACATCAACCAAACCATATGGTCATTGCTGCCTCGGGATTGCTATGATAGCATTAAACCCTTTAAGCCATAGTCAAAAGCAAGCTTATCAAATCATCACAATTACCAAAATCTGAATTTTTCTGGCCTTCCTTTCATGAGTTCCAATCAAATAACAAACCAAAAATATCTCACTGAAGCATTACATCGAACATATGTGAGACCAATCAAGACCGAGTTTTTAAGGAAAAGCTAAGTGAATCACCATAAGATAACAACAGATGATAGCTTACAGGAAGTAGAAGAATGTTGTGGGTGGTTTCTTGGGCTTCTTGGTGTTGACCTTGACTACGAGCCTCGTCCTAGCCTCCCATTCGGGGGTGCAGGTTGTGAGAGTAAACTTCTGAACAGTCTGGTAGTCCTTGTAGAGAAGATCTACAACCAAATCCAAGCCATTAGTATCAAATTCATCATCAAAGATTAACTTAACACTTCACTGACTCATCATCTCACCGGTCGTTGCTGAACGGCAGGGGTTGTGCAAACCCTAGGGTCCAGTGATGCTCGGCGAGGCAGACAGCGGGCGATGCTGGCAGTGCTCCGGGGGTGGGAGAGGATTGGCACTGAGGTGTTGGGGTCAGAGTCGACGGATAAGGAGGAAGAGATTTGGTTTGGAGAGGAAGAAGGGAAGACACGAGTGTTTGGAGAGATGAGGCCCGAAAAACAAAGGAAAAAAAAATCTGGGTTCTCCTTTCTTACAAATTACTATAGAATTGATATGATTCCATGATAATTTAATATTGTAAAATTGGTGTCCAAACAGATGTTATTAAAATTTCCTATGTAACATTAAATTCCATAGGAATCATCACTATTCCTATGGAATTTAAAGGTACCCAAACAGGGCCTAAACCATATCAAAATAGTCATTTAATTAATATTTTCTTTCACCGGTCAGTCACCTGAGAAATTCCAATAACAAATGGCCTACACGGCAGCCGGAATAATTGAGTCAGTAGCCTTTGACCAAGTCATCAACTTGCCCCCAAAATGAAAGTTGTTGAGTCACTTTGAATGATTCCATGTCATCGTCAAACCTCTTTCTTCTTCATCTTCTTCATTAAAGGCCTTGATTCTACTCGGACATCCTAATCCTTCTTGAACGGATCTGTGATTGAACTCTTGCCAATATTTGCCACTTCACAGCATCACCTTGAATTAGTGATTTAAATCTAACCAATCCTTTCGCTCTCCTTGCCGAAATAAAAAGCATGATTAGTAAAATCAACCATGAGTATCAGCACATTAAATCACACAACTACAAAGTTCCATTTTTTTCATTCAATTTCAATATTAAAGAACAAATATGGCTCTGTATCAAATGCCACAAGAGAGAACATGCATTGAGTATTACACCAAACATCCTCAGCAAGCAGCCTGGATTTTGATAGTAGCAGCCTCTTTGAATAATTTTTCAGAGAACTTTGACGGATTAGTCACACGCACAAAATCAACAAGAGTTGGAGCAGCAATAGAAGTTGGTTCTATGGTTTTGGCACGGGTAGTGCCACTGATTGAGTCCTCATGGTTTGCTCATTCTTAGCTAACTTAACCTCCTCAGGATGAGGAATACATGGCGGTGCCAAAAGCTACACTCGGGGCGGCATTGTCCAGTGACTCTGAAAGACATGTTTTTGATTGCTTAGACTTCCCAAATCCCCATTTTTTTTTCTTGGATTTGTTGACCTGTTGAGGAAGAAGATGAAGAAGATGAAGAAGAAAGAGGCTTGATGATAACGTGGAATCATTCAAGGGGAGTCAACAAATTTCTTTGACGTGGACAACCCAAATCAGACTGATGACATGGTCAAAGGCTGCTGACTCAGATATTCCGGCTACCAAGCATGCCATTTGTTGCTGGAATTTCTCGGGTGACTGACCGATGAAAGAAAATATTAGTTGAGTGACCATTTTGATATATTTTAAAGTTCATTGATTAAAGTGATAATTAGGAAAAGTTTGGTGACCTACTAAAAAATTAACCCGACATGTGTTCTTATGGAAACATGTGCAGAAAATGAGGAAATGCCATAGTTTAGTACCTTGCAAAAAAATTTACTCCAATTTTCTCTCACTCCAATGGTTGAAAATATGGAAAAAGAAGCTCGATTTATTATTAATATTTTCCATGTACTATCATTTGGGCACTGTATTTATAAGAAAAGATCATATTGTCATTGCATTTTATAAGTATAATTTTTAATAATGTGAAATTTGAAATAGGTGTTAAATATAATTGGAATGACTTATAATCGATTATATAGTAATGCATTGGTATCTATTGCATTTTTTTTTAAATGATCTGAATTGCTTTTTGAGGAATCAACCGCACTACTCTTTTTCCTATTTTCTCATCCTATGGTGAAAAGTGAAAACATCAATCATCTTCCTTTATTGTTTGCCATCAATAGGCACAGAGAGAGTTTTTATGCCGAAATTTTATTGAAAGTTAAAAAAAAAAATTCTCATTAGCTTTGTAAAATATCAGAGAGGCTCATTAAGACTAGAATACAAGATATACAATGCTATCTATAGTTTCCTAAATAAAGTTAGTACCTAATTAATAATGTAATTATGTCTTAGATATATTACATCATATATTACAAATTGGCACTCCCCTCAAGTTGGAGCATGTATATATGTTGTAGATGCCCAACTTGCCTAGTAAAGACTCAAATTGTGATCTTGCAAGAATTTTTGTGAAAATATCTACAATTGAAACTTTGAATGCAAACGTGATGTAGCACTTTTCTCGACCTGAATCTACTCATAGATGTAATGGTAGACAATCTCAATGTGTTTGGTTCTCTCATGAAAAACTAGATTTGCTGCTATATGTATCACCAATTAACTATCACAAAAGTAACTCCAGTGATTCACAATGTACCACCAAAATCACTAATCATGAACAACATGGCTCAATTTTTAGTTTTACATGATACTGAAGACTTCCCCAATGTGACAAAATAGCCTATGACTGGTTTCCTTTTGATAAGGCAACTTACCCAATCTAAATCACAATACGCTTATAGTTTCATATCACAATCAACTCGTAGCAAAATTCCTTGACCTATTTTGCCTTTAATATGATACACAATCCCCCATTGCAGCCTCAAAATGTTCTTTTTCCCAAAGCCTATATAAACTTGGAAAGGACATGAACCAAGTAGGAAATTTCAAGATGCTTAATCGTGAGATAAATCGAATGTCCCACAAGACATTAGTAAGCCACTCCATTAGCTAGCTCCCCCTCTACCAAAGTGAGCTTTTGGTGATGCTCATGGGTGTTTCAACTAGTTTGCTCCAAGCAAGTTAGTCTTAATGAGAATATCCAACGCATATTTTTGTTGGCATAAAAATAGTCCTTGAGACTATCTTACCACTCAACACCAAGGAAAAACTTTAGTGGCCCAAATCTTTGTTGTGAAAACATTCATTTAAATAAGCCTTGAATGTTGCACACGCCTTGGAGGTATTCCCAACTAGTATAATATCATCCATGCAAACCAAAATCCCCAAAAAAAATCCCATTCCAGAAATAAGTAAAAAGAGAATAATCGGCCTACAATTAGTGAAATCCATACAGATTATGAATGGATCTCAACTTATTAAACCAATTGCGCAGTGCTTGATGAAACCTATATATTGATTTCTTGAGTTGATAAACTTGATCATGCCCATCTACTTTAAAACCGGGAGGAAGCTTCATGTAGATCTCCTTGTTTAAATCACTATGTAAGAATGCATTATTAACATCCATTTGTTGTAGCACCCATCTTCATACTGCCGCTATAGACAAAAACACACATAGGAAGACAAGCTTTGCAACCGAGCGAAAGTCTCATGGGAATCAAGACCTTCTTCTTGTGTGAAACCTTTAGCCACAAAACATTCTTTATATCACTCCATAGTGTTGTCAACGTTGTACTTGATTTTGTAGACCCCACTTATAGTCAATAGGCTTCTAGTTATTAGGTTGCTTCTCAAATGTCTAGGTTCCATTGGCTTCTAAGGTCACTATTTCCTTGCCCATTGCCTTACACCACTTTTCATCTTTAATTGCTTCTCCACAACTACTAGGCTCAATTTTGGAAGTAATAGCCTCAAAAAATCTCAGATGATTTTGAGAAAATTGTCAAAGATTACATAATTTGCTAAAGGATAAATGTACCTAAGGAGCTTTCATGATGCGATAGCTTCGAAGGACGGTAAGTGCTAACGCAAACATCTTGATAATTTTCTACACCAATCTTGAACAAATTTTCACAATTTCTTGGTATTTAACTATCCTCCCGAGTGTGTTTCTTTGCACAACCAACCTGTCTACATAAAAATTGCATGTCCTAATTTAAATCAAATAAAAAAATTTTAAATCACATATAAGAAAACATATAAATCCCTAGATCAGCCGAGATCACAGATCTCGAGGCGATCTAAATATTCAAATTCCAAGATCAGCCGAGAGCACGGATCTCGAGGCAATCTAAATATTTAAATCTTAAGATCAGCCAAGAGCATAGATCTCGAGGCGATCTAACAGATTAGCCGATAGCACAGATCTCGAGGCGATCAAAACATTTAAATCCCAAGATTAGCCAAGAGTACAGATCTCGAGGCGATCAAACATTTAAATCTCAAGATCAGCTGAGAGCACAGATCTTGAAGCGATCTAAAATATTCAAATCCCAAGATCAGCTGAGAGCACAGATCTCGAACCGATCTAAAATATTCAAATCCCAAGATCAGCTGAGAGTACAGATCTTGAGGCGATCTAAATGTTCAAATCTCAAGATCAGCCAAGAGCACAGATCTCAAGGCGATCTAAATGTTTAAATCTCAAGATCAGTCGAGAGCACGGATCTCGAGGCGATCTAAAATATTCAAATCCCAAGATCAGCAGAGAGCATAGATCTCGAGGCGATCTAAAATATTCAAATATCAAAATTGCTCATGAGAACATATCTCGAGGCAAAAAAAAAATGCAAATTACAAAATTGCCCCTGAGAACATATCTTAAGGCAAAATGAAATTACAAGATTGGTCTTGAGAACATATCTCGAGGCAAAAATGCAAATTACAAGATTATCCTTGGGAACACATATCTCAAGGCAATCTCCAATCTCAGGATAGCCCGAATACACATCCCAAAGCAATCCTAAACTTCATATAGCCTGAGTACAGATCTCGAGGCAACATGGGATAGTGCAAATCCCGAGGCACCCAAACACACATCCCGAGGCAAATTGGATTTGAAAATTAAAATTTTAAAATTTAATCCTATCCATTTGATTTAAAAGGATTTAATTCTATCCGTCCGTTCGGATTCTACGGGATGAGTTTGGATTTTACGGGGTGGAAGCGATGGGCTTAAAAAGGGAAGGAAAGAAGAAAGAGGGAGGATTGGTTTTGGGAGGATTTTTCTGATCTTAAAAAAAAAAAAAGACAAAAAAGAAAGAAAGAGACAAAAAAAAAAAAAGTGAGTGAAGGCATTCGGATTCTTTTTATCCTTTTCTCAACCAGACAAAAGAATCAGACAAAAAAAAAACCTACTATCTTGATTGCCAAAACAGAAGGTGATTTATTTATTTATTATAATATATATGTAATAAAAGCCTTAGAACCCCTCCCTTTTTTTTATTTTTTGATCGTGAAGCGTCACAGGGGACATAAGTAAATCTAGTTCGAGGGAGTGTGAGGATGGGAGTTATAAGGAGTAAAAGAAAAAGAAAAAAATAATGAGCGATATAAATATTATATATTAATATATATTCTATATATATATATATATATATATATATATATATATATATATATATATATATATATAATAATAATAATAATAATAATAATAATAATAATAATAATAATAATAAAAATCTAAAAAAAGAAAAGAAAAAATCGCCTGACGTCGTCGTTGCTGCTGCCTATTGCTGATGCTGTTTGCTGTCGTTGCTTGGCACTGTTGCAGTCGTCATTCCCCGACGCTGTTGCTTCATGTTGCCTATGTTGTCATGTTTCCCTTTTCTCTGTTGCTGAAAAAAAAAGTATTTTATCCGCCGGCGCTGAAGAAAGAGATAAACTAGCCGAGAAAATGATGCTCATCTTCAAAGAAGGCAAAAGAATAGAAACGATGATTGAAAGGTTGAAATCGCCACTGCTGCTCCGTTGAAACCAAAGTCAAAACCGAAGTCAAAACCAACCCGTCGTCCTTATTCTTGTCTACTTCTTCGTCGACTTCGGCTATCTCTTCCGTATCGTCTCTGCCATCTGCTCGGATGCCCCCGTTGATCTCATGCGTGAGTCTGAGCTTCATGCGCTTTATCTTCTTTGGAACCAGCAAGATTCGCTCTTTCGGCTTTGGAGTCGCACGCTGATGGCAGATCAAGCTCGATTTGGCAACCCCTCGCATCGCACCGAGAACGAGTTGGTGAAGTCGCAGGATGACAATGCGGATCCTGATCTATCAGGATTCGCTGTCGATGTTTGCAAGAAGGTTGATAGGCTGGTGGAGAGAAGGGCGATCGAATAAAGGCCGAGGAAAGATTGGTGCTTGTTCGTGGTCTGTACTTTGGAGCAAATGTCCAACCATTTGATCTGCTTGGAGAAGTACATGTCTTTGCGGCACTTTTCAAGCGTATCCTCATCTTGTCAAGCCCTAAAATTGATTTCCAGTATGATTGTGTCCTCGATATCAACCACATCAAGCCGAAGAAGTGAGTTGCTGGGGATGTTATGGGAGACAATTTCACCTGAGAACGGCACTTTCATTGAATGACAATTCTTTAGAAAGTGTAATACCAGATCATATTTCCCAACTAAAGCAACTAGTCTGTCTGCAGATGCAAGGGAATCAATTTTCCAGTCCTGTTTCCGAATAAATATCTAATCTTCAATCTCTTGCTTACTTGGATATACATGGAAACATGCTCAATGGTTCAATTCCAATACCCATGAAGAACCTGAGACAATTGCTGCTCTTGGACCTCTCTTACAATAACTTCACTGGTCCTATTCCTGGAAGTGTTTTAGAGAACATGAAGTCCATGCAGTTATACCTCAATCTGTCAAACAATTTGTTGGTTAGTTCCACACCAGTTCAGATTGGAGGATTGCAAATAATTCAAGCCATTGACATATCGCACAACAATTTATCTGGAAGTGTTCCTGCTGCAATTTAAGGTTGTAGGAGTTTATACTCACTGGATTGGTCTAGAAACAAGCTCTCAGACAATGAATTAGATGGAGAACTTCCATCCAGTTTTGCAGAAATGAAGCACAGTGTTCCAATTGATGTTTTGAATAATCATTTCAGTGGAAGAATTCCCGAGAACTTGGGTAATCTTTCCAGCTTGCGGCAACTCAATCTTTCATTCAATCAGTTTGAAGGTCCCGTGCCGGAAACCGGTGTGTTCAGGAGCCTCAACCTGTCGAATTTGTAAAGCAATGCAGCACTCTGTGGATCAAATATAATAACAAGGATCATAGTCAACATGGACCAGGTCTTCAGTGACAATATTAGCTCTGTTTGCTCGTCTTCAAGTGCTTGTTCAACAAATTTTACTTGATATAGTTGTGGTTTTTTTTCAACAAGAAGCATGATGAAAGCTTACCCAGGAAGGACTTGAGGTATTCAGGGAGTTCTATCCCTCGCATGTTCATGATCAAATACTAGAATGTGTTTTGATCGGGAAGAAGGATCCTAGTTTCATAAAAAATCAATCACCACTGTCCCCTGCCCAATCCATTCAGTATGAAATTCTGGAACTCTTTGATGATGTTCAAGGTATTGAGCATGACTCAACTTGGAGATCACCAAGAACCCTGATGCGAAAGATTTGCCTTCATGAAAGACTTCCCATCAAGCCAAAAAAAAAAAGGGAAAAAAGAAAAATGCTTTCTGATCACTTGCATTACGATGTTGGCCTCCATCATATAGTGCATCCAGGCCATGCCATGCATTGGTTCATAAAAAAATAATAATAAAAAAATCATATGGCCATCATCCGAGTAATAAAAAAACAAAAAAAACAAACATGTGATCAATGTTTGGTGGGTCCTATCTTATGTTTATGCACAATTCATAAATCTAATGGATGCATGCTTTATAGTTCTGTTATTTTTTTTTTTTCGGTTTCAAGCTCACGCACTTTAAGCCTTGTAGTTTCCATGTTAGTGATGTTTGTGGGTTATTTTGCATGCAGGAAATAATAGACATGTTATTAACCCACCGTGACATAGATCTATTTAGATGCTCGTATTGGCAAACACCCTTTTGACTCTCCTGATGTGAAAATTTAGGGGTCATTCTAAAAAAATATAATAATAAAAAAAATGAATGAATGAACAAATAAAATGGGCAAATATAGGAAAAGTTCTGGGTTTATTTGCCAAAAATCCGTGGGAATATAAAAAAAGAAGTACATATAAAAAAATTTCTCGGGTTTTGTTGAGAAAGACATGGAAATTTGAAAATAGGGAAATTTAGGAGGCTTCAATGCAAATCTCATAGAAATAAAAAAAAAATGAAAAATTAAGGTTTATAGTTCAGGGGCTCAATTGCGAAATTCACAAAAGATGTGAACATGAAGAAACAGAGAGGATTTAAAAATATATATATATATAAAAAATAATATAAAATAAAAAAAAATTAAGGGAAATTATAATGGTACCTCACTATGGAAGTGTCACATGTTGTTTAACACATTGATGTGATAAAATTAGTTGCATAATGGATGTGGTTTTGCTAACAGTTGATGATGGCCATGATGATGATGATGATTCATGAAATGGTATTTGTGATGGTGGGTGATCACCGTAAAAAATGGATTCCTATGATTTAAAAAAAGTGAAATAAAAAATAAAAAAAAGTGAGAAAAGCATGCATGCATGAAAAAATAAAAATAAATAAATAAAAAATAATAATGATAGTAAAAAAATGAGAAAGCATGCATATATGCATGACAAAAAAATATATAAAAAAATGAAAATAAAATCAAATAAGAAAAGCATGCAATGGTAAAAAGTTTGGTGACCAAAAGGAAATGAACTAGGTGAGTTAGCTAGTTGGGTGTCTCATTCTGATTAACCCAACCGCTTTACTTTTTCTTGCCTCGAACTAATGCCAAACTCCTTGATGATGGATTCCTAGCCCTCCATCAGAATTCAAATCTTGAGGTTGCTTTGAACTTAAAGCAACTCCTTTGATGATTAGATTTTGGCCGTCCATTAAAATCCAAATGTTATGGTTGCCTCGAACTTAAACCAATTCCTTTGATGATCCGATCTTGGCCGTCCATTAAAATCCTCGAACTTAAACCAATTCCTTTGATGATCCGATCTTGGCCGTCCATTAAAATCCAAATGTTATGGTTGCCTCGAACTTAAACCCACTCCTTGATGATAAAATCCTGGCCCTCTATCGGAACACTAATATTGGAGCTGCCTAGAGCTTAAACACATCCCTTTGATGGATGAGATCTCAGTCGCTCATCTTTCTCCTCTCAAATTCCAAATTCTGGAAAAGACCTAAATACCCTCTAATCCAGTCTAAACCTTTCATCCCAAATCGCCTCGAACTCAGGCTATTTTTGCTGGATGATGAAATATGTTGCCTTACAATCAAATTAACACCTTTGAGATTCTTCCATGAGAAAATTCATTTCGAAGAAATGACAAAGAATGCTTATCTCAAGACAACGGGTTCTGCAAATTGCAAAGTGACCATGAAATATGTTAGGCTGCAAATAAGAATACGATTTTTTTTTAAAAGTGGCATAAATTTTGGAACGGCAATGAGATACTTGATTTCAAAGCGGCAACGAAGCGTGAGACGGCGGCGAAGCATGTTCCCTAAGGCGGACGATGGCGTCATAAAAATATAATAAAAAAATATATAATAATAAATAAATAAATAAATAAAATATGTATGCATATATATATATATATGGCAATATTCATATGTAATGAATCACCATGTTTTGACAATAAATTTATTATTTTTCATTGCTTTTTTATTTGTACTTTTTGCCCTTAATCGGAGGTTCCCAAGACACTGTCTGGGGTAATTAATAATAGGGGCTTGCCTCTATTAGGAATGAAGAACCCACGAAAAAAATATGATATTTGTGCTTCGATGTGCCGTCTGGTGTCTTCTTCACAGACAAGATGCCATACGCGTATTTTCGATCCCACACAACCCATTCACTCTTTTGCCCATACCTTGTCTGCTCGGTTTATACTTTCTCAACTATAAAACTATCACGCTCTTGTTGTTTCTTCCTACCTTCTAACTTGGCTTGCCAAGCACCTCAATTGCATTTTTGTGCAATGATGTGTAGGCATACCATGCATACTACTGTTTCATACCTTCGAACAAGCTAACTCTATAACAACCTAGATATCTTTGGTTCATAATCATATCATTTATTAAACTGGTCATTCAGTGCATTGTAACAAACACCACTTGTGTCAGTATAATGGCAGCCTCTATAACAACCTCTATAATGACTGGATATCTTTGATTATATAATGATATCATTCATTAAAATGGTCTTTCAGAGCATTGTAACAAACACCATGTGTGCAAGGATAATGGTAGACTCTATAACAACCTCCCTAACAAAATGGATATCTTTGATTTCATAATCATATCATTTATTAAGGTCCTGTTTGGATAACCTAGAAATATGCCATAATCCGTACATTATGGTATAGTATAATATTTTCACAGACTTATAGCATAATGGTCGTTTGGACATCTATTTTACACTACAAAATTATGCCATAATGTGGGAATTATGACATAAAAAAATATTCTAGTATAAGTGGAATATTTTTTATGTTGAATTTCATAGGTCTCTCGTTTTTGGGTTTCTCTTGTTTACTCTCTCTCTCTTTCTCTCAAAGATGCCACCGGGATCTAGAGCTAGAGTCCGAGATCCAGTGAGCCGCCTGGTAGGTTTCCCCCTAGTTTGCCACCTTTTGCTACTGCGCTGCCAGCTGCGGCGGCTAGAAGAAGGAAACCGATGGATTCATCTTCATCTCCACGGTGTCGAAGCTAAAGAGAAACCAGATTCATCTCCTCCTTCACGACTTCATTAAGAGACAACAAGCCCCCACGACTTCGTTATAGAAACAGAAAAAAAACCACTCAGTATCAGTCATCTCCTTCTCCATGACTTCATCAAGCGACGACGGGCCCCCACCGGCCACCAACGAGTTGAGCTCTCGGAGCAAGCGCTTTGTCCCCTACTTCATAAATGGTGGTGAATTTTTTTTTAAATTAAAGAAGTTTTTGCTCTTTCATTGTTCTTGTTTATAGTTCTGGTTATATAAAGTTTAGATGAATGACAACGTTTAGATGTTTAGATGTTTAGATAAATGAAACCAGGAATTATATGGGATTCCACTTCAAACGCAGCAGCGGGAGTAATTGAGAGAAACCTTATGTTGTTCTTTCTCTAATTCGTGGTGTACTTTCTTTTTTTTTCCTTAAAGTTGGGATTTTTATGAGAATTCAATGTGTTTAGTGTTCTGGTTTGGTTTCTTTTAACAATTGCTCTCTTGAATGGCTACTGATGGTTTTTAATGATGTTGTTTGTTTTTGCTGCTTTAATCCAATTGATTGTATTGAGATTTTGTAGTTAATGATTATGAGGTTTTGGTGCTGGTTCAAAGGAAGCACGTATGGATTGTATTGAGATTTTGTAGTTTATGATTTCAATTGCAGCCAAGACGTTTAGTGTTGGAAAAACTTCTGTTCTTATCCATGCTGGGGGAATATTGTTTGTTAGGCAAAAGTTGAAATTTTATGATTGCTCTATCAATTTGGCAGGCTATAACAAATTTTCTAGTTTATATGGTTTTCTCATGTTCATGCTAGAATTTGTCATAATGGCCAGGCTGTATGACACTATGATGCACAAATTTTGGCTTGAAGGTGAGAATTTGATGTGTTTGGTTGATTTTGATGAACAGTAGAGAGATGAAATGCATTGGAAGCTTAAGATTAGTGGCATGCTTTTTCTACAACACCATTATCCTAGTTTAATAATATTAACATCAATAAAGACTAGTTTAATATCTTAAATGCTTGTTACCTACTAATAGGACACATTAGCCATTAAACAAGAAAAGGGCCACCATTATGTTTATGTTATTAAAACTCATAATTAAGTTGTGAATAAATGGAGTTGGCTTTCTTTGAGGATAATACAATAAATCATTGGTGGGAGTATTTTTGTATTATTCTTTATTCATTTTACAGTGTTTGATCTATTATGGCAAGTGAAGGTACGGCAAGTGAATGTAGACATGAAAGTAGGGCAAAGTGGAATGAAATTCACAAGGCTCACCTAGTAAGGTTATTGGGTGAGTATAATACTCTTACTATTCACAAAATGGATGAACCAAAGAAGCTTGTAGGTTTTTTTCAACTCTTGTTCTAATGCTTTAATTTGACTTGTGGTGATGCTTGGATTGGAAAACTTGGTTATTATGTCATGTACCATCTTATTAAAAGGGTTTTTTGAATTAAGTGGCTTTGGATGGGACTATGAAAGACACATTTTATCTATTCCTAATAAATTTTTGTCACCACTGCTAGAGGTATGCACATAAATAATGAATGATTTCATTAATTACAACCATCTAATTTGGAGCAAATCAAACAAAGGAATAAAGATGCAAGGAAGTGGTTGTTTTCATATTTTATGGCATTGCAGGAGGTTTACGAGGGTAAGAAATTTTTCTAATAATTTATTTTTATAAAGCTTTGTTTTATTAACATATTATATATTTGTTATGTAGGGAGATATGCTGAAGGTAAACGATCTCGTGGTATAGAAAATTATGAATATATTTCTTAATCACCAATGCACACCCCAAGTCAAAGTGTTTTTACTCCAAATGATTTAAGACAACCATCACCTATACACAAGATGTAGAATGATGATATCCTGCAAGTGGAACCTTCTTGTTCTTAACCATGGAATTCTCAAACTCAAAGTTCAAGTAATGAAATTTTTCAGGGAATAAGAGATCAAGATGGGCAGAGAAGAAAAAGGGAGCGAAAAGGGAAAAAACCCAAGATTCATCATTCAACATGAATAAATACATTGTATTTCGAGAGCACGAGAATAAAGAATATCTCGATGTTGTCAAGGGCACTCAAGTAGTGGAAAAAACATACAATAGAAGATTATATGAAAGTGTTCAACCAAATGAGTGGCATTTTTACAAAAGAAGAAATGTTCAAAGTTACCCAAATTTTTATTAAAGATAAGAGTTATCGTGAACCTTTCTTATGTCTTCAGGAAGACCAAAGAGTGCCATGGCTTAGAATTATGTTCAACAAAATTGAGTAAAAGATGATGAGTGTGACATTATTATGGGTTATCTTGAAAGTTTTGATTATGAACTTGTTATCTTGAACTTGTTATTTTTCTAGTTGTTATGGGAATTTTTTCATTATGTGTAATTTTTTTATATGATTGTTGTGTGAATGTTTTGATTTACAGGTGTATTTTTTTATCAAGAACTTGTTAGATATCTTTTTTTTTTAATTGTTATGGGAATGTTTTGATTTTAGGTCTCTTTTTTTTTTTTGGCATGAATTTGTTATCCAAAGATATATTTTGGCTTGTAATATACACTACAATGCTATTCAGGAACTTGCAAAATTTCCAAACTTTCAGATTCTTTTCTAACATTAAATTGACATAGGTGATAGCTACAATAATCATTCCAAATTGGCAATAGCTACAATAATCATTCCAAAGAAACAATTTCATGATTGCCACAAACCTATGGTCTATCTCGGTGATAGCTACAATAATCATTCCACATTTGCATTGTTATTTCACCTCTTTTACCAACACCTGCATTTCGCTCAGAGTTTATGGTGTCGACATCCTCTCCATATGACTCATCTCCATTAGGAACAATAGTTTCTTTGGCTTCACCATCAAAATCATCAACAATATCTGCACAGCTATGCATACAGATGAAGTTATGCAACATACAAGCAACAACTAGTATATTAGTTTGAGAGTCGATTGCCTAAAAAGTTACTACTTTAAGTATCAGAAATCCCATTTTCAAAATGCCAATGATGCGTTCAACATGATTCCTTAATGAAGCATGTCACAAATTAAACAGTTCTTTATAATTTCTCAGTCTAGATTGTGCTCGACCTTGCTCCTACAAATGGTAACGGACATCTCTGTATGGAGCAATAAAATTCGGGGTATTAGCATATCCTGCATCTACAAGATAATATTTATCCCTTGGGATTTTAAAACCTTGCTCAATCAAACGTTGGAGAATCCTAGCATCAGAAGCAATACCTTCCCAACCAACTCGTACATATGCAAAACGAAGATCAAAATCACATGTGACCATAACATTCTACGATAGTGTTTGCTTCCTGTTTCTATAAGGATCTTGTTTATCCAAAGAAATCATGATAGGAATATGTGTTCCATCAATAGCACCAACACAATCCTAAAAAATAAACAAACGTATAACATTTACAATGATAAAAAAAATTCACAATAAAATTCACAATATATAGCTTTACCTACCTTGAAATATGGGAAAATTTTTCTGTTATTCTGAATAACCGGTGATATCATTGATGATGGAGGTTCTATATATTCACGAGCAAGTCGATTTATAGCTTTAAGTACTTTACTAAAATAACGACTAACAGTTTCTGCAAAATGTTGAAATCGCTCTTGCGCATCATGGTTACTAGCATTATAAGCAAGAGTGTACATAAACATTGCTAGTTGCTCCTCGATTGTTGTCCGTTTTGAGTTGTAGAGGAGAAATTTTTATCTTAAACGATCAACTAGTGCTTGAAATATATAAGGCTCCATATAAAATCCTCTTTTGCAACGTTCTTCATGACCTTCAAGAATTTTTTGTACAAATGATGCACCTGTAAGAATGGATGTGTGATGTTCTACACTTTTGGAAGTCGCTAGACATTGTCTTGACCAATAGCTGAGCATTAATAGATCACCTTCTTCATTTTTTTTCCTCCAAAGATTTAAGGAATCCATGGTAAAACAATGATTAGAACTATGAAGTTTTTCAACTAGAGAATGCGTATAATGCAAAGAAATCATGTTGTGTATAAATAAGGAAAAATGGCAATGGCTATAATTATAAAGTTATATTTACAACGACTATTTTCTACCGGCTATTTTTCAAATTTTAATTTCCAGCAGTTATAATCCAACGGCTATTTTTATTATGTAATAATTATTTATTATGCAAAACAAACACTCATTCTGTAAGAAAAAAATTGTAATAATTTATGTGATAATTTTTTATTTTGTTACGCAAACACTCATTCTATAGGAATAAAATATGTCATAATTTCTGTAATAATCAGTTGCACTTTCTACATAATAAAACTATGCCATATTTTTTATTTTGCATCCAAACATGCCCTAAACATTCCTTTCAGGGCATTGTAACAAATACTACGTGTGCCTGCATAATGGCGGACTCTATAACAACCTACTAACAACCTGGATATCTTTAATTATAAAATCATATCATTCATTGAACAGGTCATTCAGGGCATTATAACAAACACCACGTGTGTCACAATAATGGCCAACTCAATAATAACCTCTATACCAACATGGATATTTTTTATTACATAATAATATCATTCATTAAACTAGCCATTCAAGGCATCGTAAAAAACACCATGTGTGCATGGATAATTCCTGACTCTATAGCAACCTCTATAACAACATAGATATCTTTGATTACATAATCATATCATTCATTAAACTAGTCATTCAGGGCATTCTAACAAATAACAAGTGTGGCAACATAATAGATGAATCTATGCCAACCTCTCTAACAACATGGATATCTTTGATTAAATAATCATATCATTCATTAAACTGACCATTCAACGCATTGTCACAAACACCACATGTGACAGGCTAATGGTTAACTCTAAAACAAACTTTCTAATAACCTAGATATCTTTGATTACATAACCATAACATTCATTAAACTGGTTATTGAAGGTATTGTAACAAACACCACGTGTGCCAAGATAATGGCTAACTCTATAACAACCATTCTAACAACCACGATATATTTGATTACATAATTATATCATTCATTAAACATGCCTTTAAGGGTATTGTAACAAACACCACGTGTGCCAAGATAATGGCCGACTCTATAATAACCTCTCTAATAACATGAATATCTTTGACTATATAATCATATATCATTTATTAAACTAGTCATTCATGGCATCGAAACAAACACCACGTGTGCCAGGATAATGGTGCCTCTTTAACAATCTCTCTATCAGTATGGATATCATGTCATTCATTAAACTGGTAATTGAGGACATTGTAAAAAACACCATGTGCGCAGGATAATTTCTTACTCTATAACAACCATTTTAACAACTTGGATATCTTTAATTACATAATCATATTATTCATAAACTGGTTATTAAGGGCATTGTAATAAACACACGTGTGCCGGGATAATGGCTGACTCTATAGTAGTCTTTCCAACAACTTGGATATCTTTAATTACATAATCATATCATTCAATAACTAGCCATCAAGGCATTGTAACAAACATGATGTGTCGTAGGATAATAGCTGACTCTATAACAACCTATCTAACAACTTCGATATCTTTGATTACATAATTATATCATTCATTAAACTACCATTCAGGGATTGTAATAAACACCACGTGTGCATGAATAAATCCTGACTATAGTAACCTCTCTAACAACCTAGATATCTTTGATTACATAATCATTTCATTCATTAAATTGGTTATTTAGGGCATTGTAACAAACACCACGTGTGCCAGGATAATGGCCGACTTAATAACAACCTCACTAACAACATTGATCTCTTTGATTACATAATCATATCATTCGTTAAACTTGCTATTCAGGGCATTGTAAAACACACCACATGTGAGAGGATATGGCTGACTCTATAACAATCTTTCTAACAACCTGGATATCTTTGGTGACATAATCATATCATTCATTAAACATACCATTCAGGGCATTGTAACAAACACCACGTTTGCCTAGATAATGGCTAACTCTATAGCAACCTCTCTTATAACATGAGTATCTTTGATTATATAATCATATCATTCATTAAACTTGCCATTCAGGGCATTGTAACAAACAAAAGGTGTGCTAGGATAATGACAGACTCTATAACAACCTCACTAACAACCTGAATACCATTGATTATAAAATCATATCATTCATTAAAATAGTCATTTAGAGCATTGTAAAAAGCACCACGTGTGCGAGGATAGTGACAAACTCTATAACAACCTCTCTAACACTCTCTAACATCCTAGATATCTTTGATTACATAATCATATGTCATTCACTAAATTGGTCATTCAGGGAATCATAACAAACATCACGTGTGCCAGGATATTGGTCGACTCTATAACAACCTCTCAAACAACATGGATATGATTGATTACATGATCATATCATTCATTAAACTGGTCACTTAAGGTATTATAACAAACACCACGTGTACCTAGATAGTGGCTGACTCTTTAGCAACCTCTCTAAGAATCTGGAAATCTTTTGATTACATTACTATATCATTCATTGAACTTGATACTTAGGGCAGTGTAACAAACACCACTTGTGGCAGGACAATCGTTGACGTCATAGGACAGGAAGTTTGCATCAACAACTTGAGAAAACAAATTTTTAGTTCTCTTTAATGCTATGATAGTCTCTGATATAATTTTTTTTTTTATAAATATGAAAAGTGCATATATTATTAGGGGTGTGCACATAGAGGCAATGACAACCCCTTTGTATACTCTCATTTGGCCAATATGGAAATTAGATTATATGTCTGTTTGCACAACCAAGAAACTTTGGCACCACTACTATTCTGTACATTTTGAACTCCAATGAAGATTATGCAAACTTTATCCGATTATGCAAACTTTATCCAATGGGGTGATACCTTTAGACCAAAATCCCTCTAGTTATATGGTACATAATATCTCTAATTACTTATAATTTTTTTTATTCTATTATTTGACATTATGACTTTAAATATTTCAACAAAACTTCATGAAAAGCTAGTGATTTGTCTATCTCAATTTATCTCCGTGGAATATTAGGTTGATGTCCATAGTTGCGGTTAATTTTTTTTTTTTTTAAAAAGATAAACAACAACTTAATTTTTTTTTATAAAAAAAAGGTGCTTAATATTTTTTTCAAGAGAAATTTTTGTTTATATATATATATATATATATACAAAATAGTGAACTATTTTTGCTCTACTTAAATATCAATCTGAGCCATTCAAGCTGAACAATACTCAACGGCTCATCTAAAAGCTGTTGGCTCTAACAATGAGTTTAATCCTCACCGCCAATCAAAATAATCAAAAGATCAGACGGCCCAGAACTGATCAAAGCTCCCAAACAACTAAAACCATAAATCCTATCACTGGCACGATGGCCGAAATCCCTGCTAGTGATGTTGCTCTGGCAGCTATATCGCCAGAGCTGTCCGCTGCTCCGTGACGGCGATCTCCTCCAGGCCGTTCGCGCGGAGCTCGCCTACGAGCTCTCATCTCCTCCTTCCTCTCCACCCCAGGTAACTTTCTGCAACCCCAATCCCTCACTGAAACCCTAGCATTTGATTCTATGAACTTCTCCACACAACGTTAAGGTGGGTGGCATGTTGGGCGTGTTCGTGCTGGAATGCGATGATCCCAAGACGAAAGATGTGTTCCTTAGACCTTAGAAAGAGTGATGAGGAGGAGGTTGCTGTTTCGGCCAAATTTGGAAGGTTGTTCTTTGGAGAGGAGAATGCGATGGATTGGAACGTGAGGATGAAGGTTTGCGTCAAGAGGCCAAAGGCGGAGCCTTTGCTGCAGTTTGACTGCAATGTGTTTGCTAGAGAAGGATTTGGTTCTTCTGATTTTAGGATTAGGCATGTTACTTATCGTACTTCGTAAGATTCTTTGGAGGCTTTGAAGTACAAAGTTCCCAAATTCAGGTAAATATTGCAACATTTTTTTTTAAAAAAATTAAATTTGTAGAAATTTTTTTTGCTAAAGATTACTTTGATTTGCTTCTTTGTTTAAAGTGTTAGTCCTGTGAAATTTAGGGATGAGAAGCTCATAATTGGAAGAACTAGGTTTTTAGATTTCCTAATAAGGGAACTAATGTATATATCTTGATTTGCTGAAGCATTAGCCAATGAAACTTGGTGATTCTTAGTTTTGAATTAATCTCTTTATAAGGTAATCCTATTTGAATTCAAACGGCTATTCATATTGGTTTTGAATCAATGTCTTGCATTAGGATGTTTACCATGTAATTTTGTATCTCATGAAGATGAACTGGTCATGCCTTCATATTGGTGTATGAAAGTTCTTTGCATGACACATATCTGATGTTGAGGAACTGACAGTTATGTCTTGATTTGCTGAGGCATAAGTCAGTAAAACTTGGTAATTTTTAGTTTTGAAAATTAATCTCTTTGCAAGGCGACCCTATTTGAATTCAGACTGCTATTCATATTGGTTTTGAATTAGTGCCTCACATTAGGATGTTTATCAACTAGAGATAATTTTGTATCTTGTTAAGATGAACTGGTCTTGCCTTCATATTGGCGTACAAAAGTTCTTTCATAACACATATCCGATGCTGAGGTACTTTAGAGAATTTCATTTTGTAAAGAGTAAAGCCCTACAAAGAGTTTACTGCACACATTATATTTGGTATCATAAATTGGAGGTTAGCATTTTTTGTGCAAAATAGAGTTTGCTTTCTTGATGTAAATTGGAAAGCTTTTTGAGCATCAAATTTCTAAGATCTAGTTGACAGAAATAGACACTATGAGGGAGTTGGATCCCTCTTAACAATTACAGTTGGTCTTTTAAAAGAATCATTTATGACTAGATATGTAGATGGTCTAAGTATGTACCTGAGTACTTTGTTCCCCTTTCTCGATGTTTGTATCATATGAGATCTCCAAAGCCTTTTTTGGTTCTCATGAGAGTATATATTGTTTCTCCTTATAAGGAATTACACTTTGCAGATTTGAAACAATTTGGAGCTCTAAATTTGTGTTGTTTCACATAATAAGTTTTTTGTTGATTTGATGCTTTTCAGAACATGCCCCATATGTGAATTGGATCGTTGTGTCAAAAGATTCAAATATCTCCGCTACGTATTAGCTTGAAACTTTTTGGTGCATAATATACTACTATATGTATCCTTCTTTGCTTGGTCAGATTCACCATAGTATTTTTATCAGTGGCAATCATCATGCAAATACTATGTTCTAATACACTGAGAAAACTTAGCCTATTTTATTTTGCTGACATGTAGATCCTTGTTGGCCTGGCATTTATTACCATATATCAGTAATTTATGATAGTGCAAATGAAAGGAATTTGTGAAGAAATTGTAAGAAAACCTTTGTTTTTGTTTTTTAATCTAAGTTTTGATATTGGTAACTCATGCAATTGTGCAATTGCTATATAATATATGAAAATAATATTTAGATGTGAAATGTCAATAAATAATATTAACCGTTTTAAATAAGTACAAAAGTAAATGTACCTCGAACTCAATCCTAGTAAAGCAAGATCTTTTTAAAATAATAACAACAAGAAGATAATCGGAAGCTTGGCTGAGCCATTGTCCTAGGGAGTATTTCTGCCTTATTATGTAAGTACTTCAAAAAATTCTCCCAAAGAAACATCTGGGATCCACCTTCTTTGAACACAATCTAGAAGATGGTGATGGAGTTTCTTTTCAACATCCAACAACTAAAGAATATGGAAATCGGAAAATGAAACGAATGTAATCAAAGAGACGTTCAAAAAGAAGATATTGTCTTATTTCGTTCGCTTCTTTTATGAACACAGAGTAAACATGTCCCAAAAGTCACGTGATAACATGCTCCTTAATCAGCATGACCAATAGAAGAAAGACCAAGTAAAAAAAACATGTGGATAAAAATATTTATAAAACAAATATATTTATTTTTTGACTTTTGTTTATTAAAAATATTTATAAAACAAATATATTTATTTTTTGACTTTTGTTACACTTCTGTTACACCAAACTTCTCATAGATTGCTATTTGTCCTTGGCCATTAATGTGAAGTACCATTCTTATAGATAAATGAAATATATAGTCAAGCAACTTTTGCTTGGTCATTGACTAGCTTTTTATTTGTTTCTTACCAACCATTTGCTGGTGATAGTTGAATAGGCCCTGTGCATTTTTTTAGTTATCAATTGGTGGGATTCTATAGTCATTGGTTATGTTAGTTGAATGCTTTCATCAATAGAGTTTGATGCCAGGTTCAAAAGCAGTAAAATTTTCTAGGTAAATTTTAGAAGTTTGAATGAATGTGTTGGGTTATAGAACAAGCTACTCTTTGTTTTGGAATATTAGTGAACTTTGTTGTGATAAAATTTATTGTCCAAGGGAAAATTAGGAAAGACCACCCATATATTGATTGAAGCAAGGATATTTTATAGAAATTAAGGGATAGATTTTGCAAATAAAAGGATCACATATTAATACTTAGAAAATATAGATTCATTCTTCTAAAGATAACCTATTTGTGCAATAGAGAACAAGAGTATGCTAATTTTTATTCCTTAGTGGTTGAATTTAGTCTTAGATTACCTGCTAGTATTCACTCTCTTTTGTCAAGAATATTTACAGAAAAAAGGTTATGAGGATCTGAAATAAAATCTTAATAGTTGAGCCTATTCGTTGGCGGTTATCCTTTTGTGGCATAAAGTTTTCACATGGGGTTTCTTAATCAAAACAGAAAGTAACATGATAGCCTGAAGCAGCGGATACGTAGTTCTAATCCAAGAACTCACACTCAACATAGAGTAAACGCAAAAATTAATTTCCAATTCATTATCCCTTTTCACAAACCCTAAACAATATTTATAGAGAACTAAACTAAGGACAAAATAGTAAATATAATTAAAATAATTACAAATTATTGGATAATAAACTAACTAATAAATCTAAGATAATTACAAAATACTAAATAAAACTATTTTGAATATTTAAATTCAAAATACTAAAATTATTGGGCACCATGCTGCGTCATTCACCCCCACTCGCGAGAAACTCGACCTTGAGTTTTAATCTAGGCAACTAAGCTTGTAATTGAATATTTCAACAAACCATCCCTATTCCAAAATTTAAACTTCTTATTCTTGAATTCTTCCCATTTACTAGCTTTCTTTTTCTTCTTCTTCTTTGAAAAAGACCACACCTTTAGTTTCGATTCTTCGTGAAACTCAGAAAAGTCCTTTTCATCATTCTTCTTTCTTTCATCAATACTCTTCCAATCAACATGTTTATCTTTTTCCTCAGTTTTAGATGCGTCTTTAATTATATTTTCACAACTTCCATCATCAGTAATAGAACGGAACACTTTATTTATAAGCAACTGATGGTTTTGAATATGCTCTTCATGTTTGAGAGTTGATATTATTGGCTTTATAAGATAAATTTGCCTCTCATCTGCTTCATATTCATCTTTCTCATCACCATCTGGCTCACAAATAATTTCTTTATTCTTCTCTATAATGCTCACGGTCTTCCTCAAGGGACATTCATTTGATTTGTGTCCAGGTTGATTACACCTAAAACACTTCCCTATAGTAGGTTTTGTATAGGGATTTTCTGTTTTCCTAATTTCTTTATCTTTCTCTTTTTGATCTTTCCCTACAGTCTCTGTTGTCTTGTTCCTTATGTATTGGTTGTTATTTTTATTAGTACGATCTTCAAACTCTTCTGTGGACTCTTCAGATTTATAATCTTCATGATTCCTCCAACCTCGCTTTTGTTGCATTAATTCTGCCTTTAGGGCCATATTCTTCGCCTCGGATAAGGTTCTGATAACTTGTACACCAATTCTGTCTTTGAGTGATGGCCTTAAACCCTCCAAATACCTTGCAACCTGTTGTCCTTCTGACTCAATGAGGTTGTTTCTCTCAGCTAGTCTCATGAATTCCGCAGTGTATTCATGGACCGATCGATTGCCCTGTTGACAACGTTGATACTGCTGAAATAGGATCTGTTCAAAATCTGGGGGTAGAAACTCTCTCTTCAATAAATACTTCATCCTGTACCAAGTTCGTACAGGACCTTTACCTTCTTGTTCTCTCCTGGATTGAATCCGTTCCCACCATGCAGATGCTCCCCCTTTCAAACGGCATGCAACCAATCTAACCCGTTTCTCTGGAGGGATCTCCATGTAATCAAAGAATCTGTTAATTTCTACAATCCAATCTAAAAATTCTTCTATGGCCAAGCTTCCGTTGAAAGACGGGATATCCACCCTTAACCGGAAATCTCCACTATCCCTTTCAACACGGCCATAATTATTTCTTGCTCTTTGTCCTTCATATGGTTGATGACGTCCAAACCAATTTGGTTCAAAATCGTCTTCTTCCTCTGAATCTTCATCATAGACATATTGTCTATAAATAGGGATAGGACGACGTCTGTCAATAGGAACACCACGAGCCAACTCCACCCCTGGCCTTCTATTGTCATTCCGTCCCCTGTGTGCATCAATTTGTAGAGCATCCAGTCGATTTACAATTTCTTCAAAGCGCTCATCAAAACGCCGGAATCTGAGATCCATCCGTTGCTCCAAACGTCGCTCCAATCGTTGCAACGCTTCGTCCCCAAGAGGGGCTCTAGCCTCCTGATCACCGTTACAAAGACCATCACCGTCGCCACCAGTTGACATGCTCTGATACCACCTGACGCAGCGGATACGTAGTTCTAATCCAAGAACTCACACTCAAAATAGAGTAAACGCAAAAATTAATTTCCAATTCATTGATCCCTTTTCACAAACCCTAAACAATATTTATAGAGACATAAACTAAGGACAAAATAGTAAATATAATTAAAATAATTACAAATTATTGGATAATAAACTAACTAATAAATCTAAGATAATTACAAAATACTAAATAAAACTATTTTGAATATTTAAATTCAAAATACTAAAATTATTGGGCACCATGCTGCGTCAGCCTCCAAGGTAGTGAGCTACTTGACTGTCTTATTTATTTATTTATTTTTTTTGGAACATTCTGCTGTAACTTTATTCGTGTGCCATTTTTGATTGAGTGCATTGGAAACAATTGTATGTTATTAAAGTTTGTTGATAGACGTATCAATAATGCAGGAGTCTGAGTAATTTTTTTGGGTGGTCACCGAACTATGGTCAATTTTCAGTTTGGTCACCCAACTGGAAAACGCATCAAAATAGTCACCCGTTTTTGAAATATTTTCACCGGGCAGTCACCCCCATATTTACGGCGAGTTAATGCTGATGTGGCGACCGGAGAATGCCCAGTCAGCCTCAGTCAGCCATGTCAAATGATCCAAGTGGCACTTGTTCTCCACGTGGCCTTCTTCTCCACGTGCCCTTCTTCCCCAACGGGACAAAACAGAGAGAAACGCTCCATCTTCTTCAACGCTTGTCTTCTATCTTTCTTCTCACCTTGTTCAACGCTTGGCAAGGGAGGAAGTGCAGGCCAGCAGAGTGAGTTCAAACTTCGCAATGTCGGTGAGTTGGGAGGTGCGGTCTGCTGGAGAGGAAGCTCCGGAGTACTTTAAGTTAAACCCTAACTCTTTCCATTTGTTCATCAGTTACCTGAGTGTTATGGATTGCAAATCTGCAGGGAAATGCAGTTAGGGTTTATGTGTAAATGTAGGGCTTTGACAGGTAACTGGGCTTTTCATGAAATTGTCTAAATTTGGTACTTTTTAGTACTTAATTAAATTATAATGAAGAGTGTTACATGTTTTACAGACATTATGTCTGGTCCCCTTCGAATGTTTGTGCTGAATTCATATCTTTTGGTTTTCTTTTTCTTTAACAATTATTGGTTTGTCTATTATTGATGCCGAAGTGGATTTCAATATGGTAGAATTTCTTTCAGTATGTGGTCCCCTTGGAATGTTTGTGCTGACTTCCCTTTGTCTTTATTATCAATCTCTTATAATTAACTGTGCAGTTGCTCTTGTATTTCTTCATTGTAGTGGCCCATACACATGTTTTTAAAAGCCAGGTAGGGTACATGTTATGCATTCAATGCTAAAATTGATTAGCACAAGTATTATCAACAATCTTGAACATTTTTTCATCACTTATTCTATCCTCTTGTATTGTGTACTGTCAATTCAAACATTTCTTAGATCTGGTATGGGATGTAGTTTATGTTGATAGATAGGATTCTAAAGTATTGCATGGAAAAAAAATATTGACATGTAAAGATTTGCAAACAATTCACATAGTATTCACATAGTATTTCTTAAATCTGGTTGTCCTTCATGGTTTGTCTAACATTGACATGGAAAAAATATTGCAATCTCAATTTCTTTGGATCTGCTGTGAGATTTAGTTTATGTTGATTGGATTGTAAAGTATAAAGGTGCATTAAAGTGAATATGGTATGGGGTTTTTTAATTCTATTATAGTTTATGATAATAGGATTATGGTATGGGATTTATAATTTTGCTATAGTTTTTATTGTAATACTAAGTAAGTGAGTGAGAGTTGCAATTATTTCTTTCTTCCAGTGCCCAATGCTGAGTTATTCTCTATAAAGGTCCACTACAATGCTGGAGGTGGTGATAGATTTGTTGGTTATATAGACTATGTGTGTGTAGACCATATTTCTAGATTAGAATTGGTTAACATGGGAAAAGATTTGGATCTGAATGTTAATGGTTGTAGGATATGGTGGGTTCAAGATAGTGTTGTAAAAGAAATTGCTTCAGATATGGATGCTCTGGTAATGGCACAATCTGTCGAATCAGCTAGGAAGGAGGTTGATATTGTCATTAGGGCTGGAAGTTCAGTTATGTATGCTTCAAATATAGATGTTAGTGAAGAACCAATTGCTGAAGGAGATTGTAATGAAGATGCCAATGATTTGGAGGGTGGAATTCCTGGTTCAGACAGCAGTAACAAAGATATGGATGGGGATAGTGACTTGTGTGATTCTAGCTACAACTTTAGTGGTGATTCTGAAGGAGAGCAGGTAGATGACAGAGAATTAAGGAGAATATTTGTATCTATAGATAGAGAACCACCAAGAGAATCAGCTGATGAAGATGTTCATTCAGAAAATCTAGGCTCAGATGCATTTAGCTCATGCTCATCAACAGATGAAGATGAATTAGTGTCAACTAAACCTAAGTATTCAGACTTTAATGAACAAGTTGACATGAAAGACCCTCACTTTAAGGTTGGTATGAAATTCAGTAGCTTTGAACAATTCAAAGAGGCTGTGAGGAATTATGGGCTGAAGAATAGGGTAGTCATGAATTTTAAACCAAACTCTAAAAAGAGATGTAAGGCATTTTGTAGAAATGGCTGTCTTTTCTATCTCTGGGCTTCACCAATGTATAAGGACCAGAATACAGTGCAGATCAAGGCAGGGAATTTAGTTCATGAGTGTGCAAGGGGATACAGCAATAGGCATGTAAATGCTAAGTGGATAGCTAAGAACTACCTGGAACAATTCAGAGCAGACCCCAACTGGAAATTAGCTGGCATCATCCAAGCAGTGAAGACAAACCAACAAGTGGATATCAGCCAATTGAAGGCATACAGAGCAAAATGCATTGCATTGAGGTAGATTTTCATAATTAACAGTATTTTCCTTTTAAACAATTCAATGTACTTTTGATTTTATCATTGTAGTAACACATTTTCATTTTGCATGTCTAACCACATGTAGAATCATTGATGGTGATGAAAAAGACCAAATGGCAAGAGTCTATGATTACAGGTTGGAGCTAATGAGAAGCCATCCGGGGTCAACTATCATGTTTAGGTGTGACCAAGGGGTGTTCCAGTGCATGTACATATGCCTGACACCTTTGAGAGAAGGTTTTCTTGCAGGCTGCAGGCAAGTAATTTCCTTGGATGGCTGCTTTCTCAAAGGCAGGTATGGAGGTCAACTATTGGCTGCAATTGGGATAGATGCAGATGACTGCACCTATCCCATTGCTTGGGCAACAGGTAATATGTGCTTGACCTTTTTAACAATTAATGTGATTGAATTGATTAATCTGTGACTCACCAATGTATGTCATTCCTTATTTATTTGTGTGTTGCAGTGGATAAAGCGAACAGAGACAACTGGAAGTGGTTCCTAGAAATTCTTGCACAAGATTTAAGAATCAACAATAGCAATCACTGGGTTTTTATGACTGACAGGCAAAAGGTAATTTTGAATGCTAATTTATGCCATTCATTATTTATTCAAAGTGTTCTGTTGAATGCCAATTTATTCAAAGTGTTCATGTTGTCCTGTAACTTAGCAATGTATGCCATTCATTATTTAGTCAGTGTGTTCTGTTGAATGCTAATTTGAATGCTAAGTGTTCATGTTGTCCTGTGACTTAGCAATGTATGCCATTCATTATTTATCCAGAGTGTTCTGTTGAATGCTACTATGAATGCTAATTTTTTTCAGAGTTAAACAAAAGCTTCTGAATGCTAATTCTGTCCATAATTTGTTTGACCATATTCAGAGTGTTCTGTACATATTATAAGAGTATTAATGAAAGTTGGACAGTATATGTTTTTTTTTTGGCAGTTCTGTCCATAATTTTATAAGCCTGTAACTTATGAATGCTAATTTTGTTGTCAGTTGAATACATGCTGACATTGTCTGAGCATATTATACTTTTGTCCATAAATTTTGATGCTAACTGATAAATTTTCTATTATCCATGTTCAGAAGTTATTATAGTATATACTGTATTGTCAGTTGAAATCAGAATCATATCTAATTCTGCTCTTTATGGTTTGTTTCATTTTGTTTGATCTGTTTCCCCTCCTGCTTGTGAAATCCACAAACCTAGGGTTTAATTCCAGCCATTGAGGAGTTGTTCCCTAATGCAGAACACAGGTTCTGTGTGAGGCACATTCACACAAATTTTAGAAAGAAATTTAGAGGAAAACTGTTGAAAGATCAACTATGGATGTGTGCAACATCTAGTTATATCCCATCATTTGAAAAAAACATGGAAATCTTGAATGGAATGTCCAAGGATGCATGTGAGTATATGAAAAAAATACCCCCACACCATTGGTCTAGGGCTTACTTTAAACCCAATTTTAACTGTGACATCCTATTAAACAATTTATGTGAGAGCTTCAACAGTACAATACTAGAAGCTAGGACTAGAGGGATAGTGACAATGAATGAGATGATCAGGACACAATTGATGATTAGGATTCAAAAAAGAAGAGATGTCATGAAGAAGTGCCCAACAGCCCATTGTCCCAGGATTATGAAAAAACTAGAAAAGGCTAAACAGATGAGTTGGTTCTACAACACAACCTGGTCTGGGGGAAGCAAATACCAGGTTTTAGGTCCAGATGGCCAGTTTATTGTAGACAAAGATGAGGGGTCTTGTTCTTGTAGGAAATGGCAACTGACAGGGATTCCCTGCAGCCATGGTGTGTCAGTGATTTTCTACAATAAAGACAAGGCTGAAAACTATCTAGCAGACTGTTACAAGGTCACGACCTACTTAGACACCTACAAGCACACATTGAACCCCACCCATGACAAAGACTGCTGGCCAAAAAGTGACCAAGACCCCATGATCCCACCTCAATCAGTGTGTAGGAAGAGAGGGAAGAAGACTACACTTAGAAGGAGAGAAGTTGGTGAAGAGACAAGAGGATTCACCAATGGGAAAGTAAGCAGGAAAGGTGTGAGGATGAAGTGCAGCATTTGTAGGAATCCAGGTCACAATAAAAGGCATCATCTTCAGCAAGAACAGGTAATGCCCTTATTGTGTTCCAAATTGGCATTGCTTTTTAATTGATGCAGTCTGCTTACTTGTGTGAACACTTGTCTGAATAATAGGTTCCAGGGGGAGATACATCTGGACAACACCATGGTGGCCAGGATGAAGAAATGCAGGATCAACCAATGGATGGAATTGATCCAGAAGTTCTGCATGATCATTTTCAAATGGTTTGTTATGCCTTTTTCTGTATTGTTGTAATGCATTTAATATCATTCTAGAATCTGTTCATGAATTGATGTTTGGTTTGTTCTAAATTCTGGATTGCTTGTTGTATAATACACAGGTTGACACTTTAGTTATGGAAACTCATCAAGAATGTCCCAGTTCAGAGCCAACTGTGACAGCACAGCCCCAAGTGCCAGAAATCTTTCATCAGAGCCAATTGTCACAGGTATTTTAACTGTCTTATATATATAGAATTCTGAAAACAAACAAAACCATTGAAGTATTAAATGTCTATCAAATGTTTACATTGCAGGCAATTGATATCCGTGAGCTTCCATCAGTCATGGCAGCATCAAAAAGGAAAAAACTAACAACAGTGGGAGGTAAACTCAAGTCTGCCCAGCAAACATTCACAGGAAATGCTGCTCAGATGAACCAAACTGCTCAAGCTACACCCAACATGGATTCTGCACCAGATACTACCAAGCAACAAAACCCTAAGGAGAAAGAAAAGGTTAAGATTCAATCAACAAGAGGACGAGGTGGGTGTGCTGCCAAGAAAAGGAAGGCATGGGTTCCTCCAGGGAATTGAGAATGTGATGTTTGTCATGCTAATTTTGACAGAATTGTTACTGTTGTTATGAACTCAGTACATTAATATGTGTATAGCAGTTATCCTGCTAATTTTGAATGAAATGGTAATGTGTAGTAGGCCTGCTACTTATGTGAACTGTTTGTAAACATTCAAATTCAGAAATGAAATGAAATGAAATCTTGATTCAAGTCTTGTTCATTTTAAATTTAGACATGTCAAAACTTAAATTCAGCTATGAATTCAAGTATTGCTAATTTTAAATTCTGTAAAGTGCTTATAAAATTTCATTGTATTTCAATCAGGAGATTACCTGATCATATAAACATTGAAAAAATTAAGGAGATTGTCTGCATTCCTGGAGAATTGAAATTAAAATAAAATGTTTACTCTATTAACTATTTTAAAAAACTGAGCACAAATATGAAGGATTCTCAACAACAAAAACTAAAAAAAACAGGTTACACACTTCCATTCGAGAGACTGAGTTCAATCCTCTGAAAAAAAATACAAAATAAAAAAACACATTCAAAAGGTGTTCTTCTCTCCCTGTTAATTGGCAACCCTTTCAACAAAAAAAAAAAACCAAGAACTGACTTCTGATCATAAGGTGGTCTTCTCTCGGGGAGCAATCCTATGCTCACCTCTAATGATCAAACTCAAGATATCCAGAGGAGCAGCGACGAAAAGGTAGTCTTCTCTCGGGGAGCAGCAAGGAGCAAACCCTAGAACTCAACAGGAACAACTTTGTTCCATTAGAGAAGAAGCAGCCCAGTGGAGAAGAAGGGCACGTGGAGAAGAAGGCCACGTGGAGAACAAGTGCCACCTGGACCATCTGACATGGCTGACTGAGGCTGACTGGGCATTCTCCGGTCGCCACGTCAGCATTAACTCGCCGTAAATATGGGGGTGACTGCCCGGTGAAAATATTTCAAAAATGGGTGACTATTTTGATGCGTTTTTCAGTTGGGTGACCAAACTGAAAGTTGACCATAGTTCGGTGACCACCCAAAAAAATTACTCGCAGGAGTCTTGATCCTAATTTACAAGGAGCATTGAAAGAATATCTTATAGCCAGAGGTGTTGGTGCAGAATTGACAGATTTCCTTCTCAAATGCTTGCATTCAAAGGATTAAAATCAATATGTTACTTGGTTGAGCACAATGGAAAGTTTATTAGCAAATCAACCATGAAATATTCTTTATATCTTTATTAGAATTAGAAACACTAGTCAAACTACCTATTTTGTGTAGAAATTTATGATTTAATTTCTAATCAACTTTTCAATAGTTTGGATAAAAAAAAGCAAATAATAGATTTTATGAGAATTATTTGGTTTCATATGTGGCTTGATTGAAGAATATTTATTTTTTCTCCTTTGTGTTGGAGCATATTACATGAAATTATAGAAATCTATTTGTGTATTATTTAAAGGAAAATTGTATATCCATGTAATAGTTCGCAATTGATTGTTGTATATAGCACTTTGAGTTGTAATTTATTTCTTCTCCCAATCGGAAGGTTGGGGATTCTACTCTTTTCCAATGCAATGTGAGGTCTTTGTGTCATGTTCACAATTATCAAACAAAAATATAGCCTCTCTAAAAACTACAATTAACCCTATATCCCAAGCCTTATGTTTCAACATTTTTGTCTTAAAATGTAATTTTATAAAAAAATTTATATTTATGGAAAAAATTTTAAAGTAGTTTCGTTTTTTTTAAATAGTTCTTCCTCATCCACGTTTTAAAAAAAATGATAATGATAATAATAATTTAGTGAGTTAAAATTCGGATGTGCATATTTTTGCTGTCATATTTTAATTTTATTTTTCAAATATGTTGAGGTGGCACCAGGAGGAGCGCATAGATTCGTATGCATAGTGTAAACACAATTTTATTTGGTTTGCAACATAAGTACTGTGTAGTTGGAATGTAAGGTTATCATGTTTTCTTAGCTATAAATCTTATATTATCCTTTTTTTTTTTTTTGAAAAAGTGGATAAACCACACAGTACTGGGGTTCATAGAGATCGTGTCTGGGGCCTTTGTTTTAGGTGGTGAGGGAGTGGAATGTGAAAACGATTGTTTGGAATATTTGGCTTGCCAAAAATGATTGCATTTTTAATGCTTCTACTTTGTTTGTGGTTGATGTGATCTTGAAGTGTGCTCGTATGACTCTTTCCTACTTTACAGCAATTGCGGAGGGTTCCAGAGAGAAGTTTGAAGAGTCCATGCACACTGTCAAGCGTAGCTTGGAGTTCTCGCGACAGAGGTTGGATGAGACCGGTGTGTGTTCCAGAGAGATTGCAGAGGGCTTGTCTACCGAGGAGGCGCCTGCTCAGACTACGGGTTAGCTTTTGTCGGAGCTTTGAGGAGGTCTTGGTTGCCTTATGGTGTTTTGTTTTTTGTTGCTTTTGTTGGGTACTGTCTCAATGTTGGTTCTAGCTCTTGTGTGATGTACCACATCTAGTAGTCGCTTTTGTTCTCTGTGTTGTTTTTCTCTTGTACTGTGTTCCACCTTTTATTTTATTATCTATTTTTTTAATAAAATACCTCAACCTAATATATGCCAAATATATCAAAGATTCATAAGATTTTGATATAAATATTAAAATTGTTTAATAATAAATATTTGCTATTATTCTTATAAAAGGGGTTTATTTTTAATTTTAAAATTTTTTAATAATAATAATAATTCAAACTTAATTATTTAAATAAATATAAATTTTGTCTCCAACTTAATATTCGAAAAAAATTTAATCTCAAATGTTTTGTTTTTCTCTCCAACAAAACATTTCAATGGAAATAAGTTTTTTATGGTTAATTTTTTTTAAAATTTAATGTTTTGTGATTTTATTGGATTTAAAGGGTATAATAGGAAAAAATAATTTTACTTTAATTTTAAAATATTTAATTTTTATTAATATTAATAATTTTTTGAAATATTTTTCATGTCATCATGATTTAATTTTATTTTTCAAATTTGCTGAGATGGCACCAGGAGGAGGGCATATATATATATATATATATATATATGCACACACACACATTTAAAATAATAGTTTTTAAATGTTTAAAAATATATTTTAAATTTTCAAAAATATATCCTTAGATGACAGATTAGGTTTTTGATATGGCAACTTTTAAATATAATTTTTTAAAAAATGATGAAAATGACAAGAAAATTTGTGGAAAAAACATGTAATAAAATATTTGCCATATTATATTATATTTTTATTTTTCAAAATATACCGGAGGGATAGATAAATTTTTTCAAAATAACAGTTTTTTAAATGTTTAAAAAAATCTAAAATTTTAAAAATATATCACATTAGCTTTTTGATATGGCAACTTTTAAATATAATTTTTTTAAAAAACCTTGAAAATGTCATGAAAATTTGAGGAAAAAAAACACGCAATAAAATATTTGCCATATGATCATATTTTAATTTTATTTTTCAAATATACTTTCATAGATTTTTTTTTTCAAAATAACATTTTTTTAAATGTTTAAAAATATATTTAAATTTTTAGAAATATATCATTTGATGGCTAATTGAATTTTGATATGGCAACTTTTAAATATAATATTAAAGAACCATGAAAATGAAAAGAAAATTTGCAATAAAAAAAAGTGCAATTGTGTCCATCTTGGCTCACATTGTCACGTCATTAATTTTTAAGGTGATATATGTAATTTTCTTTAATTCCTAACTTAAAAAGCGTTGCCTGGCTTCCCTGTCAACTTAAAAAAATTCTTAATGTTTTTTTGTACTCAAGAAGATTGAATAATGCTCCTGTAATCGATCTCACAACCTCACTCTTACGAGTAGAGAATAGATTAAGTTTTGCAAGATATGGATCGTCAAAATATAAACTCTCCATCTAGAGACAATTTTTTTTTTAATAATTTATTTTATGTTCTTTTGTTAATTATGATGATTTCATTCAATCTATTAATCCTATTCAAGACAGTTTATTTGGATTATTGTTTAATTTTCTGTGCATGATCCAATGAATTTTTGGAATTTGTGTATGTTTTTTATGTGTTTTAGTGATCATATCTCATTATATCAATTGAAACTAATAAATATTTAATATTAGAAATTGGTTTTAACATTCCTTGAATCATTGAAAGAGCTTTTTACTTTTGACTTTTTTTTTAATCAAATCTATGTTTTATTCAATGAAATTAATAGATATTTATGATATGAAATAATTATAAGATAAATACACACACACACACACACACACACACACACACATATATATATATATATATATATAATATTATTTTATATTTATATTGATTAATGTAATGTAAAAATCATGATATTAAGGTCTATATACATTTATTTTTTAAAAATATTATTTATAAAATGATTGTAAAATATGTATCATAAGTATGGATTGTTTATGCATAGTGTAAGCACAATTTTTATTTGATTGTCAGCTGTGTGGTTGGAAAATAAGATTATCATAATAATCTTATATTATCATTTTTTTACTAAAATGCCCTAACTTAATATATGCCAAATATATAAAAAAATTCATAAGATTTTGATGTAAATATTAAAATTATTTAATAATAAATATTCGCTTTTATTTTCTTTTAAAAAAGGTACATTGTTTATTTTAAAAAATTTAATTTTTATTAATATTCATAATTCAAGCTTAATTATTTACATATATATAAATTTTATCTCCAACTTAATATTTGAAAAAAATTTAATATCAATTTTTTTTATCTCTAACCAAATATTTCAATGGAAAGAATTTTTCATTTCAAAAATTTTAAAATATTTTGTGATTTTATTAGATTTAAATGGTTTGATGGGAAATTTTTTTAAATAATTTTATTTTATTTTTTAAAAAAATAATTTTAATTTTATTAAAATTAATAATTTTTAAAATATTTGTCATGTCATCATATTTTAATTTAATTTTTCAAATATGCTGAGGTAGCACCGAGAGTGGGCCGCATATATATATATATATATATATATATATATATATATATATATATATATATATATATATATATACACACGACATACCAATATCATTGATCAAACTCTCTAGCCTTTGAATCCAGAAATACCCTGCGGAGGCCCAAGAAACCACCACCTGACTAGGTACATTTGAAACAGTTACAATGGGATTGAAGCTCGCTCGAACATGAATAATTCCTTTTAATAATAGAATTATTGAAATAAGTTCAAATGGAAGATAAAAATTTGTTGAACATTACTTATTCCTATTCTATAATTTGGTAACAAGGATCGGTTTTTTTTAGCAAGGTATTGAATGTATTGACAAATATTCAATATAATCTATAGTTAGCCATGTGGATATTAGTATATAATGATTTTTTCTCTTATTCATCAAAGATTACTATACCTTCTATTTTGGGCCTATTGGTACTCAAAATTTTCAAGGCACGACTAGCATATTTTTTCTTCATTTCCATTTCCTTCTCAAGAACCGGTACTTTTTATTTTTATTACTATGATTTTATTTAACTATTCTATCATTTCATAATTTGTTTTGTATAATATTATTAATTTTGTTGATTAAGTTTTTTCTCATAATAGTTTCTTTGTATATATAGTTTTATGTTTTATTTTTTAAGTTATGAATAATATACAAGTAGGATTTAAGCTCTTGATCTTTGAGTAGTGAGAAAAATAAAATACTAAATTGCCAACAACTTTATTACATGAGTGATTAGTTAATTTTTGGTTTCTCAGTAATTCTTTTGTTCATTGGGATGATGTCATTCAATGTATTAAGAAAAATTGTGCTTTTATTATTGATTTGAATTCTTGCTTAATTCTTTGTGCATCTAAAGTTGGCATCCTCATCTGTATATAAATATGTATATTGCTATTGAAGAGTTAATTATTTTTTCTTTCCCCATGCACTATCAGATTATGATGGAGAAGAAAGACGGAGGAGCAATGGAAAACCAAAAGGAAAACAAGGAGACATGGCAAGGCTGTGTGACAGCCAAGGTTCGAAGAGGAACCATAAACTAAGTCTGGTCACTGGTCAGAGACTTCCTAAGCTTTGACAAATTGCACCCAATAATATGCTCTGCAAGCTTGTGGAAGGAGTTCTAGGCCAACCAGGCTGCGTCAGATATTGCTCTGATCTTTCACCCACTTACGACGTCGCTGGAGAAGCACTTTCCAACCTGTGGGTAAAGGAGAGGCTTTTATCTCTAGACCTCATTGGTCAAAGTCTTAGCTATGAGATCACAGAGAACAACATGGGTTTCACAAGATACATGGCAACGTTGAAGGTGGTGGGTGATGGTGGTGATGATGATGGGATGAAGATGGATGTAGCTTGGAACGGTGTTTTGAGGCTGATCCAGTAGTTGGATTCAGTGAAGAGGATCTTTTTTCTATTCTTCAGAATGGACTAGATGGCATGGCTGCCAAGGTTGAAGATGCTCTTCATGCATGATTCATCATACCTCGTGAGTTTTGATTTATGCACTTCATTAATTGCTTCCTTTACTGGTTTGAGAGTTTAATTTATTTTCTTTTTCTTAATCTGTGTGTGTGTGTGTTTTTTCTTGACTGTAGTCTATTTTTCTTGATCATATCGATTTTGCTTTATGTGTTTTTTTTCTATTTAAAAATTCATTTAAATTTTTTACTACTACAATACTATAAAATTAAGTTATGTGCTATCTAATTATTTCCCCAAATATGCTCCCTCTATAATTATCTTCACATGACTATTTAGTATTTTCCATAAATTTTGTTGTATATGGATAATTTTTTAATGAGGAAATAAAATTAAAATTTTCACCATTCGAACGGCATGTTTTGGTGTACTAATGTTCACTTGTCCTCAATTTTATAATATTTAAGTAATGTTAAAAATTCATTTATCAATAACCATTTTGAAAAAAATTTGAGTCAAATCTAGATTACTTTAAACTTTGCTTGATAAAAATATATTTATTCTAAAACTAATGAATCTCCTGATATTATTCTTATTGAGAATATCAACGAAGTAAATTTATGTGAATTTTCTGATGCTAATTCCTTGATAATTGTTGCCTCTGTAATCACTAATGCCATATTTCTCTTCTTCTTCTTCTTCTTCTTCTTCTTCTTCTTCTTCTTCTTTTTAAAATCTTTATTTTTAACAATAATAAATTAATTACTTAAATAATTACATTGATTTTGCATAGGTTAATGTGCTTTTGAGGGGCTATGATAGCATTCATCAGGAGTTTCTTAGTCTAGGAAAATAACATTTGGCTATTTAGTTTCTTTCTTGAGTTAATCGTTGGTTTTGCTTTATTTTTGGTTCCTTCACTCATTCTTAGAGAGAGAAGTCTTTACTATATAGCGATCTGGATGCTTAGAGTAAGTTATTGTGGATAGAGACTTAGTTTGACCTTGTGTGTGAAAGCTAGTGTTTAAAGGGAGGAAAGAGCTACCACCCATATAGTGTGAAAGCCGCTCTAAGGTAAATAGACACTATGCTTGGGGAATGAATGCTTGATGATTCACTTGGAGTGAGGGCTACCTCATGGGATGTGTGAAAGCTACTATTCTAAGGGCGGAAATAGCTACCACCCTTATTGTGTGAATGCCGCTCTTGGGATCAGAAACTATGCATCACAAGTGTGTTTTTGTAATTAAATTGAGAAAGGGCTACCTCAAGGGATGTGTGAAAGCTATTGTTTGATGGGTAGAAAGAGCTATCTTCTTTTATGTGTGAAAGATACTCTGGAGTGATTTGATAGTATGCAGTGTCAATGTGTAGTTGTTGATTTTCCTAGGAGAAAGGGTTACCTTAGGAGATATGTGAAAGCTACCAGCCTCATCGTGAAAGCTACCTCATTGTCTAATAAGGTTTTTGTTTGTAACTTAATCTGAGTCAAAGGAAAGCGAAGTAGGATGGATTGAACGCATACACATGGGAGGAACTATAAATAGGAGTAAAACTTATTCTTTTATTGGGATTGCATGTTTTAGTTAACATTTTGGAATTTTTTTCTTTTACTATTGAGACTACCAATTTTTTTAGGACCATTGAAGAAATAAGCATAAACTCTTAAAGAAGTGTCATGGAGGTGAAGGTATGTAAATATTCTACTTGTTATATTTGTCTGTTTTTTCTTTTTGCAAGTTATTTAGTGGCAGAGGAATTTATTTTTGGTTTGTTTTTGGTTCTGTCATTTTTCTTTTATGCAGGAATTTATCTCTGCTGTAACTTTAATGTTTTGCCATCTTTGATGCAGTGAACAAGGAAGAATTGGATGTCATTAAAGTTTGTTGGCATGCACATCAATAATGAAGAATTAATTTAGAAGGATTGCTGGAAGTGGATATGTTGTTTGACTGCGTATTTTGAAAAATTCACTGATTTCTTTCCCAAACACTTGTATATTCTGAGAGTACAACAAATATATGTTGATTAGGAGTTGGAAATTTTATTTGCAAAAGAGGCTTGTAATGATATTCATCTAGCTTTATCAACTATGAATGCCATATATATATATATATATATATATATATATATATTCTTCTATCTTTATTCAAATTACAAACACCAGTATATATTCTTCTATCTTTATTCAAATTACAAACACCAGTAAAATATCAATATTGCATCATAAGTTTATGATTTAAATTCTGATTGATAATCAGTATTAATTATTTGTTTTCCTTGATTGGGAGTCGAATCTCTAATTTTGATCTTTTTGGTGATGTGTTTTATTCTAGATGGCTTGGAATTTCAGCTAGATTTTATTGATGTGTTTGTGGTGGTTTGATTTTTATAATTGATCAACTGGTTAGATTATTGGAAATTTGAAAATCCCAATAGGTTTGATGTATTATGCAATTGATATATTGAATTCTTGTGTCAATAATTTAATCCAAATAGGTTTGATGTATACATTGATTTCTTTTCGTCTCTGTGTATGTTCTATTTTTTTAGCCTTCAGTAACTTTTGAATGGGTGTTGTGAAGCTTTGGGATCAGTTAACAATTGTTTGTATTAATTGAAAACAAACAATTGATTTTCTTTTGTTTGTATTAATTGATTAACATTTGATTTTGTTGTTGTATTATTAATTTACTGATTGATTGTGTTTTTACTCATTTCCATTGATTCTTTTTTTGATCAACATTTGTAGTCCTATGGATTTTTAATGATCATCATCATGTTTAATTAGTCAATAAATAAATGTGATCACTTAATCTCCACTGTTCATTTACCACCACCCCAATCCCAACCTTTTTATAAAAAGGCAAACAGGGCAGGAGTGTGGAGATGAGATGATCACTTAATCACGTTTCCTCCTGCACCGCTTTGCTCTTGGGTTCTAAAGTTCCACCTTGGTGGAAATGGAGATGATGATCTGGGGTTAGATCGTTATGATTTTCCATGGTTAATTGGGTAGGTCTTCTTAGTGCCTAGATCATGTCTGAGGATTTGATTTTTTTTTTTTGTTATTTTTTTAATTTTTATTTTGGGATTTATATGAGTGAGAGAGAAGTGAATGATGTGGATGATGTGTGTGTCTGGAGGAGATGACGTGCCTGGAGGTGGTGTTCAATCTGCAGGTGATTTATTAGATGACGTATCTCGAGGAGGGGACAACATTTGATGTTGCTAGCACAACATATTACCACCACGCCAACAATGATCCTGATCCTGATTAAGCATTTGGATTTAATGGTTATGATTCATTTAAGACAAGATTTATTGAGGGACTACAGCAGCAGCAGCAGCAGGTGAACAGTAAGAGAGTTGAGTGTTGTTAATTGGTTTCTAGTTGGTGTTTTCCTTCTTCTTCAGGTATGAGTGTTTTGGGCAGAACCATTTCTATCAATTTGATCTCCTTATTGAAATATTTTCCTTCAAAAATTTTTAGTGACTATTTGACATTGCCTGATACTCAAGAGTTCTGTTTTGGTCACACATATAGATCCTCAGTTTATGTAGCAAAATAGACCGCTATTGTATAATCAGAACTAACATATACATATATATGGTGCTGATCGACATAAAGCATGTTGTATAAATCATGAGATATAGATATTCAAATGAAATTGAAATTTATTGTCCTAATTAAACTATGCTTTTCATGAGATACAGATATTCATTGATTTCTGTAGATTATGTCTTTCTTCTGGATGGTGTTGAATTTGATTGTAGTTCCCTAATTTGGTTTAGTTAATAGTCTTTTTACCCATGTGTGTAACTAACTGACAGTATTTGCCAAACTTTTGCAAAGTATCTCTTGGATTCTAGAGTCGTGGTTTATTCTAATGCTTTGTGTTTGCATTGCTTGATGTGGTCATGTTACTATTCACCACACCTATTTTTTTTTGTTTTGATCTGTTGTGTTAGTATTTTTGAACCCTAGGTTTGATTTAGAAATGAGGCAAAATCAGTTTGTCAGGTTTTCTCCCTTTCATGATTTCATAAATTTTATATTTGGAAATTAGTGTTTTTGAAAGAAAGTTTGTTAAAGTAGTATCATCCAAAGGAGGTTTTCTTATTACTAGACTAAACATGAGTTCATCCCAGTACTTTTCAACTTTCGGGTTATATTTAATTATTTATGGTAGAGGTAGGGGTCAATAGGTTGCAAAATTTCGGGGGGCGTTTGGTTGCAAGGAGTGAAATGGAATGGAGTGGAAGAGTAATGAGAATGAGGAGGATTGGAAAAGGAATGTGAATGAAAACTATGTTTGGTTGGAAGGATTGGAAAGGTAGTTTATTAGGAATGAGAAAAGTGAAAAAAGGAAAATGTGAAAAAATGACTTTTAAGCCCTTTATACAAATGAGTTGTGAAGATTATATTTTAAATAAATATTTAAGTATTTATCTAAATTAATTATCATAAATACATATTTAATTTTAATAAGTCACAAAATTTCCAAAATTTTTGTTAATATTAGTAATTAGTAAGTAATTAACTATAATAAATAGATAGTTACCAATTTAAATATATTTTTAAATAAATATATTATGAATTTTTCATTAGCCATTCATATTGATTAATTTACAAATTTGTTGTTAATATTATAATAAATAAATAATTAGCATATTTAAATATCTAATTACAATTTGGTTAATGTCCTAAAACATATTTCCTAAAAGGAATCGGTGTCATTATGTTGCTAATCTCATCTATGGGGTTAGCAAACCCCACCTACATGGTTGAAAACCTCTCTAATTATAACAAACATCAAATTACAACAATCATCATTCAACATTCATTCAACATACAAACATCAAAATATTTATAACCATCAGATCAAATTAGAACAAAATCATGCAACATTCACTCAACATACAAACATCTAAATATTCTTAACCATCCAATCAAATTACAACAAACATCATTCAACATACAAACATCAAAATATTTAAAACCATCCGATTAAATTACAACAAACCAAAGAGATTACATACTAGGTGGGGTATAGCCCAGCCTTGATAACAACACATGACAAAAACGTAACTTCTTGTTCTCAGGCAACCCAAAATTTTTTTTCAATTGATCATCATCATTAGGTAAAACCTATAAGCAACATAGCATCATTGTCATAAACCATTTTAAACCAAAAGGAACTGAATAAGAAATAATTAGTGAGCTACAAAAGTACCTGTAGGATGAACATCGCCTCATCATCAGAAAGACCTTCAATTTCAAAATTACTTGAGGCAGTAAATTTTTTCTTTGCTGAATTTCAACAAAAACAGTTTCACGAGCCTTCTCATGAGCTTGGAGGGTCACCTCACGAGCTTCATCACGTTGCACCTCACGAGTTGTGGCTTCAACTAGTGTCTTAAACCCTGAACCAATAATTTCCATGAAATTTTGAAAATTTTGAGATATTTTATCCACTGATGGATCCATGGGAGCTTTTCTTTTTCGACGTCCACTTGAGGTGCTTGTGTCTGATCCTATAGGTGATGAGGCCGGATTAGGTTCCTCTGTAGCCATGTAAAACTCATCACTCGCCATTTGAAAGAAGCCTGTGTCGTCATCCAAAGTGATGTTCTCATGTGAATACCGCTCTGCATCATTCCCAATATCCCCTCTTGCACTTCCTTGAGCTTTATCTCTTGCGAAGACTGCAACCAAGTCATTAAAGAAAGGAAAAGCCTTGCCATACATACCACTTGCTTCCTTATGATTCTACATTACATTAGAAATAAATTAATAATATAGTGTCAAATGTATAGTTCATTTATAATCACCAAATAAAATTATGTGTACCTTAACATACTCATCATATGCACTTTTTTCACATTCAATAGTGCATCTCTCATAGTTCTAGTTGAAGCCACTTATTTGTAGAATATCGACAATTGTAGTAGTCTTGCTTCTAAACAATTTTACCCAAGACTTGATGTTGGGAAATGCTTTTAAGGTGCTCGTTGGAATCTTTTCTTTCACCATTTTTTCCAATTGGTTAAGGTAATCATTTCTAAACCCATTCTCCGCCCGCCATAATGTATTTGCAGATAACTTAACTAACACATCAATAAGGGCTTTTGTCTTCTTCCATGGTCCAATAATGCTTGTTTTGTCCCTAATCCCTTGGTTGTGAATCTGAATCCATACTACATAAAGAAAGAAATGCAATGGTCAACATTAAACCATAAATTATTTCAATAGATGTTAACAAGATAGCATGTCATGTAGACAACATTACACAAAATTTCTATTTCACTTAACAAGATTACACAAAATGATGTTCACACCAAACTCATCAATAATGATGTTCACACCAAACACATCAACAATGAAACCACAAAATGATGTTCACACCAAACTAAAAAAAAACATACAAGCCATAAAACATAAGCAACATATTTGAGTTCACATTGACTCATTAAATACAAAATGATGTTCTTTTTCATTTCACGATCAAGTTGAAAGCCAAGTGTTAAACATGTTAACGGCCATGTTATGCCTAAATTGTGTCCACTCATCCGTTGGTTTAATGGCCGTAATATTTTCTATATCATCTTCTACATTTTCGTCTAGGGTTAGATTGTCAGCTTCATCTTCGGCAGGGTCTTCTACCATCTCTCTTCTAATAAATTTATGGAGTAGACAACAAGCATTAATGATGCATCATTGGGTGATGATGCTATAAAAACTTGGGCTTGATAAAATTTTCCAACGGCTCTTTAGAAGACTGAATGTCCTCTCGATCACATTTCTTGTACTAGCGTGTTTCATTTTGAAAAATGCTTGATGTGTAAGGGGTTGATGGCCATTGCCCAAGAACTTAAGTGGTAGTGTTGTCATCGAAAAGGCGCAGGAAAACCAGGGCAATTTGTGTACCAGACATCCACTAAGTCGTAAAAACCTAGTAAATAGACAAAATTTATTAGTAAAAGGTTTATGACCAATTTATTGGTAGGACTTGAGAGCTAATTAAAAAAAATAATTCTTTTATTTACCATCTGGAACCTTTAATCCATTAGGCTTAATTATAGCATCCCTAAGGATCAGGGCATCATGAGCTGATCCTTCCCAACCAAACAAGACATATATAAATTGCATGTCTTCGCTGCAAACAACAAGGACATTAGTAGTTATTTCAAATTTTCTTGATATATATCTTGGATGATCAACTTTGGGTATATTCACACATATATGTGTCCCATCTAATGCCCCAAGACAATTCTACATTAAGTAAAAAATAAATTATTAGTTACCGAATATCGATGACTAGTAGAAGGCTTAGTTTATTACCTTAAACCACTTCCATCTAAAATCATTTGAATTCTCTGGTACAAGTTCTGGTTTCTTCAAAAGAATAGAATGACAGAGAATGACTGACTTCAACACAACATGGAAATGCCGACTGACTGTCACGCCCGATCGGAGAAAATCAAATTTAATTACTCTATTCTTAACATGGTGAGCAAGAATATTTAGAAACATTGCGACCATTTCATGGATGACAATGTTTATCATGCCTCATAACCCACCAGTTGTAGTTAATAATTGGCACAAATTATGAAACAATGTCGATCCATGCGTAGCTTGTCAATGCACTTAACATCATTTTCAAAAACTATACGGTGTAGATACTCATGTTGTTTGCGGTGTCTAGTAGATGTCGATGAAATCTCATGTTGAATCATTCTTTGTCTTTCATTACGTCATTTCATCAAACATGTAGTGATCATGAGTGTAATTACGTACATTTAGCATATGATCATAAAGCAATATAGCCGAAGTTGTTTAAGCTTGGTCATATTTTCAAAATCTAAAAGTTAACAGTAAGTAACACATATATTAATTATCCTCATCTTAACTAAAAAAAAATATTTAAAATATTGTCAAAAATGAAAGTGACATGAAAGAAAATCTAAAACTATTTTTAAAAAAATAATGTAAATTACCATTACTATGAATCATGTAAATATGCACTTAAACATTAGATATATCATGAGGATAACATGAGGATATCATAAGGTTATATCATGTAAAGCAACAAACAATGTAAAGAATTCTTCAAACAAACTTCCTATAGTTAATAGTGGGTCAACAAACATCATTAATATGATGTAAATTAATTAGTGAAGTTAATTAAAATTCTAGGCCGGGAGATTACATTCACAATAAAGAATTATTCACCATTCCTTTGGAACACATGTAATTGCATCAAACGGAACACATATAATTACTCTTAAATCACATCCCTTTCAACTGCACAAAAGATATTAATAGTAACATTAGCATGAATTCTTGTTCCTAAGAAAGAATATTTATACTGCACAAAATGGTTTCTCATACAACACACACACACACACACACACAGATATATATATATAATGAAAAACAAAACTTGACCAAGATGGGGATGTTGAAAAGAGAGCTTCCATAAGACAACCAATAAGCAGCAAAACAGAGAATGATTATGAATTTTGGACCCTTCCTACCACAACTCCGTGGTGCAGGTGTGTTTGTCTTAAATGCATACTTTTGACATGATGAACTTTGTCTTCAAGAACAACACAAATTTATTCAAGCAATTTTTTTTTGTAGAAAACCATTTCAATTGATAGGAAAAGAAAATTTTGAATAGAAATTTGCATGATCAAGCTTGAATCAACCTCATAATTTAAAACAATCAACAGGAAACTAGAAATAAAAAAAGGACTAAAGTTTCAAAAAAATATCTTTCCTAGAGTCATTGCAGAGGATCAACATCATAGAAATTCCCATAGATCTTCAAAATGGAAACCTTTTCCACATGACACACTCTGCATTAAGATAAAAGAATCAACTACACTAATTGGCACTCCCTAAACAAATCACTCAAAATTCAGCAATCATTGATCCACTTTCGATCTCAGCTGCTCAAGAAATTTAACAAAACAAACACAATCAACGATGAATTCTGATTTCAATTCCCAAAAAAAAAAAATAATTAAAAATTAAAACAAAACAAATTCAACAGTTGCTCTTTTCGATTCCATTGCTCCTCAATTTGTCAACATATCTGAAACACAATGGCAGTGAGGAGAGTGATCTCTCACCAAACTTTCTGCCATAAAACAATCACAACCCACCTCCAGTTCTTGACAAAAAAACTAAACAAGAAATACATAAACCAAGAGAAACACAAGATGATGCCCTAGAAAGAAAGGAAAGAAACTGATTTGGAGAAAAAACCAACCTGATTTTTCCTAATTGGTCACCGTTCCTTCACTGCTTCTCAAATGGTCACCAGTCCTTCCCTGCTGCTCGATGTTCTCTCAACAGCTGCTTGATTGCGTGTTCTCTCAACAGCTTCTTGATTGTGTGTTCTCTCCACAACCGCCTGAACGATCGAGAGAGGAAAGAGATAAACATTTATACAAGGGCTAATATGGTAATTTCACAAGTCAATAATCAGGAATCCTCCCATTTTCTGGTGATTCTGAATACCCCTTCACTCCTTCCTCAATACAGCTTCACTCCCATTACTCCACATCCAAACACATGCTTAGCTAATGTAAAGAATCATTCCCACTCCATTACTCCAAAACAAACACCCCGTTAGTGTTTTATCATATCTTGAAAGTGGTTTGGAATTAATAATCAAACTATGATTTCAAATTTAATTCCAAGTTATTTTTGAATTTGATTTATGTATTATTTATGTTTTTGAACTTTGGGTCTATAGTTATTAATAAAAAAGGCACAATTAAGTGGCGTATTTATGTTTTTTCTGAGAATTTCATATTATACAAAAGGAAGAATATCATAGGAGGCAAAGGTTGGTTTGTGAAGCTTGTGCTCTATTTGCTATCATGATTTCATATTTGTTGATGTGCTTCTAATAATTGGGATTGGATACCTGTTATGGTCTTGGGGCTACAAACCATCCTTCTACTCTTGGTTCTCATCATGTGTTCTAATAATCCCTCGCATTCAAATGGGTTTGCATGTTCTAGGCTACATTTTTTTTTATTTCACAGATGTTACTTGGACAGATTCCTAATTCCAATTACTTGTATTCTATTAAGCTTGGTCCATAAGCTGCTTTTGGTTTATCTAATTCAATCACAGAATCCACTGCTAACACATTTTGGGACTGGTATTATCCAATCTTTTGGGCAAGAGGCTTTTAGTTCTATTCATATTATTTTAATATTATTCATTGCTCTTTGGAGATGATATTATATGTATCACTGGTAATTTTTTTTCTCTGCATATGTTCAATTTTACTTCATAATGGGCCAGGTTGTAAAGATTGTCTGCTTTCATAATTTGGGTGTTGCTTGAGCTTGGCATCTAATGAATTGGGTTTATAATTCCTACAGTACAATGGTTTATCTTCCACCCAATTGATCTAAAATATTTGATTTTTTCTTTTCTAGGAAGCAAGAATTGGTTGCCAATGCATGGTGCTTGGATTTTTAATGAACATTCTTAATACGTTGGACACTTTTTGTATCAATTATAGGATTATTGTTACTTCATGATTATTGTTATCACTAAATTAAAAGTGGTGTAGCTGAAGCAGAGGGTTTCTCATGCACTTTGTGTTGGTGTTGATATGCCGACTACTACATTTATATGCATGTAGAAGGTGAGTCATTAGTATAAGGTCCTAAGAGTTGTTTGGCAATAGTTGAAATTCAAGTGTACCTATGCATTCTAATTGATGTCCAACACCTTTAATGGTCTCATGAGTCTCTTAGGTGTATTTCATCTTCAAAAACCACAACCATTTATCAATCTCCCACTGTTTCTGAATTTTGTCTTATGAATATTTCTTTAATTGTGTCTCCATTTGGCTAATATAATATGATTCCATGAAATAATATTAACCTTTAATATATAATTTGCAGTTGAGCTTATTTGTAGTTTCATAGTATCTGCAACTTGTTTATAGAGAATTTTTTGATCTGTTTGTAACTATCATAATGCAAAATATCTAAATTTAAAAAGATTTAATTTTTAATTTTTAAAATATTTGCATGTATATATATCAAAATAATTATTTTTAAATGTTTAAAATGAAAAGAAAAATTGCAATTAAAAAAAAAACTCGCCAAGGAGGGCATAGATAATTTTTTTTTTCAAAATAACAGTTTTTAAATGATTAAATATATATTTGAAATTCTAAGAAATTTATCACAAGATTGAAGATTGGCTTTTTGATATGGCATCTTTTAAATTTAATTTATTTGTTTTTGAAAAATCACAAAAATGACATAAAATATTGGAAAAAAACGCGAAATTGTGTGGGCTCACATTGCCATGTCATTAATTTCTATTTGTTTTTAAAATATAAGGATATGATTATAAATATTATTTTAAAAAATATAAGGTCATGCATGTAATTTGATTGGAATTCTAAAATTGGAATTTCTTTAAAATCCTTGGCTTCCCTCGCAACCAACATGACTCGCCTTGGCTTTCTTGGATTAAAAATTAACGATTGAAGATTGAAGAACACTCATGGTCATTATTTCTTATTACTTACTTTTACTTTTATCGAGTTAATTTTTGGATTTGATTTTTTTTTTTTTTGTGGATCATACTGAATATAATCGATAAGTACTTTAAAAGTCATGAATTCTAGAAATTTAAGCGTAGAATCATCTAAAATAGTTGGTTTTCATATTACCCTTTGGTTTGATGATATTTTATACAATCCGATTCCAAAGGCTAATTGAGTTGAATTTTTTCTTCTTGAATTAATTTGTTTAATATTATTACTTTTTTTTCCCCTCACAACTTCATATTCATTAATATGTTTATTTTCAAAAATATAACCTGATTGTTTCTCTGAAAAGAAAAATCTATATGCATTAATAGAGCATTGGATAGTTTTTTGGTTGTTTAATTTATGAAATAAATACATGAACTTCATGAATTATATGCTTTGCAAGACATTGGAAACTCACCGCATGACTTACATTTGTTCACCATCAGTAATTTGGTCTCAAACTATAGATAATTGCTGATTTTAGTGTTGATCATATTGATTTTAGGAACATGATATGGATGTTATGATACCGAGAGGCTTGCAAAATCCTAGAAAAGTCAGCTTCGTCAATGCAACATTGCAAGTTTTACTTTCCTGTACACCTTTTGTTCAGGCAGTCTGTGATCACAAAAAATGCCGTATTCAAAAGGTATTATGATTTGTTAATATTTCTTCCAAACTAAGTTTGTATAGACCTAACAATGTTATTATTCTCACTTTTGTTTTTTGCCAATGATCAACTAATTATTTGATTGTGTTTGAAGGACAAGTCTAACGTTGTATGGATTTTCCAACTTAATCACAAAGTTTTCCATTCCCTTTTGTTGGGGCAATGAGAGACAGGAAAGAAAACATTGCTAATGTGGCCAAAAATCCATCTAGTGGAAAGAAAACCAGAATAGATGCCAAGGAATTCTTGGCTTGTATGATGCATGAAATGCATGAAAGAGTTGCTAAAGTTGAGAGGCTCTTCTTCCATTCAAGACAATTAGGAGACGATTCCAAGAAACAATAAATCTCTTGGGATATGGAGGAAGAAATTTGAGCAATCGGAGTTGAGTGATATATTCTAGGAACAACAAAGGACTATCGTCGGACCAAATAGTATGTTTTTTACTGCTTTTCGTAAACTTTCTTTATGATTTGTTGTTTATTTTAGTTTCCTTGTGTGATACTTTTCAATGCGAATATGATCATATGATTTCCTTTTCAAGTTTTATTTGTTAACTATATGAGGTGGTTTGATTCATTGCCACGCCATATGATTGGTATATACTGATACTAATTGATGCTACTCGACGCATTGCTAAGAAATTATTCAATTTGAAAAGAATGGATTTGTTACAATGCTAATAATTGATTTATTGCTAATTAAGAGCTTCCTATCAGATAGGGTTTCCTTGATGAATAACTTTGAACATGCCACATGATTTTGAAAATGCAGATCCTTTTCTCGTGATTGTCCAGCCATTCCTAGTTCTCCACATTGACATTAGCCAGAGCAGTGTGCACACCATTGAAGATTCCCTGAGGTTACATTTTGGAACTAAAAATAATGAATGATACAGATCATCTAAGGTAGCCGTCTCTTAAAAACTTTGCATATGAGTTCTGATTTAATGATTTTTGTGCTTAAAAGTTTGTGATTTAATTTATGATTGATCAACAGTATAATCATTTGGTTGCAAATCTCGAATTTTGATCTTTTTGGTACTATGTTTTATTTTGGATGACTTGGAATTTCTGTTGGATTTTATTCATGTGTTTGTGGCAATTTGGTTTTATATGTTAATTTAGCAACATGTTAGATCATGGGAAATTGGAAAATTCATCTTATGTTTGTTAGTGAAGCATGTGTTGTTAGAATATGGGGGTCTTTTAGAACTTAGTTTTAATTGACATAGAACTTTGATTTTCTTGTTTATAGGAATCACTTATATTTTCATGCACTAAAAAGAACTCTGATTATATTTAGCCTACCTCACACAAGTTCACATTATTCCTTGTTGTGAACTAATCACACAAGAAATTGGTTAATACTTTTAGAGAATTAATGATACTCTTGCTGTATAAATCTCATAATTCATAACCAATTGCTTATAATCCAAACTTATATTAATATGGACTTTAACATTAATGCAATACAAACATAAGGTTAAAAGCTCTTTTAGAGTCTGCATTTTTAGGCTTCAATTTGTTTTTCCTGTATGTAATTTATTTTACTGTACTATTGCTCAAACTGTTAGGCAATAAGTTTTTAATTTTAATGATATGGTTTTCATATTATTCACTACTCATAGTGAATTCGTCCCCACTCATCATATTAATGTTTTAATCCCAACAGGTTTGATGCATCCATTTAATTGATACATTGATTTCTTGTGATGATGGTTTGTGGCTAGCAGATGATAATATACATATATAACACACTAAGATTTTTTTTTGTTTCTATTATTGAGCTTGTGGGTTTTCAAATTTTGGGTGTTGTGTTAAATCAATAAGTTTTGAATGGGCGTTGCTCTGAAATCAGTGAACAATTGTTTGTATTAATTGATAACAATTAATTTTCTTTTGAATTGATTAACATTTGAATTACTGATTGTGTTTGTAATGATCATCTCAATGTGATCACTCAATTAATAAATTTGTAGATATAAAAGAGAGGACATGAGAGGTGGGGAAGAAGGTATAGGATGGGGGAGGTGGAAATGGAAAGAAGGGTGTGTATTTGTTTTTTCTTTGAGGGAAAGGTTCAGATGCCAAGGATTAAGTAAATTTTATTCTAAGTAAAGCATTAGCATGGGGAGGGAGATGAGAGTGGTTTTGTTTACCACTCTCAATGTAAAGAATAAAATATCTTTTATTATATCTTTGGATTTCTAATGAAATGATGATGATCTCAATGTGATCACTTAATCTCCACCATTCATTTGCCACCCCCAATCCCAACCCTCTATAAAAAGGCAAGGCTTTACATTCTCGGGTGGGTTCTAAAGTTGGTCCGTGGTGGAGATGATGATGATCAGGGGTTGGTGGTGATCAAAGTCTTTGAGTTTCCATGGTTGGATGAGGTGATTTGGGGTTTTTTTTATTGGATGAGGTGATGTGTTCAATTTACTAGGGAATAGTGAAAGGGTTCTAATTTAAGGGTTAATTTTAATGAGGTAAACAGTGAAAGTGTTCTGATTTAAGGGTTAATTTTAAGGAGGTGAATAGCGAAAGGGAGGGATGAGTAGTGTTGTTGGGTATGTTAACAACATCGGACAGACATTGGATATTAGTTTCTTGTTGTTATTTGGAGTTTCATGAGCTATGTCAGTCACACAATTCATTCATCATCCTTTGATTTCCCATCCCCTGGCGCCTTCGTCTCCTCCTATAGCATTCTTAGCATCGTTTGCATCCCAGGGATCATCATCTCTGGTTCTCAAACCATGAATCATCTGGTAATTCGGGTTAAAGATAATGTTTTATTATTATTATTATTATTATTATCCAATTTTTCTTGCTTAATTTTCACTTGTTTTTCAAGCAATATATGTATTTGATTTTGCATTGAGATTTACTATTGATTGTAGCTATCAATAATGCAGAAATCGGTGGACTTGCATTATGGAAAAATAGTTTCATATTGGTATGTTTCTAAAGGTATGCTATTCATGTTGTTTATAAAGGATTCTTTCATGGTTGGGAGATGATAAGTGTTTGTGTTATACTAATGCAAAGGGTTATTATCTTACAATGAGCATACCTTTTATCAGATTTTTTCACTAAATGGTGTGCATTTGTGTATTCTTATGCATTATAGGTTTGTGGAGCTAATTTGGAAAAGAAGAATGAAGTTAGATCATGTTCGCCATTGTTGGGAAGGTTTCAGACCAAGCAACGAACAAGGCACGAGCCTAGACTTGTGAGTGTGTGCCAACCTCCTTTGCAGGGGCACAAAGGCAGTCACATTCACAACAAGTCTAACTCGTGTTATTTAGGAGAACTTTACCAAGAAGGAGACGTGAAGCAATTGGCATGATCTACCATTGATTGTGTGCCCAAATCAATAGCCTCGATGAAGAACAACGGATTTGGAAGCGTTTTCGGCGAGTTACTGCAGTAGCAGCAGCACTGTAGCAAGCTACTGTTCACTTTTTGCCGAAAAACAGGATTTCAGAGAGTTCACACGGGCGTGTGGAAATTCCACACGGGAGTGTGAAGTCCCGATAAGTCCAATTTTAAAGCCGCGACTCAACATTATAAAAGCCCGATTTTGGAGACTTTTGAGATATTTTTACCTAACTTTCTCCCCAACTTCTAGAGAGTGCAGCTAGGGTTTCGGAGAGGACTTCGTGGAGGTTTGGAGTGCATCATCGGCATCGTCATCGATGTTCGGCGGCCGCACAAGACCACGGCCACACAATACGCAAGGTGGTTTTCATCAATGTCTTTAATTTGTGCTTTATTTAATATTTTGATGAACATATATAGCTCCATGAGGAGTTAAATCCCTCGTGGGTATTCGGACTTGTAAACCCTAGGATTATTATGTTTCTATGACATTGCTATTATGCTTTTCCATTATTGATGAATAAATTCGAGTTTCAATTTTAATTATCTTTTGTAATTGTTTTCCCTTAGCCGTGACACTAGGGTTGAGAATAATCTAGGTTACCCTTTGGAGGTGTGACAACTCGTATAGGGTTAGACTACTTAAGATTGAAGAGGGTTGAGATGGTGAGTCGTGAGGTAGCGAAGCGTCCCTTTTCCCCTCCGGTGTGATTTCTCCCTACCTCCGTTTTCCTTGATTTCTTAGCGGTCGAGATTGAATGAAGTGCTAGGTAGATAAACTCCCCTGGGGCTCAGTTGCGTAAGCAACAGAGTGAAGGGTTGACGTGAATCCTAAGCGTTGGGGCTTAATCTAGACTAGGGTTCTTCCACCTGGACCAAAGGGTTAGAACTATACATAGGAACATGTTTTATCACTAGGAATCCCTAGAGCTTAAAGCAATCCCACGTAGTGTTAGGCTTAGGTAGATATACTCCCCTGGGGCTTAGTTGAGTGAGCGACAGAGTGAAGGGTTGATGTGAATCCTAATGCCGGGACATAGTGTTGGGGTTAGTCATGGTTGACCTTAGGTTTGGGACCGTGAGTTTAAGGATATCCTCGACTCAATTAACATCAATAGGAAAGTATAATAGCATAGTCTTGCACTAGAAGCATAAGTCCTAGAGGTAGCTTGTCCGGATACCCTATTTCATCCATTACTAGTCTTTCTCTAATTCACTCCTTCTTGCACTTTCTTGTCTTCCATCTCTCTATTTAATTTCTTTCTTTTTATCATATTTGCTTCCATAATTCACTCATCAATTCTATTATCACTTTTTCGTACACCGCACAACTAGATAGCGAAATCTCGTGTCTTAAATCCCTATTCCCTGTGGATTCGACTACCCACTCACCAGGGTAATTTTATTACTTCGACAAACCCGTGCACTTGCGGGATACACGCAAGGGGTCGTGTCATGTTTTTGGCGCCATTGCCGGGGAATAGGCGTATTTTGATACTTGTTTTTGCTAATTTAGTTATTCACTTCATTTTCTATTTCACACTTTCTTTATCTATCATTGTTCTTATTTTTCTTTTCTTTATTTTGGCTTCAGGTTATGACCCACGGGAACCCTTCGATTCTTGTTGAAGGAGACCCGAATATTGGTAGAAGAACGCATCGTAAAGGGAAAGAACCTGTGGAAGAACAATCCAAGCAAGCCAGTATAGATTCAGAAGGGTCAGAAGCAATGGCAGAACAGAATGAACAACAGAGGACATTGTCCGATTCTTGTTGAAGGAGACCCGCGGTGATAGGGACCCAATCAAGCATTGTAAGGCCCCCAATTGCCGCGAATAACTTTGAGTTGAAGTCGTCGTTCATTCAAATGTTGCAACAATCCGCACAATTTAATGGGTTGGCCAATGAAGATCCCAACAACCATCTAGAGAGCTTCCTTGAAGTGTACGACATGTTGAAGATTAATGGAGTAACGGAAGACGCAATTCGGTTGAGAGCCTTCCCATTTTCATTGAAGGAAAAAGCAAGGCATTGGCTACATTCATTACCGAGAGCATCCATCACTACTTGGGAGGAGATGGCCGAGGCGTTCTTGGCTAGGTATTTCTCTCTGGGAAAATCAGCGAGGCTCCGGAATGAGATCTCATCCTTCATGCAAATGGAATTGGAGTCTCTATTCGAGACATGGGACAGGTTTAAGGAGCTCCTTCGAAAGTGCCCGCAACTTGGATTCCCTGAGTAGATGATCATTCATACCTTCTACAACGGGTTGAATCCGAGTACCAAGCAACTGTTAGACGTAGCGGCAGGAGGAACTCTAGGAAGCAAGACTCCCGGTGAAGCCCAGTACCTTATTGAAGAGATGGCTATGAATAGCTATCAATGGAACACAAGGGATTGAAAGAAGGTGGCCGGAATTCATGAGGTTGATGCAGTTACATCATTGGCGGCATAGGTGGAATCACTGAGTAAGAAGTTGGATGTTCTAACTTCACCAAGAGTTGCGGCCATTACTACTTGTAATGGTTGTGAAGGAGGCCATGCTTCGAGTGATTGTCCGATTGCTATTGGAGGCATTAGTACGGTGGAATAGGCTGATTTTGTGGGCAATGCTTATAGAGGACAAGGTCAAGGCAACCCTTACAGTGGTACTTACAGCCCGGGGTGGAAGAACCACCCAAATTTCTCATGGAACAACCAAGGGCAGTCACAACAAGAGAACAACACACCACCGGGATTTCAAGGCCAACAAGCATCGAACTTAGAAGGCCGAGTGACCGGGCTAGAGGGGAAGATGACCGATCTTGAGAGAGCCCTCACGAGGTTTATTTCTTCGTCGGATGCTAGATTCCAATCGGTGGAAGCTACACTTCGCAATCACACCGCCTCCCTACACAACTTGGAGAATCAAGTGGGGCAAATTGGGAAGACTTTGGCGGAAAGGCCTCAAGGTAGTTTGCCTAGTAATACGGAGACCAATCTGAGAGAGCAATTGAAGGCAATTATTTTGAGGAGTGGAAGAGAGGTCGAGAGGAATCTCCCTCTAGAGAAGACACAAGAGATACCCGAGGTGGTGGAGATAGAGGAAGGAACGACAAAGGAAAAAGAGGTGGCATCCCCACCCTACAAGCTGAGGATTCCCTATCCTTTTCGATTGAAGAATGACCAATAGAACGAATAATACAAGAAATTTCTGAGAATTTTCAAGCAGTTGGACATCAACATACCATTCGCGAAAGCATTAGCCCAAATGCCCAAGTACACGAAGTTCTTGAAGGACCTCTTGACCAACAAGAGAAAATTGGAGGAGAATGTATCTGTGATCCTTGATGCCAATTGCTCGGCCGTATTGCAAAAGAACATGCCAAGCAAGAGAAAAGATCCTGGAAGTTTCATTATACCATGTAACATTGGCAACTTGGGTGAAGAGATGGCATTGGCCGACTCGGGGGCAAGCATCAATGTCATGCCCTACACGTTCTTCCAAAAACTAGGCTTGGGTGAGCCTAGACCCACTCGGATAACACTTCAACTTGCGGATTGATCGGTGAGATATCTAAGAGGAATTGTGGAAGACGTGTTGGTGAAAGTCGACAAATACATATTGCCTGTTGACTTCGTGGTGTTAAGTGTCGATGAAGATGTCGAGGTTCCATTGATCCTTGGAAGACCATTCTTGTGCACTTCCAAGGCTTTGATTGACATGGACGGCGGGGAGCTCACATTGCGAGTGGGAGAAGACAAGCTTACATACCACCTCGCCGAAGCCATGAGACACTCTCTTGACTTTGATGATACTTTATATTTTTCTTGACACCATCGATGAACTAATTGATGATTATGTGCAGGAAATGTTAAACCCAGATCCATATAAAGGGTGGCCGGATCAAGACGAGGAGATCAAAGAAGAAGAAGTACTTTCGATTGGTCTAGTCAAGATAGATATCAAGATGGAGACGGAGCATATGAAGAAGATGCTTCGGAGGATGAAGAGGTCGAAAAGACGCCACAAGAAGAACCCCAACAAAAAGGGGGATGAGCATTCACGGAGTAAGGGTGTTTCACCCTTTTGTGGTAACAAATTCGACAACTCTCCCTCTACTCTACAAAGGTTATGTAATGCATGCTTTCAGGTTGTAGGGAAGAGGGTAACCTCCATTCATGAACCTCCGTAAGGTAAGGCCAGGTACGTCAAGCTAAGTGACGTTAAACAAGTGCTTCTTGGGAGGCAACTCAAGGTTTTACAGCTTTTCTAGGATCTAGTTTAGTTTTAGCATGAATAAAAGTCTTAGTGTTGGTGTCCTAAGTTTTTAATGCATGTGCTGCGATATTTTTTGTGGATTGTGATGTTTTCATGTGCCTAAATGAAAATTGATGAAGTTTGAGTCAGTTAAGCATGTTTTCCATAGTATCTGGTCGCGTTTTGATGGTTTTCACAGGCTCCAAGCATCGTATTTGTGTTTCGGAATTTTTCTGTGAGTCTGTGAATTTTTCTAAGTAAACCAGAGAAAACACACGCCCGTGTGGAATTAAGACACGGGCGTGTGTTACCATTTAGGGCTCAACCAGAGAGGGCACAGGGGCGTGACCTTGCCCCTGTGAAAAACCTCAGAAGGGGCACACGGCCGTGTGGAATTTCCACACGGCCGTGTGATATCCTGCAGAACTTAAACTCTCGTTCCAGAGAGTTCACAGGGGCGTGTGGGAGCCCCTGTGAGTGCCCATGTCTTAAGGCACACAGCCGTGTGGCAGCTTCCCATGGCCGTGTGAAATTTTGCAGAAAATCCCCTTCTTTCCCCGAGAAACCATATGGCCGTGTGGATGCCCCTGTGGGAGAGCTTGTGAAAGGCACACGGCCCTGTGGATTATTCACACGGCCGTGTGGAACACTTAGAGTTTCTCCGGTTGATCTAGAGAATCCACAGGGGCGTGTGGGTGCCCCTGTGGCCGGCCTTGTGTTCTTGGCCAGGTTGGGTACACGGCCGTGTGGAATTTCCACACGGCCATGTGAAAATTTCTCAGAGACCTTCTGTGTTTCCCGTGAATCCACAGGGGCGTGTACCAGCCCCTGTGGAGCTCCCCTGTGAAGGCACACGGCCGTGTGGGAGTCTCATACGGCCGTGTGGGGTAGTCCAAAGAGAAACCAGAATGCACACAGGGACATGTGCTGGCCCCTGTGAACCCTAAGTTCAGAGGCACACAGCCGTGTGGTATTTCCACATGGTCGTGTGAATCCCCAGAACTTCAAAAGCCGTGCATTTTCTTTTAGATTTCACTCGTTCCTCTTCATCTAATCACTCTCAAACTCTCTTTGAACCTCTGTACTAATTTCCCGACCTTCTCATCGTGTTTATGGAGGATTTAGACGAGTTTTTCCGGCCGATTTCTAAGCCTACTCATCCACACGGTCGGTAAGAACTTCAAACCTTTTTTCTTCGTCAATTCTTGATTTAATTCATTTTTCTCAGTTATTTCGCTTGTACTGAATGATTAAACAATAGTAGAACATGTTTAGAAAGAAATTAGAACGAAATCTGATGTAAAAATTGGAATATTAGCCCCACGGCCATGAGGCTCTGTCCGCTAGAAGCTCCACACAGGCGTGTGGAATTTCCACATGGCCGTGTAGATTTCTGCAAATTGAGTTTTTGAACTGATTTTTGACCGTTTTCTTTTTCAATCTTGCAGATATGTCTTCTAGGTCTAAGAAATCGGCAGGAAAGCACCCTCGCGAGCCTACCCCACCCCCAGTAGAGATTGTCTTCCCATTACCTGAGCATCGGGAACGGTTCAAGCGATTATCGGACCTCCATTTTGGACAGAGCCGTTTCCCCGACTTGAGCATTTTGTGGGATATCCAGGGGGGTCACACTATAGCCACCGAGGTGTAGGAGCTCTTGGCAGTAGGGGATGGGACAGTTTACTGTCGATCAGAGAGCTAGTGATCCGCACACTGACACTAGAGGTACTGGCTTCTTTCGAGTTCGATAGAGGGTATACCAGCTTCACAGACGTCGACAGTATACAGTTTCGGGTACTAGGTCAGAGCTATAACATGAGTGTGAGCCTATTTTCAGTCCGGATGGGTTTATACCACGAGGCTTACACTAGGACTGAGGAGTACGAGGGCTTGGCCACAGATTACCCTAGAGCATTGACACCGCAGAGAGCTTATAGGGCATTGTACGGGGAGGGGCAGTACGAGCCAGGTGTCTCCAAGGCATCTTGCCTTTCCAGACCTGCCTACAGATACATACATGCAGTTATGAGCAGGTCCATCAGTGGCAGAGGGGATAGCACCGGAGTCCTGAGCCATCAGTAGCTACTATATCTATACTCCATGGTGTAGGGAGTACCACTCCATATGGGACATCTAGTAGCTGAGCACTTGCGCCACCAGAGCCAGTACCCTAGGGTTGGAGTGATCTTCTCAATGCCCTACATTACGAGACTCCTTATCGGGATGGGTCTCCGAGAGGGGGTACGCGGGGCAGAGAAGACTACAGTACCAGCTCCACTTAGCAGAGAGAGTCTGAGGATGATGGGGATGGTCCGTAGATCAGGACCAGGAGTATATACTATGATCATCCCTCACTCAGAGTCTACACAGGGGGAGCAGGCAGAGGGTTCACAGGCAGCACTAGAGCCACCCCCAGGACAGGCAGAGGCTGAGGCACCACCCACAGTACCGGAGCCACCTCTAGTGCATATCTTTTCTCCATCTCGAGGCCAGGACAGATTCGAGCGCCTTGAGAGTGCTGTGGGTGTACTACAGACAGAGGTGGCCGAGTTGAGAGCCACCCAGACCACACAGCACGCAGAGACGATGGCACGGCTTGACACGATTCAGCGATTACTTAAGCATGCCGTGTCATCACCATTTGTGGTCCAGCCTCGGGCCCCTACTCCACCATTTTCACCAGCTCCATCAGCAGCCGAGCCACCCACACCAGTAGAGCCTACAGTAGCACCAGAGGCTACTCCACAGGACACCGACGCTGAGGCGTCGTAGTTTTATTTTTATTTTACTTCAGTTGTACTTTTTCTTTTATATTTTGGACTTGTAGTACTCAGAAAGGATCTTCCTTCTGAGTTTATCTTTATTTTGCTTTATTTTGCTTTATTTTGTCTCGTGTTGTATTTCATTTTCATATCTTTATATACTCGAGCTTTATTTTGGTTTTTCTTGAGCTATACTGACCCTTGCGTATGTGTGCAAATGGTCTTGGATGTAAGGAATTTGAGGAATAGTCATAGGCACGGTCATGGGACCGTGTATGCTCCACAAAACCATTGAGACTCAACTCTCAATGTACCTAGCTCCATCAAACACAACACTTGGAGTTCAGGGGAGTAATGTTTCAATTACCTATCCCTACATTAATTGTGTGAATTGTTTTACTTTTTGCTGTGCTTGCATGCGTACATTGGGGACAATGTACATCTTAAGTGTGAGGGAGGGGTGGGGGATTCACATTGCACACACCTTTACTTGTGCGTTCAATTGCTCATGCTCATGTAGCCTATGGCGGTTCACCTTAGTTGCAACGTTTGTATTCTTAGAGTTTAGGAGAATTTTTAACATTGTATTCTATCATGCTCTAGTTTTTACTTGAATTTTTAGGGAATTTTGACTCGATTACCTTATATTGCACAACTTACTCTTGGAATCTTTTGGAAACTCAATCTTGAAGTTTTTAAGGACAATTTTATCGTCGTTCTTAGTTTTACTTTGGAAAATGCATATAAAAAAAATAAAAATGAAAAAGATGAAAAAAAACAAAAAAAAGAGAAAAATATGGAAAATGAGAAAAAGAAAAAAAAATATGAGTTTGTGAATATGTGCTTTGTTTTATTTATGCATTTGGGGTGGAAAGAGCTACCACCTATGAGTATGTAGCTACTCTCATAAGTCGGATACAAGTTATACCCTAATGAGAGAAAGAGCTATCTCATGGGATGCGTGAAAGCTACTACCCCGGTAGAAAGAGCTACTTCCTCGAAAGAGTGAAAGCCACTTTTGGCGGCCGCCTAGGAAAGGGCTACCTTCGAGGTTGTGTGAAGTTACTACTTCCTTTCTTGCTTTTCGTATATAAATAAGTCCTTGTTAACAAAAGTTTGAGGAGTACTCGTTGGGTTGTCTTGAGTGAGTTCACACACACTTACACATTTTCAAGTTGATTGCCCCTTTTTATTCATGTTTTTAGCTAGATCAATGATATCCTTATGCGATGTTTTGATTTCCCCTTACTTGTAGAATGCTTCCTTTGCATACTTTTGGTGAACCTAAGGCTGAGCACTTTCAATTGTTCTTCCCAAGTACGTTCACGTTTTATTTTTGCTTGAGGACAAGCAAAAGCTTAAGTGTGGGGGAGTTTGATAAGTGCTTGTGTTATAGTAATGCAAAGGGTTCTTATCTTATAATGAGCATACCTTTTATCAGATTTTATCACTAAATGGTGTGCATTTGTGTATTCTTATGCATTATAGGTTTGTGAAGCTAATTTGGAAAAGAAGAACGAAGTTAGATAGTGTTCGCCATTGTTGGGAAAGTTTCGAACCAAGCAAGGAACAAGGCACGAGCCTAGACTTGTGAGTGTGTGCCAACCTCCTTTGGAGGGGTACAAAGGCAGTCACATTTACAACAAGTCTAACTTGTGTTGTTTAGGAGAACTTCACCAAAAAGGAGACGTGAAGCAATCGGCACGATCTACCATTGATTGTGTGCCCAAATCAATGGCCTTGATGAAGAATAACGGATTCGGGAGCGTTTCGGCGAGTTACTGAGCAGCAGCACTGTAGCTTGTACTGTATCAAAAACACTGTAGTAAGCTACTGTTCACTTTCTGCCGAAAAATAGGATTTCAGAGAGTTCATACGGGCGTGTGAAAATTCCACACGGCCTTGTGAATTAATTTTTCAGCAACCCAGAAACTTCACACGGGCGTGTGAAGTCCTAATAAGTCCAATTTTAAAGCCGCGACTCAACATTATAAAAGCCCGATTTTGGAGACTTTTGAGATATCTTTTACCTAACTTTCTCCCCAACTTCTAGAGAGTGCAGCTAGGGTTTCAGAGAGGACTTCGTGGAGGTTTGGAGTGCGTCATCGGCATCGTCATCGACGTTCGGCGGCCGCACAAGACCACGGCCACACAATACGCAAGGTGGTTTTCATCAATGTCTTTAATTTGTGCTTTATTTAATATTTTGATGAACATATATAGCTCCATGAGGAGCTAAATCCCTCGTGGGTATTCGGACTTGTAAACCCTAGGATTATTATGTTTCTATGACATTGCTATTATGCTTTTCCATTATTGATGAATAAATTCGAGTTTCAATTTTAATTATCTTTTGCAATTGTTTTCCCTTAGCCGTGACACTAGGGTTGAGAATAATCTAGGTTACCCTTTGGAGGTGTGACAACTCCTATAGGGTTAGACCACTTAAGATTGAAAAGGGTTGAGAGGGTGAGTCGTGAGGTAGCGAAGCATACCCTTTCCCCTCAGGTGTGATTTCTCCCTACCTCTGTTTTCCTTGATTTCTTAGCGGTCGAGATAGAGTGAAATGCTAAGTAGATAAACTCCCCTGGGGCTCAGTTGCGCAAGCAACAGAGTGAAGGGTTGACGGGAATCCTAAGCGCTGGGGCTTAATCTAGACTAGGGTTTGTGGGCTCCTTTTTTTTTACCCGGCCTTTGATTATAGTTAGACCGGTTGAAAATAATGGATCACAAATTAAATTTTAATTTTATATGACTTCAAGAAATTATGGGTTCGTGACTTCCATTAGGGGCAAGCCTCTAATGTTAATTACCCTGGACATTGTCCTAGGAACCTCCGATTAAGAAATGAGTGTGAACAAGAAAAAACAGGTTGTGATAACCAATTTCATTCATTTCAATAAATATGAATTCATAGACTCATTGAAAATACATGAATTTGAAATCCTCTTGACTTATGAACTGGCTTGTGTCTGAACTTGTGTCTTGGACATTTTGCATTTTGGGTTTGATTTGCATCTTGAGTTTGACTTGAATTTGAAGTTATGAATTCTCTATGTTGATGAATCATGAACTTGATTTTGATTTTCCATAAACTTTGGCTTTTATGCTTGTGAAGCTCCCTTTGAGTTTTGACTTGTGAAACTTTCTGGGTCTTTGACTTCTATTGTCTTTAAACCGCTGAGTTCAATTGTCGATTTGTATGAATTTTCAAATCTTGACTCTTTTTATATTTTGAGTCTCAACTTGATATATATTTATCACATCACGTATATGTATATTTGAACATAGCCGTTGTATGTGCCTCGTTGTCACATTACATGCTTCATTGCCGTCTTAAAAATATATATCTCATAGCTTCAAAATGAATATTCTTGCCATTGTTTTGAGATGAGTATATATAGATATATATTTTGGGATGTATATATATATACATATATTTTAAATACCTTTACCATAGTTTTGGGATAAATGGATATATATATTGGCATGTTATGTATATATCACCATGTGCATGATGGGCTTTTCCTTTTAAAAAATATCCTTTTCCATGAATGACACACGTTGGTTGCATGCATGCTTCCCATAAATTCATTTCCATATATATCATTCATGGTGGGCCCGCCTTCTTGAAATTTTTGTTTGTTTGTTTTTTTTTTTTGAAACCAATAGTGGTGGGTCCCCATAGAGGTTAATATTCAAACCATATTTCATTTCATGCACACTCGTGAATTGCATGCATTTTATTACATGCGTGATGCATCTTATATTTTACTTATTTCCACTGTAGAACCCATTCTTTTTTATTTATGTTTATATTTATTTATTATTATCATTATTATTATTATTTTTTATCTTATACTCCATGCACGTTGGTGGTGACCAAGCAAACCTTCAACTCTGTCTTCCCATGCAACACATCATGAATCTTCTAATCAAACTTAGCACTTCCTCCAATTAGTGTAGTTCTTTCATTTGACCAACAACAATCAGGCCAAGTATAATTTCCATAAAATAATGGCCACATAGATTAAACAGTGTTCTTTCAATGCAATTATCCATTCATCCACAGTGGAGATCGAATCATGCAACACAACAGCCAAAATGCCACAGTCAAAGCTCTATGATAAGCAAAACCTTGTAAGTTTATCTCTCTTCACTGGTTCCATGCACTCCCTGAACAAGTCCATATTGAAATCTTCCAAGATGGGTATCTTCAGCAACCTTCACCTTGGAGGTACCCTCTTCAATGGGAAGAAGGGAAGCATCGAAGCTGGCACCACTAAAATTAAAGAAAAGCACCAGTACTGGTTCCCATGAATTCGGCAATGACATCAGCATCCGTCATAGCTTGACATTGTGAGTCATTGAGACATTAGACATTGCATTCTTCACAAAGGAATTATGGTAAGCCTCGGCAATCTCCCTCATCTTAATCAAAAACACTAAAAAGTCTCTTTAGCAGCGAATTAATAGTTGACAACAATCATGGCTGGTCTCTAGAACTTGGAATGACATTGAATGGCCAGAGCTTGATATTACTTTGAATAGAAACATCACTGAAATGCCTGCCAATCAATCGCTTGATGTCGAAGACAGTGTTGCTAGGGTTCATGGCGACCTTGTTCTTCACAACATCACTAATGAATTTCTCAATGTCGGTGAAGGCAACTGTAGTGTCTGCTAACGAATGGTTTGACCAAGGTTTGACTGGAGAATGTTTTTTGGATGCTTTGACCGTTGACTGAGTGGGGGCCATCGGTGCACCTGCTTTTGTTTTCCAGATGAGGTTTTAAGGCGGTGGGAGCACATGTTTGCCGCTTACCTTGAGCTTGGAAGGAGAAGGATAGCTGCAGCCATTCAAGACCCTTGTTTTGCTTTTTCTCTTCTTCTTCTTGAGGTTAAGGTTAGATGATTGCTTGGTTTCTCTCTTTGCTTAGTGATTTGGCAGGTTGCTGTGATGTTTAGCAAGGTTCTTTGCCTGTTAGTTAATATGTAGTTGGTGTTAAGCTTGGTAATTATTGTGATGGTTGGTGTTTGCCTGTTAATCCTTATGATTCTTGTTACTATTGTTATAGGATTTCATGCAACATGTTTTGTTGGTTAAGTTCCTTAAGTACACTTAGAGATTTTTTAAACCATGCTTGATCTTTATCCTATTGCTTAAGTTATATGCGTAAACTTGAAGCTTAAGCATGCTGTTATGATGTTTTAATTCATTTGTTTTTAAGTATGTTGGTTTTAATTGAGTTGTGAGCTGATCGGTGTAGATCAAGGTTTCATTTCGTTTTTAGAGGTTCTGTATTTCATGCTTGGTTTCATTTATCTTAAGAAAACCTGTGTGCTTAAATCTGCATGCTCTTAAGGTTTTAATTAACTTACTATGTTCTCCAGTCTCTAGTTTTAAAAGTGGAAGTTTTCAGTTCTTTTCCAAAACCAAATTGTTTCAACTGAAGATTACCTCTAATGCTTGCTTAGTGTAAGCTAAACCTGGTATTAGATATAAAACCATTATTTTGAGTGGGAAAATCTTGTGGGTTTGGAAACCGTGCATGCTTTGATTTGCTTTTGCTTTTATTTTTATTATTATTTTGTTGAATTAGTGAGTGGTAGTGGTTTAATCTGAAGTTTATTTTATTTATTTTGTGTCTTTTAGCAAATGTTTAATTGCTTTGATTCCTTTTGTTCAGTTAGTAATTAATTGTTACATGTGTATCTATGTATTATTTTTTTGAAACCTAATTTTCATATATCCTTGTGTAAGTCTGTTATCTTGCCAAGCTTGTTGAATTGGTGATTGAATCCATGTTGAGTGAGTTTAGGCTTTAGTTGTAAGTCTAGATTCGGCCTAGAACTTGTAATCTAAGTTAGATTATTTTGCTGGATAGATCCTGTAGCGAGCTTGAATTCGTGAGACTTGTCGAACCCAGCTTCGTAGTCCGAAGCCAGGTAGGCTCTCGCACCTGTTAATTCGGTACCTGTGATTTGCGATTAATTATTATATTATCTGGCAACGTTGATTGATTTACTTGCTTACTTATTTATTTATTTATTTATTTATTTACTTATTTATTTATTTTGTGATATTCTTTATTCAGTATTTTCTGTACGTATACTGTATTTCAGCGGTTTTAATACATCTCCATTCCTAGCTCGCCCAGCTAGGAGGAGTAAGTCCTAGCCATGTGCACATGTTTTTCTGTAGTAGCGCTACCGGGCATGCGTGCCTGTTCCGACTGCGGTCGAAGATCCGGCTTCGGCCGTCGATATTCTGTTCTGTTCCGACTTCACAGTCGAAGATCCAGTCAAGTGCTGTTGATATCTGTTATTGGTCAGGGAGATGTACCGTCTGCCTTCTGTGTGTTTTCCGTATTTCTGATTTAATTCTGTATTCCTGTTTGAATTATATAACTGTATCATTTTGGATACTCTTTTGCGACCCTACTGGGCCCTCGTGGCTCATGAACTCTGTGAATTCTGTTTTCTCAGGAGAAGACCAAGCTTAGGACCGGGGTGTATTCTGGGAATCGTTCTCCTGTCCTTTGTTTGTAGACACTGTAGTCGAACTCTCCTGTGTGAGTGAGATTTGTCTTTGTCTGTATTTCTGGTTTGAACTCTGTATCAGTGGCACTGTTTCTGTAGGGCTGCTAAAGCCCATATTTGTATGAACTCTACTTTTTGTTGATCTATCTGTAGTTTTTGTTATTATTCATGATCTGCTTGTTAGGTTGACTCTGACCAGGTCAAATCTGAGGCCTTGCACCCAGTGGGGTCCACCCCGTTGGATGCGGACAATCTGTCAGCGGGCCCGGCTGTGGGGCTGGGGCGTGACAGCAACTTAGGACGGTATGGTGCGATTCCTTTAGCCATTGGTGATGATCTCAACGCGATCACGCCGACGCAAGAGTACATGCATGATATTGAGATCAATGCCGATGGTTGGTCATTCGTCTTTGCCAGCTTTCCATCCTCCAAGGAAATATATTCTGGTGCTTGTCGTACCACCAGAGAAGTCGTATGTTGGATGGAGAAACTCCAGGTACAATAGCCTATTCTTTGCAATACCATACGCAAAAAGCAAAAGAAAGCCATCAAAACACGCACTTGCAGTTGCACCCATGCACGGGAGAGGGTATTCATCTTCAGGTTCCAGTTTTTTTTTTTTTTTTACTCATAAAGCTTGGCAGCAGTATCTTAGCAGCGAGTTCATTAAGCCACGAAGTTGTGACGCTCTTATACATCCCGACACACATCTTCTGAGCAATAAACAAATCCGGAAGTGTTTGTCATGGATCCATACGTCTCCCGGTTGCACCGTTCATCACTCCATAGATTGTGTTGATGTTGGAGAAAGAATACCCCATGGCCTCCTTTCTCCTTCTTATATCTTTGGCAGGGTTACTATCTTCGTCTTCTCATTGTCCGATCTCTTTCAACAGTGGTGATGAGGGCAACCTCGATAGTGAGAGCTTTGAATCAACGACCAGGCGAGCGAGGGGTATTCCATCCTCGCTCGCGTTGGCAACAGTAGCGACGAGCAGTAGTGGCAGTCAACGGCAAAACAGCGGCAACGATCTCCTCTTCTTTCCTCTTCATCTTATTCAATGGAGAATCATTGTTTGTCGCTCTCTCGGGTGGCGGCAGCGCGGCAACTTACTTTGGTGACGATGACAAGCGACAGGCAAGTGGTGGTGACCTTCTCCTTCGTCTCCTTCTCCCCTTGCCGAGCTCCTCTATCTTCTTTTGCCTTCTGGGATCCTCTCCTCCTCTTCTTTTTTTTTTTTTTTTAAATTATTTTTATATATTTTGTAGAGAAACTGATCTGGAATCCCCTCCAAGACCCCTCTTCTTCTTCTCGTCCTCTCACTCTCAAAGACCGAGAGCCTCTTCTTTTAAAAAGTCTTACTGCGACGTGGAGCGGTTGCGCGCGACGTGGAGCCGTGGAGCGGTTATGCGCAAAGTGGACGACGACGCCTTCTCGCGTTCTCCACGACTTTTATTATTATTATTATTATTATTATTATTATTATTATTATTATTATTATTATTATTATTATTATATTTTATTTTATATTATCTATTCGTTTATATGTTTATGATTTATCTGATTTGATTTATATATGTATATTATTATTATTATTATCTTTACGCTATTTGATTATCTTATTTTATATATGTATTTATTTATTTATTTATTTTATTTTTTAATTTAATCTTATTTATTTTATTATCTTTATTATTATTTTTTTATTATTTATTTCGTTTTATTTTATTTTTTATATTTTTATATTTTTATTTATTTTATTTATATATTCTTATTATTATTATTATTATTATTATTATTTCTTATATTATATATTTTTTTTCATTATTTGATTTATTTTAAAATATTATTTTTTTTTATTTTTATTTTTATTTTTTGTCTGATTTGGTTTATATAGATATATATTTAATTTTATTTGATTTTATATATATATTTTTTTTATATATATATTTTTTAATTTTATTTGATTTGATTTATCTTTTTATCTGATTTTATTTTATTTTATTTTATATATATATATATATTAGTTTGATTTGATTTGATTTATCTTTTTATCTGATTTTATTTATTTTTTTATATATATATTTAATTTGATTTGATTTGATTATATATATATATATATATATATATATATATATATATATATATATATATATATATATATATATATATATATATATATATATATATATATATATATATATATATATATATATTTGTTTGATTTTGATATATTTTGATTTAATTTAACTTTTTTTTTTTTTTTGCCTAGTGATTTGTATCCATATTTGATCTTGGGATAGGGATCGCCTCGGGATTTAAACATTTTAGATCGCCTCGAGATCTGCTCGTGGCTGATCTTGATATTTGAATATATATTTTTTAGATCGCCTCGAGATCGGTGCTCTCAGCTGATATTAAGATTTGAGTATTTTTGGATCGCCTTGAGATCGGTGCTCTCGGCTGATCTTGAGATTTTTTGTATTTTGGATCGCCTCGAGATCTGTGCTCTTGGCTAATCTTGATGTTTGAATATTTTTTTTTTAGATCGCCTCGAGATCGGTGCTCTCGGCTGATCTTGAGATTTGTGTATTTTGGATCGCCTCGAGATCGGTGCTCTTGGCTGATCTTAATATTTGAATATTTTTGGATCGCCTTGAGATCAGTGCTCTTAGCTGATCTTGAGATTTTGTGTATTTTAGATCGCTTCGAGATCGGTGCTCTCGGCTGATCTTAAGATTTGAGTATTTTTGGATCGCCTCGAGATCAGTGCTATTGGCTGATCTTAATATTTTAGTATTTTTGGATCGCCTTGAGATCGGTGCTCTCGGCTGATCTTGAGATTTGTGTATTTTAGATCGTCTCGAGATCTTTGTCTTCGGTTGATCTAGGGATTTGTATTTTTTGGATTACCTTGAAATATGTGTTCTCAGATAATCTAGAATATATCCAAATATTAATTTATCTTAACCATATGTTGTCCTATTCCGATTAGGATTTGGCTGTATATGATTTAAAATTTTAATTTGATTTGAATTAGGACATGCGAATTTTTTTTTTATATAAACAGGGTTCTTCCACCTGGACCAAAGGGTTAGAACTACACATAGGAACAGGTTTTATCACTAGGAATCCCTAGAGCTTAAAGCAATCTCATGTAGTGTTAGGCTTAGGTAGATATACTCCCCTGGGGCTTAGTTGCATGAGCAACAGAGTGAAGGGTTGACGTGAATCCTAATGCCGGGACATAGTGTTGGGGTTAGTCACGGTTGACCTTAGGTTTGGGACCGTGAGTTTAAGGATATCCTCGACTCAATTAACATCAATAGGAAAGTATAATAGCATAGTCTTGCACTAGAAGCATAAGTCCTAGAGGTAGCTTATCCGGATACCCTATTTCATCAATTACTAGTCTTTCTCTAATTTACTCCTTCTTGCACTTTTTTGTCTTCCATCTCTCTATTTAATTTCTTGCTTTTTATCATATTTGCTTCCATAATTCACTCATCAATTCTATTATCACTTTTTCATAAACCGCACAACTGGATAACGAAATCTCGTGTCTTAAATCCCTATTCCCTGTGGATTCGACTACCCACTCACCAGGGTAATTTTATTACTTCGACAAGCCCGTGCACTTGCGGGTTACACGCAAGGGGTCTTGTCAGGAGACGTCTTTAGTGTTAGTGTTATTCCATGGTAGAAGGCTATTTATGATTGTTTATGGTTGTGGAAATAGATTTTCCCTACATTTAATTATTAATTTCTCTGTTTTATTAAATCCCTGTTTGGATACATTTACTAATTTCATATGTTTAGAAGCAGTGGTTGGTTTGCTAATTAGATTGACATTTTTGATTTGATAAATAGGCGTTGCTTTTAGTTCTTAAATGAATTTTGGAACTTGTTTGGTATGGAGCTGTATGGATGATTTTAGATGGAAGGAGTATCTCTCATGCAGTTGTATAGTGCAATAGTGTGTGGCCAATAATCTTATTTCATTAAATATAATTATTGATACTCGTATCATTCAATTTCTTGCAACTGTAAGTGCAATAAGGTGAACTAATTACCAATGTGAGGGGAAATTGGAATTGGTTTTCATTATGCTAGTGGATTAAGAGAAGAGATGACTCTCAACTAAATCAAACATTTTCATGTGTCATGTATTAGGAGGGGATTAATATGTTAGGAAATGATTAAATTTGATCTTATTTGAAGTTTGGACTTGGCCTAGTTTTACTGCTGTGCATGATTGATCACTAGTTGTATTTTGTTTGATCTGGGTAGTTATTTGTGTTTGTGAATAGTTTATTGATATTACTTTGGATTTGTTACTGAAGGTAATTGATTTTGTCAGCAAATATAAGAGCTTGGTTGTATATCAAAGTGTAGTGATTTGCTCAAGGGTTGATTAGTTTTCTTTTTATTTCTTATGATTTTGTTGTCATGTGTTATCTTCTAAAGGGTCTTTACTTTGTTCATTGTTTTCTTGTGATAGTGTCATTATGTGTTATTATCTTCTAAGGGTCTACAATGATATAATTTCAGGCTTAAGGATTTAAAAGTTTGTTGTGTTGATGGATCTTGTGCTTTCTCAGAATCTATGGGTTTTCTTTTTGCCATGTTAGTATTGTTTAAAGAGGATTTCGTATATTATACTATTCAGAACATCACTGAATTACTTTTGTATTTTGATTTATGTATTGCATTGTGAACTTCAAAAGGTGGTTGATGGATTCTATGCTTTTTCAGGCTAGGATCTGTGTGTGTGTGTGTGTGTGTGTGTGTGTGTGTGTGTGTGTGTGCGCGCGCTTGAATATCTATAGCGAGATCACCGATCAATGTCCTATCCTAACAAATGTTTCATCTATGTAACATCCTAGTTGAACAATCTATTGGCCTCAGTAGAATTGTTGGTATTCAAATTGGGTTATATCCTTTAAAATATCTAGAAGCTTTAATTTGTCCGAATAGACTCATTGTTAACCAACAATATCAATATCTTATTGATAGAGATTATATGACTACAAACTCCTGGAGTCATTCTAATTCATCCTCTGTTGGTAAGACTATTCTCATCATTAATTAACGCTCTACTCTCTATTCCAAATTACCTTATTTTCTTCATAACCAACAGTATCAATATTTTATTGATAATGTATTGATACTTTTGTGATTGGCCTTTGACCAATTCAACAGGGCTTCTTAAACCCACTTTTTGATTAATGGTATTTATTTTCTAAATGGTTTCTTCTTACTTCTTGGTGCTTTGAGATTCCCATGCGTTTGCTGATTATATTTTTCTTGATCAATACATGTTTTGTTGATGGAAGCTGAGTTTTTGGTTATTTTAGAGATTGGAGTTCTTAACTTTTTGTAGCTATATGTGGTATTTGTAGGTGTATATAATTCTTGAAGTGATCGAACTTCATTTTCTTGAATCTGTTGTCAAATTCTATTCTTTTTCTTGATTTTCATGATGGATTCTGAAGGATGTGTCTAAAAGTGTGTGTGTTTTCCCTTGGAAAAATTAAGGATCTAGGTTTGTCTGGATTGATTGTTGTTAGATTGTGGGACTATATTTCCAACAATTGCATATTGTTTTTAGTTTCAGTCTCTCAGTTATTCAAGAATTGGTATAGATATTACTTATGGTCACTATTGCCTTGTTAATTTATAGTTGCATACTCATTGAGGTGTTCTTCATGATTGTTGATGCTTGAACTCTGCTTCTTGTTGTAGTTTTGATGACACTATTTTTCAATCTTTCTAACTTTTTTATACTTTTTTTGCTAGATTATACCGTAAGGTATGTTGGCGGGGTTAGGTCTATCATCTAGAAGCTATTACTTGAGTGAGAATTATTTCAAGAGTGAATTTCTCTCTAAAGAGAAAGACCTTGAAAGCATACTAGAGACTGTGTGCCTCTCTGTTATTGTTCTCGGTGTGTTAAGAGACCTTATAAAAAAGAAGACATTTCCTACACTCTTCAACATTTTTTGGCAGGTTTGTTGGAATTTTTCTAGTTATCTTGTTCAAGTGAAATAACTGAAATAAATTGGATTTTATGTTATATTTTGTTTCCTTAGTATTTGAAAAAACTCTTTCTAATCTTTAGTCAGTAATGGGTTTCTTCCATTTTATGACACACAAGGATTCTTGAAGCCTGATGAAGTCCACATATTTGGATATGCCTTATCAAAGATTTTTGATGATGTGCTTTGAGAGAGCATATCCGTGGTGGGTAAGGTTCATCCTTGAGATTTTACACATTTTGTTTGTATTTATTCATGTACAATGATCTTGATGTATAAACATCATACTATGTTATGTTAGATTTATGGAAGGGCTTACTAGAGGATTTTTTTGCCATGTATCAATTATCTGTTCTTGTCGTAGTATAATTTAGCCAACGATGGACTTTTGATATCTTATGTGCGTGATTGACACACCCCTTGCATGTGTACTGCAAGTGCACAGGTTGTCGAAGTAATAATAGTACCCCGGTGAGAGGGTAGTCGAATCCACAGGGAGTAAGGATCGTAGACACAAGAGATCGCTATTTAGCTAGTGTGAAGTATGGAAAATGAGAGCAAGAATCAATGTGTGTGTGCAAAAATAATCGAAAGCAATAAGAAAATAAAGAGAATTATGGAAGATAAGAGAGTGCAAGCTAAAAGTAAAAGAGAGAAACAATCAAGAGTGAAATAGGGTACCCGGACAAGCTACTCCTAGGATTAATGTTCTAGTGCAAGACATTGTATTATACTCTCCTATTAATGTTCTAGTGCAACTAAGCCCCAGGGGAGTTCATCTCCTAGCACTTCGCTTTATTTTGACCGCTAAGAACTCTTGGAACACGGAGGTAGGGAAAATCACATCGGAGGGGAAAGGGGACGTTTCGCTACCTCACGACTCACCCTCTCGACCCTCTCCAATCTTCAGTAGTCTAATCCTATACGAGTTGTCACACCAATAAAGGACAACCTAGATGACTCTCAACCCTAGTGTCACATCTAAGGGAAAATCAATACAAGAATCAATCAAGATTGGAACTCAATTAAATTCATTAATTAAGAAAGCATAATAACATGTCATAGAAACAAAATCATCCTAGGGTTTACAAGTCCGAATACCCACAAGGGGTTTAGCTCCTCATGGAGCTATACAAATCCATCAATATATATGAATAAACATAAATCGAAAACATATATGAAAACCCCCTTGGATAGCGTGGCTGTGGTCTTGTGCGGCCGATTCGTCTCTTCACCAAGCTCTTCGTCAAGCCTAGGGCACACCTCACTAGATCGGTGTCGATGAAAGCTCCCCCAATAGCTATCTTCCAACGGGCTTCGATGTCGATGTCGATGACGCTCTCCAATCCTCCACAAAGTCCTCTCCAAACCCTAGCCGCGACCCTCCAGAAAATAGGCGAAAAGATATCGAAAAAGTCCCCAAAAGGCCTTTAAATAGTGCTGAGTCGCGCCTATAAATCGGCTGAAATCGGGATTTCACACGGCAGTGTGGATTTTCTGGAATCTATTTTCTGGCGCAAAGTGAACAGTAAATTGCTACATTGCTCACGCGTCAAATGTTCCTGATTTCATCGTTCTTCATCGAGGTCGTTGAATTGGGCACACAAACAACGGTAGATCAGGTCGATTGCTTCATTCTCCTCATTGGCGAAGTCCTCCAATGCTACACGGGTTAGACTTCTGTGAATGTAACTGCCTTTGTGCCCCTCCAAAGGAGGTTGGCACACACTCACAAGTCTAAACTCGTGCCTTGTTCCTCGCTTGGTCCGAGAACTCCCCAACAACGGCAAACATGATCCAACTTTGCTCTTTCTTCACTAAGTTCACTCCGTAACCCTACAATGCACGAAAGAACACAAATACACACTAATTAGTGATTAAATCTGAGAAAAGTAATGCTCAATATAAGATAATAATGCGTCATATTACTATGACACGAGCACTTTATCGGTGATTTTGTATTTTTTGGTTGTTTACTAGCCCTAGTTCACATGAATTTTTTTATACTCACAGTGCATGTCTTATTATTATATCTTATTTCTCATTCAATTATTATGCAAAATGCTATCTTATTGTTTGTTTTCCATAAAATTTTAAAATTGAACCATGCTTTTGCTCTAATCTCTTTTGTGTTTCTTTATCAAAGGTAAGCAAAAATATATTTTACCTCTCCCTAAACCTCAACCTGGCAGGAACCTTGGGCATTGGGCAACCTTTTTTTATTTAGTATGATGTCTTTTCACGTTAATTTATCTCTAACGATTATGATTATACTGGATGTTAATCCATTTACACATCACATTTCCAGATACTTTACCCCAAACAAAGGAACTTCATCTGAACAATCAGAAACTCTTATCAAAGATTTTGCACTTGATAAGTTAAAAATGTTTGTCTTTCCCTAACTTTTTGTAGAATTGGCATCTGAAAAATATTTTCGGGTGATTATTTTGCAAATAAAATATGTAAGTGGTTCTTATGATAGTGAGCAGGGTTTTCGGTTATTGGATAAGGAAATCGTAGAGCATGAGTTAGGAAAAAACAATCAGCCAAGAACATCTCGTAGATTATTTCATCTTTTACTACATCCATTTTGTTAGAGTTTAGATTGGTTAATGTGCCATATTGGGCCTATACCATAAAACCCTAATATTTCTCTATATATACCCTTGTACTCTTTTTTTTTAATTGATATACAAACCATTTTTCCTATTTTCACATGATACTAGAGCACTGGGTTAAACCCTAGTGGCCACTCAAAACCCTAGCAGCCGCCGCTGCCGCCACTCCAAACACTAGCCTTTAACTTGCCGCTGCCATCTCTACCGCTACGGGTGCTCATCTCTCACCATTCCCTTTATTCTATGGGCACCTGGTGATGTTCCTCAGCCCTCACCAGTGATGCCCTAGTCTCATTACTGATTGATTTGTCTCTTCGTCATCATGTCTTCTTCTTGTGGGTGTGGTAATGGCCACTCTCATGGTGGTCAAGGAGCCAACCATGGTAATTCTCGGGGTAGGTTTGTGTGCAGCTTTTGTTGATGGACGAGCCATATTGAGAATCATTGTTGGGATTGTGGGCTCCTTTTTTCTCACCCGGCCTTTGATTATGATTAGACCGGTTGAAAATAATGGATCACAAATCAAATTTTAATTTTATGACTTCCAGAGATTATGGGTTCATGACTTCCATTAGGGGGCAAGCCCTTAATGTTAATTACCCTGGACATTGTCGCAGGAACCTCCGATTAAGAAACGAGTGTGAACAAAGAAACAAATTGTGACAGTCAATTTCATTTATTTGAATAAATATGAATTCATAGACTCATTGAAAATACATGAATTTGAAATCATCTTGACTTGTGAACTGACTTGTGTCTGAACTTGCGTCTTGGACATTTTGTATTTTGATTTGTATCTTGAGTTTGATTCGAATTTGAAGTCATGACTTTCCTATGTTGACGAGTCATGAACTTGATTTTGACTTTCCATAAGCTACGGCTTTTAGCCTTGTGAAGCTTCCTTCAAGTCTTGACTTGTGAAATTCTTTGAGTCTTCGACTTTTGATGTCTTGAAACTACTGAGTTCAATTGTCGATTTGTATGAACCCCCAAATCTTGATTCTTTTATATCTTTGAATTTTGACTTGGTTATTTTGGCTTTGAAGACATATATATATTTTGTCACATAATATATGTATATATTTGAACATAGCTGCTACACGTGTCTTGTCACCGTGTCGCATACATCGTTGCTGTCTTGAGGTATGTGTTTCATTACCACTTAAAATTTATATATTACTCAAATTTGCCGCTGCCTAGAGATGAATATCCTTGTCATTGTTTCGGGATGAATATATATAGATATATATTTTGGGATGTATATATATATATATTTATTTTGAATATCTTTGCATTATTTTGGGATGAATATATATAAATATATATTCTAGGATGTATATATATATTTATAACATCCTTGCCATTGTTTTAGGATGATTATAAATTTAAATATATATATATATATATATATATATATATATATATATATATATATATATATATATATATATATATATATATCACCATGTGCATGATGGGGCCCGTCTTTTTGAAAAAAAATTTCTTTTTTAATTAATGATCTACGTGAGTACTCATGCATGCAATTACATGCATAATGCATTTCATATTCTCCATAATACTTGTTCATTTCCATTGTGGGACCCATTCTTTTGATTTTTATAATAAATAAGGTTTTAAACCATGTGTATATATGTTTTAATGGCAAGACCAACATGCAGCACAGGTACCGCTCCACGTAAGATTTTACATAATTCAATGTTTGACTTATCCAATTCAATAATAAAGAGTTAATGATGAGACACATGGCACAGATGGAATTATTAGAGAAGACTTTAACTAGCATTTGTATATAGATACAAGGCCTTCCAATTCATCAACAATGGACGCATAGTAGAAGAAGAAATTGCTCCGCTATCTGAACCATTCTCATGCACTGTTTGCCCAATGCCATCTACATCAACCTTGTTTCCCAGGATTACAAATGGAAATGAACTAGGATCCGAAGGACCAGCCTGATGGAGGAATTTCTCATGGTAAGATCTCAGATGATTTGCAAGCATGTACATCATAAACCAGCACATAATAATCTGTTCCTCGGTAAAACGCAACACCGAGACTCTGAAATCTTTCTGTGTCTCATATTTGCAAAATCACAAGTTTGTCATCAATCTGCAGTTTCTTAGTGACAAAATTAGCACCAGTGGTAGCTTTGTATTGCTGACTGAACTTCTTATACACGTATTAATTCATCAACGAGGTCTTGCCAACCCCACTATCGCCTTGCATGATGAGTTTGAGCAAGGTTCTCTTTCGAGAAGCCATACCGTGGAGATCCATCATAAAGCAAAAACAATGGCGAAGGAGAGAAATAGAAAGAGAGCTTGCGGATGTAGTCAGAGACTAGCAAAAGCATCCTTGAAGATCTTCGCGAAGGCGAAGCAAACGTTGGCTTGGACCATTCCATTGATGCTCTTGAAATCCCGCGACAGGAATCCAACAGCTCTTAGCCTTCGTCTTCCATCTCGCAGGGAGACATTGGCTTTAATGCATATATTTTGGTGACGAATAACAGCAACCACAACAGCTTCAATATTTTCTCAATTGTGACAGAGAAGAGAAAAGAAACAGCAGCAATAGCACAAGCAAAACTACAGCAACGGCAGCAAGCAAGAGACATCATCTGGTTTCGATCCATACTTCGGGCTTTGCATCAGATTAAACAAACCCAATGCATCTTTTGTCCGTCGGTTTCTAGTATAACAAGAAATCAACACATTCCAAGCAACAGTGTCTCTACTAGACATTTCTTCAAATACCTGACATGCATCTCCAGCATCACCACAAGACGCATACAAATCCATCAAAGAAATCAACAGAAGCGAATCAGATTGTTGCTCAATTTTTTGCCTGTGAGCATGCTTGCATATATGTTTCTCATATATTCATTTCCATATATATCATGTTTGGTGAGACCTGCGTGCCTTTTAGATGAGCACAACCTTGGATGATGGTAGCTTCCTCATCAGGATGAACAGCCGGTGCTCTATGTCTGGCGAGAGTTAGTTGCACCATCGGAGCCAGGACAACTTGCCGGAACGCTCAGTGATAGAGCTGTTTACCAATGACCATCATGCTCAAATTGGGAGGGATCTTCAGAGGCTGAGTTAGCATGAAGCTTCTTGGAAGGGATCTGATTAAATAGGTGAAAGACATCAATTTGAATCCATACTTGTCAAAGGTGTCCTGGACCTTGAACTGATTCTGTTCTGAGCCACTACGACCTGAACGTAAACTTCGATAGAACTTTGACTACTCCTGAACAAGTGCTCCCCATCTTGGAACCTTTGTCTTCACCGATTTAGGGTTAGGGCTAGAGTTTCCGGCCAACTTCTCGACGACCTCAGAGATCAACGATTCTCTCTCTTCTCGTCTTCATTTCTTTGAAAATTGTTATATGATATTTTCTCTATAGTGGCTTGATTTCTTTTTCATCCTTCTTCTCTATTCCTCAAAGCTTTTAGTGTCTGAAGAGTCAGAGAATGTGGAATGGAAGCGTCTTCGTCTTCTTTCTTTAGCCATGGGTGGATTCTCTTCGCCTACTCTCAGCTTCCCTCTACCATCTCGAAGAGAGGCAGCAGCAACGGCGGCGATAGCGACAGTGGAAGTAACAACAGCAGCGGCAACGACAATAATGGTGACGGCGACGGTGATGGCAGCAGCAGCAGCTTCTCTTTCTTCTTCCCTAATCCTTCTTCCCTCGGAAATCTTCTTATCAAACAAAGGCAGTGATCTTCTTTCTTTGGTGACAATGTCAAGCGATGAGCAATGGCAGCGGTGCTTCTTCTTTGCCAGGCTTCTCTCTGGTTCGTCTTCTTCTTCTTTCTTCTTCTTGATGGCGTTCTTCTCCGATTTTTTCTTGGCCGGTTTTCTCTTTCTAATTGGTTTCTTCTTCTTTTTTTATTTATTTATTTCATATCTGGTTTCCTCCCTTCCTTTTGTCTTTGTGGATTCATCATCAACATAGGGAACTAGTAGGCGATGGTGTCTTTGTGGATTCATCATCAAGATCGGCAGCCGTAGGCGATGGTGACGACAGCAGTTGTGGTCGGTTACCTTCTTCCTCCTCTCTCTTTTTTTTATTTATCATTTTTTTTATTTATACCGAGAAAACCATCCCCTCTCTTATCTCTTTTCGGGGGTCCTCTTCCCTTGTGTCAGTTCATCCCCTTTTAAAGCTTTCAAGACTTCGTTGGGATTGCTGATCGTGGAGAGAGACGTGGAGGCAGTTGTGCTGAACGTGGAGCGGTTGCGTTGTCGTGAAGCAGCTTCCTTGGACCACGTCGCCACACGACAAAATTTTCTTTTTATTATTATTATTATTATTATTATTATTATATATTTATCTGATTTGTTTTTTTTATTATTATTATTTTTATTTTATTATATATATATATATCAGATTTTATTTATTTGGTTTATTTTGTTATATACCTTTTATCCTATTTGATCTATTTTAATTGTTTTATTTTATTTATTATTTTATGGTTATTATTTTATTTTATTTATATATATATTATCGGATTTTATTTATATATATATATATTTTTTTATATTTGATTTGATTAATTTTTTTATCTTATTTGATTTGATTTTATTATTATTTTATTCGATTTTTTTTCTTTTAATATTATTTTATTTTATGTTGTATTATTATATTTTTATCTGATTTGATTTGATTTTATATATTCTTCATCGATTTTTTTTATTTATATTTATATTTATATTATCTTTTTTTATTTGATTTAATTTAATTTACTTTATTTTTTTATTTTTATACATTTAATTTGATTATATATATTTTTTTTTTATCTTGTTTGATTTTGATATATTTTGATTTAATTTAATTAATTTTTTTTTGCCTCGTGATTTATACCCATGTTTGATCTTGAACCAGGGATCACTTCGGGATTTAAATATTTTAGATCGCCTCGAGATCTGTGCTCGTTGCTGATCGTGATATTTGGATGTTTTAGATCGCCTTGAGATCTGTGCTCGTGGCTGATCTTGATATTTGAATATTTTGGATCGCCTTGAGATCAGTGCTCTCGGCTGATCTTGAGATTTGTGTATTTTTGGATCGCCTTGAGATCAGTGCTCTCAGCTGATCTTCAGATTTTGTGTATTTTCGATCGCCTCGAGATCGGTGCTCTCGGCTGATCTTGGGATTTGTGTATTTTGGATCGCCTCGAGATCAGTGCTCTTGGCTGATCTTAATATTTGAGCATTTTTGGATCGCCTTGAGATCGTTGCTCTCGGCTGATCTTGAGATTTGTGTATTTTAGATCGTCTCGAGATCTTTGTCTTCGGTTGATCTAGGGATTTGTATTTTTTTTAGATTACCTCGAAATATGTGTTCTCAGATAATCCAGAATATATCCAAATATTAATTTATCTTAACCACATGTTGTCCCAATCCGATTAGGATTTGGCTATATGTGATTTAAAATTTTAATTTGATTTGAATTAGGACATGCGAATTTTTTATATAAACAGGGATAAGAATGGTCGCCGACAGTGGCCATTGCTAGTACAGAGGTGGTCGATCTGTAACCTACTTCTAGTGTTGAACAATTAATTAGTATCTCTTAAGATGACTTTGAGAGGTTCCAGCAGCTACAAGGCACAGTTTCTCATGCCATAGTCTCTTCTGCTATTTACCCATGTAATGACTTTCTTGCTTCCAGGGACAATTCCTAGATTATTAACTCCGAGGCCTCCTCTTACATGACAGGTACAAAATAATTTTTTCCAAAATCTTTATCCATCTATTTTTCATTCTGTGACAATTACCCAAGGACAATCTTGATTAGTGTTTGGAGAAGGAGTTTGTAGGCTTCTTCTCAGCTTAGACTAAGTGATGTTCTTTTCATACCTGAATTTCCTGTCAACTTGCTATCCATTTCTGCGATCACTAAATAGTTGAATTGTAGTGTGACTTTTTTCCCTTTTCACTGCACTTTTTAGGATCTGGGGCCAGGAAAGAGGATTGGTTTGGGGCGTAATTGTGATGATGTTGTGTATACATTGGTGCATGATGATATTCCTTATGGTTTGGCAACTTCTATTTCAGACACTAAGTCATCACTCATATGGTACTGTAGATTGGGTCATCCTTCTCTTAGTCATCTTCAGTAGGCTTTGCCTTAGATTCGGGTCAAGTCTTTTCAATGTGATTCATGTCAGTTGGGTAAGCATCATCATGCTACCTTTAAACATTCTACTCTAGTGTCTAGTTGGACGTCATTTGATCTAGTTCATTGTGATGTTTGGGGATCTTCTAAAGTCGGGTCTCTTTCTGGTCATCTTTAATATGTTGTGTTTGTTAATGATTTTTCCCGAGTGTCATGGGTAAATTGTTAAAAGATAGTCAGTCTATTGTTGATGTCCTTAAAACATTTATTTTGGAAGTACAAAATCAATTTTCCACTGTTCTCAAATGTTCTCGTACCAATAATGGTTTAGAATTTGTATCTTCTGCTATAAATTCTTTATGTGTGTTTTTTTGGGATTATTCATCAATCCATTTATCTACACACCTCTCAGCAGAATGGGGTTGTTGAAATAAAGAATCGCCACATCTTAGATGTTGCGCGCACTCTTTTAGTGGTGCGTAATGCCCCCAAGTATTTATGGTCAGATGATATCTTAACTGTAGTATATCTTATTAATCGTATGCCTTCTGCACCCTTAGGAAGAGAGGCGCTCTACATCATCTTCTACCTAATATTGAGTTGTTTTGCTTATCCCTTTGTGTTTTTGGTTGTTTTGGTTTTGTTCAGGATTTAACTCCTGGTTTGGATAAGTTGTGCCTGTGTATGCTAAAATGTGTCTTTCTCAGATATTCCCGCACCCAACGTGGATATAGTTTGTACCACCCGACTAGTCAGAAGTAATATGTGTCTATGGATGTCACGTTTTTTGATTCTTAATCTTTTTTTCTGACTAGAGTTCTCATGATATGTTGACTAAGTCGTCTGATATTATTTTCCTCGCCCTTATATCAATCACTCTGCCTGTGCCTATGTCTAGTATAGCACCTCCTCCAGTAGATCTAGATGATGTCATTTTTGGACAGGTTTATTATCACCGCCAACATGTACTACCGCCAGATCTGCCCCCTCCGATCATTTCCCCATACCATACAGACCAGTCTCTTGATCTTCCCATTGCCTTTCGCAAAGGTATTCATTCTTGTATCAAACATCACATCTCATTTTTTGTTTCTTATGATAATCTTCACCAGTCCTTTTGCACCTTTGCTCTTTCCTTGTTAGTCAATCCCTAGGAACTACCAGGATGCATGTCTGCTTCCACAATGGCAGATGGCAATGGATAAGGAAATGGAAGCCTTGAGATCTCGTGATACATGAGAGCTCGTGCCTCGTCCTGTTGATGCTAAGCATCGTTACTTGCCGATGGGTCTTCTCTGTCAAGAACAAATCCAATGATACAGTTGATCACTACAAAGCCGGTTGGTGGCCCGTTGTTTTACTTAGACTTATGGTGTCCATTATGCTAAGACTTTTTCACTAGTTGCTCGTCTGAATGCCATTCACATTCTACTGTCAAAAGCTATGGATCGATCATGGACAATTGTCAATTCTATGTGAAGAATGCCTTTCTCTATGGAGATTTAGTTGAGACAGACTTTACGGAGCAATCTCCGGGGTATGTTGCGTAGGGGGAGAATCTAGTTTGCCAACACAAAAAAGCGATCTATGGTCTAAAATAGAGCCCTCATGCATGGTTTGAAAACTTTAGTGTAATTGCAGTTATAGATGGTTTTCGTAGGTGCAATGTAGATCACTTTGTGTTCTATAAGAACACTTCATCTCGATGTGTTGTACTTGCAATATATGTCGATGACATCTTGTTGACGAGTAGCGATTGTCAGGGCATTTAGAGAACTAAGGAGCATTTAATGAAGCATTTCGTTACACAAGACATGGGAGGACCAACATACTTCCTTGGTATTGAGTTTGCATATGTTAAAGGAAAGATGACGCTTTCATAGCGGAAGTATGTGTTGGACTTACTTGAGGAGACTAGTTTATTGGTTTATAAACTAGAGAGTATACCTATTGAGCAGTCACCGCCTTTTTGGGAGACATCTTCCCCATCTCTCAAAGATCTAGGTTAATATAGACATCTGATTGGCAAGCTCATTTATCTAACAGTTACTCATCCTGATATATCTTACACAGTTGGACTCTTGAGTCAGTTTATGCATGAGCCATGAGAAGTTCACTGGCAGGGTGCTTTGAGGATTCTTGCATATGTTAAAGAAGCCCCCGGTAAAGGTTTTCTCTACTAGAATCATGGTCACTTAGACATTGCAGCCTATTCTAACTCGGATTATATTGGTGATAGAGGAGACAGAAAGTCTATGTCAGATTTCTGTACGTATATTAGTGGAAACTTGGATACTTGGTGAAGCAAGAAGCAGAATGTGGTTTCAAGATCTAGTGCCGAAGTAGAGTACAGATCAGTGGTATAGACAGCTTGTGAGATGGTTTGGGTGTAGTCATCTCTACGCCATACACCTAGTCGTCTGAGCAACTGGCGGATATCTTCACCAAGGGTTTAAATGTTAAAGTCTTTAGTAATCTATTTAATAAGCTGGACATGTTCAATATACATGCTCCAGCTTGAGGGGATTATTAGAGTTTAGATTGGTTAATGGGCCATATTGGGGCCATACCACAAAACCCTAATATTTCTCTATATATATCCTTGTACTATTTTCTTAATTGATATACAAACTATTTTTCCTATTTTCACACATCTGTTTATCTTTCTGTTTGTAAAATTATTAGAAATTATTGCATGAACCAGTGTAAGCTCTTTGCTTTATTGATATGATGCAAGTTTTTGTTAAAAACTTGCTATACACCTTCTCCATTATGTGCAAGTTTTTGTTTTTTGTTTTAAGTTTTTTTAAGTGTTTTTTTAGTAATTATTTTTTGAAATCTTAAATTATTGGCAGTTTTATTTTGCAATTAATTACCTGTGGAAGGTTCAAATTTTTTCTCGATTTAAATGACTTTGTGTCTGTCTTTACAAATTATATATGTTCATGTTCTATCTTCTTACTTGTGAACCTAGCTAAAATTTAACATTGATGTGATATATGTGGACGACCTAATATAGTTCCTCTCACAATCTTTTTCAAAAAATGTGCAACAAAATTTAGTATATGCACATTTCAGCTGAAAATATAATTGTTAATATATTTCAGCTCATCTTAGCAGGTGGACCCATATTGTTGTTGAGAAACCCTTTGGAAAGGATCTAAGTTCTGTAGAAGAAAGAAAGCTATTTGGTGAAGAACAACTTTACTGTATTGATCACTATTTAGGAAAGAGCAGGTGCTGAACTTGGTCAGTTTGTGTGGCTTTTAAAGTGAGCTTATATTTATACTTTTATCATGTATTGATCATCTTTCCCATACCCTTCCTTGGACCTACCAAGGTGGATGATGAAGTTCGTTGGTCGATCGACTTTTTTCTTTACATACCTTTCCTTGGACCTTCCTTGTTTTTGTATTTGTTAATCCTTTCAAACTGGTTTTTTATTAGGTTAATAATAAGCTCCTAGAACTCTTTTTTAAAAAAAAAAATAAAGAAAATAACCTTAGTAATGGTTTCAATTGGAAGATTTACCTCTTACCCCATGACTAATGAAGTATTTACTGGTGGTATTTTGGTAAGAATTATTTGTAACATGGTTTTTCAATTGATGAGAATGTTAAGAGCTTTCTTTATTTTTTCTCCATTTCACTAGTTCAATTTCTTTTGTTGTTGATTGAGATAGTGTAAGTTAGTTGTTTGCTGTTGGTCCATGTGCAAAGCAAACCTTTGTTGGTTCTTAATGTGATTTCATTAGAAAAGCCACAATTACTTAAAAATTCATAGTGCTTACAAATAAAGTTCATTAGTTAACAAGTGTGTTCTATGGATTTTTTGGCCATGGGGATTTGTTTGGAGATTTTTTGGTTTGAGAGAAGTATGAGGGAGAGGCTCGGATGGCGTGTTTGGAGGGACTGCAGGTGATGTCTGTGAGGGGCTCGGAGTGGACCCAAGGAGATGATTTATATGTAGAGCCTGATCAACGGCTTTAGTGGTTCTGATTCAAGACCAGATTATAGATTGGGGATAAGTGTTGGAACTGCAGGTTAAGACCAGATTGGGGGATTGACGGTTCTGATTTCCATCAGGTATGTTTGTAATTATTTTATTTTTCATCATGTTAACAACATTGGTTTCTTTCTAGTTGGGGTCTAGCACAAGTAGAATTTGCAAAACAATAGAAAAAATTTTGTCCAAATCCAAATCAAGATTTCTTAAAATAAACAATTGACTATATAAATGTAATATGTTAAATATTGTTTTAGAGTATTTGATTACAGACTTGGGAGATGTATGGTAAATATATTATTGTTGGTAACATAGAGATGTATGGCATAGTTGAATATTTAGAAACTCTGCTATAAGACAAGTGACCATTTGTAACATTTTTTTCCTACATCTATGTTGTCGGTAGTTGTAGCTGCTCAAGCTGGAAAGCACAATGAGAAAAAGAAAAAGCTATGGTGATTCTCTAATTATTGATCCATGGGGTAGAATTATAGCTCGACTACCTAGTGAGTTTATGTATATTTTTCTTCTAATGGTGTAGTGTGCATATGTTTTTATAATGCTGATTTAAGGATGTAGGTCACAATACAATTATAAATGCATCATGAAAGAAACTTGACAATGCAACATGCTAAGTTTGTTGTCTTGAGGACAAATTCTTACTTCTTGGCTTTCCGTGGAAGATGAAAATTTAAAGTTAGACCAATTAAATTACAAAGTTTTTCCTTTTCTTTTGACATAGTTGATTAGATAGTAAAGTGAGAGCTATCCTTGAGCATATATTCAAATAAAGACAGGTCATGAGCCTTCTAAATAAGGATCAATCCAAAGGTATGCACTTCATAGTATGTTGCTTTCTTTGTTGATTAAAGATTATCCAAATCAAGATTATTAAAATAATGCCTTTCGGTTTGGTACTTAGTTTTGCTCCATAAATGGTTTGTTTGCTTCAATCTCTGTTAGAATTTCTGACAACCTATTGAAAATTGGACCTTGTTTATGATTTGGTTAGAAATTGTCTCTTCTTATATCTAGAAAGAGCATTGTTTATTTGTTGCATACAATTGAGCATTTATTTTAATTGGTGTGTATATGATCTAGATAATTTGGGTTTATGAAGGATTTTTTTTTGCCGCTAGTATGGTTTTAATCAAATATAATTGTGAAGTTAATCTTTCTTCGATGATTATCTGAGTTTTTTCCCCTTTTCTTTTCTAGGTTTAAGGTATTGTATAATTTGGAGATAAAATTATCCAAATTAGCCCACTAGCTTTGCGATGTGATATTTTAGTTATATTTGGCGATCCGATTTGTAGAAGCTTTTTGTTGTGATAGGTCATGTGATTCGGTGATCAGTTTCTGTTGGAGATGTATAAAGTTTCTATCGGAGGTTATTTATCTTGCTCACAGTAAAATGAAGCATCCTGTACCCCTCAATGTCTCATCACTCATAACTTTTGCAAGAAATCCTCATCCGCGGCTTGAATGGAGTGATGGGGATGAAGGTGGGCGAGGATTTCTTGTAACTGTTTGGAGCTTCTGTCTTGATGATATCACCCTGGAATGTCTAAGTATGACTTTGGTAGCCACAAATAATGTGGATGATGGTGTTGTTGAGGTATATTTGAAGCTATTGTCTTCTTCTTTTTATGTTTTTTTTTTTTGTTTGTAGATGTTGTAGTTGCTCTCCATACATCAAATCAAATTATATAAAATTAAGTTTAGTCTATTTCTGGTGTTGGACTATTAATTGCTGAAGCGCCTAACTAAGATTTCCTTTCTTGATAATGCATTCTTTAAAACTTGAAATTTTCATTATTGCTTTGTCATTATTTTATGTAGGTATGAGAAGCTATTTTAGAGGATGTTTAACAGGTTCATGATTTAAGTTCATTTTGTAGGCTATAAAATGTCCGGATGCCCTTGTCTTGAAACCAGGTAGAAACACTGTTATCCTTACCTTACCTACACAAAAGCCAAGTTCTTATGTATTTGGAGCTCTTATAGGACAGATTGGACATTTAGCTTTCTGATCTCATGGATTTTCAAAAGTGACCCCCTTGATAGTAATGATTCATGAGTTTTGAAAAACCAAAAAAAACTTATTCTAAAGCTAAGTTTCTCCGTGCGGGCGTCTGTGCGCCTGTTGCAATTTATCTTTTTTCCGTCTTCCAGGATTTTTGTAAAGTGCCTATAGCTATGGACTCATTTACTAGTTTTATTTGCTATGGACTTATTGTATTAGTAGTGGATGTTTTGATAGGTTTAGATTGATCTCTGATGGTTCTTATACCTGATCATTTGATTTTAATTGACATATATATTTTTTTAGGAATTTGTTTGCTAATTGGCGTCACTTTGCTTGATTGTGTTCAGTTGATGGTGCTCTAATCAGGAATCAATCTTCTTGATCAAGGGGGGTTTGCATCACTTTAAACTTAAACTTGCTCTACTTTATGTTATCTATATTGGGATGTATGATTTTGTTTGATTTATTGTTTGTATTTTGGAATTTTTGGGTTGGAGCTTGTAAGGATTATTGACAGTAGTGGTTAACACTTGGTAGGTAGCTTATAACCTGTTGTTGTTGTCGTTGTCCGTTTTTTTTAAATTGCACCTTTTACCATTCATTTTAGTCATTTGCATCTCTGAAGTTTGGCTCTTAATATGTTACTTAAGTGGCTTTTTATAGGGTCCAATGGTTGGAGTCATCTTCAAGGCTGCTATGATTTGGGTTGTAAATTCATTGTTGATGCCAGATGTTTTTCTTAGATAATTATATTTTTAATCAAGTTTTTGTTGGACAGCATTATTTGATTTTATAAGTTGATAAATATTGGTTTTAATTGGTTAGCAATTTCTTATTTGATTGATTTCCTTTGCCTCATTGTTCTTTAATGAATTTGGAACTTTTTATGTAGCATGGTGTTGCTTTAGGAGATTATTTTAGATGGAAAGAGTGCTACCTTGCTCTACACCATGATGAAGCCAATTTGTTTCTTATTTTTCTTTTTATCATTTGAATTTGAAAAAAATCTATCTAAATGTGTTGATGATTTATACACTCATAGAAAATCACCATCATTATTGATGCTTTTTATATAGTCCAGTGTTACTCATGAAAAATGGTTGTTGCTTTGATGAGCTTTTAGATGACTTTGTCCATTAATATTTTTGTTCATCAAGTTTTTGTGTTCATGCCTCATAGGTTTGCATTGAGAGGTAAGATCATGGGCATTAACTATTGAAGGTGGTCTACTTTGGTGATACTCTTATTTGTTTTGATTAATAGTCATTTTTCCCTTAGTGTGTTAATTGATTAATAGGCTTTAGGTAGTTACACTTGGTAGCATCTCTTATTTGGTTTGATTAATAGTCATTTTTGACCTAGTGTGCTTAAATGGTTAATAGTCTTTAGGTTGGTGTTGTATTTGGGTCAATATCTATGATTTGAACTATCGCCTTTGCTTCTTTGTAGGGTGTTGCTTTGGGGATGATCTAAAGATGGAAGGGATTCCCATGCTAGTATGAACTTAATATAAAATGATGTGTTTATTTTATCTGTTGTTGCATTTGAAATTTTTCTAATTTGTAACTTGGTTTGCTGTGTCATGTCGGTAGGTCATGTAGGTTGCAGACAAGTGAGTTGTCTAGTGCAACAGTAAAACATCTCTATTGACATCTTTATTGGTGAAAATTTTTGTTTGCTTCATAAACTTGTTTGCCTCAATTAGGAAGAGTGGCAATCAATGGGAAATCATAACTCGCCTTGGGAATGTTATTTGAAGGATCTTCTTATAGGGAGAATCTGAAGTAAACTATTTGTGTTCATGAGAGTATGGAGTTCCTTATCTCTTGAGTAGATTTCATATTGTCAAAAATATATTTATACTGCAAGCGACTGGTATGTTGTCTTTTTGGTGATGTTTTTGAACTTTAGGTTTATAGTAAGCAATGTGGCAGGAAGTTATCTTGTAGAACTTTTTTCTCTGTTGAGTGTCTGCAAAAGGGATTTTCTATGACTACCCTAAATATGCTCTCACCACACTTGCTGTCTTTTGTATATTGATACATTTGTTATCGTTTTCTATGCTGTTGCTTCAGGAATGATGCAGACAGAATGAGGGTCAGACTGTTGGAAGACGAACTCCCCTAGGGCTTAGTTGACAGGTCAATGAGAGTCAAGGGTCATAGTGAAACCTAATGCTGGGGCATAGTGTTAGGATTAGTCACGGTTGACCTTAGATTTGGGACCGTGTGTTTATGGATCTCCTCGACTCAATTAACATCAATAGGAAGGTATAATAGCATTGTCTTGCACTAGAAGCATAAGTCCTAGGGGTAGCTTGTCCGGATACCCATCTTCTCTCATTGCTTGTCCTACTCTTCTACTCTTACTTGCACTCTCTCATCTTCCACACTTCTCTTTTAATTCTTGCTTTTACCAATTATTCTCGCACTCACTCACTGATTTCCTTTCGCACATCGCCTTAGCTAAATAGTGAATACTTATATCTCAAATCCCTATTCCCTGTGAATACGACTACCCACTCACCAGGGTATTTTATTAGTTTGACAACCCGTGCACTTTCGGGCTCCTGTCAAAGTTTTTGGCGCCGTTGCCGGGGAATAGGCGTATTTCTGATACTTGTTTTTCGCTATTTTAGCTATTCCACTTCATTTTCTATTTCACAATTTCTTTATCTATCATCGTTCTTATTGGTTTTCTTTTCTTTGTTTTCGGCTCCAGGTTATGACCCAAGGGAACCCTTCGATTCTTGTTGAAGGAGACCCGAACATTGGACGAAGAACACATCAAAAAGGGAAGGAACCTGTGCAAGAAGCTTCAAATCAAGCCGATATTGAGACAGAAGGGTCAAAAATAATGGCAGAGCAGAATGAACAACAGAGGACATTGTCCGACTTTGCTAAACCCGCAGTTTTGGGGACCCAATCAAGTATAGTGAGGCCCCCAATCACAGCTCAAAATTTTGAGCTAAAGCCTGGTTTCATCCAAATGTTGCGGCAAACAGCGCAGTTCAATGGGATGGCTGATGAGAATCCCAATAGCCATATTGAGAATTTTTTGGAGATGTGCGACATGCTGAAGATTAATGGAGTAACGGATGATGCCATCAGACTTAGAGCTTTCCCATTTTCCTTGAAGGGGAGAGCGAAGCAATGGTTGCAGTCATTACCAAGGGCATCTATTACCACATGGGAGGAGATGGTTGACGCATTCTTAGCCCGATATTTCCCACCCAGTAAATCAGCAAAGCTTCGCAATGAGATCTCATCCTTCATGCAGACGGAATTGGAGTCTCTCTTTGAGACATGGGACAGGTTCAAAGAGCTCCTGCGGAAGTGTCCACAACATGGATTCCCGGATTGGATGATCATTCACACCTTTTACAATGGGTTGAATCTGAGCACTAAACAGTTATTGGATGCCGCAGCAGGGGGTACTCTTGGAAGCAAAACTCCCGGTGAGGCTAGGCAACTTATAGAGGAGATGGCTCTCAATAGCTATCAGTGGAATTCAAGGGACAGGAAAAAGATTGTCGGCATTCATGAGATTGACGCGGTTACATCCTTGGAAGCACAAGTGGAATCGTTGAGTAAGAAGCTAGATGCTCTAGCTTCACCAAGAGTTGCGGCCATCACTACATGTAACGGTTGTGGGCGAGGTCACACTTCGAGTGATTGTCCTATTGCCATTAGAGGCACTAGTGCAGTGGAGCAGGCTGATTTTGTTGGAAATTCGTATAAAGGACAAGGCCAAGGCAACCCGTACAGTGGAACATACAACCCGGGGTGGAAGAACCACCCAAATTTCTCTTGGAGCAATCAAGGATAATCACAACAGAAAAATAATGCACCACCGGAATTTCAAGGGCAACAAGCTCCGAATCTAGAAAGCCGAGTGACTGGGTTAGAAGGAAAGATGACCGATCTTGAGAGAGCCCTCACGAGGTTGTTTCTTCATCGGATGCTAGGTTTCAGTCGGTGGAGGCTACTCTTCGCAATCACACTGCCTCCCTACACAATTTGGAAAATCAAGTGGGGCAAATTTCGAAGACATTGGCGGAAAGACCTCAAGAGAGCTTGCCTAGCAATACGGAGACTAATCCAAGGGAGAAAGTGAAGGCAATTACCTTGAGGAGTGGGAAAGAGGTTGAGAGAAATCTCCCTCTAGAAAAGACGAAAGAATCACCCAAGGTTGTGGAGGTAGAGAACGAAGCACCAAAGGAAAAAGAGATGGCACCCCCATCTTACAAGCCAAGGATTCCTTACCCTTCACGATTGAAGAATGACCAAAACAATGAACAATACAAGAAATTTCTAGGTATTTTCAAACAATTGCACATCAGCATCCCGTTCGCGGAGGCATTGGCCCAAATGCCCAAATACGCGAAGTTCTTGAAGGACCTCTTGACCAACAAGAGAAAATTGGAGGAGAGTGCATCTGTAATCCTTGATGCTAATTGCTCGACCGTGTTGCAAAAGAACATGCCAAGCAAGAGGAAAGATCCCGGGAGTTTCATAATACCATGCAATATCGGTAACTTGGGTGAAGTGATAGCATTGGCCGATTCCGAGGCAAGTATCAATGTTATGCCCTACACGTTTTTCCAAAAGCTAGGCTTGGGCGAGCCTCGACCTACTCGAATGACACTTCAACTTGCGGATCGATCGGTGAGGCATCCAAGGGGATTGTGGAAGATGTGTTGGTAAAAGTAGACAAGTACATTTTTCCTGTCAACTTTGTTGTGCTTGATGTGGATGAGGATGTCGAGGTACCGCTGATTCTTGGGAGGCCGTTCTTACGTACTTCCAAGGCCTTGATAGACATGGACGGAGGAGAGCTCACACTCAGAGTTGGAGATGACAAGCTTACCTATCGCCTTGCCGAAGCCATGAGACATTCTCTTGATTTTGATGACACTCTATATTATCTTGATGCTACTGATGAGTGTATTGATGAATATGTGCAGGAAATGATGAACCCGGATCCATATGAAGGGTGACCAGATCAAGATGAGGAGATTGAAGAAGAGGTCTTAACACTTGGTCTAGTCGAGAAGGAGGTCGAGCCAAAACCGGGGCTCATTAAGAAGATAAGAAGAAAAATCAAGAGAGCGAAGAGACGCCACACCAAAGGCCCCAAGGTCAATGGGGATAAGCAAGCAAGGAGTGAGGGTGTTTCACCCTCGTGTGGTAACAAAATCGCTAACTCTCCCTCTACTCTACAAAAACTATGCTCTGCATGCTTTCAGGTCGTAGGGAAGAGGGTAACTTCTATTCATGACCCGCTATGAGGTGTGACCAGGTACGTCAAGCTAAGTGACGTTAAACAAGCGCTTCTTGGGAGGCAACCCAAGCTTTTACAGTTTTTTCTAGAAGTTGGTTCAGTTTTAGGTTGAATAAAAGTCTTAGTTTTGGTGTCCTAAACTTAATGTGCTTTCGCTGTGATTTTTCTTGTGGATTTTTTATACTATCGTGTGTCTTAATGTTAATTGACGAAGTTTGAGTCGGTTGAGCGTGCTTTCTATGGTCTCTGGTCGTGTTTTCATGATTTGTACAGGCTCTAAGTGTTTTAAAAGAGTTTCTGAATTTTTTTCTAGAGCCTGTAAATTTTTCTAAGTTAACAAGAGAAAACACACGGCCGTGTGGAATTTCCACATGGGCGTGTGTTACCAAGTAGGGTTCAACCAGTAAGAGCACAGGGGCGTGATCTTGCCCCTGTGAAAAACTTCAGAAGGGGCACACGACCATGTGGAATTTTCCCACGGCCGTGTGAAAACCTGCAAAACTTAAACTCTCAGTTCAGAGAATCCACAGGGGCGTGTGGGAGCCCCTGTGAGTAACCCTGTGTTAAGGCACACGACCGTGTGGTAATTCCACACGGGCGTGTGAAAATTCTACAGAAACCCCCTTTTCTTCCTGAGAATACACAGGGGCGTGTGGCTGCCCCTGTGAAGTGCTTGTACATGGCACACGGCCGTGTGGATATTTCATACGGCCGTGTGGATATTTCATACGGCCGTGTGAAATACTTAGGGTTTCTCGGGTAAGTCAGAGAGACCACAGGGGCGTGTGAGGTGCCCCTGTGGCCGGCCTTGTGTTCTTGGCCAGGTTGGGCACACGGCCATGGGAAATTTTTCAGAGACCTTTGGTGATTCCCCGTTAATCCACAGGAGCGTGTACCAGCCCCTGTGGAACTCCCCTGTGAAGGTACACGGCCGTGTGGGGTAGTCCAAAGAGTGACCAGAATGCACACAGGGGCGTGTGTGAGCCCCTGTGAACCTTAATTTCAGAGGCACACAGCCGTGTGGATTGCCAGAACTTCAAAAGCCACGCGTTTTTCCTTTGGATTCCACTTGTGCCTTTTCATTCTTCCACTCTAAACACTCTCCGACTCTCTCTATTGCTTTCCCGACCTTCTTCTCGTGTTTTTAAAGGATTTAGACAAGTTTTCCGGCCGATTTCTAAGCTTTTCATACTCACACTGTCGGTAAGAACTTCAAGCCCTTTTTCTTCGTCAAAACTTGATTCGATTCATTCTTTTCAATTATTTCGCTTATTTTGATTGATTATAATGCATATAAACATATTTACAATGAAATTAGAGTGAATTGTGATATAAATTTGAAATTTTAAGACCCACGGCCGTGGGGCTCTGTCCGCCAGAATTTCCACACGGGCGTGTGGATTTCTGCAGATTGTGTATTTAACTGTTTTTGACTGTTTTCTTTTTCAATCTTGCAGATATGTCTTCTAGGTCTAGGAAATCAGCCGGCAAGCGTCCTCGTGAGCCCTCACCCCCTCTAGAGCAGACTGAGTTCGTGATCCCGGAGCCTCGGGAACGGTTCAAGAGATTATCAGACCTCTGTTTTGGATAGAACCGTTTCCCCGACTTGAGCATTTTGCGGGATATTCAGGGGGGAGTTGAGATGGCAGAGGAGGTCGAGGAACTCCTCTCAGTGGGGAGCTGGGGCAGATTGCTGTCTATTCGCGAGCCGGCGATCAGGACACTCACGCTAGAGGTGCTATCCTCGTTTGAGTTCAACCGGGGGTACGACAGTTTCACCGTTGCTGATAATATTCAGTTCCAGGCCTTCGGTCGACACTTCCCCTTAAGCATGACCGAGTTCTCAGTACGGATGGGACTATACGATGAGGCATACACTGAGACAGAGGAGTACACACTGCTCCCCACTGACTATCCGGGTACTTTGACCCCTCAGCGTGCGTACAGCAGGTTATGTGGCCAGGGCCAGTATGAGCCGGGTGTCTCCAAGGCATCTTGCCTTTCCAGACTTGCCTACAGATACCTACATGCAGTTATGAGCAGGTCCATTAGTAGCAGAGGGGACAGTACAGGGGTTTTGAGCCGTTAGGAGCTCCTATACTTGCACTCGATGGTGGAGAGTGAGCCACTCCACCTGGGGCACATCGTGGTCGAGTACATCCGGCACCAGGGCCACTACTCCAGGATCGGAGTCATTTTCGCAAGCCCGTACATTACTCGTTTGATTTTCGGCCTGGGACTTAGGGATGGAGTGCGCGGGGCCGAGAAGACTACAGTACCGGCACCCCTGAGTACAGAGACATTGAGGTTGATGGGGATGGTCCGCAGGACAGGACCAGGAGTCTATACATGGATCATACCCCAGTCAGACCATGCCGAGGGGTCACAGGTGATGAGTGCATTTTATATCATATTTCTTACCCCCTATTATAGTCCTGTCTTTGTCTTTAAGTATATTTAATACTGGAATTGGTGCTATTTAAGGTATTTTATTCCGTGTGTAGGAATTTGGGGCCCGAGTCAATTTGGTGTGAAACTGAGGGTGTTTCCCACGTGTGCAGTAACCAATAGTTCAGGAATGGTTGACACGGGCATGACACTCTCGTGCCCCAAGTACTGCAAATTCCGGCCTGGAGTGTAGAAGAGTTGAAATTCTGACACGGGAGTGTCCCAGGCAGGACACGGTCACCACACGCCCGTGCCCCAAGTGCTGCAAATCTCAGGAGACGTTCCCTCATGAACAACACGGGCACGGTGCCTAGCACACGGTCGTGTGCCAGGTGACATGGGGGTCACACGCCTGTATTCCAAATGCTGCAAATCTCTGGAGTTTCACCTCTGGATTCTCGTGTAGAGTTCACGGTCGGGACACGCCCATGTCAGGCCCCGAATCAGCCTTTTTAACTCCGGAAATTAGGGTTCTTTCTCATCTTTTGTTCGAGGATTCATCTCTCCACCGGGAGGATGTTGATGAGGTCGAAGATCAAGCTTCACTAAACCGCCTAAGGAGATCAAGGACTAGTAGGAGGCATAACAAGAGGTGCAGTTGGCGCAAGGACACTACAAGGGAGGTCATCTTGAGTATTGAAGGCGGTTCTTTCTCTCTTTCTTTGTTCTCTCTTTTGCCTTACCTTGTGTACCTGCCCTCAGGGGCCAACTGGCCATAGTGCCTTGGTTGTGGACAATTGACATACTGTATTACTTATTCACTCATTGTATTTAACTATGGAGTTCTAATTGATGCTTGTGTTTAATCTTGTATTGCATAACTGTAGTGTGTTTGGAGTGCATAGTTATTAGGTTGTCCTAGCAAAACTGCGGTGTATCTTCGAACACATAGTTGCAATATTGCTATTGAGCACACACAAATGTCATTGGAATGTACCGAGGTAGTCAACTAGGATGAGATAGTGTGCACGAGTCATTGGAGACTTCCGTAGGGATTTACTCTTGTGATTGTTGAATACTTAGTCCTAATCTCCTCCATTATCACCACCATTACCTTTTACTCATTGTTATGTTGAACACACACCTTTTCTACTTGTTTCACTAGACATCAAAGGATCAACGAGTACTTTAAGTACAGTTCCCTGAGGTTCGACAACCCTACTCTTAACTGAGTACCACTTTATTACTTCTTGTGACCCGTCCACTTGCGGAGAGCGCATCAACAGGCAGCACTAGAGCCACCTCCAGCAGATGCAGAGGCACAGGCACCACCCACAGTACCGGAGCCACCTCCGGTGCGCATGTTTTCGCCCTCTCGAGGCCAGGATAGACTGGAGCGCCTTGAGAGCACCGTGGGTGTCCTCCAGACAAAGGTGACCAAGGTCAGGGCCACACTGGCAGCACAACACACTGAGGTTATGGCTCGATTTGGCTTTATTCAGCAGCTACTCGAGCGGGCCATGACATCACCTTTTGTGGTCCGACCCCGAGTTTTTACTCCACCACCGTCTCCAACTCCTCCAGCAGCAGATCCACCCACTTTAGATCCTACAACAGCAACAAAGGCTCCACAGCAGGACATCGACGCTGAGGCGTCATAGTTTTATTTTATTTTTATTTCCATTGTACTTTTTCTTTCATATTTTGGACTTGTAGTACTCAGAAAGAATCTTCCTTCTGAGTTTATCTTTATTTTGCTTTATTTTGCTTTATTTTGCCTCGAGTTGTATTTCATTTTCATATCTTTATATACTCGAGCTTTATTTTAGTTTTTCTTGAGCTATACTGAACCCTTGTGTGTGTGCGCAGATGGTCTTGGATGAAAGGAATCTAAGGAATAGTCATAGGCACGGTCATGTGACCGTGTGTGCTTCACAACCCATTGAGACTCAACTCTCAATGCACCTAGCTCCATCAAACGCAACACTTGGAGTTCAGGGGAGTAATGTTTCAATTGCCTACTTCCACACTAATTGTTTTACAATTCTTCACTTTTATTGTGCTTGCATGCGTACATTGGGGACAATATACATCTTAAGTGTGGGGGAAGTTCACATTGCACACACTTTTACTTGTACATTCAATTGCTTTTGCTCTTGTAGCCTATGGCGGTTCACCGTAGTTGCAACGGTTGTATTCTTATAGTTTAGGAGAATTTTTAACATTGTATCCTATCATGCTCTAGTTTCACTTGAATTTTTAGGGGAATTTTTGCTCGATTATCTCTTTTTGCACTACTCACTCTTGAAATCTTTTGGAAACTCGAACTCGAAGTTTTAAGGACTAGTTTAGTACTACTCTAGTAAGTTGTGAAGTTTTGTGTAGCTAAAAAAAAAAAAAAACTAGTGAGCTTGTGAATATTATTCTAGCTTTTATTTGTGCATTTGGGGTGGAAAGAGCTACCTCCCATGAAGTATGTAGCTACTCTCATAAGTCGGATACAAGTTATGCCCTAATGAGAGAAAGAGCTATCTCATGGGAAGCGTGAAAGCTACTACCCCGGTAGAAAGAGCTACCTCCTCTAAAGTGTGAAAGCCACCTTTGGCGGCCGCCTAGGAAAAGGCTACCTTAGAGGTTGAGTGAAGCTACTATTTCCTTACTTTGTGTATATAAATAAGTCCTTGTAACAAAAGTTTGAGGAGTACTCGTTGGTTCTCTTCAGTGAACTCGCACATACTAACACATTTTCGAGTTGTTATCCTTTTTGATTCGAGTTTTTAGCAATAGCATTGGTAACCTTATGCAATGTTTTGATTTCCCCTTACTTGTAGAATGCTTCTTTTACATACTTTTGGTGAACCTAAGGCCGAGCACTTTCAATTGTTCTTTCCAAGTACTTTCACGTTCTATTTTGCTTGAGGACAAGCAAAAGCTTAAGTGTGGGGGGATTTGATAAGTGCTCATGTTATAGTAATGTGAAGCGTTATTATCTTGTAATGAGCATTAAATTAATCAGATTTTATCACTAAAAATTGTGCATTTGTTTACTTTTGTGCATTGTAGGGTTGTGAAGATAAAGTGAAGGAAAGGAACAAAGTTAGATCGTGTTCGCCATTGTTGGGAAGATTCTCGGACTAAGCAAGGAGCACGGCATGAGTATAGACTTGTGAGTGTGTGCCAACCTCCTTTGGAGGGGCACAAAGGCAGTCACATTCATAATAAGTCTAGCTCGTGCTAACAAGGAGAACTTCACAAAATTAGGAGATTTGAAGCAATCAGTACGATCTACCGTTGATTGTGTGCCCAATTCAACGGCCTCAATGAAGAACGACAAATTCGGGAGCTTTTCGGCAAGCTATTGTAGCAAGCTACTATTCATTTTTGGCCGAAATTCAGAAAACCAGAAAGTTCACACGGGCGTGTGGAAAATCCACACGGCCGTGTGAAATCCCGATAAGTTCAAATTTCAACCGCGACTCAACATTATAAAAGCCCGTTTTGGAGACTATTTTGAGAATCTTTTTGGCTCTTCTTTGCCCTAACTTCCAGAGAGGAACGGCGAGGGTTTGGAGAGGACTTCGTGGAGGTTTGAAGCTTATCATCAGCGTCGACATCAACGTCCGACGGCGGCACAAGACCACGGCCACATCGCACAGAAGGGGGTTTTCATCTATGCATTCAATTTGTGTTCTTATTATTACTTTGATGGATTTGTATAGCTCCATGAGGAGCTAAACCCCTTGTGGGTATTCGGATTTGTAAACCCTAGGACTATTATGTATCTTTGACATTGTTATTATGTTTTTCCATAATTGATGAATAAAAGTGAGTTTCAATCTTGATTTATTTTGTTATTGTTTTCCCTTAGCCGTGACACTAGGGTTGAGAACAATTTAGGTAATCCTTTGGAGGTGTGACAACTCCTATAGGGTTAGACTACTTAGGATTGAAGAGGGTTGAGAGGGTGAGTCGTGAGGTAGCGGAACGTCCCCTTTCCCCTCCGATGATATTTTCCCTACCTTCGTGTTCCATGATTCATTAGCGGTCAAGATAGAGTGAAGTTCTAGGAGATAAACTCCCCTGGGGCTTAGTTGCATGAGCAACAGAGTGAAGGGTTGTAGTGAATCTTAGTATTGGGGCTTAATCTAGACTAGGGTTCTCTCACCTGGACCAAAGGGTTTGAACTACATATAGGAGCCGGGTTTATCACTAGGAATCCCTAGAACCTAAAGCAATTCCACATAGTGTGAGGCTTAGGAAGACGAACTCCCCTAGGGCTTAGTTGACAGGTCAACGAGAGTCAAGGGTCGTAGTGAAACCTAATGCTGGGGCATAGTGTTGGGATTAGTCACGGTTGACCTTAGATTTGGGACCGTGTGTTTATGGATCTCCTCGACTCAATTAACATCAATAGGAAGGTATAATAGCATTGTCTTGCACTAGAAGCATAAGTCCTAGGGGTAGCTTGTCCGGATACCCATCTTCTCTCATTGCTTGTCCTACTCTTCTACTCTTACTTGCACTCTCTCATCTTCCACACTTCTCTTTTAATTCTTGCTTTTACCAATTATTCTCGCACTCACTTACTGATTTCCTTTCGCACATCGCGTTAGCTAAATAGTGAATACTTATATCTCAAATCCCTATTTCCAGTGGATACGACTACCCACTCACCAGGGTATTTTATTAGTTTGACAACCCGTGCACTTTCGGGCTCCTGTCACCTTCCCACCTAGAACAACCACGAATTGGCATATTATCCTCCATGTTAGGCACATCGATTGAGTTCTCCTTACAAAAAGAGGTAACCTCTCCCAAAAATTCCTCTCAACCTATCTCCCTAAAGTGTTGAAGCCGAGTTTTTACCGCTTCAATCAATCGCATGGCTTGAACAATATTTTGATCCTTTTGTTGTAAGGCAAGTGATAACTCATTTTTCATCCCGAATAAAAGCCTCATCAAGTACATCACAAACACAAACTTGTAATTCTCCATTTTGTCAATCAAGCTTGCTACTATGCCTCTATTATCATTAGAAGCCCCATCATCATGCACATTTTGGAGTACCTCCAAAATTGAGGTCCATATACAAATTAGCCGAAGAATGGTAGTATAATGCGATCCCCAACGAGTATCCCCTGGTCTTGCTAAACTGGATTCTTGATTTTTTTTTCCTTTATCACTGACTATCTCTACTTTCTCCAATTGCTCAACCAATCTATCATGATGATGTTGTCGAAGTTGATCTCTCCTTTTACATGATGCTCCGATGGCATTAACAATCATATTAACATATTGAAAAAAATCACTCACAATTTGATTGTCTTTAGCAACGGAAACAATTACTAATTATACTTGGTGAGCAAAGCAATGTACATATCTTGCATATTGATTTTCTCTTAAAATAAGTGCTTTCAAACCATTGAATTCACCTCACATATTTGAAGCCCCATCATATCCTTGCCCTCTTAACCTCTAAAGAGACAACTTGTGTTTAGCAAACAAACAATCAATGGCATTCTTTAAAGAAATAGCAGAGGTATCAGGGACATGAACCAATGCAAGGAATCACTCAATCACATGCCCATTCTTATTAACATATCGCAAAACAACTCTCATTTGTTGTTTTACTGAGGCATCTCGGGCTTCATCAATCATAAGAGAAAAATAATTATCCCCAATATCATCAATAATAACACGTGTAATCTTTGTTGCACAACCATTTGCCAACTCCTTTTGAATTTTTGGGGAAGTTAATTGATTGTTTCCAGGGGCGTTTTGATTGATAGTCTTCCAAACCTCTTCATTTCATAGGCTATACCACTCAAGCAACTCAAGAAAATTGCCTTTGTTTAGTGAGTTTGAAGACTCATCATTTCCCTGGAAATGTAAACCTTGCTTCAATAGAAAATGAGTCACATCCAAAACCGACGTCAAATGACTACGATATGCAACCTCGATCTCATGTGAATGCGCAACCAACAGATGTGACACACTTTGTCTTTGACTTTGGAACCCTTGAAATTTTACTCTCGCATCATTATGCATACTATTTACGGCACCAATATGTTCTACGAATTTTTCCAATGCTTTTTTCCAATTGTTGAATCCTATTTTGGTGAATACATCTTCCCTCATTCGGCTTCCTCCACTTGGCTTGAAAAGACAACACCAAAAACAAAATGCCACATCTTTTGTTATACTATACTCCAACCATGGATGTTGTTTAAACCAAGCATCTTGAAAACTTCTCTTTTGTTTGCCATAATCTTTTTGTGGAAAATTGTGGCCAATTGGTTGACATGGGCCTCTAGTCAAATACTCTCTTCTAACTTGATCTCTAATCTCAAAATCAAAGTCTTCAATTGGTTTTCGTAATCTGGGGTCACTAACAATGTTGTTGAAATTAAAATTTGTATTAATGTCCTCCTCGCTTGATTTAGAGTCCAATGGTACTTTAGGAGTATTTGATGACTCTTCACTCCTTGGTCATTTGATCAAAAATTTGTCCATGATCTATAAAAAAATAAGTAAAAAAACTTTAATTATAGACTGTAAAAAATAACAAGCAAAATATTATAAGTTCTAACATTCATGCATCTAAATGATTGAATTCGTCTTATGGAACCAATTTTGTTATGTCATTGTATCCTTTGGTATAGTCATATTGAATCCAATTTTATTATGTGTTAATGAATATGAAACCTTTGGTAAAGCTAGTTGTATTGAAACCTATTTTGTTATGCATTTTTTATAACAAGATTTAACACTAAACATTATTTAGTTATACATATATACATTATGATACATATCAATATTTGATATTTGATATTTTCAACATTTTAACTCATTAAGGCATTTAATCAAACACATTGTAGGCATATTTATAAAAATGAAGTTTAGCATTCATGTTCTATTTATTTCACCCATAAACTTTATACATTCATTCTCATTTTCATTAAGAACTAGAAGACTAGAAGTAATACATGATCTAATATACTCACTAGTCACTAGTTATTATTATCTCCTAGACTCCCAACTCCCAAGTCTCCAACCAACTAGTTGTAATTTTGAAACTACTTAAATAAGTAAACATAATATACATACATTTGACTTGGGGAGGGGCTACCGAGGACTTAAGGAGGGGACTCAGGGGAAGGGGGCCCGAGGGTGTTAGAATTGATTGAAGATGTGAGAATTGTAGTCTTTGTAGAAGAAATGAAGAAAAGAAGCAGTGATTTGAAGTTCAAATTGTCCTGGTGTAATTAGGTTAGAAGTGAAGGGCAGCTTGGTCTTTTTGTGTGTTTGAAAGTTAGTTGAAATAGTTGAAAGATCGGAGGGAAGAAAAGGAACGGTGATGATGCTTTTGATCATGCAGATATGGTTTAAGTTCGAGGCAATAGAGAAGCCTACTCAAGCCATGGATTGTGTTTATAATGGACGGGTGTGATTTGATGATCAGGGATTTAGAATAAGTTCGAGGCAATAGAGAAGCCTATGAAGCCATGGATTGTGTTTATAATGGACGGTTGTGATTTGATGATCAGGGATTTAGAATAAGTTCGAGGCAATAGAGAAGCCTATTCAGCCATGGATTGTGTTTATAATGGGCGACTGTGATTTGATGATCAGGGATTTAGAATAAGTTCGAGGCAATATAGAAGCCTACTTAAGCCATGGATTGTGTTTATAATGGACGGATGTGATTTGATGACCGGGGTTCATTTCATTTTAGTTACTGAACTTTGACAGACTGATAGTGTTATAACTTATAAGTGTGTTTTTTCTTTAGTGAATGTTTGATGTTTTTCTGGTTATCTTAACACAGTCCATGCTTCATGCTTGTATGAATTTTCCAGCGAAGTAAAGTGTTTTTTGATCTTTTCTTTGAATGCAAAAGTTATTCCCCTCGATTTCTAGTTTCTATATAGTTCTTATCAAGGGGGAGGGGCTGCCGAGGAGTGGAGGGGGGGCTGGTTTTGTTTCTTTCGGCCAAACAAGGAAGAAGCCGGTGGCGAGGGGAGGCTGAAGCCCCTGCTAGCCCCCCCTTGGTTCCGTCCCTGTTCACACAAGATAACTTTTGCACTTGCATCTGCAAAAAAGTAATGTTTTCTTGTATTATTATTATTATTATTGTTGTTGTTGTTGTTGTTATTGTTATTGTTATAGTTATTATTATTATTATTATTATTATTATTATTATTATTATTATTATTATTATTACTATGATTTGTCGTCTGAATAATTTAATTGTATTGCAAGGTTAATGCACTACCTATGAATTGCTTTGAAAAGAATATAGGCTCCATTTGGATGATGGGAGTAGTTCTAATGGAATGGGAGTTACTACCATCCTTTGATGTATACCCTCATTTGGTCTAAAGCAAAGGGATGAACAATTTGTTTCTTAAAGGAGTAAGACTCCTCTCACAAAGTAGTTCCACGACCCTCAAAATCAGTTGGATTGGCCAATCCCCCTTAAAGAAAATACCATTTTGTCATTTATGTAATAATTATTTCCAAAACCTATTTTTGTATTTCTCCCTTAGCTTTATGGTACTTTACTTTCCATCTTCTTCATGGCCCTAACTCCTGTAGTCTTCCTGGAGGGGTGAGTATCATGGTACTCTCATTTGGTTAGAGGAGCTATTGAGAAGGGCAATTAGTTGGGTTGTTTGGCTAGAACGCAATAATCACATTTTACTTGTTCTGCATTACCATTTACTATGATTATTATCAAAATTGTTCACATGCTTATCACTTGGATTAATGTAGTTCTTAAGGATGATTAAGCAAATTGGGAAGAGTGCCTTCTAAAGATCAAACACAGCTACGAACTCATGACATCAGAGGATAAGGCCCTGGGTAAAGCGACCTTCCTACTGCCCCTACCCCCTACCGCCCCCCCCAACATACCTTCCACTGATCTGAACACAATTGTCTGAATGTGTCTAGGCTTTCACCCTAGCAGCTCTCTCCTAATTCATCCCTTGTTATTAAGTTTGTTGTTGATGTCATCTCTATTCCACCCCTGGTGGACATTTTGTTCTCTTCGTAGTGTGTTTTGGTTGTCCTAATTGTTTTTCCTTCTTATTTCTATAGTCGCTCTCCCTCTATTTATCTAGTTCACTCACTCTAAGTTGTTGTAATCACTATTTTTGTTCTTAATGAATTGTAATTTATCCACTCTTATTTTAGAAAAAAAAATTTTACAATTCCCCTTTCAATTACAGGAATGGCATTAATCAAAGCTTCCTACTGATCAATTGGTAAACTAATCCCTATTGATTAAATACAAAGAAAAAGCTTAAGTACAAAAACTTCGACAAATACCTTTGGTGGTGGTAAGTTGTTTCTAATCCCTTTTAAAATATACCCTAATTGAGACCAATGTGGTTCCATTGTATTTTTGTAATATAATCAATCCCTTTTTTGTAAGCTAAATGAAAAACAAATACCATATAAATCATCAGATAGAAAAAAAATAAAATTGTCACTCAGAAGATAATAAGATCCTTGTTTGCAGTATACTCCACCCTAACAACTATTACTGGAATCCTCTTCTTCTTGTTTAACTTGCTTAGACTCAAACAATGAATCCACAACAGATTTAACAAATATCTTAAAATTAGGAAGTGATGGGTCGATACTGAAACACTTAAACACCATTGCCCAAACCATGGCCGGTGTTATCACAATAAGATCGATGGTACACAATATATCAACAATGGCTTCTGACACCTTCTCTCTTAACTCTACATCCATATTACTAAAGTTCTTATTCTGTTCTATCAAGTTCTTCTACACAATGAGTATTCTAAGATGGCAGGTGCCTCAAAGTCCTTTTGTAAATTGTAATGATTGGTTAATCCTTGCTGTATTTATAGATAGAATTTGAATAGGATAAGCCTACATTATGGGTATCTAGTTTCTTTTTCCAATTTTATCATGAAATGAAAAATAATTAAAATCCAATCTCCCTCGCGTGATAACTTTTGTACCTGCATCTGCAAAAGAGGTATGTTTTCTTGTATTATTATTATTGTTGTTGTTGTTGTTGTTGTTGTTGTTGTTGTTGTTGTTGTTGTTATTTGTTGTTCGAATAATTTAATAGTCATGCAAGGTTAATGCACCGCCTGTGAATTGCTTCGCTAAGAATATAGGCTCCGTTTGGATGATGGGAGTGGTTACCATGGAATGAGAATTACTCGCACCCTTTGCAACAAAAGGATGAATAATTTATTTCTTAAAGGAGTGGGACTCCTCTCACAATGTTGCACCCTGTCCTGATTTTAGACCTCGGGCCTCTTTAGATTATTGTACATGCATTAGGGGTAAAATGGTCATTTAGCACTAAGAGCATCCTTGCATGATTGCATAGTAGCTGTAGTGTGAGAATTAGCCAAAAACCAGGGTCAATTCGGTCTTTTGGACCTTTTTTATTTTTATTTTCTAATAGGAGGACAAATAGGTCATTTCATATATATATATTTAAAAAAAAGAAGAGATTAAAGTTAATCACAACCTGGCCATAGTCTCCTTCTCTTTTTCTTTCTTCTTCTTCTTTGTTTGCTCCTTGCATTCGGCCGACCACCCAACCCTACAAATTAAATTTTCCGGCTAACCAAGCATCCCTTCTCTTCCTCCTTCACTTGTGAATATGGTAAGGCTTCGATCTAAGGTTTTTATTATGTATATTCCTCGTATTTTCTTGTTTTTAGAAATTTATAAAAACTTAGATTTCACCATGGATTTGATTATTTATAGACTCAAATCGAAGCTAATGACTTTATTATTCATTTATGTGAATATTTGTAAAGAAATTTCTTGGTTAGGTGTTATAAATTGGGAGAAAATCCTTGTATAAGGGACGGGTTTACTGTAGTAATCCCGAGTTTACTGTAGTGCCGAAACTTTTTAACATTTTCTTGTATTTTTTTTAATCCAAATCGAAGCCCTTCTTACTTGGAATTCATTAGAATTAGTTTAACTCTAGTTTAAGATCGTTTAGGTCCAAAGTGACGTCATTTTGCCTTAAAACCCCTAGAGTTATAGGTTCGACATGGACATTTGCATTCGCATAAATTTTAGTTCTCATTCTTATGTTCATTAGTTCTTGAATTCTCTGCTTGTATCTAGGTGGCGAAGCATCTTCCAAGAGGAAGGAAATCACTGACCAGTGAGCGCGTCTCGAGGTGAGACGACTGGTTCTGTGAGTGGTTAAATTCATATTACGTGGTTAACCCTGAGTTTACCCTAGTCAAGAGGTGTGTGGAGCCATTAACAAGGATTCTAGTATGTGAGAAACCCGAGGTCACCACATGGGAATCTCAATGGCCAACAACATTGAAGGCAACATTTTATATTTTTAAAGGTTTTAAAAACACCTTGGTGGTCCCGTAGCTAGTTGAGGCCACGATTAGCTTGGGAATTGTTTGAGGCCAGCCTGTATTTTAAGCTATGTTCAACATGTTGGAAAATATTACTTGCTTGTACTATTGATAAATCATTAGGTTATCTGATAATCTGTTGAATACTTGGAACTACTTTTATATGTTATTACCATTGTGGTAATTAAAAATTCAAAATGCTTTATTACTCTGTTATATCTATGCTGTCACCACTCACTGGGTAACACCTGTTACTCACCACTCCCCTTTCTTCTTTCTCAAACTGCAACGTTGGACTAGATTGTGCTGGGCAGGCAGTAGAGTGACTTGTCTGTTCTCCTTGTCTAGGTTAGTTGGTAGTGTGCATGTAAACTTTATGGATCCACTAGACCTGATCTTTTATGTATTGTTCTTGTATTTGTATTTTCTGGTTGTATCTAGAAACCCTAGCTTGTATTGTTGTTGAGGTTTTTCTATATTTAGGGTTTCTAGTGTAAGGGAACCCTGCCTTTATTGTTGGTAGTGTCCCTTACTTTAGTAACTGTGATAGTAGGTTTATATTGAGCCTTACAGCGACCTGAAAGTGGGGGCCACTGTGGAACCCACTTCTTGTTGTCGTGGTGATTGCCACGTGCCCGACTAGTTTCGGGGTGTGACACACAAAGTAATTCCACAACCCTCAAAATCAAGGGGATTGACCAATCCTCCTTAAGGAAAAGACCATTTTACCGTTTATGTATTAATTTTTTCCTAAACCTATTTTTCGTTTTCTCCCTTAGCTTTATGGTACTTTACACTCCATCTTCTTCGTGACCTTAACTTCTGTAATCTTCCTGGAGGAGTGAGTATCATGGTAGTCTCTTAGGGTTAGAGGAGTTGTTGATTAGGGCAATTAGTTGGGTTGTTTGGCTAAAACTCAATAATCGCATTTCATTTGTTCTGCATTACCATTTACTGCGATTATTATCAAAATGATCACATGCTCCTAGCTTGGATTCATGCAGCTCTTAAGGGTGATTAAGCAAATTAGGAAGAGTGTCTTTCGAAGATCAAACGCAACCTTGAACTTATGACATTCTAGGACGGGACCCTGGTCGAGCGGCTTTCCCACCTCCTCTGCCTCTCTCCCACCCCGTCCCCTGACCCACCTCCTACTGATCCCAACATACTTGTCTGAGTGCTTCTAGGCTTTCACACTAGCACTTCTCGTTGTTCTTCCCCTATTATTAATTTTGTTGTGGGTGTCATCTCCGTTCCACCCCTGGTGGATGTTTTGTTCTCTTAATGGTAACTTTTGTTTGTGCTAATTGCTTGTCCTTCTTTTTTCTATAGTCGCTCTCCATCTGTTTATCCTATTCGCACATTTTGTGTTGTTGTAATCATTTTGCTTGATCTTAGTGAATTGTAATTTATCCACTTTTTTTAAAAAAAAATAAAAGGTTTACAATACCCCTTTAAATTGCAGGAATGGCTTTTTTCAAAGCTTCACACTGATAAATTGCAGGAATCGCTATTAATAAAATACAAAGAAAAAAAATTAAATAGCTAACCCAAATTATTATTATTATTATTATTATTATTATTATTATTATTATTATTATTATTATTATTATTATTGTTATTGTTATTATTATTATTATTATTGTTATATAATATTATATATATATATATATATATATATATATATATATATATATAACAAATATCTTAATATATAACAAATATCTTGAGATCAGGAAGAAATGCGTCGATGTTGAAATGCTCAAACACCATTGCTTGGACCATGGCCAATGTTATCACAGTAAGATCCATGGTACCCAATATATCAATAATAGCTTCTGATACCTTCCCTCTCAACTCCGCATTCATATTATTAAAGCTCTCATTATGTTCTATCAAGCTCTTCTGCACAATAAGTATTCTAAGACGGTAGTTGCCTCTAAGGCCTCTTGTAAATTGTAATCACCGAATAATCCCTGTTGTATTTATAGATAGAATTTGAATAGGATAAGCCTACATTATGGATATCTAATTATTTTTTCAAATTTTAACATGAAATTAAAAAATAATTAAAAACCTCTCTCACACGCATGATAACTTTTTGCACTTGCATCTACAAAAGAGGTATGTATTATTATTATTATTATTATTATTATTATTATTATTATTATTATTATTATTATTATTATTATTATTATTTTCCATATAATTTAATAGTCTTGCAAGGTTAATGCACCACCTGTGAATTGCTTTGAAAAGAATATAGGCTCCGTTTGGATGATGGGAGTGGTTCCCATGGGATAGGAATTACTACCACTCTTTGATGTATATCCTCTTTTGGTATGTAACAAAGGGATGAACAAATTGTTTCTTAAAAGAGTGGGACTCCTCTCACAAAGTAATTCCACAACCCCCAAAATCAGTGGGACTAGCCAATCCCCCTTAAGGAAAATACCATTTTGCCATTTATGTATTAATTTTTTTCCAAAACCTAATTTTCTTTTTCTTTCTCTCCCTTATCTTCATGGTACTTTACTCTCCATCTTCTTTATGACCATAACTTCTGTAATCTTCCTGGAGAGGTGAGTATCATAGTAGTCTCTTTTAGTTGAAGGGGTTGTTGATTAGGGTAATTAGTTGGGTTGTTTGACTAAAACGCAATAATCGCATTTCACTTGTTCTGCATTACCATTTACTGTGATTATTATCAAAATTGATCACATGCTCCTCGCTTGGATTCATGCGACTTTTGAGGGTGATTAAGCAAATTGGGAAGAGTGCATTCTAAAGATCAAACGCAGCCTCGAACTGATGACATTCGAGGGGGGGACCCTGGGTGAGCAGCCTTCCCACCTCCTTTGCCCCCTCCCACCCACCTCCCTCCCCCGACCCACCTTTTACTGATCCCAACATACCTTTCTTAGTGCTTCTAGGCTTTCACACTAGTACTTCTAGTTGTTTTTCCCCTGTTATTAATTTTGTTGTTGTTGTTATCTTTGTTCCACCCCTGGTGGATGTTTTGTTCTCTTCGTAGTGTCTTTTGTTTGTGCTGGTTGTTTTGCCTTCTTATTTCTATAATCTCTCTCTATATATTTGTCATGTTCCCTCACATTGTGTTGTTGTAATCACTATTTTTGTTCTTAATTTGATGTAATTTATCCACTTTTTTTTTAAAGTTCTACAATACCCCTTTAAATTGTAGGAATGGCAGTTTTCAAAGCTTCTCACTGATATATTTATATATATATTAAGTACAAAAACTTTGACAAATACCTTTGGTTGTGGGAAGCTGCTTACAATCCCTTTCAAAATATACCCTAATTGAGACCAATGTGGTTCCATTATATTTTTTCCAATGTAATCAATCACTTTTCTGTAAGCTAAAAGAAAAAACAAAAACAAAAATAAATCATCCAATATAAAAAAAAAATTAAAAACAAAAAATAAAATTGTCACTCGGTAGATAATAAGATTCTCGGTAGTAGTATGCTCTTCCCTGTGACTTCTATTACTGGAATCCTCTTCTTCTTTTTTAACTTCTTTGGACTCAAAGAATGAATCCACAATAGATTTAACAAATATCTTAAGACCAGGAACGGATGGGTCGATGCTAAAACGCTCAGACACTATTGCCCAGACCATGCCCAATGTTATCACAGTAAGATCGATGGTACGCAATATATCAACAATGGCTTCTGACACCTTCCCCTCTCAATTCCACATCAATATTATTAAAGCTCTTGTTCAGTTCTATTAAGTTCTTCTACACAATGAGAGTTCTAAGATGGTAGTTGCCTTTAAGGCCTTTTGTAAATTGTAATGGCTTAAAAATCCCTGCTGTATTTATAGATAGAATTTGAATAGGATAATCCTACATTATGGGTATCCAATTACTTTTTCCCAATTTTAACATGAAATTAAAAAATAATTAAAAACCTCTCTCCCAAGCATGCAGGGACAAAACTAGGATTTATTGGTGGGGTAGGGGTGGGGGTGGGGGGCTGAAGGCAAAATGCCAAAAAAAAAAAAAATTCATTCAACATAACAATTGTTTCTAATACAAAATAGTGCAACAATGTAATTTTGATTAAAACAACCTCAAAAAACATAAACTTATAATTTGATCTCTAATCTCAACATTGAAGTCTTCAATTGGTTTTTAAAGTCCAAGATCACTAACATTGTCATCCAACTTAAAAATATGGATTAATGTTGTTCTCATTTGATTTAGAGTCCAATGGTATTTAGGAGCATTGGATGACTCTTCACTTCTTTGTTGTTTAATCAAAAACTTATCCATGATCTACAAATAAATAAGTAAAAAAAAAATTAAATTATAGACTATAAAAAATAATATACAAAATATTAAGTACTAGGTGCTAACATTGTTTCAATTCATTGAGACATTTAATCAAACACATTATAGGCATATCACAAAAATGAAATTTACCATTTATGTTGTGTTTTTTCACCCATAAAAATTTATACATTCATTCTCATTTGAATTAAGAATCAATACATGATAAAAGGAAAAAAAATCAAAATACTCACTGTTATCTCCAACCAGGGACAAAATCTGAAGCTGAGTGTTATCATTTCAATTTGTGTTTAAGTTCAAGGTAGGTTGGGTTGAATCAAATGAATTCGGTTTGAGTCATTGAGATGGATCGATGAGATTTCATCATGTCAATTGTGTTTAAGTTTAAAGCAGGTTGAGTTGAATCAAATGAATCCGGTTTCACTCATTGAAATGGATGGATCAGATTTCATCATTTCAATTTGTGTTTAAGTTCAAGGCAGGTTGGGTTGAATCAAATGAATTTGGTTTGAGTCTTTTGAGATGGATGGATGAGATTTCATCATCTCAATTTTGTTTAAGTTTAATGCAGTGTAATGGTTGATTGATTCAACATATATTAAATGGAGTCTAAGGTTTGAGATGCATGGATTGAAATCATTGAATATTACTATTCATCTTCTTCTTCATCCTCTTTTCATGGTCTCCTCCAAGTACAACTCCGAACTTGACCTTGTCATCAATGGTGACTCCAAAGAAGGGACTAGTTCCATGCCATCCCTGCCTGCTTGGGGACTGGGGAGGCTACCTGTTGCGGGATTGCAGCCTTTTATTGAAAAGAGGCTAGTTCTCTATCGACCGGATAAAAAGTTCACCATAAATAGGGGGAGCTGAACCCCCACTAGCCTTCCTTAGTTCCGTCCATGCACGCTTGATAACTTTTTGCACCTGCATCTACAAATGAGGTAGGTTTTCTCGAATTATTATTATTATTATTATTATTATTATTATTATTATTATTATTATTATTATTATTATTATTATTATTTTGTCCATATAATTTTCTAGTCTTGCAAGGTTAATGCACCACCTGTGAATCGCTTTGAAAAGAATATAGTATGGGAATTACTCCCATCATCAATATGGAGCCTATATTCTTTTCAAAGCAATACGCAGGTGGTGCATTAAATTACTCCCACCCTTTACTGTATATCCGCGGTTGGTATGCAACAAAGGGATGAACAATTTGTTTCTTAAAGGAGTGCGACTCCTCTCACAAAGTAATTCCACACCCCTCAAAATTAGTGGGATTGAGTTATCCCCTTTAAAGAAATGACCATTTTTCCCTTTATTTATTATTTTTTCCCAAAACCTAATTTTCTTTTACTTTACTCTAGATCTTCGTGATCCTAACTCCTGTAATCTTCCCCATCGATCCGATAATGATTTTCTAAAGCCAACATAGATTGCAGCCATTTTGTCCAAGGTAAGTGTTTCCTTTAGTTTATTGTTCCTTTTGAGCATATTATCTGCACCACAATTACTTCCTTGAAGCTGAAGAGCTTGGTTGGTGTTTTCCTTAAAGTTTCAACCATTCTTTGAAGCCTCCCACATCCAGTTGAAGTGTGGCTGATTCTTGGTGAAAAAGGAGGTAAGGTTTGTTTTGATTTGTTTGAGATATTCTTTGTAATTTTCAATGGAGATATGGATAATTATGATAGTTATTTTGAAATCCAAATGTTATTGTTATAATGACTAATAGATCATAACAAGCAATAGGATTAAATTCCCAGCATCCGCAGGGGCAAACATGGGGGATAACCAAATAAATCTATAAGTCAATGAGAGGTTGAGCATAATAACATGTTTATATTATCATAGTTTATATTAATATAATATATTTACATAACTTATATTACTATATGACTATATACTATATAAATTATGTTTATTATATACTTTAGTTATTAAGGAAAAAATAGAGAGAGAAAACCACTTAAAGCCAAAGAACACTAGCCTTTTCAAGATGGAACAAGGTCACTAGAGAAATGAATGGCTATAATACAATCCAATCCCCCAACCAAATTACCCCCAATGAACACCACTGGTAACAATGGCAAAGCTAGAGTACTACCATCTCGACTGAGCATCTTTGTAATCTTATCAATTAATGGCATCTTCTCTGCTAACCCTTCCTAATTTCACACATTGTTAGATTCACCCTTAACCCTTGCGACAATCTCTATGCAACCAAGGTAACTTATACAACAACCTTTTTTTCCCACAACCACCACCACACTTCCCTCTATAATTGGGGTTCAATAAGCAATATTCAAAAATTTAATTTTTTTATGTTCATAATTTTTGGGTTCTTAAGTTAATCATATGTTGAAAAAGGAGAAAGGTCACTGCCACATGCCATGGGTAAATGAGAATGGATCCAAACTATGCACTTATTTTTCTTAATGAATCAATAGTAAAGACTATCATTTCATTTGCGAAAGCCACACTAGCTAGCAAACTCCACCATATCTATTTTTTCAAACTACAAATTATATTTAGAGTTATATTTAACTTTATTTAGGTTTTAAATCACAAAAACTATTGAAACTTCCATCTTCAAATGTTTTGAATTATATTTAGTTTATTTATGTTTTTACATAATGTGTTTTATTTTTAAATAAGTTTCAATAAATTATTATACATGTAAATTATCTATATAATAATTTTAAAATAATGAATAGTGATACTGATGCCTTTATCAATATAGTGTTTGGAAGGACGGTAATGATGTGAAGCGGATATTTAAAAATCTTTATAGTAACTTATATTAATTTTTTCCTCTTAATATTTATAAGTGGACTATTTATAAAAGGTTACTTATAAATATTGATATAGATGCCAATTTCTTTTGAGTGACAATGTCAGAAAAAAATCATACTAACTAATTGCGCATAAACAATATTACTCATATCCAAAAGAGAACTCACCTGAATGGCAACAATTTGCCATCTAAATGATAAGACCTAGCCTAAATTTGATTCTACCCTTGAAAATGAAGGCCAATATATTATTAATGCCATTTTTTTAATTTATGAACTTTTTTTAATGGGGTTGATTATGATCCAGTAGAGTATAATATTGACAAAATAAAAGTGGGATTGATTATGATCTACTAGATTAGTAACCTATTATAAATAGCCCACTTTCTATCTTAAATGCCTCCAATATTAGACTCTACTGGATCATAATCAACCCCACTTTCATTTTGTGGATATCCTTCATTTTTTTATTTACTACTGTAATATTTACCAATCTCCTCCTTTTGAGCATTTCCTCTTTTCTTCCTTTATAATAAACAATGTGTGAGATTCTTACAGTTTTAGGTTGTTTTGGTAGTTCAGTGCCCAAAACAGATCTAGTTCTTTAGTTACTCACAAATATTAATTTAATCTCTATTTTTCATGTTTTAAACTAGAAAGAATTTACTGGCATAAGATATGACTAAATCTAGATTATATGAATCTAAACCTAGGGCTTGATTTCTTAATAAATAATTAAGCAATCCTAGAGAATATATAAGCATCAAAAATGCAAATTTGACAGGAAGAAAATGAAAAAAGTATCACAGATACTATAACATAGCACATCTCGATTTAAAGGTTTCATTTATGGGGTCCAAAGAAGCAAAGCACACCATGTCTCAGTCCTATATTGGTTTTCCCCCTCATAGCTACACTTGCTATTCTAATTAAACACATGAAATCATTCAGACCATTTAATAAAAGTTAAGATATATATATATATATATATATATATATATATATATATATATATATATATATAAACGAAAGCAAATCTTATCTTCTTATCAGAACGAGCCCAAGAAGCAGTCTTTGATGTCTTCGAATTAATGGCATATAATAATACTAGTATTTAATACAATAATAATATGAATATCAATTCTTAGGTCCTTGGATTAAACACTATTTGCATAATTTTTAATATTAGTATATTGTGCTTGTTTGATAATTGTATATTATGGATTTCTTAAATTTTAAGCCATCTTGGTTTGACTTTGGCTATCGCCACCTTAGGCATCTTAGATACCTCTAATATTAGACTCTACTAGATCATGATCAACCTTACTTTCATTTTGTCAATATCTTTCAATTTGTTTATGATTTACTACTGCAATGTTTATCAATCTCCTCCTTTTGAGCATTTTCTCTTTTCTTCCTTATAATGAACAATGTATAAGATTTTTACAATTTTAGGTTATTTGGTAGGTCATTACCCAAAACAGATTGAGTTCTTTAGTTACTCACAAGTATTTATTCAATCTATATTAGGCTAAAATTTATTTTTTCCATTTTATTTATGATGTTTATTTAAATTTGCAGTTGTTGAACCTACAAGTAACTTGCATAGCAATTCCCAATACCTAAACTCTGTCATAATCGAATGCTTGAATTTTTACCTAGAGTTAATGAGGTAGAAGCTTGTTGCAATTACTCAGTTTTAGAAGGATCTAGCTTAAAGAAGAATGTAAATGTTCTTAAACAACTACACCTATTGAAATCCTAAAGAATGTAATGAAGGATAAGATTCACTTCAATCCTTACCACTTTTTTATTCAACCTATGTTAAAATGTTCACCATATCTATTTGCTTCCTAATAACGTCTATTGCATTGTGATTTACCTATTAAATTCTTGAAGGAAAGTGGTGAATAATGCATTGATTTAAATCCATATTTGTTCAAATCGAAAGAAATTCCAATTGTTGAAGCTTTGAGATACCATATTGAAGTACAAGAAAATGGATAAGCAACCATGGACAAGTGTCACGATGTTGTATGCATACAAATTCATATTAACAATAACATGCAATTAAATTTTGAACATTAATAAAGAAATATGTTTCATATATAGACAATAGTTGCATATCTATTAATAAGTACAAAATGGAATGCATAACAAAATTATTTTATTATTATTATTATTGAAATTTTAATGTAAAACTAAATTATTCTATGTAAGAATTAAGTTAGCATAATCATCTTTATTTGATCTAAAATAATATATTTTTTACTTCATTTTCTTAGCAGAAATCAAGATGTATAAGTTGTTTGTCTACAGGTCCAAAATAGACTACAAATGAGAATTAAGGTGCAAGGAAAGTACTTGCACGCCATGCTCCAAAAAGCCCAGGAAAATAGCAAGATTGATATCAACACTAGAAATTTAGAAATTATAAGACCGCAAATTACAGAATTGAACAGAGCTCTTTTAGGCTTAATGGAGAATATAAACCTACTAAGTGAATCCAAGGCAACTTAATTGTGGAAAGAACCCATGAATAGTTTCAGAAGGTCTCAAACTCAACTTTCCTACCATGCTAGGATAGCACAATAAACAAAACTCAAGATATTAAGTTGATTGCAAATGGTTCTTCCTTGGCACATGATTTTAACGTAAAAGAAAATTAAATTTGATTGTAGTTTATTCAAAGATGGATAAATTGTTATTAAATATATGACTTTTATTTCTTTATTTCGAACTTGTTAGTATGTCGTCTTTTATAATATAAAAATATTAACAATTTTGATGTTTACAACATATTTGAAACTCATTTTGATTATGAAAAATTATTTAATCCATTTGCAACTATAAAGATTATTAATTAATTGAATAAAATAAAAATAATAAATAATTTATGTATGCAATTTAATATATAATTTATATGTACAAATTTCTAAATACTCTAAAACTCTTCTTCTTTTTTTGGATTTTTTTTTATATATTGATGACTTGATTATTTTTTATGAGTAAGCAGGAATTATGTCAAATTGCAATCTTTTTCTCTTTAAATAAACTCTTGAGAACAAGTACTAATATGACATGACTTGCTTGATTTTGGTAATATGTATTCAGTGATGCATGATCATATTAATGTCTCATACCAAATAAATATTTGGTAAAAAAATAAAGTAAATAGAGAACCATCATTCAGTATAAATATTGCATAGTTTGGGTACCTATTTCTAATGTTAATAAGTCAAGTCATACCAATGCTTGATCTTAAGAACTCAGTTAAATAGTAAACTATCACTTAGTGTAGATACGTCACGGACTGTGTACCTAACTTTGTTGTAGCTTAAGGTTTGAATTGAACTTTAGAAATATGTTTGTCTTTTAACTTCTAATTCAAATTTTTGGTTTTTATTTTTTATTTTTCCTTTTTAGAAAAAGGGGGAAAACCAAATGAATAAGTTGCTCATCAATGTGAAAACCCATGTTAGAGATCATTAATTACCTCTAAATGTTTGTAATATATGCCATGATTTATATGGCATCAACTTCTTAAATCTCAAGAGACACCTTTACATCAACGAATAATCTAATACTATTAAGCTAGACTAAAATATTTTTACATTGATTTAAATAAATAAATAAAACACATGCGCTTCAAATCGTAAGAGTTATGGTCCTTACGGAATAAATTCCATTTTTACATTTTCATCAATAAAAAACTTTTTATTGATATGTTATTAAAATTAAAGATGCGAAGTTTAGCAATATTTTATTACCATATACATATACATAAGGATTTAATGTGGTACAATTTTCTCTTTTCATATTAAAAAATAACAAAAAAAAAAAAAGAAAACATTTTATTAGAGAAGATAGATATGACCTTATTAAATACAATTTTAACTCTGCTATGTTGAAAGGCTCTTCACTAGATAAAAATAATCATAATAAGATACAAGAAATTTGCAAATGTATGACATATTTTCAACAATTGAGGAATGATATATTACAATCCATTCTCATTCATTCAATGGAGTCAAACCCTAGAGATTTGAGAATATATAAGGAGACATTTAAAAAATAAAAATGAAAGATATCCAAATGTATGTAATAGAGACAAGAAGAAGAAATCATGCTAACAAGAATCCATTGCATTTATCATCATAACAAAAGATTATGATTCTGCATGATTCGCGCTTCACCACCTTATTAGGCTTGTGATTATACTACAAATTGTATTAATTTCTTTAATTATTGTCCCTTTTTTTTCAAATGATACATGCATATGTTGATGGCATTTCAAAAGGTTAGTTTGCTCACTTATGAGCAAGACAAATATATTTTCTTTTGATTTAATATTTTACTTAGACTATTTTTGGCGAAACAAATCAAGTAAACTGGTCCGACTCTTTTTATGTAAGGAAAAAATATTGAATATTGTGAAATATTAGTTGATAGTTATATATGTACAGATATAGCATAAAATTAAATATATTTTGAATGAAGTAAAAGTAATTATAAAATAAACAATAATAAATACATATCATAAGTTACCAGTCATGCGTTATGAACAAGCACACTTAATGTGATTGACCCAAAACAAAAAAAAAATATTTCATAACAAATTTTAAAACTAAGATTCAAAGATAACATATATTCATAGTAAAACAATTTTGTTATGGATTTTAGAATTTGATAACAAGTAACAAGTAATGAAATATTTTGTGCGCCTCCCCAGCAAAAAACTAAATGAATAAAATAATTAGCCTTTGAAGGAAGTATCTATGTAAGACTATATCAAACCCACATGTAACTGCAATGAAAAGCCGAAACACTACAAACATTATGAGTTTCGACAACAAACTAAATTTATATTTCCATCTACAGGCTTGACTACAAAAATCTCTCTTTAATGTATCTTCACTAAACCATTCATTATAAATTATATCTTTGGATTTTTGCCACACAAATCATTCTCACAATTCCATTCCACTTTTCTGATCCATTTACTTTGTGTTCTCCATAGGATATCAATAAAGAATTTTACTGTAGAATATGGACACTTGTTTATGAGAGCATTACTTGATCTTTTACTTTTTGTTGGTTTCAAGATATAATTATCAACTTTTCCTTGAGCAACCAACTTCAATATTCTAATACCAAACTCCCGTGTCATCTGATTTTCGTATAAAATAATCCACGCTACATGTCTTCTAAGTAAATGATCTCTAATAGTTGTTTTCATTAAATGTTATATGCCTGAATCCATTTTAAATTTCATACATCTACTAAAAAAAATAATTAACTATTTTACAATGTTAATATTTTAACTTATCTAAAATTAAAAAGAAAACAGTAGATTATTAAATTTCTCACCAAGACAAGTGCGAAACTAGCTTCTAATTTTCACACTGCATGCAATTACGAAGAAAACTAACGTGCTCTTCCATGCTAAGGTCCCATATATCATCAACTCGAATCATTTGGCCAACCCTCCAAGTTTTGGATGCTTTGTAAAAACTCTTGCAACTAGAAAAAAAAAAAAACATTTTTTGATGATCCAAAGAAATAAGTTTTACTTTTTCTTTATGAATTAAATTACCATCCATGCAAAATTTTGAGATTATGAAGAGATTTAGAAGATGTTGAAGTATGGATATAAACCTATTGTGGTTCTTTCTCATTCTCTCATGAAGAAGAAAATAAGATGAAATTCCAACGAAAGATGAATTTGAGAACTATAAACAATCAACAATTGAATGAAAAAACTCAATCTTGATTTTGGATTTGAGAAAGGATGAGGAAGGGAGGCGAGAAGGAATGTAAGAGCTTGAGGAAATGGTTGTAGCCCAAGCGGCGACATGACCCCCTCTAACACTTAAATATATAATAATTTATCTATTATTAGTATTTACTAATGTTCTGCGTGTGCTATTTGTATTTATTCTTTTTGCTTATAAAATTAACTCATATCCAAGAAGTAACTAAATTAACCAAAATTTTTAAATGTAAAGGCAATCGACAATTTCTTTGTTTTTTTTTTTTTTTGAATTCATAATTTTGTAGGCATTCATCTAGATCACGCCCATCCAATAATGTGTGAGATCATTCAAGTCATTTCAAGAAAGATTTACATTATACAAGTTAATTTGTTGAAAAAATTTTAAAAAACAGAGCAAATAAAATCTTATCTAGTGGTGTGTAGGCATGTTGACTGAAAAGTATGTTTGGAATAAAGGCACATGTTGACATAAAAAAGTGCCTTCACTTGAATTACATCAACTCATCACTAAGAATGTATATTCAGCCTCGCATTATTATTTATTATCATTATTGATAAATAATATTTAGAGTAATAATGTACAACATTAATTGAGCGAGAATATAACCAAATTGAAGGAGAAGATTTTCATTCTTACTATAAAACTCTTAACTCTTTTCCAAATCTAATGACCTCAATTTATAAAAAAATATCTATTTATATGTTTACAAGTACTTGTAGCGTTAACGCAGACCGTCCTACTAGTTATTTATAAAAATGTGGTTTTTTATCATCCATCTTGATAGATAAGGGTCTATGTCATTTATTTCAATATATAAATAGATAAATAGCAATTTAGAAACTCTTTAAACTTTAGGTGGGTTAACTAAGGTTAAAAATTTACTTTGAAAAATTTTGAAGGTTAACCAGACAATAAAGTTCATTTTAAGGGATCTATATGAAAAAAAGAAAAAAGTTCAAATACAATATAAGGAAGCGTTCATTTCTTCAAACGCCAAATGGGATTTGTCCTTTTCTTTTTTATCAATTATTCTTTTTTTTTTAATTAAAATTATAAAATTCTGAAAAAAGGAAAAAAAAGAAAAGAAAAGAAAAGAAAAAAAAGTCTCATCTTAACAACCAAACTGAGAGCATCGTTCTCACGAGGAAACAAGAAAAGCTCGGTGGATCGGGATCTCGGCCATGGCGATTAGGGTTTCTTCTTCTTCTTCTTTATCACGTTCATGTCTCCTTCTCCTCCTCTTCTTCGTCTTGTTTGCAGTGTTTCTGGTTGGGGCTTCGGCTGATGATGTCTCCCCTGACGAAGATATTGATCCCAAATCGCCGGCTTGTAACAACAAATTTCAGCTGGTAAGGAAATGCATCGGATGCTTTTCCTTTTATTGTTACTGGATTGGAGTTGAAATCCTTGATTTGAAGTTTGGATTTAGGTTTCATTTTTTTTATTCTCTGCTTTTGTTGGAGTGGTGATGCTGTTTAGCTTTTGGAAAGTAATTAATTTGGATGGAATTTTTGTTTCATTTGTTTTTAATGTCAATTGGTGACTAAAGGAGTAGGGATTGGTAGAAATGTGGAAAATTTCATTGATTGGGTTTTTATTAGGGTTTGGCATTGAGGAAGTACATGAGTTTACCTTCAAAAGGAGAGTTGGTGTGGTTCACGAATGTCAGGAAAGTAGGAACTTTGACAGAAACAGACCTGGAACGTAGGTTAGAACAAGTAGTTTGCCGATTCAATTGACTTTAGACCTAGTTTACATCTTAAGAAGGGATTAAGAGATGATGATAAAGTAGAAAGTTGAACATTTTGGCATAATTGGGTTCATATTTCGTCTTATGTTGTGAAGGATACGTCTCCTATAGAAGTGAAGGTGGAAGAAGTTGTTTATCTGATGAGGGTGTCTTGTGGATTCAGTTAATGAATTCTAGTGATGATGAATATGTGAATTTCCTTGAGCCTCATTTATGGCTTATGTGGCCTTTGAGATGTTCATAAATCTTATGATTTATTTGAGGGTTGCCTGTATTGTCTGAGTAATGATCAAACTGATGATTACTCCATTAAACTCCTTCATGTTGAAACTTAAAGGCTATCTGCTTCTTCATCTGTATGTCATCTAGGTTCTTGTAGACAACCCTTCCATTTTGCCAGTCATGGTGAATAACATGCATATCGAAGATTTTTGGAGTGTTTGGTGAGTGCTATTGATATACTGTCACACCATCTTCAATCAAGTGCATAGTTGAGTAATGACTGGTATATTATGAAATTCACGGAAAAACCTAATATCAGCCTAATTTCAGCTACAGTACCATTTCATTATTGAAGTGATATGAATCTTTCTGAGAAACTAATTGTCAAAGTTTGGTGTGATGTTAAGTGTGGAAGTAGTCATTAGATTACTTGTGTCCCCTACAAGTTAATGAGACAGGCTAATAGAGAATCAAGAAAATAGATGGGGGCTGGTTGTGAGGGCTTTATGGTTTGACTTTTAGTTGACTTGTTAGTATGTACAGGTTTAGTGTTCTTAACATGACCATGGTTTATGATTTTAAGAATCCATGATCATTCCCAACCTTTACTTGGTCTTCTACAAGTTGATGCAAAATGTGCTTTAATAAACTTTAGTTTGACTAGACTAGGTCTCCCACAAGTCCTCTTGAAGATTTGTACACTATAATTACTATAGTAGTAGTTGCTTCTCTAATTGCTATAGTTTATATGCTTGATATATTTATGCATATAAGACGAGAGGCTGGGGCAAAATGCAAATAAGCTGGAAATTCAAGGTAAGTAGTTTAAGGAAGATTATTAAGAAATTTATCAAGTGAGGCTGATGGGAGCAACTGAAGCCAGGTTAGTATGGGCAAACGACGATCTGATTTGAAAGATTAGATATTGTGTAAAGAGCTTGATGAGGTGTGAATGTGTCTTAAGGGAGACAAGTCCAAAGCCAATGACTAAATTGATATTTATAGTCCCCTATCTTAAAATTATTTCTGTCAAGGATTTCTCCAAGGCTCTGAACTTCCACTGAAGAATGCTTAACCTGTTTTGTTTTTCCATATTCTGAGACTATCTATTTTAAATTCCAAAACAAATCTCACTATTGACATTTAGGACCGATTGTCATCACTCATCAGGTGATGATAGGCAATTTGATCAAGTTTGAAAAGTGAAACTTGCCATATCTGATACTGCACAAGTACTAATGGAGTAAATAGTATCTGATCCAGTTCTTATCGACACTGTTGTATTTTGCTTGCATTGTAATTAAAGTCAAGAAACTAACAGACACACAGATGAAAAGAGAAGTGGGGTGGAGTGGGGTGGGGAGGAAGGAATAGTTTTGTGAACAATTAAAAATATGCTTATGAATAATTGACTTATTATGATATTGTGAGAGTAACACAATGGTTTACAACTGCTAGATGAATGCATAACAATCATAGGACAATGATGGGGAAACAATATGTGACCTGTACAATATGATCTTTCTTATTTTAATTGAACTTATGCCATAAATCTACTGTTCATAACTATTGTTTGGGTTTGTCATTCCCAGATTCCTTAAGTTCAGTTTTATGCTTTTACAGGCACTCTGATTTTTTTTTAAATTTTTTTATAGTGACTAATTTTCTTTGAGTGGGGTATCACAATATGTTTTGCAAAATATAAATATCCCAACAAAGATAAGAGAGCTGGTCCTGTTCTTTGTGATGTAGGTGAAGATAAAGACCTGGGTGAATGGCACTGAAAGGGCAAGCATAGTTGGATTAAGTGCCAGATTTGGTGCCACATTGCCTGCTGATGCATCTGAAGCTCTAAAATTACCTGCTGTCCTGACAAATCCATTCAACTGCTGTACCAATTTATCTTCAAAGGTCTACAATTCCTTTAAGCTACTTGCTTAATTTTTTTTAATGATTGTTCAAATTAATCATTCTATGTTTTTGTATTTGGTTCGTATCTCTTCATGTTTAAAATTTCATGTTAGTGTTTTTCTTGACAAAATTTGAAAATTTATGCTTTGTTTTTTTAATCTTAACACATGAGAAAAGTATTCCCACCTGTATATTATCATTCTTTCATAATTTTCGGCCATATTCATTTGGTAGTGATGGTTACTTTGTTGTCGATTTGCTTCTATGTTGGTTTTTCTTTTTATGGAAAATTGTAGGATAAGTCTTCCCCTTTTAGGTTTTCCATTCTTTATCAGTAAAAGGATTGCATAATTAATTTATTTTCTTTTCTATACCTTTCCAATCTGCTGCCAATGATAGTATTCCAATTATCCAAACTCAGAGTTGATATTTTGCCTTGCGATGTGAAAAATCTCCTAGTAGACACCAAGATTAGTAATGTGGTCTAGATAAATAATTTTAAAGCCCTCTTAATATGAAGCATGAAGTTGATCAGGGTGCTATTACTGATGACTAACTTTTAACAATATGAAGCACTACCACGTATAGGCAAGGCTGCACATTTTGTTCGTATGGTTGGCAATTTTCTTATGGAGGGTATGAGATAGTTATGCTTTCAACTATTGGATGAGTTATCCAATATCATATTTTGTATAAACTTAAATATGATTGTAACAATCCTAATATAGTTTTGCTAGAAATAGGTCTTCCATTGGTTTAAGTAACATATAGTACTCTCCCTTTGCAAGGGCATGACTGACCACTATTTGTTGTAATATGATGTTCCCTAAATGGAAATGGATTCATGGATGGATGTCAATAGAAGATTTGTAATGTTTCCTCATAAATTTTTATAGACAGGAAACATCATGGTGGGTAAAGGACAATGGTTTTCTTTTTTGAAGTAGAAGACCATAAAATTGGTGGGTATAGTAAAAAAAAGAAAATTACTAATTTTCATATGCTTGTATGGATTTCCAGTTTTGGTTTGACTTGTTAAGACTGGTGATGGATTATATTCTTTCTGAACTTAAGTGCTTTCCTTGAGGTTTTGAATTGGTGGTTTATGAAAATGGCAGAAAGGAAATGAATGAAATATAGAGGAAAGTAAATTATGTTAAGACATTTTATTGTTGGGAAAGGAAAATGGATTGTCTTATATACAACTTCTAGATCATATCTTATTGAATGGAAAATGATATACAAACGCATGTTGGTCCAATATCCATTCTCTCCATATATTATCTCGTCTCTTTTTTTTTTCATATATTGAAAATTTTCTATCAATGATACTTAAATTCTCAAGACATTCATTTTAGACCTACGGATAAGGGCATTCCCTGTGGCTCTTAATTTTACTTGTATGATTCTCCTTAACCACTTGTTATACTTCATTCATGGTGCTAGATCTACTCTGAATAATTCAATAATCACTTGCTTGATAGAATCTTAGAATTAAAGTGTAGCTTTTGGCCCTTTGCTATTTTATCATTCATCGTGCTCATGCTTTTAAGTAAATTCTCTTTGTGCAGCTCTACAATTCTGTAGCATTGGCCAAGCGTGGAGATTGCACCTTCACTGCAAAGGCGAAAATTGCCCAGGCAGAAGATGCAGCAGGTTTATTAGTGATCAATGATAATGAAGGTACGTGAATAATTAAAGATATATTTATTATATTTTCCATTTCTTTGCCTGTCAAAATCAAGTGTCTCCCATGTTTAGTTATCTTACATTATTTTCACCTGCAATTTGTGATATTTATTTTTTAAAAATTCAATGCTTGATCTATTTCCTCATCCGTGGTTTTTCATGCAGAGCTTTACAAGATGGTATGCACTGAAAATGATACCTCCCTTGACATTTCAATTCCTATTGTCATGATACCTAGGTCAGCTGGGGAAAGTATTAAAGCTTCCATGGCCAGTGGAGGAAGAGGTAAACTGTCCTTGTAATACTTGGTATTTTTATGTTCTGCAGAGGAAACCACTTCTCTATACCATTGTGTTATAAAATTATGTTCTTGTTTCATCATCGAGGATGCTATGAAGTGCCTAGGATTTATTGTCAGAAGGAGATTCAACCTTCGGTTAGTTAATTCCAATGTGATATATAGTTTTATCTAGTTTCTTTTGTGCCTTAGAAGTTTGAGTAGACACAGTTCAAGTTCCTATCTCTCAAGGGGTCTTGCACTGAAAACAGTAGCATCCTTCAAATATTAATTGATTATAGGAAGAGGGGCATGCCCTTGTTATACTTGCTAGTTTTATGCGTTTGCAAATAAAACTCATTGTTCTTATTAACTATCACCTTTTAGCATTATGCTTTTTTCCCCCATCATTTAGGATGTAAAGGTGCCTTGAATGTATGGTCAAAAGGAGATTTGACCTTGACTTAACTAGCCTCAGTGTGAGTATAACTTTATGCCAAAAGGACATTTTTAGTTGAATTATTTTCCTTTTATTTAGTTGTTAATTGTGTAACAACGGTGTCATTGAGCTATAATGAATAGCTTACCCTAGCCTGTTGTATATTGGAACATTCAGATCAATATGCTAGAGTCAGATATCTCTAGAGTAAGCTAAATGAGAGCTGCAGACCAGGGTGACTGTATGAGCGTCACCTGGCTGATTGGCTACCAGCCGCTTTTCATAAAATCCTTATATTGAAGCTTTCAGAGCAATATGCTAGAGTCAGAGATCTCTAGAGAGGAAGCTAAACGAAAGCTGTGGACTGGTGTGACTGTATGAGCATCACCTGTCTAATTGGCTACTAGTTTCTTTTCATAATATCCTTTTTTCTTAGTACTTGCAAATGCAAGAAATGTATATGAGTTGCAATAGAGAAAGGAATATTGTTTACCAAGGATGGATTCCTTGTCTTATATTTCCTCAACTTCCCATTATGAGTATTATTAAGATTTACTAATGTTGTTTTGCAGTGGAAGTTTTACTTTATTCTCCAAAAAGACCTGCATTAGACTTTTCTGCCATCTTTATATGGTTGATGGCTGTTGGAACCATTGTCTGTGCTTCACTTTGGCCGGAGTTCATTGCTTGTGAGCAGGTAGATGAGCGCTATAACCAATTGACACCAAAGGTATTTCATGATTGTTAATAATGCCTGTTTGCCAAGTATTCAGTTTTTTAAACTAATGTATGATGAAGTTGTAATTGGTTTGACAAAAAGAACAAAGGGGCAAAATAGAAACTTGTTTGATATTGCTTGTAGAAAGTCAACTAGATTTGCCATGTATGATATGCTTGTCATTCACTGTCATTTCATGCTTTTATTTGGATTAAATCATTCCATTTGTTGACTGCTGAGCTTGTTGCATCAAGATAGGATGTTCAGCAGTTATTAAATTGTTTGCCAATTGAATTTTGAGCAGGATCAACCTAATGCTGGAATGAACAGAGAAGATATTCAGAATGAAATCCTGGAGATCAATGCTAAGGGAGCTATTATTTTTGTGATAATGGCATCGGCTTTTTTGATGCTTTTGTACTTTTTTATGTCCTCATGGTTTGTTTGGCTCCTGATCGTGTTGTTCTGCATCGGTGGTACTGAGGTATAGAATTATTACAGAAATGTGATTGAACTTGTTTGAATGACAAATGGGTAGATGAGCATGCTATGCCATGTTACATAACTTTGACTGGCGTCTTCATTTTGGTTTTACGATCATGTTTGTTTTCTAAAGGTCATTCTTGAAGTATGCTGTGTTGTGCCTTACTGTGAGTTTACTACATGTGACGACAGAAAACAGAAAGAGGCTGACAGCCTCTATGAAATATCCCCATGGACAGAGATTGATAGATCAATATATAGGATGTATCTGCCATGAATTAATATATATATCATGCTCTGCTTATAATCTTGTTTCAACATTATCATTTAAAATCGAAGGTTTAGTTTGTACCATGTTTACTGCATGTTACCCTTTGTTATTGGAATTCAGATACAGCTTAATGCATCTCGTCATTATGGTGTTTGCTGTCTTCCAGTAAACTCTAAAGGATAGTTCTTTTATTTGGATATTTGAACTCAAGAAGTTTTTCAGCATTTAAAAGTCTCAATAACCTAAATTCTACTTTCAAGCTTGAAAGGTTTCGCATGAACAATTTTAATGTAAGGTTTTAGAGTAGTAAATATAACTTGTTTTATATGTGCATTATTGAGGTTTCACTTTTTAATGAATATGTACTGCCTGCGTTATTCGTTGTGATTCTCATTTGATGCTTTCTTTTTCAGGGAATGCATGTTTGCTTGGTAACAATCATGTCAAGGTGCTAGATATTAATATGAACTTGCAATGAATTTATATTATTGTGCTAAGATTCTTTAATTTTGGAGGTAATTTCTTTTATTTATGGTATTCTGCCGAGCAGAATTTGCAAAGATTGCGGGAGGAAGACTGTATCCCTTCCAATTATGGGAGAGGTTTCGATCATATCGCTTGTGGTATTGATATTTTGTGCAGCCTTTGCCATTTTTTGGGCAGCAAATCAGCATGCTTCATATTCATGGATTGGTCAAGATATTCTTGTAAGATATCATTCTCCATATTAGTATTTATTTTGATGTTTATGCTTTATTTTGGTGCTATTTTGATCAGAAACACTGAACCTTGGTATTCATATTGGCTTGGTCATTGTGGATATCTGTATTTAGTAGTGTCTATTAGAGAACTTTGGATTTTTTACTCCAGATTAGTATTGGAACCTTTAAAATCTATATCGTTGACTAGTAAAATGGGGCAATTTATGTGATAATTATGTGTTAATGAGTCTTTCTGCTATTCATTTGCTATACTTCCTGGTTAACATTTTCTGTCATCTTTTATCTGATTCATGGTCCTTATATTGTTAGGGCATCTGCTTAATGATAACTGTATTACAAATGGCTAGGTTGCCAAACATCAAGGTAACTACTCTACATGAATGGCCTACTATGGTCATGTTTATTTGAGTTTGTTATATCAGGCAGTAGGCACTACTGAAATAATTTAATGGTAACATCACTGTTCAGGTGGCATCAGCTCTTCTTAGCTGTGCGTTTGTATATGACATATTTTGGGTGTTCATTTCCCCCTTGATTTTCCATGAAAGCGTTATGATTGCAGTAAGTATTCTCCATATTATATTGTATCTGCTTGTTATATCTTTTTTTGGGTTAAAAATACTATGCTGATAAATGTTATGGCAGACATTTTTATCCCATGGATATATATAATCAACTTGTCTGTTGACTGTGTAGATTGCAAATTTACTAGGTTTATCTTTCAATTTGCATTGCCCCTATTCCTTCAGGTCAAATATGTGATGAAAATTGTCCTACTGATGAAATGTGCACCTTTTCTTATATATATTAATTAACTATTCAAATCCATTAAGCATCCCTTGAGCTGGGTTTTTAACTTCGTTTGCAACCAAGTTAAGAATGGGAATTGAGTTCAATAAATCCTCCCAGAAAGTCATCTGAGTTCCAGAAATTGTGATTTATCATTTTTTCTGATTTGATAATATTTAGTTATTTCCTATTTTTTTTATTTTATGTAGAATTATCTATGTTGAAGCCATTTAGAGTGAGATTCTCCATCTTACCTCTTCTGTTACTCAGTTGACCTTCTGCTGTTCCACATATTGAAGATTGGTATGTCTGAGGAAATCTTTCTGTAAACTGTGAAAGGAAATACTATGAACAAGCTAGATTGTTCTGTTATAGCGATATTCCTATAAGAGCACATCATGTAATTAAAAAAATTATCTTATTTGCAGTAGTTTTCCTTGAAATTGTTGTTTATTCCTTTAATTACTAAACCTATTTAATTGTTCATTAATCTCTGAGGTGCATATTTTGTTGCGGTAGCAGCCACATCATACCATTGACATATCTTCGGTTTATAGGTTGCTCGTGGAGACAATAGTGGCGGAGAAGCTATTCCAATGCTTCTGCGAATTCCTCGTTTTTTTGATCCTTGGGGTGGCTATGATATGATTGGCTTTGGGGACATTCTTTTCCCAGGCTTGCTTGTGGCATTCAGTTTCAGGTAATTCTTTTCATAGATGTTCCAAACAATAAGTATAATTGACTTATTATGCTCATAAATCTAAGGTGCTGTCAAGCTATTCTATTAAATGATGTATTTTCATGCTAGAAATTTGTTTACGGACTTAGCAGTTAGAATTATGCGTCAATGATTTAGTTTGAACTTAGTTATACTAACCGTAGGTGGACACGTGAATATTTTATGCCCTATCATGTATTTGATTGTTTTTCTCATGTTCCTTAAAGTAATTTCTCGCCATGAAACCATGCGTGTAGGATACTTGATCTGGTGTTTTCCCATTTGATCAGGGCTTGTTTACAAGATGGAGTAACAATGTACTTCTTACATAAATGTTGTTGAGCATAACATTCTTTGAGTGTTTGTTTACAAGATTAAATTTAGTGTATATCCTAAATTTTGGAAGGAAAACAACTTTGAAAAGAACCATGAACTGGCATTAATTGATACATGCATGGTAATACTCACTTTTTGTCCTTGTGGAATATTTACTGTATAAACAGCTATCTATGGCTTTTTTAAGAATTTGTTTAGCATGTGTCAGGGTATCATATTGGAATGTAGAAAACTAAGATTTGCTTACTGATTTAAAGATACAAGAGATTTGCCACAATCCTTTTTTGCATCATAAAATCAATCAGTTCTAGGAAAAAAAAATCAATCAGTTCTGGAAGGACCTATAGATTAGCCATGATAACTTTGTGACATCATAGACCTACTTGATGATTATTGTATTGTTCTTCAACTATATCAGAGCTACATTTTTAGTATCTTCCCAGACCTCTTGAGAAAAGTATTTATGAGTATTGGAACAGGTAAGTGAGGCCGTGAAAGCAATTAACATATTTGTTTAATATGATCAGTTTAACATGATCTATTTGTATTGCCATGAACAGACTTTACGAGTCTTTTCTTTGTAATGGTCAATTTCTTCAGAAATGTTCAAACCATTTAAATGAAATTGGCTTCTGGTTGATGTTTATATTTGATAGCCTTAAGATAAAAGGCAAAGTGTGGTCCAGTTTTGCTTCTTGCCATGATTTTTATCGTAAGTTTTGAATTATAGTGTGGTGGTTGAATGGTTGAATTTACTTGACAATATTGGGCAATGTGGAATAAGAAATTGTATGATACTATAGATGTAGGAGAGTTGGCTTTATGGGATTATTTTTGTTTACAAGGCTTTTTTTTTGGGACTTACAATATGATGGTTATGATGCTTGTTTTTTGGACTTACAATGTGATGGATATGGTAACATACTTGAAATACCTTTAAATGAGCACATATTCTCATTGATAGTACAATATCATGGCATCAGGCATTGGCAGCTAATTTCTTGTAGCTAAGTCTACCATGCGAATCAGTTGTATCATCCCTAACAGATGTTGCAGGACCATAACAAACCAAACGAACTTTCATGGATCAAATCAAAGTTAGTGTCTGAATGTTCCTTAGCAGATGGATATCAGTTGGCCAGTTTGAGTCCAGAAAAAATCTTTATAGGCTGTTTACCTTTGAAATATATGAAGAACTTGAGTTGGTAACTGTTGACAAAAGATGAGAGATCTTCAAACAGGTTGATAATTTGTGGTTCCTTTAAAGGCCTTGTCCTTGGAATGCTGATCATACAACATTATACGTACTAACGGATTGATAGTTTCTTTTTTTTCCTTTCAATGCTATTGTCTCGAGTTGGAAGCATCCCTTAATGTCATGTAATTAGATATTTTTCACTTACAACCGTGAAAATTGCATTTTAGGTGTATCTTCAGCTTAGTCATCATATATTTACGTCTCATTAAAACTTGTATTCTTTGAGTTTATAGAGTTCTTCGTATTCATCACAAGTATATAATGTGCACGATAGCTTAATATAAAAAAAAAACTGCTGGAGTTTCATGGAGGAGTTGCAATTCCATTGTGTTATTCTCACATACGTTTGGGATATGGAGGTGATTGAAATCTGTAAATGCCTTCACCATTGGACCTTTGTGTTATACTTTCCTATTTGAATTGTTTCATTTGATACTTTGAATTCAAGTGAAGTTTTTAGTTATTCCGGTTGATTGCGGGCCTCTTATTATTGAAATCTTTTGGTGTACTTCTCTATTTCAATTGTTTTTCTAATGCATAACCTACCTATTTATTGCAGATATGATAGATCAAACAAGAAAAGCATTTGGAATGGTTATTTCCTTTGGCTGACAATTGGTTATGCATTTGGTTAGTGTTTTTTTTTTTTTTGAAAGGTTTATTTTCTTCCCACCTTCCTCACATAAGGAAATAGTTTCTATTATCCTACTTTTACAATGTTATACTTACTATCATATGAGCAGGATTTAGGCAAGAAGCATACAGGCTTAAAAATTGGACTGTTCCATACAGCCCTTATTTTTGTTAAGTCTGTAAATGAGCTGAGGTGGCACAAGCCATTGTTGAGTTGTGCTCTTCTTGAAATTAAATTCAACTTGAGTCAACAACTTGTGCTAAGAAGGACTAAAGTTAAACTGCATCATGGCCTACTACTGTGTATATGGCGCCTATTTGGTGCAAGTTCTACAATTTTTTTTTGTGATTAAACATTAAACATGCTTTTCATTTTTTTGTTTTCTTGTATTTCAGGTCTTTTCCTGACATATCTTGCTCTTTATTTGATGAATGGACATGGTCAACCTGCCCTGCTATACCTTGTGCCATGCACCTTAGGTACTGTACCTCTACATATCCGTTGTCAGTCTACAAAGCTTGCAATATGAGTAACCAATGCAAACTTCTTGTGTTTCAATTGATGTGCAGGGCTTATTATCTTATTGGGTTATTTTAAAGGAGAACTTAAAGACCTTTGGGATTATGGGAGAAAGCGGCCCCTTTCTAGCCAGACCGAAGAAGCTTGATCTATTGAAACACCTTTGGAAGAAGCTTGATCTATCTCATGAAAGTTGACGGTTTTCTGATTCCTAAATTTTCATGGTATTGACTGAACAACCATATCCACCACAACTCATGCTTGGTATAATTTATCAGTTTGCAACGGAAACTGATGTTGGAGACTGTTGAAGCTCTTGAAAAGTGAGTGGTTCAAGAATTCATCTATTGACATGTATAGTATCATAAATTCCGACAGGGGACTCGCCTTGCGGCTTTTGGCTTTTACAAGGTTTCTTTATTCTGTATGACCTGGTTATACAGTGATAGAATACTGGTTTCATTCTTGCAAATGTTGTAGTACTCACTGTAATTTCTTAACCTATATACATTCATATGATTTCCTACGTGATGATTAATTAATTAAGTCAAGAAGGTAAAGGGGTACTTCTTCATCTTCCAGTTTTTTGTGCTTATTTTTTTTTGCCAAGATGAGCGGTCTAGCCGCTAAGACAGGGGCGTGCACAAGCTTCGGCGGAGCAAGTGGGAGCGGGGCCCGCGCATACATGGGCGCAGGGACCACTCGCACACAACCACTACTCACACTCCCAGAAATGTGCCTTCACCCAAGATTCGAACTCTCACCACTTGTGAAGGGTTCTATTGGGGACCCGGCTACCAATAGACCACTTGGTCGTTGGTAGCCGGGTCCATTGAAAGTGGTTATTTTAGTGGTACCATTGAAAGTGGTATCACATGATTTAGTTCAAAAAATGCAAGCTGTGAATAAACAGTTGGGAGGTAAATCTACAAGTGAGTTTTTGGCCGATTAAGAAGAAGAAATATGGTTATCTTTATATATTTAATATTTTGTTTGTTTGGATTTTATTTTAGGAATAAGTCAATATTAATGTTTTGGTTAATATTAGGTTTTTCTGAAGAAATGTTGATTATTGAATTAATCGCTAAACACCTCCCATGTGGATAATTTTTTTCATTCATTATAATTATGATAATTTAATCTTGATTGCAATCATTGTGTAAAGCTTATAGCAAAGTCAGATTTTTTATTACCAAGAAAAGTTATATCAGAATTTCAAAATTTTACTTTTGGGCTTAAAATATTATTTTCCACGATTTTCAATGCATCAGAAGAAAATGATTTTTACAACAAAATAAATAGTGTACAAACACCTCTCAAAAAGTTTTTTTTAAATAAAAAAGACAAATTTGTAAACATACTGGAAAAATTAACATGCAACAAGACAATCAAAATCAAGGTACTGGTGCCAAGCAAAACAGACAAGATGGAAAGATGTGGTTCATTAACCGCAACTAAATAATCGTATTAAAAAGTTATCATGTCTCAACAACGCAAAACCATTAAAACAGTTCACAAACAAGAAAAACAGAGAAAAGGAAAAATGTGGTTAAATCAGACCGATGATGAATTAGCTCACTCATCCTCTTGGCTGCGCAACCAGGCCAGCTTGTTGGTGACAACAATGTCAAGCTGAGCAACAATCTCCTTTCGTTTCTTGGTAGAGACATTGTGTGCGATTACGGCACAGTAGGTCCTTCAAAGATGAAGCAACAAAACATTAGTGAAATGCCAAAATAAGTTCTTAAAGTACTGATGAGAAATCAAAGCTTATATTTTCGTAATACTAATTATCGATGAATATGAGTATATCATTATATTCCTTCCAAACAATTTTACATGCAAGTTAATAAGCTTCCCAATGCACATCAGAAACATGATGAAGCAAAGAGTACCTGTTGTGCATCATGAGCAACTCCAACTCAGAGGTATTGTGAACCACAAACTTCTTGAAGCGGTTTGGTAGATAATGTCGGGTCTTCTTGTCTGACCCGTATCAGATGTTGGGCATTAGCGTGCATCCCTTAAACTTCCTCCTCACACGAGAATCGATACCCTTTGGTCTACGCCAGCTTAGCTACCAAACAATCCAGTGCAAACCAATGTCAGCTACATAGACTACCATAAATATAGATCAATTCTTTGCATTTTAACTGAATAATACATAAATCCACAAATCAGAAGATTAAGATAGTTCGAATTAGATTATAGTCCATAAACAAATACAAAGACAAAATAAAGGACACAGGCAAATCAAGCTACCTAGTAAGAAGGAATTTGACCTAGAATCACACACCCCAGTAAAATCTATAAGGAACAGATGTAAGCAGACAAACAAGGAACTGGTACCATGCATCAAAATGTGCAATCTTCAGACAAGAAGGATAAACTAAAGACTATAGCAAATCAACATGCATCAGGATACCAGTAGCGCTTGCTTCCAGGCTTATATTGTCAATAAATAGATCCATGTATGGGAGGTTCTCCTATTGCCACAGAAAAAAAAAAAAAAAAACAATAACAGAAGTAATAATCAGCTTAGCATGTTGGTTTAACTTAAATCTAAGGCATCAGTCTCAGAAAGTCTAATGTTTTAGTTACTTCAAGAGTTTACTCAAGAGTTAATTTGTCAACCTGTATTAAGCCCCAAATCATAGACCAATAGTATTTTTCCACCAAAAAAGGCAGGTAGCTAGCAAGTAAAAAAAACCATAATTCTTGATTTTCATTTCCAACATAAGTTAGAAGTTTGTCCATAACCAAATTACCAATGTGACACTAATGAAATGCTATCACAGAAAAGTAGTCCATACTAAACTATGAACGTAAAGCATAAGGTTGCAATGTCATACATTATACAATAAGGCAACAGAAATGCTGAAACAAATGGGGATCCGAGCCTCAAACAAATTGATGAAATCAAATGAATAATTTTTAAATTTCTTTCAGTGAAAATACATGAAATTATCATCTCCATAACACCCTTTGCAAGCCATGAACATATGATTATCTTACTATATAACCCACAGAAAATACACATTACCCAGGTAAGCTAACACCATGACAAAATGGTCATGAAATTTCCTAGGAACAAGTGTCTATCTGTTTCTAATCTTAAAACTTCAACAGCTCAACAATTTGAAATATTCACTAAGGTTCATGTTATAAGTGTAAGCTCGGCCATAGAAGCGACAAATCATTGGGGTTTAGATCGAGGGAGTATAATGGACAAGAAAGTCAAGGCTAATGATGCAAGGGAAGAAAAATAAGGCAATCATAGCTGTAATTAGAGCTTAGCTGTTTCTAATCTATCTCACTTTATTCATTTACCAAGCACAAAAGAATAATTTTCCTGTTGTTTTCATTTAGTTTATCTCAATCACATGTCATTTCTAGATTGAAAAGAAAAAAAAAAACAGCACAAGTTCCACCAAAGAGATAAATAGGATTAAAGTCCAAAGATTTAACCAAGAATCAAGCCACAAAATAGAAATTTACAACTAATTTCTCACTCTTATTAGTAAAAACAGCAGCACACGACACATAATTCTATATGGCATCAGTCCAAACCCATCCAAATCACAAAAAATCAAACATTGAGTTTTGAATCATTCACTGTTTATTATATCAGGCAAAGAACATATCAAATTAACTACACCACAGACTTCAAAAAGCATAAAATTCAACAAGAAACACGAGCGATTTTCTTATAATACAAAAGATCGAACAACAGATCCAAAGGAGAATGATAGTGTATTATACCTTGATGCAGATCTTGCGATCGCTCTGAGGCCTCTTAAACTTCTTCACACGCTTCTTCACAATCTTCTTGCTCAGCAACGGGACCGCCATCTCTTCTCTGCTTCAAAACAATCAAAATCCATTAAAACAAAGAAATTCAATACTCAAACATCCAAACCCTAACCCTAAATCAAAAGAAACAAAAATTACACCACAAATGCAGCTAAATACCAAGAAACAATGAACAAAAGAGAAAAAAGGCCAGATTCAAATGAAAAATTACAGATTAAACGAACAAGAACAAACCCTAACCAATCGAGAAACCAAATCTAAAGAGAAAGGTAGCCCGAGAGGTTTAAGAGCTTCACAGCGGCGGCCTTCGAAACGAGGGCTACGAATTTCGCTTGGGCTCTATTCAAGTATTAATATTAAGTCAATTAGGGCATCAAATTATTTTTAAGGGAAAAGTATTTATTATTAGTCTCTTAAACTTGTCAAATAATACCATTCAGTCTCTTGAGAAAAGTTTGTATTATTCAGTCTCTCCTTTATAATTTTCTTTCTCTACGGTCCCTGCCGTTACTCTAATCCGTGAAAAATTTTAAAAACCCAAAATTACCCTTGTATGCTTTTGATAGGGAGGGGAAAAAAAAGGAAATAGTGACAAGTTTTGGAATTGATGGTACCTTTATAAGCCTTATCAACTCTCCCGAAGGACTAGATGACATAGAAGAGTAGAATCTCGATAACATGATGGAGGGCTAACTCTAGCCTTTACATTTTATTTTAGAGTCTATGTAAAAAATCACAAAAACATATGATTTCTCCTCTTGATTTTATGTTTCTTTTATTGTTATTGTACTTTCTACTATATAAAGCCATGGGTGCCACTAATATGGTCCCCTGGTTCTATGTAGTTGTTTTCTTTAAGTCATGTTTGAGTCATTTCTTGTAAAAGGAGATTTCATCTCCTTGTCTATATAAGGAGGCTTACTCCTTAAAACCCTAAAATCATCGAAGTTGGAAATAACAATCAAGTTATCCTTGAAATTATCTTCCATTTCTCTTTAACCCTTCCATTTATAACTCATAGTTCGTTAGGATTCGATCTTTAACAACTTGAAGAGCATCCCCCTATACTAGTATCAGAGCCAGTCTTTCAATCCTAACAGGTAAACTTTTTATGAGTTTTCAGGGTAGACTTCTTACGGGATCCTCCCTGGTTTTTATTCGAGGTGAGCTAAATTAAAGTTTTTTACTTTTCTCTTATCTTTTATCTATTAATTGATTAAAAATTGGCTACTTGCTCCCTTTCTGATATTAACCACCACCTGATTGCATCCAAGAAGTACTCATATAGTACACGAGAACAAGGGAAAAAAGGGAATAAGTGGTGCTTGATGGATCCCTGGCTTAATATTTTTAGGAACCATTTGGAGCCAGACTTTTTCTTATTCAATTTAAACTTCATGAAACAAGTGAAACATAAAAATAATCTCATAAACTCTTCTCTAAAATTAAGAAACCATGGACGGATCTCGTATTTATAAGAACTTAAGTTCATCTTAAAACCAACTATTAGTAGTAAGTAAATTAAAAAAAAATATATTATGAACAAAGCTAAAGTATTTAAGAAAATAGAGACAATAGTAATTAAAATACCTATCTAATCAGTAAAGCTATTAGCATAGTTAATTAGAATAATAGCACGATTATAGAAATAGAAAGCATAAGTACCTTATGGAAGATAGATTAAGAAACAAGGAAGAAAGATTGCTTAGACAATTTGAAATAATCTATAAAAAATTAACAATATTAGAAAATCAAGTTAACAAACTAGAATTTATCATTACAAATATAGATTATATTAAAAACAATTTAGAAAAAGCAAAAAAAAAAAAAAAAAAAAAAAAAACATTACTAGCAATGATGATATTAATGAACTCTGCAATTATATGGAAAAAAAATTAAATATCGGACAAACAAGTAAACCTAGACATTTGTATCCCCTTATGCATTATGGATTAAAGAAGAACTAGTAAAGCCACCAGAATATAAATTACAATTTCCAAAGCAATTCCTAACAAATCAACAATATGAAAGAATTATTAGATTGTAATAATCTTGAATATTATGATCAAATCATATCAGATTACTCTAAAATTCAAATAAGACAATATAATGAATATAAAATAGAAAACAAAATTAAAGAAAAAAAGTTGCAATGGTTAGGAGGAGCATATGACTACTTAATACATAAATTTTTTTTAAAAAAATAGATGGTATAAAGTTACTAAAAATGAATTAGAAGAACCTGAAGAATGGAAACAAGAATTAATAGAAGAACTTGAAGAAATAGAATCTTGTTGTTGTTAAATGGAAGAAGAACAAAATGAATTCAGAATTATCAAAGGTAATGATAGTATAAGAAGATTTATTTTTAAAACAAAAAAAATATAAATAGATCGGAATGCTTTTATCACTTGAGAAACAAGCAAAAAAACTCAGAAATAATATACAATTAGTCCCTGGAGAACAACTATATAAACATGGAATCTTAGACTTTCAAAATAAAATTTATGAACACTATGATGAAGTAGAAGTATGTTTTCCAAACAATGAAGCACAAGTTTCTTTAGACTTAATAACAGAGGAATCATATGTAAAATTACTGGAATAAGGATTCTTAGTAATACATCTTGGAATGTTTCTTATAGGCATCATAGGAATGCATAGCAATGGTCTAGGAACAAAAGCATTAGTTAGTCTGGTACATACAAGACATATGGATTCAATGGCAAAAGTTGTAATAGGAGTAATGGAGGTAGATATGATTAATAATTTAGAAATAGTATATTTAACACCAGATTATTTAGTATCTTTAAGTACTCTATTTAAACATATTAAATTAATTATAAAAACAAAAGGATATAATATGACAAATATTGAACCAAACTTATTAATAACTAAAGCATTCACTAGACAAATCACAAAAATAGCCAAATTAGATATACCCTTAAAACAAATAGGATAGAAAATATAACAAATATACTAGGTAGTCATGGAATAAAGCTATATTAGTAAGGTATTATGATTCTGAACTATTAGTAGGTAGAGATGGAAATAACACCAATAAAAAGACAAAAATTACTTTGATTATTTTGAACACAATGATGGTAGATTAAGTTTTCGAATAGAAAAATATGATGAAAGAAAAGTATCTTTAGAAGAGCCAAATGAAGAATGAAGAATATTCAGAATGAAAGAATTATTGAATACTAACAATTTAGAATTAGTAAATATTCATATTGAAAGATATTATAAAATAGTAAATTAGGAAAATGTAGTCAAAATAGAAAACCAAATATTAACAAGTAGATATTTTTGGCTTTTAATTAGATGTGTGTAGATGTCTTAGAACAAAAATTGCTTTAGGAAGAAATGTCATATGGGGATATGCAAAAATCAAGGGATATGCTTGGGTCAAGTGGGAAAGCTAGAGGGATTGTTTGAACAATTTCTCTATTTTTAATTTTATTCTCAATTTTTTTAAAAATTATATAGATAAATATCAACTATGTACGTACATAGTTACTGTTTTTAAAGGTCTTTGGTGATATTCGTTAGATCATCATTTAACACCTATCACTTATATAGGAAATTGTGCAAGATTACTGTTTAACACTATTTAACATTATTTGGTGTTGTGTATGGAATGACAGTAGTCATTAGATGCAAATAAGAATGTGTTTGTTTGCACTGATTTCATTGTCACCGAATTTGTTAATCCTGAGAATTCTTAAATCCCATGTTTGTTTATTAGGGTTTTGATTTTGCTTTGCTTTTCAAATCCCATACATGAGGGATTTCAATTTTGGGTCAAAATGGCTGTAAACCAAAATTCAGGATCTAGAATCCCGTCACATAGGCTGTTACGTGAGGGATTTAAGGGTTCATCAAAGAGGGGTGAGACGATCTCATCTTTGCATCCATGCTTCTTCTCATCTTTAGCCATTCGATAGATCAGGAAAATTTCTAGATCAAAGAGTTCCTTGCAGCTTTGATGACTTCAAGATTTTGATCTTGTGAAGCTTCAACTTGAATCCAAGTGGCTGCAAAAATTTTTGTGATGTATTTTTCTTCTATTTCTCCTCTTCCTCCTCTTCCTCCTCCTCCTTTTTCTTCTTCTTCTTCTTCTTCTTCTTCTCCTGATTAGATAATTTGTATATTCTTCTTCTTCTTCCATGATTATATATATATGCTTATTTTTTTCATGTGAAAGAGTTATAGAATAATAACTATATTTTGGTGGAATGTGGCGTGAAATTGATCAAAATTTGTTGCTTTTTTCTTTTTGTTTTCTTGGCTGAAGACTAAACAAAGGAAATTGGGAGAGGAGGGTTCAAGACGCAGACTTGGAATTTGAGAGTTTGTAGTTGTTCGATAAGTAGCTTGTATTTTTATATGAAATAAAAAATTGTTGAGGTGGTATTATTAATTTTGTTGCTTGCTAATTGGTAATCATGATTGTAATTTGTTAGCTTTGCTTTGATTTGTTTTGGTTTGATTGTAATCTTCTTCTTCTTCTTCTTCTTCTTCTTTTCTTCTCTGCCTTTATTTCCTTTTATTCTGAAATCCTTCGAGGTCATTTATGTATTCTTTGTTATTATGCTATTTTCAATTCAAATGGAGTCATAAACAAGTACTTGCTCTTCTCATGCCAAATTCAAACTTTGAATCAAATTACAGAAATTAGAATTATGGAAAATAGTAAATCTAAATATACTGATGTCCATGGGCACTTATAACTGCTTCAAATAGATAAATAACTACTTAGAATTGTTAATATTAAGTATCCTTGATGTTTCACCTGATTAACTTCCATTTATTCTACTTGTGTAGAGTAGATAACTTCTCATCTTTAGGATCAAGGCACACCAAGGAAATATTTTCTATTTGTTTGGTGTAACTGACGTGTGACCTACAGGGATTAAGCTAGAATTTAGCATGTGAATATGTCTTCCATTTTGTTGGTGTAAATTATCAAATTATATCATTGGTTTTATTTTCTGATATCTTGCCTACAAATCATAAGATCTATTTTCTTACATTCAGTAGATTGAAATCTGCTTTATTTCTTGCATTTATTTATTTATTTTTTAATCACCTATTGAATCAACTTTTTTGTCATAAGATCAACTTTTTAATCAACTTTCTTGCATTTATTTATTTATTTTCTTACAAATCATAAGATCAACTTTTTAATCACCTATTTTCTAATATCTTGCCTACAAATGATATGATCTATTTTTTAATCACCTTTTTATTTATTTTCTTACATTCAGTAGGTTGAAATCATTAGATGTGCAAATTTATTTTGGAGCATTTTTTTTGTGACAAAAGATTTGGAAATGCAGGGCCATTTAATCTTTGTTAGACAATTACTTGCCTTTTATTTTATGTTGTCCAAATCTTCTTAGTGAGATATCTTAAGGTTCATAATTGAAAGGATACTCATTTCAGCATATTTTTAAGTTTAAAAGAAAAGATTAAGCCTTTGCTACTAGTCTACCTAAAGCAAACATTTTAGTCCTTATATAGGCTATTTTGTAACTATCATCACTAGTCAAAACTAATGCCCAAATGGATTGCCAATAAACGGCATTGTAAATACATAAAGAATCTATTAGCGAGTATAACAAATTTTGCTAGTTATGTTTATTAAACTACCATTTGATTAATGTTGACTCCTTGAACCCATTCAACATATTCTACATTAGGAATGCTATGTCTTATTATATGATATAAGTTGTAGAAAGAAAATTATCAATAGAATGAGTATAATAGAGATGAGAAACATATGGATGGATATATGAAGTGTGAAAAATATAAGCAAAAGAAATGTCATACTTTTCTGCTTGGTTTATGTTGGAGGTTTTAGCAGTAAAATGCTTTCTGACAGAAGACAGCTTATTCCTGATAATAAATAATTTTCTTCAATAATTTTCAATGATTATAGCATGGATATATATGGTCTCCATTTTTAATTTCGAGGATCATTATTTTTTAAATCAAGGATTATAATGAATTTATATTTGTTTTATAGGTTAAAAGCTAATTTATTTCCTACCGTTCTTGTATTAGATGGATCAATTCGAGGAAGATGATGAAATATACTTCATGAAAATAACTTTTTTAGCTATCGCTTATGTTGCGTTATTGGTGGTACACAATAAAAGACGTAGAATTTGTAGAGAACCATCATGTGAAAGGCTACAAATGAGGAGAAAATATTTGCCTAGGTTGATAGATGGGAATGATGCCACTAGTATTAATATGGTTTGCCTAAACAAGTCCACTTTTTTCAACCTATGCTTAATATTACGTGGAAAAGGTCTTCTAAAAGATACAATACATATGAGCGTGGAGGAGCAATTATTAATGTTCTTGAACAACATAGGTCACCATCAAGGCAACCATGTTATTGGACATAATTTCCTAAGGTTTGGTGAGATTGTTAGTAGATACTTCAATCACATGTTGTTTGCGATTGGTGAATTGCAACATGAGTATATATGACCACCAAGTGCTCAAACTCCACCATACATAACAGCAAGGCACACACTTTATCCTTATTTCAAGGCTTTTTTATGTTAGATTTTAAATAATTGTATTTTGGTAGCATTAATTCTGAAATATAACATTGAACACTAGGATTGTGTTGGAGTCTTAGATGGGACACATATACATGCTTCTGTCCCAACATCGACAGTAGCTGCATTTTGACGAAGAAAACCATACCCAACGCAGAACGCACTCACAGTTGTAGATTTTGACCTTCGTTTCTCTTTTGTGCTTGCTGGTTGGGAAGGATCAACACATGATTCTTTAGTTCTTCTTGGTACACTAGAAAGAGCTAATGGACTAAAAGTCCCTGAATGTATCTGATTTATTTTGTTTTATAGACCCAATTTTATGACAATAGAACTTATTAAAGTTATATTATCACTTATAATTAGGAAAATACTACTTGGTTGATGCTGGCTACGCCACAAGACCTGGTTTGATACCCCTTATAGAGGTGTTAGGTATGACTTGAAGGAGTTCAGGTCTCGAACACCTACAAATCCTATGGAACTCTTCAACTTGCAACACTCATCTACACATACTTCTATTGAGCATGCATTTGGTTCTTTAAAGAGCCACTTTAAGGTCCTTGCATCTAGGTCCTTTTTCCATTTAAGATACAGGTGGAACTCATGTTAGCATGTTGCACCTTACATAATTACATACTTAGTGGTGGTTAGGATGGCTTTATCCCATCTGAGAAAGATTGGATTGTACAACGGCCTTCACAAAACACTCTTAGGGAACAAAGAGAAGAAGCACGAGAGTGGGCTACTCGTCATGATCAAATTGCAGTTGAAATGCGGGCAAATAAGTATTCATATTATATAATGCTAGTATAGAATTATGATGCATCACGTGCTCTTATGTTACATGTAGTTTTGTTATTACGAGGTCACTTTTTCATGTAAACTTGTTTCTTCCATTTGACAATAAACTATTAGTGCTTGATTTATATTTATTATTTATTGTGGGATTTTCATAATCTTCTATTAATGTAGAATGGAGAATTATAATGCATTTCAAAGCAGCCAAGGAACATCAAAGACCACATCAAAGACATCGGGGAACAAGAGATGGATATAATATGAAAGTCTTTTCTTTGTAAGATTTATGGCAATCCAAGTTGAGCGAGGGTTAAAAGCAGACAAGGGCTTTAAGCCACAAGCACTTCATGGTGCTATTCGAACCCTAAAAGATACTTTCAGGGTAACAATTATAGAGGCTAATGTAAATAATCATCTCAGGACAATATGGAGGAGGTGGCAAAGAATTAAATAATTAAAAGAGATGGGTTGGGATGAGAATCTAAAAATGCTTGTGATAGGCGAGGCAGAGTATATAGAATATATTAAGGTATCTGCCATTTTAAACATTATGATTTCAATTGATTCATTATGATTTCAACTAATCATTTTAGTACTTTTTCTTTGTTGAAATACAAATCCACACTCAGGATGAGCCATATTTGAACAAGCCTATCGAGGATTATGACCTCATTGAGACGATATGTGTTAATGATGAAGCTAGTGACCACCATTACATCCCATCTGGAAGGCGTATTGGGACACAGATGGAGTACAACTTAGAGCAATAAGTATCTCCTCCAGCACATCATTTTGTTGATATGTCCTTTGGGGAGATAGATGCCTATGGTAATACCTCTCCATTCAGTCAACCCAATACTTCTAAACCCATGTTCGCAACAAGTCCACCATAAAGAAAGAAATAATAAGGCAAGCGAAAAGCGCAAGTTGGTGATGATGCAATCAACAATTTGGCCACCACTATTAAAGATGCATTTGAGTCTATTAAGTCTAGCCTATCAGTGAGCTTAGCAAGAGAGCTTCAGGATGAGTGTATGAATTTGACACAGTATGGGTATTCCATTGAACAAGCTGTCTAGTGTACAAGTATCTGATGGCCTATGATACATGAGCTCGAACCTTTTTTGGAATGTGTGAGGAATTTCGCAAAGTTTGGGCGAACAAATTCTTTGCTAATATTGGTCATGACCTTTAAGGTGTGGAGATGGTAAGAAATATTTTGGCACAATAGTCATCAATCTCATTTTTATTTTCAATTATTAGTTTATTTGGTTTTAAGCAGAAATCATATATTTTTTTTTATTAAATTGCATTGCTTTATTATAGAAACTCTCATTATTAATGGTATAATTACTTATTTGGTATTTTCCTAAGAATCAATGCTACTTATTTGTAAAGAAATACTAATGGAGAATTATTTGATTTTCATGGCCAAGTTTGACTTGAATGGGGTGTTGTGAATGTAATGTCTCTTGCATCAGAATTGTGCTTCTAATATACAAGAAAAACATGTTTTTGGGATGGCTTAAAATTGCGTCACAAAACAAGGTGTTTGCGACCCTAAAAAATCCTCGTCGTAAATAAATAATTTTTTGCAACCAATCCAAATATCTATTGCAACAGCTATAAACTTTTGTAACCAACATATACACTCGTTGCTAAAACTATGGGCTTTTGCAATAACCAAATGTCATCCTCGCAAAAACTATAAGCTTTTGTGACCAACATATATACTCATTGCGAAAACTATGAGTTTTAGCTACAACAAAATGCCATGGTCACAAAAACTACCAACATATAAGCTCGTTGCTAAAACTATGGGTTTTTGCAACAACCAAATGTTGTCGTCGCAAAAATTATAAGCTTTTGTGATCAACATATATACTCGTTGCTAAAACTATGGGTTTTGTGATAACTAGATGCAGTCGTCACAAAAACTATTAGCTTTTACTACCAACCCCAATAATGTCGCAAAAACTATAACTATTTGCTACCAATATAGATATTCATCACAAACATTGTAAACTTTTATGACCAACATATACCCTTAACATTATCTTTTATGCCACGAAAATTATTGGCTTTTTCGACCAAGTTGCATTTTGTTGCATATACTTCATGCTTAAAAGTCTACTCACAAATTTTTTAAAATTATAAATAAATTATTTTTGGGTATTTTTTTTAGGGATATATAAGTGAAAAATGATTTGATTTTTATTAATAAATATCATCAACAGTAATTTAAAAAAAAATATGTTTACTTAATAAATATTGAGAATTAAATTTTGTTTATATAATTTAAATATGTTAATAAACATTATAATTTAAAAAATGCTTGCTTTAAAGATAAATCTCCAATTAGATATTTAACTAATAATGGGAATTATTAATTCATGAATTAATTTAATTTAATTTATAATTAATGGTGCAATAAAAAATCTAAGATATGTATATGTATATTTAATTTAATTTATCTCATAGGTTGATATCTATATTTAATCTTTTAGCATTTTTATTGGTATTATATCTATATATACACACACACACACATATATATGTATATGTATGATGAAGAATCAATCACAAAGTGTTATCTCAAGTGTTTATAAATGTGTATCATAATAGAATTAAAATTGTTTTGATTTCAATTCAGTTCCTGTTCCGAATTGGTGGTGTTATTTCTTAATTATTAACATATATAAAATAAAGATACATAGCCTTATGGACCATTCCAAAAGCCTAAATTTGACATGATGTTTTGAAACAAGGGTTTATATGGATGGAATTAGTCAGCTAAAAAATTGAGACAAGTGATACTTGTAGCTTTGATTACCATGCGAATTGTATATTAATCATGGAATTCAAGCCTAATGTACAACAAGATGAACATAGTTTGTATATATATATGATGTGTTGCTATTCTATTTGTCCATGTGATAAATCATAAAAATAATGTATTTTTTTATTTTCTTAATATTTTAGTTTACTTTCAATACATCCAAATCTTTTGCATGATTAATACTATATATGATTAATGTTTTTAGTCTTTAATCAACATGTGTTAAAAGTAATTAACTAATTAATTAATTAAAAAGTCAAATCTTGATAACTCTATAACAATGACACTCACTTTGGAGAAAGAGCACTCAATTAATTAATACTAAAAATTTTAGTTAAAAACCCATTAATTACTTTTTATTTGGGTTTTATAAAAACTTAGCACTTATTGCTGCATCTCACAACGGTCCATTATCTCACAAAGTTCATTATTTCATTCACTCACCAATGGTTTATTCAGGATTTATAAAAACTTATTAATCATCGTCTTCTTGCACTCACCACCGTATCATCGTCTTTAGTGCTCTAATTACCACCGCGTCTTTAGTGCTCTAATCACCACCTCATTATCGTCTTCTCGCACTCACAACATCCCTAATCACCACTACCATCTCCGCATCCCTAATCATTGCATCTCGTCATCTCGTCCTCATCTCTAGGGCATAGATTTCCATCTTAATCTCAATCTCAATCTCAATCTCTCATGATTTTCTAGGCCTCGTGATCCAAAGTTCCGGTAGGCTTTTTGAATTCTCTATTTTAGGGGAGAAGAGAATCTTGGATCAAATTTTAGGTTTTTTTTTTTAATTTTTGATTTCTTTTTTTATTTTGAAGCTGTTGGTGCTGTTCTTTCAGTGTTGTTGTTGCTCCTAAAGGTGCTAACTGTTTAACTACTAGTAAGATTGAAAGCCTCAGCGAATTTGAGAGTATTGTCCTTTTTTTTTTTAGTTTAAATTTGAAAGAACAAAACTTATAGTAAAGAAAATTCCACCACTTTCCATCTGAAAGCCATGTTAATCTTCGAGGGTGTAAGTTTAATCATGAGCATCACTAGATGTTATGATCAATTTTTGACATTGTCAGCTTTGCTTTCTCACATTTATGATCAATTTATGTCATTGTATTATCACTATAAATGTTCATGCTTCAACAATTATTATTATTATTATTATTATTATTATTGTTGTTGTTGTTGTTGTTGTTGTTGTTGTTGTTGTTGTTGTTGTTGTTGTTGTTGTTGTTGTTGTTGTTATTATTATTATTACAATTTAGAATTGGTTTTATTTATCATTTTATCTGAGTGCTAGTTTTTATTCAATTAAGCATCATGTGCTATGGTTGTTGGTTGTCTAATTTCATTTATTATGTTGTATGGTTTATAAAGATGGATTATTGTCTTCAAGGAACTAGTTTTGTGTAATTCATAATGAAAGGGATAGGTGGTGATGTTTTCAAAGTTAATTATGGTCCTGATTATTATTGAAAACCAATATGATTAATGCAATATACATTATCCAGATCATGAAATCTATAACTAGATTATATCAACGTGAATAACAATGAAAAGATTTATATAAGGGAAGAATATTGTGTGGTCTTAATAGGTACAAAGGAACAAATTGGGACCATTATATGGTCTCATATTACCTAATCAGATTTGGTTTATAGTTTGTATGGAAATCAATTTTGGCATGTGGTTTGTACCGAAAATTATGAGTTTGTGATTATGGTTTGTGAGTTAAATCTATGTGTTCTTTGTGTCTGTTGTTCTTTAGTTTCTCTTGCTTGATTATCTATGGTGATGCCATGATAACAGTTAACATGATGAAAATGGTTAGCTGGACATATACATAGAGTGAGAGTAGCTTAAGATTATGGCAAGTAATAGTGCATTGCAAGCTTCATCACAGTCTTAAAGAAAAAAGGATCCTGGTGAAAACAAAAACCAATGATCTTCTTATAGTTACAGACTTGAGTGTTGTCAGTGAGCTCAGGATACATGCCCAAGATGAGGACATTCACAAGGCACTGCTCTTCAAGGTTTGGTTTAGTTTACCACATAAGTCATATTTAAATATCTGTGCAAAATATGGTCACTCGTCAAGTCAAGTTTATATTTGGTTCCATTCACAGAGTCAAAAAAGTTAGTTTGGACCTCATGATTAGGTTATTATGGCACTTATTTTTCCTACTGAATAATTTCCATATAGCAGATTAGCTTGAGACAAGATGCTCACTTTCATTATTTGTTAGTCATGCATGAGCTAGACAATGGTTAACTAATCTTGTGGGGTAGTTTTCTTTATTCTTGCACAATTGTTTTTATGATTATAGATTGGGAGATAGGGCAGTCACTTTTGTTTGTTGTTGATCATGCCTGAGCTGAACAATGGTTAACTAATCTGTGGGGTAGTTTTCTTTATACTTGCTTAATTATTTTCAGATTAATTTCTTGGACCAAAAGTGGTTGTGGTGAACATGTTTAATCTTTTATTAATGAACAAGTGGAAAACATTAGATTGAGGAAATAAAATTAAGGTCTGTATATATATATATATATATTCACCTCTTCCTTTAAGGATTTCTTTAAAGACCACTTATCTTCCACTAGGTTGTGTTGTACACAAGATTTGAGATAGTCCTCTGCAAAGGCCTTGGCCTCTCTTAAAATTCTTTCTCCAAGGAATGAAATCTGAGACAATCTAAGTTGAACATATCTGAAACCCCTTGATGTGTCTCTCCATGGTAGCATATGAAATTCCCATTGTCATCTTTGAAGTGCTCTAGGACATCTGTTCATGCATATGATTTAACTAAGACACGGTCGATTACTGTGTCATTGCAAAGAAAGAAGTTTACTTGGAGAAATAGGATAACCATGCATTCTCATCAACCAAAGGGCCATGCATGTGTCATCGATATCAGGGACTGTAATGAACTAATAAACATGTTTCATGCCTAATGTTTTTGTCAATCATCTCTTGACTCACTTGAGATGTTACAAGGATGATATTACTTGGTGAATTACTGATTGATGACATAAAAAGTTATTATTATTATTATTATTATTATTATTATTATTTCTCTTCTCATTAACCTTGAAATATGAGATTTAATGGTTGAGTATATTTGTTTGAAAATCATAACAATGCAAATCTTAGAATTTAATATATATATATATATATATATATATCATCCATTTTGCTAATAATTTTTTTATAAATATCTTTCATTAATTAAATAATTTTAATGTTGCCTTTGAGACTAATAATAAATGTCAATCTTCAAACAACTATAGTCATTTAAAAAAAATATATATCGAAGGAAGTAGCAACTAATTATAATATTTCAAATTGTAGTGTTTTAGTTGTCATTCTGTCTTTCACATTGTTTTTCACATTACAACTGGTTTGAATATCCATATTTGTTTCTCTGTTGCAGGGACACATCATAATTATTAACTGTTGATTGTTAAGCATTTCACTTGATTGGAACTTGTAGAGATTTATTTATCTTTTATAAGGTTAGTTTGTTTTATGTCTTTTTTTAATTGAAACAAACACCATGTATTCATTGTTTATGCTTGTGAATGATGCTATTATAACAATAACAAATTTGTTATTTATGCAGTAAAGATACATACAACATTAACATTTAAATGTATTTCTTTATATTATTATTTTCAATGCATAAAAATTGAACCAACTAAAAATGTTATATGTTAATCATATGCTAAATTTTTTTAATATTTTTTAATTTTGTAGAAATGAAAATGCCTATTAATAAGTTTTGGATGAGTCTTTCTACCTGATCATGTATAGAATATTATAGGGATTTTTACTTGCATACCCCTGTAAAATCATAAATTTGCTTAAATACCCTCATAAAAATGATATTTGCATTCCCCTGGAAATCAATTATATTTGCTTATATGCCCCTATGGTTAAGTTGACTCTTAATGGTGTTAAATCAATGGATGGAATAAGGGTAAAATACCAAAATGGGTTTGCTTATATACCCCTCTAAATTTTTTTTTCTTATTTTGTAAACATTACTCATTTTATTCAACAAATGACCATTATGGGTTTGTTAATATACCCATCAATTTTTTTATTATATTTTATAGACTTTAAATTATTTAAATTATAGACAACCAATGTAATTTTTTTATATACGCTTTAATTACTTTTAAAAATTATTAAAAATCATGAATTTTTGAGTAAATTCATATTTTTAAGGTTTTTACAAACATCTCTAAAACATTTTACATTATCGCATGCTCTTTACAAACATAACCTAAAAATAGGTAAAAATTACAACATGTAACAATATATAACAAATAATTTCATACACCTACTACAAGAAAAACTACTTTTTGCTATGACCGGTTACCGTCGCAAAAACTTAAATGGCGTCACAAAAGGGATTTTGCGACGGCATTTGACAGTCGCATGTTGTCGTATTTGCTGCCATCGCAAAAGATAATTTTTGCAACCCACCGTCGCAAATACTAGTTTTTGTGACAACATGAAGCCGTTGCAAAAAATTTAAAATCTAGTCACAAAAACATTAATAATGCGACGAATTAAGGCGACGAAATATTTTTGCAACGGTGAACAGTTGTCGCAATTAGTGTTATTTGCGATGACATATCATTCGTCGCAAAAGATATTATTTGCAACAAAAAGTGTGTTGTCGCAAAAGGTATTATTTGCAACAAAGATTAAGCTGTCGTAACAACTTATTATTTGCTTCTAACTTTTTTATCGTCGCAAATAAGTGTTATTTGTGACCATCCAAATAAATCTTTTTGTGACCAAGTCGTCGGAAATGCTATATGGAAAAATGGATAGCATACACCTAATTAATTCGAATCCTATATTACAATATAATTTAAATTATATAACAATAAGCTCATACATAACAAACTCATTTACCACAACATTGACTCAATTTAACATATGAACCTAATAATAGGTTAATAACCATTCATGTCTAACAAAATTAAGTATTATAAACTTGTACAAAACAATGACACAATAAAAGTTCAAAACATGAAACAAAATAAGTGTAAGGAATTAAGTGTTATAGACTTTTACAAAACATTAAATCGATAAAAGTTAGAAAAATGAAATCCAATAAGAGTTTGAAACATTCAAAATATTTAAATCTTCAATCATCGTCATCATCTTCATCATCATCATCTTCACAACTATCTTCATTTTCATTGGCATCATCAAATTTTTCGGAATCTTCCTCCAAGCTATTCTCATTGCCATCTTTTTCATTAGCATTGCTATGAGGGGCATCTCTTATATTTTCTTGAGAATTAGCTATCACATCCCTAAGATCATTATCACCTCCCTACACACAAACATAATACATGCAAACAATTTAAAATTCAATACTACACTATTAAAAGGAAAATTTTGCATTAAAGCCAAAGATGCATATATATTTGGTACAAGTATTACATAATATTAGTGATGAGATATTTAATTATAGGATTTTGTATATACTATAAACATAATAGTATTAAAGGAAAATGAATAAAATAACATAAGTGGAAAAAGAATGGGAGATAATAAATTAATATAACATATAAATAATACTTTAAATTAGCAACAATCTAAAAATCACATAAACACAATTATTAAAAACATTAAATTATATTATTATACATGTGTAGCTAATTGTATATTAGATAATCCCAAACTTTGCAACACCGCTTGAACCATAACGGGTACTTGTTGATGCAATTTATCAATTGTAGACTCCATTTGCTTGAAACGGCCATCCCATTCTTTTTCCTTCATCTTTTGAGTTTCTTTGCATCTTTTGCTACATGTTTGAGAGAAACTACTACCATACTCATATTTTCCTTGAATATCCGTACCTAATCCAAGAACACGACCATGACTAGGTTCTCCTGTAACATTGCGATATATTTCCCATTCATTTACTATTGAACCCTCAGATGTTGCAATTGACCTAATATTATCCATTTGATCCTGACATTGAAAAAATAATTATAAATACTCATTACAATATTAAGACTTAAATGATAAAAAAAACATTTATACCCATAGATCTTTTGCTTTCTCAGTAGCCCAACTTTCTCCATCCTTTTTAGTGTGGAATTTTTTAAAGCAATCAATTGGGCCTAGCTCTGAACCTGTCTCTTTAACCTAAGGTAATTAAAAGATAATCAATTTGAAAGACATAAAATATGCATCCATTATAAAATATTAAATAGTTAAATACAAATATTAGTTACCATGTCACTCCTATGCTTGGCCATCGAAACTCTGCCAGTAGTATGAATGATTTGAGATTGTGATCGATTAACTTTATTCTTATCACTTTTGTACTACATACATACCAACAATATTAGAATTTCACTTACTCTTAATAGAATTAAAAACCTAAAACAATTTACACACACACACACACACACACACACACACACACATATATATATATATATAAATATTAAACCTGCCAATTATCTCCCATCCATTTGTCTACCATTTCTTTCCACACATTAGAAGGAATGAAAGAAGGTGAGTGTTTGTAACGATCTTCTCGGGTTTCATGCTTCTCAAAAATTGGTTTCCTTATACGTAACATCCAATGAGAATATCGACACTTAACTGAATTCTCAAATGCTTCCTTCACTTCTTCTTCTAGTTGATTATGTGAGAACCCCACGGCCAAATATCTTGCAAAAAGAGTATCTAGCTCTGATTTTGGATATTCAGAATAAGATGTTCATGGACCATTAATTTTTTGATGGAAGAGAACATGTATTTCACTAATGGGTTTTGGTGTTATAATCCTGTATATATGTGGAAAAAATAATGCCATACATTACGATGTCTAAATGATAGAAGTTACAAAACTATAACAAGATATTTTATAAATACTAGAAAATAATTTAGGCCATACAAACATTGAATCAACAATTTATTCATGAGTAGTTAGAAGATGGTATATTTTACCTATTGTCATATATCTCAACTTCAATTCCTTCTCCTGATTTGACACCTTTAGCCTTTCCTCTCACATTAACTTTTCAACAAAATCATCCATGAATTTAAAAATATTTAGAGTTCAATAGATAAAGTATATAAATTAAAAATATTATTTCATTACCTTTTCTAGGTATTTTATTTGGAGGTGCTGAAGAAGAACATATCTCATTTGAAGCTGGAGTAGAAGATGGCAATGAACAACCAAGATTAATTTCAACATTTTCATCATCTACTTGGTTTTGCGTTTGATTATTCTGTGTTTCTGAATTTGCATCTTTTCTAGCAAGTGCTTTTCCTTTTATTGTCATCATCAATACAATCCTATAAAAAAGAAAAACAAATATTAAGTCTTAATACAAACATGAAAATAAAGGAAAAAATAGATAATAACATAAATGATAATAAATACAAAATAATGCTAATATAACAAGATCAAGATCAAAGTAATAAATACAAAATAAGTAAAATGACTCACCAAAATAAATAATGTTAAAAGGTATATAATAAATATGTAAAAAGCTTGAATTAGTCCACTATCATATCTTCAACTCCATGCTTATTCCAATCTATATCTTCAAAATCATCTTCTGAATGTGATTCACATACATCATGAACAACATATTCTTCTTGATATGGTTCTTCTACATTTTCTGGAATTTCATAAAGATTTCTTGGTTTTATCTAGCTGACAGTAGCCCATGTAGGATCTTTCAATCCTTTAATATAGTAAACTTGAGTCACTTGAGATGCCAAAACAAATGGTTCATTTGTATGTAGTTTCCTTGTCGTGTTAACACTAACAATCCCATAACGATCTTTTCTATAACCAATACCTTCCCGGGAAGTATCATACCAGTCACATCTAAATAATGTAACTTTATTCCCTCCTGTATAACGAAGTTCAATTATATCCAATATTATTCCATAATATGGCAACTCTCCGTCATTTCCTTCTCCTTTAACCATAACACCACAATTTTGAGTTTTTTTGTTTTCATCTCTGTCTATTGTGTGGAAACGAAATCCATTGATATTGTAGCCTGGATAGCAAATTACTCTTCGTTTAGGACCCCTTGCCAAAGCAAGCATATTTATATCTGTTCCTTCCTCATTTTCATTATATGCATCACTAATCTGCATAGTATATTGTACATTAAAATTTTGATAAATTTTCAATCTATGGAATTAAGGAACAAAATATTACAATAAAATAATTAACTTACTCGTTTGTGAAACCAGGAAGAGAATTCACATTTGTGAATCTCATCAATATTTCTAACTCCTTTTTTTGATAGGATGTTCTTATGTTCACTATAGAAATCATTCAAAAAATTTCAACATTAATTTGATTAATAACATATTATAAATATGCATACAAAAATAAAGTTGCATTACCTAATAAATGATTGAACATCTTCACAATTTTGGAGGATGTAGATAATAGCCGCATTTAGTAAATCATTACTCAACTCTTGCATATTTGCTTTTCCGAAAGGTTGCCCAAGCAAACAAAAAATTTGCAAGGATGAGGTATTTCTAGATAATGAATCTCCATCGTAATTTCGTTCTAAACGATTAAATTTTGTTTCAATACCATGCAAGTATCGAGAACAAAATGTCAAGCATTCCTCCGCTATATATCCTTCAGCAATGGATCCCTCAGGTCGTGATTTGTTACGAACATACCCCTTAAGTTTATGCATATATCTAACAAAAAAACAATAGGTATAAATCTAAATGAATTTGATTTAAAAAAATGCAAGTCATGAGAAGTTATTTGGGCATATACCTTTCAACGGAATACAACCATCGGTAATTCACAGGGCCACCAACTTTGGCCTCCCAAGCAAGTGAATTGGAAGATGTACCATTATATCAAAAAATGAAGGTGGAAAATTTTTTTCCAACTTACAAAGTGTTAATGCAATTTCCTCTTGTAGCCGATCCAAATCTTCTGCTTTTAAAATTTTAGAGCACAAAACTTTGAAAAATATGCTTAACTCTGTCAAAGCATCAGAAACAACACGAGCTAATAAATCCCGCACAGCTAATGGAAGTAATCTCTCCAAGAACACATGACAATCATGTGTTTTCATTCTAGAAATTCTACCATCTTTCACATTTACATATCTCGACAAATTTGCTGAGTAACCATCAGGAAACTTGATTTGTTGCAACCACTGACACAGGGTTTTTTTCTCATCATTTGATAACATATAACAAGCAGTGGGTAATACCATCTTGCCATTAACTTCTTTTGGATGTAATGATTGTCTGATACCCATCTCTTGTAAGTCTAACCGTGTCTTCAATGTATCCTTTGTTTTACCATCAATATTCATAAGTGTACCAATAATGTTGTCAAAAATGTTTTTCTCAATATGCATCACATCCAAATTATGACGCAACATTTGCTTATGCCAATAGGGTAGAGTAAACAATATACTATGTTTTTTCCAATTATGCTCGATTCCTTGCCCTGGAAGCTTTTGCCTCTTCTCTGCTTTCACAAACACTATTTGCTTCGTATGACGAAGTTGATTAAGAACATCATCACCATTTAACTGTTCTGGTGGAGCTCTCTTTTCTTTTTTACCATCAAATTGTGATGTTTGTTCACGCCATTTATGATTTATAGGTAAAAATCGGCGATGACCCATGTAACAAGTTTTGGAACCATTCCTTAATTGATAATAGCATGTTTTTTTTATTGCAACAAGGACATGCTAGCTTTCCTTGAGTACTCCTACCAGAAACATAACTATATGCAGGAAAGTCATTTATAGTCCACATCAGCGCCGCTTTCATTTGAAAATTTTCTTTCATTGAAGCATCATATGTATCTAACCCAAGGTCCCACAAATCCTTCAATTCATCAATCATTGGCCTCATATAAACATCAATGTCCTGTTCCGGCCCTTTAGGCCTTGGTATTAGTAAAGTTACAAATGAAAATGACTCTTTCATGCACATCCATGGTGGAAGATTATATGGAAACAAAATAATTGGCCAAATGCTATATGAAATGCTCATGTTTACAAAGGGATTGAATCCATCTGTAGCTAAACCAAGCCTTACATTTCGAGGCTCCAAAGCAAATTCATTATAAATATTATCAAAACTTCTCCAAGACTCTGCATCTGCTAGATGGCGTAGGACCCCATCATTTATGCGCTTTTCACTATGTCATCTCATGTCTTTAGCCATTTTTGAAGACATAAAAATTCTTTGTAATCTTGATGTAATTGGAAAATACCTTAATACTTTATTGGCAATTCTTTTTTCTTTTGGTGCACTACCTTTATCTGGTTTCCATCTTGAAAGACCACAAACTGGACACTGGATTGCATCCGAATACTCCTTGTAGTAGATAATACAGTCATTCAAGCATGCATCTATTTTCTCTTAATGTAAACCAAGATCACTTACCATTTTCTTTGCTTCATAGTTCGAACTTGGCATTGTTTTACACATGAGAAATGCATCCTTAAGCAATGTTAGCAACATGTCAAACGAATTATTGCTCCAAGAATTCATGCACTTGATATGCATTAATTTCGCCACAAAAGACAAGATGGAATACTTATCACAACCAGGAAATAAAGGTTGTTTAGCATCATCTAATAATTTGAAAATTTTTTTTGCATCTTCATTTGGCTCTTGGGGTTCATTCATGCTTTGTTCTATGTCATCTGCTACATAGGGATAGACTTCATGTATCATATCAATCATATTATCAACTTTTTCCATTTCAATTTCACATAATTCCTCATCACAAGGCACTCTATCACTGTCTTCATCTCCACCATCTTCTTCACCATGTAAATACCAAAAAGTATAACTCCGCATGATTCCTCTGTATAATAAATGAATGTGTACTTCTTCTTTAGTTAATCGATATCTATTGCAATAGTCCACACAAGGACAATTAATTTTCATGTCTTCATCTTTCACATGATGAAATGCATACTCAAGGAAATTTTCCACCCCATTATAATATTCTATACATGATCTGGTAGAAAGACTCATCCAAGACTTATCAATAGGCATTTTGATTTCTACAAAATTCAAAAATATTAAAAAAAATTTTAGCATATGAGTAACATATAACATATTTAGTTGGTTCAATTTTTATGCATGCACAATAATAATATAAAGAAATACATTGAAATGTTATTGCTATATGTATCTTTACTGTATAAATAACAAATTTGTTACTATTATAATAGCATCATTCACAAATAGGAATAATATGAAAGTCTAAACAATGAATTCGTAGTGTTTGTTTCAATTAAAAAAGGCATAAAACAAACTAACCTTATAAATGATAAATCCCTACAAGTTCCAATCAAGTGAAGTGCGTAACAATCAACAATTAACAATTGTGATGTGTCCCTGCAATAGAGAATAAAAAAATATGGATATTCAAACTAGTTGTTAAGTGAAAGACAATGTGAATGACAGAATGACAACTATTATTAGTCTCAAAGGCAACATTAAAATTATTTAACTCATACTTCAGGGTTAACGAGAAGAGAATAATAATAATAATAATAATAATAATAATAATAATAATAATAATAATAATAATATCTTTCAATGGTATATAATTTAGTGGTCAACTTCTTTGCTGAGCTAGTGAATAAAACACTATGAACAAAACAAGGAAAAGATTCAAAAGAAACGGTGGAAATTCATTGGATATAAAAATATTTACATGCCTATCTAGATTTAATTTGATTTATTAGTTTGTTTATGCTATATATCAAGTAGAGTAAGGACTAAATAAATTATGATGTTCTTTTTCTTTTCTATTTGTTTTCTATATTTCAAATTATTTAAAGTTTGTCATAATATAGGAGACACTGAGACAGTGACATGTACTCTAATTAAATATTGATGCCCCATATTTATATAGCCAATATTTTTTAGTTAGCATTCTCACAAAGAAAAAACACACATATGCATGTGCACGGGCGGGCATACACACACACACATACAAAAAAAAAAAAAAAAAAAAAAAAAAAAAAAAAAAAAAAAAGCCTATCATTATTACTTGAAGGCAAGGCAGGCGTCCAAAATGAAGTGGTTCAGCTCCTATCCAAAATTCTTCACTTTCAACTAAGACCAATATGCAATATCACATTATATTCCTCTAGCCAAAACCTGCCAATCAGATTATTGATGAAGCTTGTTAGGTGATATCTTCCAATTATTTCGCACAAAATTAACCTTTTATAAGAAGAAATCTAAAATAGATTTGTGAAAAGCCATCACTATTTAGGGAATATAAAAGAACAACAATCCAAAATTTGATACATGATTGTGAACTCGCATTGCTTTTATTGGAACTTTGATACATCACAATCCAAAATTTCTTTTTCTTAAAAAAAAAAAAATTCTTGCATGATTTAAAGATGGGACTGACACTTTGCTTCAATCACAGCCAAAACATGTGTAAAATGAGCATTTATTATGATTTAAAGATGGGACTGACACTTTGATCATTTTTTTTATTAAACTTGAAGAACATTGAAATACCTTTTATTAATAAATAAATAAATGTGCACAAAGATCAGATTTTTTTTCCTGTATACCCAGAAAATTAATCTAATTATGTGCATATCTTTAATAAAATTAAATACCATGGACATCACTCAAAATTTTTATTTGTCAACAACATATCTATACCCAATAGCCGTCTTCTACGTGTCACTTGCACTACTTTTCATCTTGTTCAACCCTCTCATACCTAATAGCCTAGATATTATGAGCTTTTAACTCATGCGCTGCAACTTTGAGTTCCATCAAATACACGCATGAAATCCCAACAACTCACTAGCACGCATTTATTTTCACCATCTTACAAAAGCTATTGATGATGAAATCTAGAACACATTAAACAATAACTACACTAGGGAAAACAATAAATTACAACTCTTTCCACATTGCTAAAACACAACTAGTATATTAGTGATTTGTTAGCAAATGTAAATGATTGTCACAAGAAAACAACTTGCCAATTGCAGTACCCATAAACATCATTGTCACGTTCTTTGCAGATATAAACACGAGATGGATGATCCCCAAGAACCAAATAATTGTGCAGCCTAAGCAATTGGTGCGAAGAATATAATCAAAGAATGATGGTTGATGTAGAAAATTAGAGAACCATAAGATATAGTAATGATAAGGGTCATGTATCTACTTATGGAATACCTAATAGTTTAAGTATTAAATTAACTAGTCCATACCCTTGTATAGGATTTCTCATAAAACTTCTGAGAAATAAATGAAAATTTGATAAATGTGAAACAAAATTAAAAACTATTGCAGTCAATGATTAACACTATACATTATCAATAAGCCAACAAAAGCAGTAGCAAGAGGCCATTTCTAAAATCAACTAAACCAATAAAGTAAGGCACTAATGATATACTTAATGTGGGGTCTAGGACCTTTTTATTAGTCAAAACTATTAATCTAAATGTAACATACAAATTGATCCAAGAACAACTAAAGAATAACGGAATTTAAACAACTAACAAAATTGAGCTGCATAAAGCAAGATAGACATCAATATTAGTTATAACAACCAAGACATGCCTTCCAGTACTTGTAAATTGCCGTTGCTTTTGCCAATGAAGTGAGTAATCAGGGGGAGTATGTGTACAATAAACCTACAGAACGACAAAAAGAATAAGAAGTACACAAGTTAAGATTGATTCTTGTTCGCATTAAGAATTAAAATAGCACATCATAGTTTATTGCAATTAATGATGTGAATGAGACCACCAAGTTAGAAGAACAATATATTTGAATTATGGTTCATACTACAATTACTTTAAAGTAAAATCCACAATTAGTGTAGGTATAGCATTTAGCCAATGACATGGTTTACATTGCCAGCAATGTCTCAACTAAACTGTTACATTAACTTAATATGTAAAACAGGCCACACAAGCCAATTTCACAGCACTGGATTTCATTTAAAAGTAGAAGAAATTCAAACCACAAACATAGTGCGATTCAGAAATTTTCAAAACAACAAATACATTAATAGTAAAATTTTAAATTCCAAAAGCTCTAGAATTTCTTATCACATAAGAAGGGACAAAAAAATTCTTAATAAGGTGAAGGGAGAGGTTGCTTCTTACAAATATAAAGTAAACTGGTGATTATGATCAAAATAACAAACTCGAGTTATATTGAATATAATAAAATACATCACCAAGTTGGCTTACCCCGAATAATGAACTATTTAAGCATCAACCATTTGAAATTTCAAGAGATACCTTCACAACAGCATTCAAAAAAGCTGCATCTTGAATATCTCCTATATCATTTGCAACAACCTCTACTATCTAGTGTCTTGACTAAAATGCACAAAGAGTAAAAGCCAGAGAGCTTCACAAATAACAATAATAACTATATCCAAAACAACCAAAAAATAATAGAACATTAAAGGTGAAACACAGCAAAGAATCAGTTCAAAACAACAAAACCCCCACAAAATAATAGAAATCAGACAACCAAAGAGAAAACCCTAGACATTGGGAGAAGAGACAAGTATTACCTTGGTTTGGGAGGTGGCAGAGTGGTTGAAGGAATCGGCAGCAAAACCAGCTGCTCGGTTGAAGGATCAGAGCTTCGAGATGTACGACGGAGCTGAAGAGAACCCTAGAGAAGGAGGAGAAGAGATTCGGTGGCCGATGTTTTATGAAGGGAAGAAAGAGGAGGAGAAGAGATGTAGTGTGGATGAAGCCCTAAATGAGAAGCAGTGTGGATGAAGCCCTAAATGGACCGTTTTGAGTGGATTAAATGTGCCAATTTCACAGCACTGGATTAAATGCAAAGAGTGGGTGGTGATCTGGATCAGTGGTTGTATGGTTGTTTATTTTTGGAATTTTTATTTATTTATTTATTTATTTATTTATTTATTTATTTATTATTATTATTATTTATTATTTATTATTATTATTTTAATTGAGAATTTTTTTTTATTTAGCAATAAAAACCATGGTGTCTCACTACAACAGTGATTCAGTTGATGTGGGTTGTCGGTCATTAACAAAAAAAAAATGTTATTTAACTTGAATGTATGTAATGTTATTTACTTTTATATAGTTAATAATATTTAAAAAAAAATTCAAAACAGATTAATAGTTATTGCTATTATTATTTAAGAATTATTATCCTTCTAGATAAATTAAATTAAATATACATATACATATCTTAGATTTTTTATTACAATATTAATTATAAATTAAATTAAATTAATTCATGAAGTAATAATTCCCATTATTAGTTAAATATCTAATTGGAGATTTATCTTTAAAGCAAGCTTTTTTAAATTATAATGTTTATTAACATATTTAAATTATAAAAACAAAATTCAATTCTCAATATTTATTAATTAAACGTATTTTTTTAAAAATTACTGTTGATAATATTTATTAAAAAAATCAAATCATTTTCATTTATATATCCCTAAAGAAAAAATTACCCAAAAATAATTAATTTATAATTTAAAAAAAATTAGTAGACTTTTAATTATGAAGTATTTGCAACAAAATGTAATTTGGTCGAAAAAGCCAATAATACTTTACAGCATAAAAGTTTATGTTAAGAGTATATGCTAGTCATAAAAGTTTACAGTGCTTGCGACGAGTAATTATATTGGTAGCAAATAGTTACAGTTTTTGAGAGATTATTTGGGTTGGTAGCAAAAGCTAATAGTTTTTCCGATGGCTGCATCTAAGTGTCGCAAAACGCATAGTTTTAGCAACGAGTATATATGCTGGTAGCAAAAGCTAATAGTTTTTGCGACGATGCTGTTTGGTTGTCGCAAACGCCCATAGTTTTTGCAACAAGTACATATGTTGGTCACAAATGCTTATAGTTTTTGCGACGATGGCGTTTGATTGTCGCAAAAGCCCATAGTTTTAGCAACGAGTTTGTATGTTAGTTGCAAAAAATTATTCATTTGCGACCAGGATTTTTTAGGGTCGTAAATACCTTGTTTTGTGACGCAATTTTAAGCCGTCGCAAAAACATTCATCGCAAAAATATGTTTTTCTTGTAGCTACTCAAAATATAATCACATATGAAATTTATAAGAAAGAATTCCAATAATTTTTTTTTAACATCCATCCAATATCAAGTTTTTTACCATCAAGTTCTCTAAAGGACATCAAATTTTTTGAACAAACAAGTTCCCCATAAAATTATTTAAAACAAATTACATCCAACACCAACTTTTTTAACATCAACTAAAATAATACATATGTTCATTAATGCAAAACACATTAAACTTGTAAAAAACAACAATCTCCAAATAACACAAATAACAACCTCAAACTCCATTCTCAACATCAACCTGAAAAATGGAGATGAATTTGCAATTAGAACTTAAAAATAAATGAAATCATTAAAGGAAAGACAACATAAAGAAAGAATAAAACTCATAATCAATAACTAACAAAAAATGAGAAAATGAAGATATACATGCTTAAATATCAATTGTAGAACATCCAAATCATTGGTTTTGATCCTCCCTTCTAATTTTCCTAGGCCTCCCACTTCTTTTCTGATTAGTACAGTAGTCATTGGTGTTTGGCCCACTGACAATGAACACAATTGGGAGGTTCTCCGAGTAAGCTTTGGCGACGGCGTTAATCACGTTGAGACCTCTGACGGTGAAAATAACAGCACATGTGCAGATGCTACGGCGTCGGGCGTAGCCGGCATTGAGATGGTCTAGTAGGGTTAGGTTGAACCTCCGGGAATGGCGTAGACGTCTCTAACGCTGATTTGAAAGAGCCGGCGAGTGAGATGGTGTGGCTTGAAGGGATTGATGAGAAGGGAACCTCAAAAGATGGCGGTTGAATGGTTGAGAAGTTTGGGAATTTTTCTCAAATGGCTTAGGTTGGATGATGTTAAGGGCCCGTTTGGTGGTTTGCAGGGAAAGTAATTATGTGCAAAGCTTTTGCAGAGAAAGATTTTGCATGCAATTACTTTCCTTGCAAAGTAGCATTACAATGTTTAGTGTATGCAATGAAAATTGTTATTGAAATGCATGTAAACAAAATTTTCCCATTTGGTATGAATTCATCTGTTATGTAAAGTTATGTTTATTCTCAATATTACCCTTAGTTATTTTATTTATAAAAAATGGATTTTTAATAAACTCTAATTACATACTAACTTAGTCCATATAATAATTAACCTTTTCTTCATAAAGTATCTTAAGAATTTTTTTAAATATGGTTTTTATAATTTTTTAATACACTAAAAAGAATATATGGCTTTAAAACACCATGTGTTTGTCAACTTTTGTCCATTACACAATTGTGTTTATTTTAATATTGTTATGATTGATATTATCCAACAATGTGTTAGGGTTTTTAGTTTTTTTAAAAAAAAGGAAAAAAATAATGAAGAATTTTTATTTGATAAGAGGGTAGTATAGTAATTTAATAATTATAAAACTTTTCCAGCCAACATTGTAATCACTTTTACACCACCCCCATGTGAATCACTTTCTATGGTCAAAGGGAAAGTGATTGTAAGGAGACCAACTATTTTTATGAAACCATACGAGTGAAAATGATTCACTCCGTTACTATGCAGGGAAAGTTATTACTTTCACTCATACCAAACGGGCCCTAAGGGTAATTGGGTAATTTTATTAAGTTGGGTTAAGTGGGAACTATGGTTAATTCCATAAACCCTAACTGTGGCTAATGGTAACTAACAGTAGGGATATATAAGTAAAAAGTTAGTTTTATGGGGGTATGCAAGCAAATAGTATTTTTTACGGGGGTATATAAGCAATTTCATGGTTTTGCAGTTGTATGCAAGCAATTTTCCCAATATTATAATGGGGTGGAAAATTTCCTTGAGTATGCATTTCATCATGTGAAAGGTGAAGACATGAAAATTGATTATCCTTGTGTGGACTGTTGCAATAGATATCAATTAACTAAAAGAAGAAGTACACTTCCATTTATTATACAAAGGAGTCATGCGGAGTTATACTTTTTGGTATTTACATGATGAAGAAGATAGTGGAGATGAAGATAGTGATAGAGTGCCTTGTGATGAGGAATTATGTGAAATGGAAATGGAAAAAGTTGATGATATGATTGATATGATACATAAAGTATATCCCCATGTAGCAGATGGCATAGAACAAAGCATTAATGAACCTCAAGAGCCAAATGAAGATACAAAAAAAAAAAATTAATTATTAGATGATAGTAAACAACCTTTATTTCCTGGTTGTGATAAGTATTCCATTTTGTCTTTTGTGATGAAATTAATGCATATCAAGTGCATGAATTCTTGGAGCAATAAATCGTTTGACATGTTTCTAACCTTGCTTAAGAATACATTTCCCATGTGTAAAACAATGTCAAATTCAAACTATGAAGCAAAGAAAATGGTAAGTGATCTTGGTCTACATTATGAGAAAATAGATGCATGCCAGAATGATTGTATTATCTACTACAAGGAACATTCAGATGCAATCCAATATACATTTTGTGGTCTTTCAAGATAGAAGCACCCAAAAAAAAATTGCCAATAAAGTATTAAGGTATTTTCCAATTACACTAGGATTACAAAGAATTTTTATGTCTTCAAAAATGGCTAAAGATATGAGATGGCATAGTGAAAAGAGCATAAATGATATGGTCCTACATCATCCAGCAGATGTAGAGTCTTGGAGAAGTTTTGATAATAATAATGAATTTGTTTCGGAGCCTCGAAATGTAAGGCTTGGTTTAGCTACAAATGGCTTCAATCCCTTTGGAAACATGAGCATTTCATATAGCATTTGGCCAATTATTTTGTTTCTATATAATCTTCCACCATGGATGACTGGATGTGCATGAAATAGTCATTTTCATTTGTAAATTTACTAATACCAGGGCCTAAGACATTGATGTTTATATGAGGCCAATTATTGATGAATTAAAGGATTTGTGGGAGCTTGGGGTAGATACATATGATGCTTCAATGAAAGAAAATTTTCAAATGACTTTTCTGCATATGGTTATGTTTCTGGTTTGAGTACTCAAGGAAAGCTAGCATGTCCTTGTTGCAATAAAAAAAAACATATTATTATAAATTAAGGAATTGTTCCAAAACTTGTTACATGGGTCATCGACGATTTTTACCGATAAATTATAAATGGCGTGAACAAACATCACAATTTGATGGTAAAAAAGAAAAGTGAGCTCCACTAGAACAGTTAAATGGTGATGATGTTCTTAATCAACTTCGTCATATGAAGCAAACAATGTTTGGGATAGCAGAGAAGAGGCAAAAGCTTCCTGGGCATAAGAAAAAGTTGCGTTATAATTTAGATATGATGTATATTGAGAAAAACATTTTCGACAACGCTAATGGTACACTTATGAATATTAATGGTAAAACAAAGGATACATTGAAGACAAGGTTAGACTTACAAGAGATGGGTATCCGACATTCATTACATTCAAAAGAAGTTAATGGCAAGATGGTATTGCCCACTCCTTGTTATATATTATCAAATGATGAGAAAAGAGCCTTGTGTCAGTGGTTGCAACAAATCAAGTTTCCTGATGGTTACTCAGCAAATTTATCAAGATGTGTAAATGTGAAATATGGTAGAATTTCTGGAATGAAAACACATGATTGTCATGTATTCTTGGAGAGATTACTTCCATTAGCCGTATGGGATTTATTACCTCGTGTTGTTTCCCATGCTTTGATGGAATTAAGCATATTTTTCAAAGTTTTGTGCTCTAAAATTTCAAAAGCATAAGATTTGGATCGGCTACAAGAGGAAATTGCATTAACACTTTGTAAGTTAGAAAAAAAAATTTTCCACCTTCATTTTTTGATATAATGGTACATCTTCCAATTCACTTAGCTTGGGAGGCTAAAGTTGGTGGTCCTGTGAATTACCGATGGATGTATTCCGTTGAGAGGCCGTTGAGAGGTATATGCCCACATAACTTCTCATGATTTGCATTTTTTTAAATCAAATTCATTTAGATTTATAACTAGTGCTTTTTTGTTAGATATATGCACAAACTTAAGGGGTATGTTCGTGACAAATCACGACCTGAGGGATCCATTGCTGAAGAATATATAGCGGAGGAATGCTTAACATTTCTTCTCGATACTTGCATAGTATCGAAGCAAAATTTGATCATCTAGAACAAAATTATGACGAAGATTCATTATCTCATCCTTGCAAATTTTTTGTATGCTTGGGCAACCTTTTGGAAAAGCAAATATGCAAGAGTTAAGTAATGATTTACTAAATGCTGCTATTATCTACATCCTCCAAACTTGTGAAAATGTTCAATCATTTATTAGGTAATGTAACTTTATTTTTGTATGCATATTTATAATATGTTATTAATCAAATTAATTTTGAAATTTTTTGTATGATTTTTATAGTGAACATAAGAACATCCTATCAGAAAAAAGAGTTAAAAATATTGATGAGATTCACAAATGTGAATTCTCTTTATGGTTTCACAAATGAGTAAGTTAATTATTTTATTCTAATATTTTGTTCCCTAATTCCATAGATTGAAAATCTATTGAAATTTTAATGTACAATATACTATGCAGATTAGTGATGAATATAATGAAAATGATGAAGGAACATATATAAATATGCTTGCTTTGGCACGGGGTCCTGAACGAAGAGTAATTTGCTATCCAGGCTACAATATTAATGGCTTTCATTTCCACACAAGAGATCTAGATGAAAACAAAAAAAAGTCAAAATTGTGGTATTATGGTTAAAGGAGAAGGAAATGACTGAGAGTTGTCATATTATGGAATAATATTGGATATAATTGAACTTCATTATACAGGAGGGAATAAAGTTACATTATTTAGATGTGATTGGTATGATACTTCTCGGGAAGGTATTGGTCATAGAAAAGATCGTTACGGGATTGTTAGTGTCAACATGACACGAAAACTACATACAAATGAACCATTTGTTTTCACGTCTCAAGTGACTCAGGTTTACTATATTAAAGGATTGAAAGATCCTACATGGGCTACTGTCAGTTAGATAAAACCAAAAAATCTTTATGAAATTCCAGAAAATAAAGAAGAGCCATATCAAGAAGAATATGTTGTTCATGATGTATGTGAATCACATTCACAAGATGATTTTGAAGATATAGATTGGAATAAGCATGGAGTTGAAGATATGATAGTGGACTAATTGAAGCTTTTCACATATTTATTATATACCTTTTAACATTCTTTATTTTGGTGAGTCATTTTACCTATTTTGTATTTATTACTTTGATCTTGATCTTGTTATATTAGCAATAATTAGTATAATTTCTAAATTATCATTTATGTTATTATCTTTTTTCCCTTTATTTTCATGTTTTATTAAAAATTAATATTTGTTTTTCTTTTTTTATAGGATTATATCGAAAATAACAAGAAAAGGAAAAGAACTAGTTAGAAATGATGCAAATTCAAAAACACAAAATAATCAAACGCCAAACCAAGTATATGATGAAAATGTTGAAATTAATCTTGACTTTTCATTGACATCATCTACTCGAGCTTCAAATGAAATATGTTCTTCTTCAGCACCTCCAAATAAAAGACAAAAAAGGTAATGAAATAATATTTTTAATTTATATATTTTATCTATTGAACTCTAAATATTTTTAAATTCATCGATGATTTTGTTTAAAAGTTAATGTGAGAGGAAAGTCTAATAGTGTCAAATCAAGAGAAGGAATTGAAATTGAGATATATGACAACAGGTAAAATATACCATCATATAACTACTTATGAATAAATTGTTAATTTAATGTTTTTATGGCCTAAATTATTTTCTAGGATTTGCAAAATATCTTGTTATAATTTTGTAACTTCTTTCATTTATACATCTTAATGTATGGCATTATTTTTCCACAAATATATAGGATTATAACACCAAAAGCCATTAGTGAAATACATGTTCTCTTGCATAAAAAAATTAATGGTCCACGGACATCTTATTCTGAATATCCGAAATCAGAGCTAGATACTCTTTTTGCTCAATATTTGACTGTGGGGTTCTCACATAATCAACTGTGGGATCAAAAATACGCGTCCTGGCATCGTGTCTGTGAAGAAGACACCAGACGGCACATCGAAGCACAAATATCATATTTGTTTCGTGGGTTCTTCATTCCTAATAGAGGCAAGCCTCTATTATTAATTACCCCAGACAGTGTCTTGGGAACCTCCGATTAAGGGCAAAAGTACAAATAAACAAGCTATGAAAAATAGTAAATTTATTGCTAAATATGGTAATTTATTACACATGAATATTGCCATTTATAAATAGGCATACATTTTTATTTATTATTTATTATTATTATTTAATTTATTTTTATAACGTCGTCGTCCGCCATGCTTCGCCGCCGTCTCATGCCTCATTGCCGCTTTGAGATAGACTATCTCAAATATCTCACTGCTGTTCAGAAATTCATACCACTTTTAAAATTCGTATTCTATATTTGCTGCCTTTTTATTGCCGCTTCAAACTTGTATCTCTCCTTAAAATTCATATCCCTTCAAGATTTGGATTTCATCAGCCGTCTCAAGATATGTGTTCCAATAAGTGTTTTTATTTCTTCAGAATAAGAAAACGCAGGTTGTCAAGTGCTGACATAGGGCTGCACCAGTTAGTCTTTGCTTAGGCCTTTTTTACTGTTACTGCTTCCATATCCAATAGCCACCACGGTCATTGCCATTTGTTCTGCCATTTTGAGTTTTGTCATATTAAGCGCCAACGTGAAATTTGGGCTTGGGCTTAAAAAATTGGTTCCTAACGTTAGGTGATGTCCACCCTGCAGAATCACAAGTCTACACTGAACCATTTGGTTAAATGCCAAGGACCAAATGCTCCTCTCACTATCACAAGAATTCAGAAAATAGAACCATAGTGGTTACATTGGATGGCAAGCATGATGTTATATCTTTAGCACCCAAATCGTTTCATTGCCAGCATTAGTTACATGACTGCAGAGAGTTTGAAGTTGATGTGCAATGAGAATTGGCAGTAGGAGGCAATTAGCTTCAGAAAGAACAAGGGAAGTAGGAGGCAATTAGCTTTAGAAAGAACAAGGGATTAAGGGAGTATAATCCAATAAGCTCCTTGGCTAATAGAGTCAATAATAAGTTCTTGTTTGAGCCATTGATGAGCTTGCAGGATGAGAATTACAACGTCCATTTCAATGTCACAGCTTGATATTCTTCTATATAATTATATCTTTGTTTTACTGCTGCATATGAAGTCTATATAAGAGTGGAAAATATATAATGCAAAAACATGGTATCACGCTAAGATTACTTTGGAGATATGATAAAAAAAAAAAAATCCAAGTTGATGAAAATGCAGGGACAAGGCTTTCAATTTTGTTTATTGCAAGAATGACCTTGACATCTCCTCTTGAGTCAAAACTATCTAACTGGTTCATTGTCCTCTGTATTCCACGCTCACCTCCTGAATGAGCATCATACCTTTTTGTACCTACAGCATCAACCTTATCAATGAAGACTATCGACGGTGATAAATCATTAGCAACTCTAAAGCATTCCCTAACAAGCTCGAGCCCATCACCCATATACTTTTGGATTAATTCACTTCCAACAACTCGTAAGAAAGTAGCTGATGTTGAGTTGGCTACTGCCTTCACAAGCAAAGTTTTCCCAGTACCAGGCGCCCCATAAAGAATCATTCCCTTAGGAGGCTTAATACCAATATCTTCATACAGTTCAGGATGAGTTAAAAGAAGTTCAACTGCTTCTTTGACTTCTTGAACCCGGGCATCCAACCCACCGATATCAGCATACTCCGACCTTCATTACAGAGACCATGGGATCTATTTCATCTTGCAAAAGGCCAACAATAGAAAGGACCTTGTTGTGCATCAATATTGCGCATCCGGGCTCGAGCTGGTCCTTATCAACAAACGAAAGAATACTGATGCAGTACTCAGGCCCAACAGAACTAGAGACAATCGTAGGATTCTCGTCAATAAGCTCCTTAAGGTTTCCAATACTCATAGGCAATCCCCGGGAACCATCGACTTTAGATCGATCCTCCTCGTTCTTATCCTCATGGGGCTTGAGCTACTCCTGGTTGGCCATGAACTCCTCCTCCATGATAAGATAGTACTTGATCCTCTCAAGGTTCAGCAACTGAAGCTTGCATTTAGTCAGCGGCGTCACCGTCAACCAATCTCCAGCCATCATGAGAGAATAAACAAGGAGATAGTTGTTCTTGAAGAAATTGAATACTGAGGAAGTTACAACCCGATCCTTAGCCATCTTGTTGAGCTCCAGTAGCGCCACAACGAGAGTAAGGAAGCCGAGCACCATGTAGTAGAAGACCTCCATAAACCCTCATCCTTGATCTTGGCGTGGAGTCTGGTTTCGGAGCAGCCTCGAAAAAGACTCCCTATCAAACTCGGTGGCCGTCACTTCATCACCATCATCGTACAAGGCACCATCAAAGCTTTTCCTTCTTCTCAACTTCGCCGAAGAATGATCTCACTCGCAGTATCTTGAGAACCGTTCCAGTAACATCGCTGATTTCTTTGCAGCAGCGGCAATTTGAAGGTGAGAGCAGCAACGTTGGTAGCAACAGTAGTAACATTAGGCCGCAACAGTGACAGCAACAACGGCAAGCGGCTTTGAGTCAACGGCTAGCGAGGGGTATTCCACCCTCGCCGGCGTTGACTGTGGCAGCAGTGGGCGACAACGGCAGCAGGTGGCTTTGAGTCAACAGCCGGCGAGGGGTATTCCACCCTCGCCGGCGTTAACAGCGGCAGACGACGATAGTAGGCAACGGCAGCGGCAGGCGGTAGGCGGGCGACAGCATGTTTTTTTTTTTGCATATATTTTTTCTTTTAGATATATACTTTTTTTTTAATGCTTTTCTTCTCCTGCTTCTTCTACAAATTTCTTCTTTTTTTTCTTTTTGTCTTCCTCTCCCAAATTTATTTTTTTTTTTCTCAAAGTTCTTCCCCCTTTTAAAAGATTTAATTCAATCTTATCTTCCCCATCCAAACCAATCCGCAAAATCATAACCTATAACCTCGCGGATCACGTCAAGAGAAAAGATAAAATCAAATTTAAACTTTTAATTTAAAATTTAAAATTTTTCTAAATTTTAAATTAATTTCTTTTTCATTTTATTTTTTTGAAATTTAATTAATAAAATCAAATTTAAACTTTTAATTAATTTTTTTTTGAAATTTAATTAATAAAATTCAATTTGTCTCGGGATATGTGTTTGAGTGCCTCGGTATTTGTGCTTCCTCTGGTTGCCTCGAGATATGTTCTCTGGCTATATAAAATTTAGGATTGCCTCGGGATGTGTATTTGGGATATCCTAAGATTTGAGATTGCCTTGGGATGTGTTCTCAAGGGCAATCTTGTAATTTGCATTTTGCCTCGAGATATGTTCTCAAGGGTAATTTTGTAATTTGCCATTTTGCCTCGAGATATGTTCTCAGGGGCAATTTTGAAATTTAAATATTTAGACCGCCTCGAGATCTGTGCTCTCGGCTGATCTTGGGATTTGAATATTTTAGATCGCTTCGAGATCTGTGCTCTCAGCTGATCTTGAGATTTAAATATTTTGATCGCCTCGAGATCTGTGTGCTCTCGGCTGATCTTGAGATATGAATATTTTAGATCGCTTCGAGAGCTGTGCTATCTGATCTTGAGATTTAAATATTTTAATCACCTCGTGATCTGTGCTCTCGGCTGATCTTGGGATTTGAATATTTTAGATCGTTTCGAGATCTGTGCTCTCAGCTGATCTTGAGATTTAAATATTTTGATCGCCTCGAGATCTGTGTGCTCTCGGCTGATCTTGAGATATGAATATTTTAGATCGCTTCGAGATTTGTGCTATCTGATCTTGAGATTTAAATATTTTGATCGACTCGTGATATGTGCTCTCGGCTGATCTTGGGATTTGAATATTTTAGATCGTTTCGAGATCTGTGCTCTCAGCTGATCTTGGGATTTGAATATTTTGATCACCTCGAGATCTGTGCTCTCAGCTGATCTTGGGATTTGAATATTTTGATTGCCTCGAGATCTGTGCTCTCGGCTGATCTTGAGATTTGAATATTTTGATCGCCTCGAGATCTGTGCTCTCGGCTAATCTGTTAGATCGCCTCGAGATCTTTGCTCTTAGCCGATCTTAAGATTTAAATATTTAGATTGCCTCGAGATCTGTGCTCTCGGCTGATCTTGGGATTTGAATATTTAGATCGCCTCGAGATCTGTGCTCTCGGCTGATCTAGGGATTTATATGTTTTCTTATATGTGATTTAAAATTTTTTTATTTGATTTAAATTAGGACATGCAATTTTTATGTAAACATCAACCTGAAGAGGAAGTGAAGAAAGCATTTGAGAATTCAGCAAAGTGTTGATATTCTGATTGGATGTTATGTATAAGGCAACCAATTTTCCAGAAGCATGAAACCCGAGAAGACAGTTACAAACACCCACCTTCTTTCATTCATTCTAATGTGTGGAAAGAAATGGTAGACAAATGGATAGGAGATAATTGGCAGGCTTAATATATATATATATATATATAATTGTTTTAGGTTTTTAATTCTATTAAGAGTAAGTGAAATTCTAATATTGTTGGTATGTATGCAGCACAAAAGTGATAAGAATAAAGTTAATTGATCACAATCTCAAATCATTCATACTACTTAGCAGAGTTTCGATGGCCAAACATAACAGTGACATGGTAACTAATATTGTTAACAATTTCAATAATAATAAAACAAAATTCTAGATACACTTATAGTCACACAGATATGGAATGAGTCTCTGACAACAAATTTTTAAGTCATACATTATAGCAAGTTAAACATGTTGAGTTCATTGCACCCTGAAGATTGTCATCCTTCCAATCATCAAATGCCCTTGCCTTTTTCTCTATAGCCTCTTCATCATCACTAGATGTTTTTGGACCATCTTTATGCCATAACGAGTTAGCTTCTTCAATAAATTTCTTATTCGTTTCTTACTATCTATTCATTATCTCCATTTCATGTAAACCGGCTTCTTCAATGCTCATATTGGGTAACCTGTCAATGAAGAAGTTCAAAAATAATGAGGTAGCTACTATGTTCGGTGTTCAATTAAAAGGAAAAAAAAAGGAAAAAAGGAAATATAATGAACTATCCCACAATCTTCAATCCTACTAATAAGACAAAAAGTCTATGAAGCATTGATGTTCAAAGCAAATAAAGAAAGAGGAATTATAAAATAAAGATTGTTCTAAATTGTAGGATGTATTTGTGTTTTTAGGCACCATTTCAACTTGGTGGAACTATTTTATTTGAACACTGAAATATCAAAGGGTTGAACAAATTGCTACTCGGCTCAGTGACATCTAGAAATCTTCTCAATCCTTAAGTAAGTTTTATAGTTGTACTGAAGCTTCACTCCAGTCTTATCAACATCATGTATATTTAGTGCTCCAACATATGACATCATGTAAACCATCAAAATGTAATTTGTGTGCTTTGTGATCTATAAAGGAGTTTCTAAATCCGACGTTGGAGTTCATCAAATATTTTTGAACCACATCACAGTGTCTGCTTAGTGAAGATAGGCCCGAAACAAATTTCATCAATTATTTGTTTTGCCATTTTCCCTCTTGTATTTACAGGTTTCCTATTCTCCAATGTTAACATATGCTACATGTGAAATTTTTAATCAACTTCGTGTAGTTCACAAGCTAACTACAAAGTTGAGAAAGGAAATCATCCTTGGCTCATCTAGTTTAGATGTTCCTCCTCAGGCCATATCAGCAAGTTTACAAACCAATCTTAGTTATTATAGAGTACTACCATTTCTTTGCCAACAAAGAATTCTTATTACTTATTGCATCCTTCCAATCAAACAAATCCATCATTATTTACATGGCATTCGTTGTTACTTTACATTGTTGTCTACATGGTGATATATGCTATCAAATAACCTTTCTCTATTAATGCATGCAGATTGAGATCTTTCAAAAGAGTATGCAATTTAATTGATTGTTACCATAGTAAATTTACAAACCAATTATAAATATTTTTCGGATGACATATAGTGTTACTTTATATTGTTCTCTGCTGGGTGATACAAGCTATCAAAAATCCATTTCTGTATTAATGACTATTGAATGAACTTTTTAATAGCGTATGAAATATGCCTGACATAGCATAAGACCTTGTTATTAGAACATCTAACATGTAGTGAAAAATTATAGTTTGAACTTAAATTAAAGAAAACTTGCTAGTGTTTGTTTGTTTTCATATTGATTTGAATTTTGATTACTATTGGTATAAATTATATTTAAAACTTATACTTAAAAACATTTTGGATATGAAATGACTAGAAAACTATATTTATCTAATACAATTTTTAAGTTTCCTTTTAGTTAGCCATATTGTCATTATGGCTAACTATTTTTAATTTGTGTAAATGTTGATTATGGTTTTCATATGATGATCGGCATGAAATTTGATATAACATTGTATAATTTTCAATTAGGTTTATTTGCAAATGGAAATTTATTGAATAATTTCAGCTCATATATGGTGCATTTTGCTCTTCATGTCATAATTGTGCATCTCTTGCATGAGAATTAAAAGATGATGAAGAATACTCTCTTGTTTTAGGTTAGAAAATGAAATTCTTGAATTTCTTAGTTTTTATTTGTGAACTTTGGAGAAGTAATTCATCAACATAATTGGAAACTACCAGTGGAATGTATGATATATCATGATTAAGCTTTGTATAACTGCATAATGCTTAATCTTCTATTATATACATGCGAAGAGCATCTTCTTTAATATAGTTTGTTGCAATACTAATAACTCAGTTATTTTCAATGTCAGTGGCCTATTTTTGCATATAAATGTTTAGATATGTCTTTTTTAGTCTTTATTATAATGACTTGTGTTAATGTTTTGAGGACTTATATAGACAGCTAAATTCTACATCAATTTTCAAAAATTTCAGAATTTTTTAGAGATGCATTCTTTAATCATAGAGTAGGTTAATTATCATTTATGGTTTGATTCAAAGTCTTCACATTAGTAATTAATTGGCCTGAGAGTTGGAATAAGAATATAATTTGTTGGAGCAACACTTATATTGATGCTTTGATAACAAATAAAAAAGTGCTACACTTGTTTGGCAGGTAAATGTCATTGTTATATATTATTATGCTATAAAATGTAATAGTTAAATATTATTATGCTATTAAATGTAAAAGTGATGCACTTGATGCTTAGTGTGGTTAGTGCTTATATTGATGTTTTTGTTATAATTATGCAAATGTCATGGATTTGTTTTTAGTTAATGGTTATGCGTTATTATTCAGCGAGTTATTATTTGATGGCTTTCCTAGCTAATGATTTTTTATGAGCTTGATTGTGTTTATTTGTAGGGAAATAGGGCGAAAGTGTGTTGTATCATTTATTCATTCTGATTTAGGCAAAATATTGCTTTTACAACTCCATCATCTTCTCGTCCATCTATTGGGAAGGTATCTCCAAATCCCCGGTGAACTACGAGCTCGGGGTCCCACTCTTCAGCTATTCGTGTGCAAACAGGTTCTCAAGGCTCCTCAAAATAGGTTGGTAAGCGAGCCTTCATTCTAGAATATGTCCCACCTCCGAATCATGAGGTTCCACCTCCTACTAATAAGGCCCCTGACGGTGTGCAAATGAATTCTAAAGATAGTTCTAACTCGGAAACAAATGAATCCCCTGAGGAGGGTACAGCGGCCCATGATGGTGGCACGGTATAGAAAACCTTCATCATCACGTCAAGCCTATAGTAAAACCATTTATTTATTATTTTATTATTATATAGGCTCAAATGATATATTTGAACCTTACTATGATCCTTTTTCTTATATAGTAAGAAAGTTGTGCCTGACATCTTGAAAAAAATAATAAAGAAGTACTTCACCGCACCTCCGAACACATGGAAGGAAGTGTCTAATGATGCCTACCTATGTAATTGGCAATAGTTTCAATTATATCTCTTTTTAAATATTTTTTCCATTAATTATTTTTTAATTTAGTTACTTCTCATAAAAATTAATTATTGACAAGATCCCGAAAGTGCACGGGTTGTTGCAGTAATAATAGTATCCCGGTGAGAAGGTAGTCAAATTCACAGGGAGTAGGGATTCTAGATACAAGCAATTGCTATCTAGCTAGTGTAAAGTACGGAAAGTGTGAGCAAGATCAATTGTGTGTGTGTAAGAGTAATCGAAAGCAATAAGAAAATAAAAAGAAATATGGAAGATAAGAGAGTGCAAACTGAGAGTAAAAGAGAGAAACAATCAAGAGTGAAATAGGGTACTCAGACAAGCTCCCCCTAGGATTAATGTTCTAGTGCAGGACAATGTATTATGCTCTCCTATTAATGTTTAATGAGTCGTAGACATCCTAAGATACACGGTCCCAAACCTAAGGTCAACCATGACTAATCCCAATCATTATGCCCGGCATTAGGTTTCACTACAACCCTTAACTCTCGTTGACCTGCCAACTAAGTCTCAGGGGAGTTCATCTTCCTAAGCCTCACACTACGTGGGATTGCTTTATGCTCTAGGTATTCCAAGTGATTAGCCCTATTCCTAAGTGTAGTCCTAACCCTTTGGTCCAGGTGAAAGAACCCTAGTCTCAGTTAAGCCCCAGCGTTAGGATTCACTACAACCCTTCACTCTGTTGCTTGCACAACTAAGCCCCAGGGGAGTTCATCTCTTAGCACTTCGTTCTACTTCGACTACTAAGAACTCTTGGAACACGGAGGTAAGGAAAATCACGCCGGAGGGGAAATGGGATGTTTCGCTACCTCACGACTCACCCTCTCGACCCTCTCCAATCTCAAGTAGTCTAATCCTATAGGAGTTGTCACGCCTCCAAAGGACAACCTATATGACTCTCAACTCTAGTGTCACATCTAGGGAAAAAATCAATACAAGAATAAATTAAGATTGGAACTCAATTAAATTCATCAATTAAGAAAGCATAATAGCATGTCATAGAAACAAAGTCATCATAAGGTTTACAAGTCCGAATACCCACAAGGGGATTAGCTCCTTATGGAGCTACACAAATCCATCAATGTATATGAATAAACACAAATTGAAAACATAGATGAAAACCCCCTTGTGTAGCGTGGTTGTGGTCTTGTGCGGCCGATTCGTCTCTCCACCAAGCTCCTCATCAAGCCTAGGGCACACCTCGCCGGATCAGTGCCGACGAAAGCTCCCCCAATATCTATCTTCCGATGGGCTTCAATGTCGATGCTGATGATATGATCCAATCCTCCACAAAGTCCTCTCCAAACCCTAGCCACGACCCTCCAGAAGATAGGCAAAAAGATCCAGAAAAAGTCCCCAAAAAGGCCTTTAAATAGTGCTGAGTCGTTGCTGTAAATCGGCTAAAATCGGGATTTCACACGGCCGTGTGGAATTTCCACACGCCTGTGTGAATTTTTTTAATTCAGTTTTCTGGCGCGCAGTGAACGGTAAACCGCTATAGTAATTGCTACAGTGATATTCTATAGTAGCTGCTACAGTGCTCGCGCATCAAATACTCCCGATTTCATCGTTCTTCATCGAGGCCGTTGAATTGGGCGCACAATCAACGGTAGATCATGTCGATTGCTTCAATTCTCTTCATTGGTGAAGTTCTCCAATGCTACACGAGTTAGACTTGTTGTGAATATGACTACCTTTGTGCCCCTCCAAAGGAGGTTGGAACACACCCACAAGTTTAGACTCTTGCCTTGTTCCTTACTTGGTCCGAGAACTCCCCAACAATGGCGAACATGACCTAACTTTGCTCTTTTTTTTCAAATTGGCTCCATAACCCTACAATGCACATAAGCACACAAATACACACTAATTAATGATAAAATCTGATAAAACTAATGCTCAATGTAAGATAATAACACTTCGCGTTACTATAACACGAGCACTTATCAATTATCTATTGTAATCCCATTTTACTTGGCAACCGCATGATATCAGAGAAGTGTAAAAAATGTTTATCAAGAAGTATGCTCAGTGGTTGCCTGAAAATCTAGGTCGTGTACGGGAAAAGTAAAAATGGCCAGAATGGATTAGGCACAAAATTTTTAAGCAGTTGCTATTGATTTGGAATGACGAAAAATATAGGAAATATTGTGAGGAATAAAAAAATTCGATAGTCAAAAACTAAGGGATCTACCATAATTTATCATGGTGATTCTATCTCCATGATTAAACATAGAGATAGGCTATGAAATTTCTCATTTTTTTAGTATATACATTTAAAAAAATTTCTATAGCTAACTATATATATATATATATATATATATATATATATATATATATATATA